>JAEIFT010000059.1:105000-705000 GCA_018904225.1 Lordiphosa mommai
TCTTTTGTCATCATTGCTACTCAGGGTAATTTTGCGTAATTTTTCAGTGTACAATTCATGTAGCTTTGATCTGAAAACTATCATGCTATCTGTCAATGTTCTACTTTCGAAAAGGCATTCCTTATAGCTATTCAAATGAAGCTTTTGTAGGGCTGCTTTTTTCACTCCCTTGGATTTTTTGATGCACCCACCACCATCTAAGAGAAGAGAATACATTTTAGGTCTTAGACCCACAAACTCTTACATTTGTTTTCCATTGTTCTCATCCTTCATCATTCCCAATACTTTTTTGTTACACCTTTTGATCTTGAATTTTTCAGTCAACTCCTCAGGGTACTCTGAAGTATCAAATCGCATTTCTAAGTCTTCGCGAATGTCAGCAAAGAAATCATCAGTTTCGATTGAATATATGAATGAGTCTGTATCCATATAATTTAATGAAAGGTTATTTTGAAATTTGGGTTGCATGTACTGATAATGAAAATCATACATTAACCATTTGGACAATTCCAAAACTATAAATCCCAAATACATTGGTTTGTTATACACATTATGCAACTGTTTCATTTGAATGGCATACATGTCTGCGGCAAATCTCGCCGAGCTGTGAAAATTTGACTTTGCGATTAGTGCGCCTGCTCCGAGATGATTTCTATTTGTTGTCTCCCATGACGTTACTAATTTTAAATTTTTTCGCTTCTCAACATTTTCCATGGTTTTGCCATAGACAGTATTGATCAACAGTTTGAAAAAGTCTTTCTCGAATTTATTTTTCGCTTCTGTTCTATGCTTAGTGTTGAGATCAATATATGATTTTAACCAAGGCGACTGCTTGAAACGTAAAACACGATAAATCTTTGACAGCGTCAAACCATGAGCAATACACTGCTGTAGATTTCTGTAGTGTATTGGATACTTGACTTTATCCCTAAGGTCAGCTATAAGTTTTTCAACCTTTGCATCTTTGGTGGGCTTCTGGTTGCTGGGGCAAAAGGGCAGGTCATTGTGCTTGTCATGTTGACATTCTGGATATATCAAATCAACCTCAAGAATGTAACCGAATTCAGAGTCATGAGAGATAGAGGGGAAATCAAGTTCATTAATTTCATCATATGTCAACCACTGGAAAAAGCCATATGGGAGATACTGAGACATTGCCCATCCATATAGATTATTCGCATCCAAATACATTAAAAATTCGGAGGGTTTCGTGGGATCATAATCATTCATGTACTTGTGATTGGCTTTTGAGTACCTTTTACAACACTGAAGTAAACCACCCCGAATTCCTCTTTGGATGAATTTTAGTGGTTACTAACATTGCATCCCAAGCTAAGCCTGGAGATGTATAATAATGAGCAGGGTCTAGTGAATAAATTTTCTTACAAATTGTTCGGAAATTTTCAAAAACATCTGCCAGCAAAAGCACATCAGTCTTGAGGTATATTTCCATATACTCTTCTAAATTTTTGCACTTGAAAGCGTTCCACACATTTTTAGCGAGAGCATAATTTTAAACGGTACATTTCTCGTTAGTTAATCTATTATAGAATTTTTCTCTTGGAGGGAGAGAAATTTCTTTTAATCGTTCTGTGGAGTCTATATATTCATATGGAAAAATTCCCTTCTTGCGTACAAGATTGAACTGCAAATCATCTGTGAAATACTTTCTGATTATCTGTAAGTTTTCATCTTTCAAGTTGGAACTCAAATTGTCTAAGCTAGCAGCCATAAATCGAAACGAATCTAAAAATCGCATTTCCAAATTAATATTATGACTCTCAATTTGTATATATTTCGACATGGAAATATACAATTCTTTGTTGAGTGGTAGAACTTTAATTTCTCCATCGATCTTTGATAACTCTCTAACAAACAAATGAGCATCGTAATGAGAAAAATTGTGAAAAAACACAGGAACAAAAAGTGCAGTTTTGAAGTTAATGTTACAAGCTGTATGAGCAGGCCCTCTAAATTTCCCAGTTAAATGACAATGATCTCTTACACGATCAGAGTTTAAGGCTTTTCCACAAATATGACAATTTACCGAATTATAATAATCATCCATGTCTTCAAGAGTCAAAGTCATTGGCTGAATAATTGCAAGGTACTTGATGTAAATTTCATTAATATTTCTTATCAAGGAAGTCAAAAATTTAAGACCAGCATCTTTTCCAGTTTCCATTACAAATTTATCAAGTGTGGAATCGAAAGAACACTTTATGAAATATGAGTAGGCTATGGGAACGTGATGGTTTGAAATCTCAAATTTTTCGCTTACTTTTAGATTTTCTGGTGTAAGCATACACTCAAAATCAGCATATACCGCAAATGGTACATCTAAGGAATGTGAAAAATTCTTAAATTTAAGACTCGCCTTATCCGCTGCAGGAAGTGTAGTAACCAGCTTGCCACAATGCTCCTTATGTCATCTTTTGAATAGTTTAGACACAGGTTGCAGAAAAAAAGTTTATTGCAGTTTTTTGTGAGTTGTGTATGAACAAGTCTAAAAACGAAAAATAATAAATAAATCAATATAGTTTATATTTATGAAATAACCAATTAATTTCGATAGCGTAAGGAATATTGTTATAAAGTATTCGGAACGTTATATTGTACTTACGCTGACAAATTTTTGATCCAAGCAAAATGGGTGCGTTCATTCTTTTCCAAGAGAATTAGATTGATATGTGTTTGTCGTTCATGTTGAGTAATATATAACGGACCAATCACCTGGTTAGCTTCCTCATCATAGCCAAACACATTCACACTGATGAGCGGATTCTGGGCTTCGAAAAATTTAATCTGCTTTAGGGGTATGGGAAATCCAAGTTTTCAAAGTTGAGTGTCATTTCCGCATTAATTTCGATGGTTGAATCCTCAATCTCATTCACATTGTAGCTGTTGCATCTGTCAGAATTACAAGTTGACGGTTTAAGGGCTGATATAATTACCCATTTAAAACAAAACTGATCATTGTTTCTAACGTTAATGATCGCGTGTTTCCTTACGAGCTTCTTTGGTGTTTTGATGTAACTTGAACCTTCAGCGGAGTACTTGTTAATGTTCATCTCAAGACGCATTATTTTCGAAGGGTCCATCCACTGTCTTTCTATTGGAATTCATCCATTTTTGTTCTGATAACCGCCGAATGTTCGGTGAACAGTTGCTGAACATCTGTTGACAACAATAAAACCGTCTCCGTTTGGTGTGATTTTTCTTCCAGGATCAGTTCTTCGTCATCCTTCATCTTCATGTATTCCCCAAATAGCTCGAAATTTACTTTGCACGCGTCATGTATATCCAGAGTTTTTGTAATAATTGGAATAAAGGCAGCCCCAGCTTCCTTCAAAAACTCCTCAGGGATTATTACGTCTTTATTAGAATTCTCGAACGAATAACCGTTTAACCGATTTTTAAAGCCGCTCGAAGTCAGCTTTACTTTCAAATTAATTGCGTTTATCGGTATAAACGCACGAACTTTATGGTTATTAGACCGTAAATGATAATGACACTGCTTACGATTTATATTTTCGTTGCCATTTCGGTTTTGATTTTCTTGAACTTCAAAGTTAAACTAAAAGTCTTTGGATTCCATAATGCTTTGTTTTACAGAAAACATACACTCACACACACACAGAAATAAAACTCTGAGTTCAGATTTCTAATATATTATTCTCTCTCTTTCTCACTCTTTGTATACAAAATGTCTTCACACGCCCATTCTCTCAAATTTGCTAAGCTTGCAATCTTCTTCATTCTTCTCACAGCTGCACATCCAGCCTCTATAAACAATTACAGAGCCCCCCACCCCAACCTCATACAAATCCAAGTAATCGAAGATCAGAAAAAATCAAAGTTTGTCACAGAACTCTTTAACAATAACAAAATTCGTTTTTACGCATCCCAAAAGCCCACAAACAATGACTCAACCTATCCCTGCCCTTGAAATCAATCAATGAAATGCAAACAATAATTCAAGGGCAAGCCACTTGCTCAGTTGCATCTTCTGCCCCAGTTGCATTACTGCTCCTTTTACCCGCTGCAGATCGCCCTCCCTCCACAGTTCACCACGCCTACCCCCTATTTTCCACCCCCCAGTGCAAATCCCCACCCACAATCAGTCCGTTCAACCCGTTCAAGGTCAAGTGATCTTGAAAACAAAAAACATACACACACACACAAAGAAACTAGATCCAAGTCGCTGGGACCGCTGCAGATCGCCCCCACCCCTCCACCGCCCCCACCACAGATCACCGCTCCTTTTCCCCCCACCCTTCTGACCAAAAAATTCGAAAAAAAAAAAAAAAAAAACTCCCGGCATACAACGCAAAATTAAAAATTCAAAAAAAAGTTGAAAATTCAAAAAAGCCCTCCAACCATGGATGGAAAACACCAAAAAAAAATAAGAATTCAAATTTCACGTCACATCAACAGGGATGGAAACACACCAAAAGACAAGAATTCAAATTTCCGGCCACCAAAAATCACTAATTAGTGTGATCATACACCAAAATTAAAAAATCCCACACAAATTCAAACTTCGCGCCATTACAATAGGGAAGGGAAAACCTTAAAAATTCACAAATTCAAACTTCGCGCCATTTATCAGAGGTGGAAAAACACTAAAACGATCAAAATTTAAATTTTGCGCCCAACTATCGGCCAAAATTAAAAAATAACTCCCACCATTTAAATTTAACGGGCAAAAAAACAGTGTGACCAAACACCAAATTTCAAATAATCCCTAATTAGTGTGACCATGTCGCAAACCCAAAAAATACCACAAATAAAAACGACAAAATTAGTGTGACCGTATTCCCCAAAGGTCAAAGGTCAATTGATTCAGAACATACATTCCCATACTACTAATTTTCATTTCAATTGTAGCACTTGTAGAATACACAACAGAATTCCAAATTATAAGAAACGAGAAGGAAAAGCTAACTTCGACTGTGCCGAAGTTTTAATACACTTGAAAAACTTTACTCCAACTGATTTAACCTGTAAAATATATATAGGATATAGATATCAGATATTTAATATTTTTAAATCATTTGATAATAAAAATTTGATACCAGAAAAAAAAATTTTCTTAGTAAAACACATTTTCCTACCGATCGGTCCTATGGCAGCTATATGCTTTAGTCAACCGATTTTGATAAATATTTTCAAAATTATGTGAAAGCATATATTACTAATATTTACTAAGATTGGGGACGCTACGATAGAAATCAAAAAAGATTTTCTCACTAGAAGTAGTTTTTTGACCGACCGTTTCTATGAGAGATATATAATAAAGACATCCGATTTTAATGAATTTTTCCTGTATCATGTGAAAGCATATAAAACTAACATATACCAAGATTATTGACGCTACGATGGAAAACAAAAAAGTTTTTCTTACTAGAACTAGTTTTTTGACCAATCGTTTATACATATATATGGACGTTGACGTACAATGCGCAGTACGTTCAAGTGGCCCATGCGACACCAAGCCAGGGCTTGTTACGCGCGGAACCCAGAGCAAACAGCAACCCACCACCAGCCCAACCGACCGAGGGGCGCAGTCGCATGACGTGCGACAACGAGAAACGCGAGGGAAAGAAAAAAATTAATAATGTATAAATTTGTAATTACGCATGAAAAACTAAAATAATTAACACATATATTTTACAAATACACAAAAAAAAATAAAATATAGTATACAATGGTTATACAAGCAATCATTATACGAATAGTTCTAGTTTCGATCTAAATGGATTAATGTGCGAGTTTTTAATAAGGAAAGAGAACATTCAGGTCCTAAGAGGTGGTAAAGACTGTTATAATCTGCGCAGACAACACGAAATGGTTCAAATAAAGTGTAATTAGAAGTACAACGTTGAAGAGAAAGAGGGAAAAAGTTTCTTGTAACCCTACAGGGGACGTTGAATCTAAGTTGACTAATTAACTCTGGAGAGTCAACTTCACCGTGTATTAGTTTGTGAACAAAAATTACTCCCAGCATAGTTCTTCGATTTTTTAGAGAAGGAAGGTTAATTAAAAGCAGTCTACTAGAATAGGACGGAAGACGTACATTAGGTTCCCAATTAAGACCACGGAGAGCAAACAGTAGGAATTGCTTTTGTACAGACTCTAGGCGCTCTTGATACTTCTTATATTGAGGGCACCACACACATGAACCATATTCCAGTATCGGACGAACAAGAGAGGTGTAAAGGGTCTTGGTTGTGTAAGGGTCGTTGAACTCCTTGGACCAACGCTTAATAAATCCAAGCACACTCATGGCTTTGTTAGCTGTTCTGCAAATATGTTCGTTAAAATTAAGTTTAGGATCGAGAATAATACCCAAGTCGTTCATTTCGTAAATACGATTTAAGCAAGTGTTATACAGGGAGTATGAAGCTAAATGAGGCTCCGTTCTATGAAATGTCATACACATGCACTTCGAACAGTTAAGGTTCAGAAGATTTACATTACACCAGGACTGAAAAACTTCCAGATCTGATTGGAGATCAGATAGTTCAGATAGTTCGATATCCAAGAAACCAAATCGGACGAAAATCCAAGAAGGTCAAGTTTATGCTTTACTAAAGTCAGTGTACACTACATCCGTTTGAAGCTGATTTCTAAATCCATTAATGACAAGAGTAGTGAACTCAAGTAAATTTGTAGTAGTGGATCTGCCTTTCATAAACCCATGTTGGGCCGGTGAAACAAGTGACCGACAGAGATGTTGCAAGTGAGAAGGTTCTCAAATAATTTTGGAATTGCGGAAAGCTTAGAAATACATCTGTAATTTCCGACATCAGATTTGGAACCCTTTTTATGCAAAGGATTAATAAAAGATTCCTTCCATGAATCAGGAAAGTGAGAAGAGCTTATGGACAGATTGAATAATTTTAACAGTGGAGCTGTCAATGAGTCGGCGCAGTACCTTAACATACAACTAATAACACCATCAGAGCCAGGGGAATAAACAGGAGTAATTGATTTTAAATGCTGAGACAATGAAGTTTCAGTTAAAATTGGACTAAATATGCAGTTCGATCTTTGAACATCATACGGATAGGCTTGATTGCTGTTATAGTTTTGAGATGAATAGGTTGAACTAAAAAAATCGGAAAACAAATTAGCAATATCATGGTCGTTATTTGCCATAGCATTACCAAAATGAACGGACGAAGGATACGTTGAAGACCGTCTCTTTGTATTTACAAAGCTGTAAAATTGTTTCGGATTTTGTCTAAATTGATCCTTACAACGGGACAAATAGGCATTGTAACATTGAGAATTCAGAATGCGAAAGTCAGAACGGGCCCTTATATACTGGGCAACAGAACTAGGTGAGCCAGAGCATTTTAGTTTTTTGTACATTCTAGATTTTCTGTTTTTTAAATTTGAAAGTTGGCGAGTAAACCAGGGAGGTTTATTAGTAGTTGGCGGACCATCGGAAAGAGGTACGCTAATATCAATCGCGAACGAAATCTATATAAATCGCGAACGAAATCTTCTCATGGAAGAGTTTGAGGGCAACATCCATATCTGCACACTCATTGAACTGTGTCCAATCTGCTTGGAGGATCAGGTTATTAAGCATACCAAAGATAGCTTTCCTGAAACATCGACGAAGCGGAATTGAATTGCTTGATGCCTCTACTAAGGGAGTACCAAGGTCCAATATCAATTCTAATGTTGGATGGTAAGGATCTTCTGGGAGTGAAAGTGGATCAGTTCTACATAACGCGATGTTGGAAGCGTCTAGTACAAACACAAGATCCAAAAAGTCTTTTCAGTGAATTTTGAATCATGTTGACTTGCAAAAGCGAAATTTCTAATAAGCCATCCACAAAAATATTTTGTGAATTTGGTAAAAGGGAATTTGAATCCCTTGATGTGGACCATGATATTCCTGGGAGGTTAAAGTCACCAAGAACAATCATGTGGTCATAATCAGAAAGAAGTGTGGAAATATACTTAATAGCGGACAAATGTTCTACATATAAGTCTGTATCCGACCTTGGCGGGATATAAGAGCATGTGACAAAAACAGAAACACGCTGAAATGTCAGTTTTACACAAACAAATTCAATTGGATTCGGGCTATATATTGGTATTAACTCTGATGAAAAATCAGAATCAACGGCAATAAGCACCCCACCTCCCTGCCCAGATGGACGATCAAATCTATATGAGGTAAATTTACTGTTAAAAATTTCAGAGTCATTGATTGCGGTATGAAGTCCAGTCTCAGTAAATGCAATGACATGTGCAGAGAAAGAAAAACTATTAATAAATAAAGAGTTAAGTTTTGTTAGGAGCCGTCGTACATTCTGATAATGAACTATAAGACGGAAGGAATCTTTGTCTAGATTTTTGAACGACCAGAAGATCGGGGAAAAGTGGCAATATTTGAACGACTATTATTTTCATTTTCAAATTCGTGAACAATCGTATGCTCAGGCCAAATGGTTAAAGACATAAGTCGTTCAAAATAGGCTGGAGGTACCGAAATTTTGAACGTGGATATATCTCTAACTCTGGTAAATTTAAATTTGAAAACAAACGAATCTGAACACCCAACTGTGTCTTTGATGAACTCTTGTAGATCATATTCAGTGATGTCAGGAGAAAGTCGAGAGTCAAATATCTGCTTTCGAGGGGGCACTGCCGTAAGGGTTCGAGGAGGCACTGCCGTTAGGGTTCGAGAAGGCACTGCCGTAAGGGTCCGAGAGGGAGCTGAGGTTCTAACTGCCAGCTCGGTAGAGTTAAGCGTGCTCAATGGTGTTTGAGCCACACTTGCAGCCTGTGAGGCCACAGATGCAAACGTTTCCTCCTCGGGTGAGGAAGGAGTTGCATTCGGTGTGGTTGGATGAGCTGTAAGCAAGCTTAAATAAACCGGTATGCTTGATGGTGAAACAGTCGGAACTAAAGCACTATCAGAAGGGGGAACCACAGAAATTGTTGGAGCATTTGTAATGCAAGGAGGAGTGGGTTCAGGTGCATTTGTATTGTGCGGAGCCTCAACGCTGGACTCCGCAGAGGGTACCGTCGTATTTGACGGCCTCTTTCGCTTGGGAGAGTCAGCGAGAATTCTCATGAAGAGTAAGAAAAACCTTACTGATTTTGCCAAATCCTAACCTTGTCTGAGACATAAATCTCATAAATTCCACCTCGGTGGGTCGACAGGTTGGACAAGCCCAATGTAGACCTTTGCGTTCAGCAATGCAGTCATAAATACGGCCGTTATTAAATCCTGCACATTTTCCATGAGCAAGATTATCACATAACCAGCAGGAAAGAAACTGCTCAGTGTTAATCTTGCCTTTATATTGGCATGTCTTAATACAGCCCGCATTCATGACTATAATTTATGCAAATTGAACACAGGGGTCAAACAAAGAAAGCAAATGCAGCAGGAGGACAAAAAGTTTAAAAGTCGCGGGAGTTTGGTGATGCACTTACACAGAGCGAAAGGTGGACGAGGACAGCAAAGAGTCAGCACAAACACAACAACAAACTAAACAGAGATCAAGGCACAAGCACACACAGAATAAAGATAAGCGCGGGCGCGGCCGTAGCAGGTAGCAGAAAGATTATCGCGACAACAACAAAAACACAAGCACCGAAAGCTGAGAGAAAGAGAAAAGGAATGTAAAAAAATATATTTGCAAAGACGGTAAACAAAATTTTGATATTAATTAGAAAAAATATGTCAAGATGCGCAAACACGTCGAAATCAAAACGGCGAGTGTGATCAAATCCACGTAAAAGCCAAATATTAATATAAAACACTGTATTAAGCGATTGAAAAAAATTAAATTCGGGAGCTCAGTCAAAACACAGCCGGCGTCGACGATAACGATAACGATGGCAGCTATATGATATAGTCATCAGATCCGCCCGGTTCCGACATATTAGTGGCGTGCAGTACAAAGAAGACTATTGCCCCGTTTATATGTGGCGAAATACGCGGTAACTTACCGCGTATTTGTGAATATAAACACTTATACGCGAATAAATTTTATCGTGATAAGTTACCCTGAAAATTTTTTTCTACCAGGATAAAGTAATATGGGTCGATCTGGCAACATAATTTTTTCAAAGGCGAAATATGACAGCTGGCAGTGCTCAGCAAAATATTTAATAAATTTAATATCATTAATAACATGGCTGAATGCAGTGGAAAAAGAACAAGTTGGGCTGATGCTGAAGTCGCCGAGCTGTTGGGCATTACGCTCAAAATGTAATTGGCGGTCAACAAGAGCTGTATAAGCAACTTTAGCCACTTGGCTCGTTCATCAAGCCATTTACACATAATTTCCATCATGCGCGAATGCCTCCTTTCCATGCAACGACCCACAAAGTTTGATGCCCGCTCCTGGCTTTGCATCATGAAAACATTTAATTTTTCCTCACTTATTTGACAACTTTGAATGTTTGACATATTTAATTAATCCTACCCATGTGGCAACTCCCTCGCACAGAGTTGCTTTTGAGCTACACGTATAAACAGCGGTAAGTTTTTTACCACGCTAATATAAATACGCGTACTGTGCGTATAAACGGGGTATATGTACAAAATTTCAGCTCGATTGCTTCAAATCTGATTGACTAGTTCGCGTAGAAACAGACAGACGGACGGACGGACGGACGGATTTGAGTTCAGCTCGTCGTGCTGATCAAGATTATATTCAGTTTATGGGGTCGGAATTGAATATTTCTATGCGTTACAAACTTCTGGGCAAAATTAATATACACTTTTCAAGTGTATAAAAAAACAAAAAAAAAAATAAATAAATTTTAGGCTTAGGTTAAGTATAGTGTTCATTTTTAAATGAAATTTCTGTTTCACATTGCAATGGCCAGAAAATAACAATTTTTAAAATTAACAGAACTGAAAGTGAATAAGAGAATGATGCAAAATTCGTAGCATTTTGTTTATTTGATATTATTGGTTATCACTCTATTGCTGTTTCCTCCATTTGCTGAACCAAGCCCAAATGCCACTCCAACGCTTGCGTTCCTGCTCTTCCGGCACTTTCAGGGCCAAATTGCGACTGCGTCCCACAGTGGAGCTACTAGAGCTGTGTGGCGCAGTGCTTTGATTTTGGTGAGCGCTCGGCGATCCGAACGACGCTAAGGGAGAGAGGAGGGATTACGTGATATTACACTTGACTTACAAAAAGATACCCACTGCGATTACTGGATGAAAGCATTTGCATATGGGAGTGTGCATACTGACAGGTTTAACCATTTTTAATAGTTAATTGTATAAAGAAATAGTGTGGAATAAATACAATTTATATGTATTTCAGACAGGGTTCTCAAAGTACCGAACTAAGTTCCGTACTTACGTTCGGCACACCAAAAGTACTGAACACAGGCAAGTACCGTACACTTGCAAGTACGGTAAATGCTTTGTAACGTACTGTACTCAAAACTGAAGTACGGTACCTTCATCGTAACGGACCGTCCAAAAAAAAAATGTACCGAACTATTTTGTGTTTAAGGAGGCGAAGTACAAAACGATTTTAGTTTCGGACTCAAACAAAATTCCGTACAAAATTCCGTACTTAGCATGCCGATAGCTGATAAATCAAATTAGTAAATCAAAATACTGTAAAGATATTTATTCAAGTTGAAAAAATATATGGGACGACCGTCAAAATACGATTTTAATGGGCTGGTGATAGAGGCAGAAGATAAAAAAAGTGTATCTTGCGTTATTTGCAAGAAAAGTCTGGTAAACCTCGCTTCAAACATTAAGCGACATTACAACTGGATTTCAAAGAATATAGACTATGAAGCATCGGATGATGAAAAAACGGTGCACCTCAGCGGCTGCGGAAAGCAAATATTTCATTATTTCTCAAATTTCCCATAATGCAAGTTTCAACAGCTCTTTAACTGAAAAAAAATAAAAGGCTAACATCGGCTACGCCGATGTTTTTAATCCCTGCAGTTTTGAAAGTCTACCATTGATAACAAAAAGTTTTTCTCTCACTAAAAACTAGTTTTTTGACCGACCGTTTATATGGCAGCTATATGCTATAGTCATCCAATTTTGATAAATTTTTCCAGAATTGTGTGAAGGGGTATAAAACTAATATATACCAAGATTGGTGACGCTTCGATGGAAAACAAACAAGTTTTTCTCACTAGAACTAGTTTTTTGACAGACCGTTTATATGGCAGCTATATGCTATAGTCAACCGATTTTGATAAATTTTTCCAGAATTGTGTGAAGGGGTATAAAACTAATATATACCAAGTTTGGTGACGATTCAATAGAAAACAAAAAAGTTTTTCTCACTGGAACTAGTTTATGGACCGATCGTTCCTATGGCAGCTATATGATATAGTCATCCGATCCGGCCGATTCCGACAAATGTGCAGCCTATGTGTATTTAAAGACTTTTTGCAAAGTTTGGTCAAGATAGCTCTAAAACTGAGGGAGTAGATAGCATAGAAACAGACGGACAGACAGACGGACAGACGGACATGGCTATATAGACTCAGCTCGTCATGCTGATCAAGAATATATATAGTTTATGTGGTCGGAGATGCTTCCTTCTATGCGTTACAAACATCGTGACAATTTTAATATACCCTCTGCAAGGGTATAAAAAACTGGAAGACCTTCAATACGGCGAATGCAGGGGCTTCGAGGAAGATGTATTAAAGTACGGGAAGTAGCTGAAGTAGCTTTAGCTGTCCCAGCCACTTAGGTGTCTGTCGAACGAGCATTTAGTGCCTTACCACATATTTTTACAAAACTGCGAAACAGGCTTAGTGCAGATGTGTTAGAGAACATTTTAATTGTTAAACTTTACTCTAAATTCCTAAAAGATATAATTATTGAATAAACACTTATTACAAACCTCAAATGGAATTATTACGAAAGATGCTTATACATTGCATCTGTCAGGCTCCTGCAAGGGCGTGCACAGTATCGTTAAAGGGAGTTTCAAAATAGTGGATTTGGTTTCAGTTTCTTTGCATTTTTAATAGGTTTGTTTTATGGCATTTATCACGATTTATTGATTCGTCAGTCACATTAAAGTGGTTTAAAAGCATTCTTTATCCGCTTTTCAATACTTATCACCATTGGTCATCCATGGTATTTATCGCGGTTCAGTACATTGTAAAGCAACTATGTTCGAACATTTGTGGACTTGAAAAGTTCTTAAGTATTTAAAGTTTTTATAACCATGGAGAACCCTCAGCTGAGATTTGCTCTTGTGCATTGGATCTAGAATGAAAACGGACTGTAACTGACAAATCCGAGCGGTCCGAAATTAAAATCATTTTGTACTTCGCCTCCTTAGCTAAAAAATATTTTGCTCGCACGCGTACTAAACACAAAATAGTTTAGTACTTATTTTTTTCGGACGGTCCGTTACGACGAAGGTACCGAACTTGTGTTTTACGTACAGTACGTAACAAAAAATGTACAGTACTTGCCAATTTACGGTACTTGCTGTGTTCGGTACTTTTGGTTAATATTATCAGACGAATGTACTACCCGACTGTTACTCAAACTCGGTAATTCCTAAGCCGCATGACGCGTCTTTGTCTCAACTTCAAGAATAGCCTGAGCAGGGGCCTGATCTTCCGTTGATTGGCCGCGTTTACGACGCACACGCCGTCTGCTGTTAGGCACAATACGATGGAATCTTGGAGTCAGGTGTTCGGTAGCAGCCAGCTCGCCTTAAAGCGCTTACACAAACGCTGCGACAGACACATCATGGCTTCGGCTCGTGTGAGGCTATGGGTGTCAAACAATTCTCGTCACTTCCTTGCAAATGGATATTTGTCTTGTAAATTCTTTGGAATTTATAGTTGGTTCATTACTAAAACCAAAGATAGTGCGAGCTACTGCTGTCTCCGTTTCTCAAAAAATTCCCCAATTAACCCAAAAAATTTTATACCCGTTACTCGTAGAGTAAAAAGGGTATACTAAGTTCGTGCAAATGTATGTAACAGGCAAAAGGAAATATTTCCGACCCCATAAAGTATATATATTCTTGATCAGCATCAATAGCCGAGTCGATATAGCCATGTCCGTCTGTCTGTCTGTCTGTCTGTCTGTCTGTCTGTCCGTCTGTCCGTCCGTCTGTATGAACACCTAGATCTCAGGGACTATAAGAGCTAGAGCTACCATTTTTTCAGTGTAGACTTGTATTGTCTGCACGCAGATCAAGTTTGTTTCAAATTTTTGCCACGCCCCCTCCCGCCACCGCAAAATGAACAAAACCTCATATCTCCCACAATTTTGAAAATAGATTGTTCGAACCTTCTAGACATATACTTTAATCATCATTACCTATCGATCCGCCATACATCATTTGGCGATCAGATGAACCATAGTAGAGTTACCACCCCCGCAATTCGAAAAATAACTCATATCTTCCACAATTTTGAAAATACATTAGTAAATCCTTCTAGACATATATTTTAATCATCATTACCTATCGATCTGTCATACATCATTTCCTGATCAGATGAACGATAGAAGAGTTGCTACCCACGCAATTTGGAAAATACCTCATATCTCCCACAATTTTGATCAAAGATTGTTCGAACCTTCTAGTCATATTTCAATCATCATTACCTATGGATCCGCCATATATCATTTCCTGATCAGATGAACGATAGAAAAGTTCCCGCCCCCGCAAATTTAAAAAAGACTTATAACTCCCACAATTTCGAAAATAGATTAATCAAACTTTTTAGACATGTATTTTAATCATCATTACTTATCGATCCACCATACATAGTTTCCCGATCAGATGAGTTATAGTAGAGTTGCCACCCCCGCAATTTGGGAAAAAAACACAATTTGGGCATGTTGTGATCTAATAAAATATTCTGAAATAAACCTTACCCTGAGTAACGGGTATATCGAAGTCGAGCAGGGCCGACTTCAACTTACGCTCTCGTTATTTTAGAAAAGGGGGAAAAAATGCAATTTGAATTTTCAATAAATTGTTAATTTTAGTTTTTGCTTTCGTTTTTTATACACTTGAAAAGTGTATATTAATTTTGCCCAAACGTTTGTAACGCATAGAAATATTCATTTCTGACCACATAATCTTGATCAGAACGACGTCTGTCCGTCCGTCCGTCTGTCTGTTTCTACGCGAACTAGTCCGTCAGTTTTGAAGCTATTGGGCTGAAATTTTACACATAGTCTTCTTTTTACTGCACGCAACTAATATTTCGGAACCGGCCGGATCGGATGACTATATCATATAGCTGCCATATAAACGATCGGTCAAATAACTAGTTCTAGTAAGAAAAACTTTTTTGTTTTCCATCGTAGCGTCACTAATCTCGGTATTTGTTAGTTTTATATGTTTTGACATAATACAGGAAAAAATCATCAAAATTAGATGACTATATTATATAGCTCCTATAGAAACGGTCGGTCAAAAAACTACTTCTAGTGAGAAAAACTTTTTTGTTTTCTATCGTTGCTTCCCCAATCTTGGTATATATTAATTTTATATGCTTTCACATAATTTAAAAAAAATGTATCATAATCCGATGACTATAGCATATAGCTAACATAGGACCAATCTGTCGCAAAATGTGTTTTAATAAGAAAAGTTTTTATACCCGTTACTCGTAGAGTAAAAAGGGTATACTAAGTTCGTGCAAATGTATGTAACAGGCAGAAGGAAGCATTTCCGACACCATAAAGTATATATATTCTTGATCAGCATCAATAGCCGAGTCGATATAGACATGTCCGTCTGTCCGTATGAACACCTAGATCTCAGAGACTATAAGAGCATGAGCTACAATTTTTTCAGTGTAAACTTGTATTGTCTGCACGCAGATCAAGTTTGTTTCAAATTTTTGCCACGCCCCCGCAATATGAAAAATAACTCAAACCTCCCAAAATTTTGAAAATGGATTGTTCGGATCTTCTAGACTTATATATTAATCCTATTGATCCGCCGTACTTCATTTCCAGTCCAGATGAACTATAGTAGAGTTGCCACCCCCGCAATTTGTAAAAAAACTCATATCTTCCACATTTTTGAAAATACGTTGTTAAAATCTTTTAGACATATATTTAAATCATCATTACCTATCGATCCGCGTTACATCATTTCCTGATCACATGAACGATAATATAGTTCCCGCCCCCGCAATTTGAAAAATACCTCATATCTCCCACAATTTGTATACGCTTGAAAAGTGTATATTAATTTTGCCCATAAGTTTGTAGCGCATAGAAATATTTCTTTCCCCAAATAAACTATATATATTCTTGATCGGGACGACGAGCTGAGCTGAGTCGATTTCATAGGTCCAAAATAAAAAAGTCAAAGTAAAAAGTTTGTCTCCAAATGTGTCATCACTATTTCTTAAAACAACATGAAATTTAATGGAAAAGTTGCTTTGTTTTTTTTTCAATCGTATCCTTTACGAATACTACATACGAGAGAGAGAATAAAAACACGTCGACTTTGCTGTTTGAGACGCATGAAAGTGAGCTCTTTCTGGAAAAATTTAATTAAAATATTAAATCATTTGGTATCGCCGCGCATTAAAATGAATATTGAAAAAAGAGATATTATCTATATATTTGAGTTGTTTTCATGTTATAATATGTTGTGGTTTTGTTCTAAAATGTGTGTTTTCTCAGTGCCATTGTAAGTGTTGCACCTAGTTTAACAGTTAAATTTCACCTAAAGTAAAAGTTGTGTTGCCCGTCATTCCCTGGAATGAAACTTTTTTGATAATATTAGTTAATGTTGTAAGATTCTAAAACTGTATATTTCAGCTGCGCGCCTTTGCGCCCCTTTGAGTTATCTTCAATAACAGAAAGCGGTCTTGTGCGTTTTTGGCAGCTTTGTTGTGGGAATTTTTGTGCTATGTTATTGTTTTCTTTATTTGTGCTTTGTATTGCTGTTCTGTTGTAATTTATGTACCAAAATGTAGCTGATTTAAAAAATTATGCAGACCATCGTCTCTATGGGCCATCAGTTGAATTTCCGATACGGGAAAATCCCCGTACATGGTCTCAAGAAGACCGCAAAGGACGCTGATCGGGCCCATGGACGAGACACTGAGGCAGGACGCCCTGCTGAAGCGGAGAGAAGCGAGCTTCCGGGTGAGGAACCCCACTGAGACGGAGGATGTTGCTGAGGACGAGGAGCTCGACGGGGAATACCCCGAGGAGTATATGGAGGTTTCTGAGGAAGAACCCATGTCCTCACAAGAGCTTGCCTCTGAGCTCCAAGTCCAATAGGCAAAAGAAACCGACACAGATAGCGCAACAACATCTGCGCTAAACTGACCCTCCCCTCGGTCACAAAACGCACCAGGCTAGTCCTGGTGAACGTCCACCGCGCCAAGGCGGCCTCGGCCGTCCTGGCCAGAACGTTCACCAGACAACACCTCGGACTAGCCCTGATACAGGAACCTTGGTGCAATGAGGGAATAAAGTGCCTGTACACAAAAGAATCGAAGGTAATCTGGGACCAAAGGCATGCCCTCCCCAGAGCATGTATAATGATTAGGAAAAATATTAAATATACTATCCTTTCAGCATTCCTTTCCAGGGATTGTGTCGCAATAGCGACCAACGAGCTGAAGCAAGGCAGGACCGTAGTCAAAGCCTCTGCCTACTTTGCTGGAGATAGAGTGTGTCCACTACAAGAGGTATCGGCCCTGGCAGAATACTGCAGGAGAAAAAGCCTACCGCTTGTGGTCGGGTGTGACGCAAATGCCCATCACGTCTCATGGTAACTCGAGTAAGACAAGAGGTCCTTGACCTCACCTTCTCAAGTAGGTCACTAAAGCCTTATATAAAGGGCTGGCAAGTCTCCCTAGAACAATCTATGTCAGATTACAGATTGATCCAGTTTAGGATAGATATGAACACACAACAAAGTATCCCTAGCAGAAACCCCCGTAAAACAAATTGGGGAAGCTTCAATTTTGAACTAGGAAATAATATACCTAGGATACGGTTACCGAAACATCCCCTAGAACTAGAAATAGCCGTCAATAAGACGAACAAATGCATAATCGATGCCTATGAAGAGATTTGTCCTCTTAGTAAGGCAAGAAAAGAAAACGATGCTCCATGGTGGAATCCTATCTTGGAGAAACTCAGGAAGAAGACCCGCATACTCTTTAACGAAGCTAAAAGGAATGGGGCCTGGGAAACGCTTAGCCTAACTCTATATAAAAGCGAAGCCAAAAGAAAAAATTATAGGAAATTTTGCGAGTCTATTCAAGACACGAAAGAAGGGGCAAGGCTCCATAGAGCCCTATCCAAGAAAAGCCCGGACGGAAACATCTCTCTTAAAAAGGGCAACGACACCTACACAGCGAGCGATGAGAAGAGAGTACGCCTTCTGTTCGACACTCACTTTCCGGGGAACATCCCCGAGGAGATATCAGGTGTCGCTCAGGAGAGCTATTCCTACCCTAATAGGTCAGACTGGACAGTAGCCAAGAGTATAATAACCGTAGGAAGACTTGAGTGGGCAATTGGAACCTTATAGCCCTTCAAATCACCTGGGCCAGATAACATATATCCAGCATTTCTGCAGGAGGGGAAGGACATACTTCTACCACCTCAAAGAAAAATCATGATAAGTAGCCTTGCAACTGGGTATATCCCACGCGCATGGCGCAGAGCCAGGGAAGTCTTCATCCCCAAAGTAGGGAAGAAAGATATTACTAATGTCAAGTCCTTCAGACCCATCAGCTTAACATCGTTATTTTTGAAAACGATTGAAAAGCTAGTGGATAATAGTATAAGACAAACGCTGCTGAAGGAAACACCCATCTAACCAACACAGCACGCGTATAGAGCAGGCCGATCAACAGATACGGCACTTTATCACCTCGGGAAGATCCTCGAGAAAACCATAGAAGACAAGGAAGTAGCTTTGTGCGCCTTCTTAGACATCGAGGGAGCATTTGACAACACATCCCATAGTGCTGTCAAGAACGCCCTCATAAGAAGGGGAATAAACCCTACAATACGCAGATGGATCGAATCACTTCTACGGTGCAGGGAAGCCTCTGTAATAGAAGAGGGAAAGTCCATCACAGTAACCACAACAAGAAGATGCCCCTAGGGAGGAGTACTCTCCCCTACTGGTAGATGAACTCTTTTTTTGTTTATTTGTTGAAAAAAAAAGTCGACAAATGGTGGCTGTCAACCAAAAAAAAGAAAAACTGAATACGTTATAAAAAGGCTTAATGAACTAAGAAAGCCTAACAAGGAAAATGGATCTAACAAAATTACAAATCGACTAGTAACGACTACGACACGGTGGGGGAATTTTATTTGCCCGTCCGGCCAGTCTTACAAAGACTCTCGTCCAAGGGCATAACATGTCAGGGATACGCCGATGTCATAGTTATAATAGCGAAAGGAAAATATGAAGAAACCCTGTGTGACATAATTCAGAGGGGACTGAACGTGACGTTAGATTGGTGCAAGGAGGTTGGACTCAACCTTAACCCTAGCAAAACCATTATAGTACCGTTCACTTGTAGATAAAAACTTAGCAGAATGAGACCAATACGCCTATCTTTCTGCCTCATTACACCAGAGAAAGAGGTCAAATATCTCGGAGTTGTCTTCGACAATAAAGTGAGATTTAACAAACACATGGAGAATACACTAAACAAATGTACGAGAGCACTATATACATGCAGGAGCACAACACTGCTAAGATTGACAGCACAGGGAGTAGGCAGGAATTGCATAGTTAGCTTAAGAGACTCTGAGGAATTGCAGAAGGAAATCCCTATAATTCTTCAACCCAGAGACAAAATGGTAGCAGAATTCCATTTTGACAGGAATTTCACTGTTTACAAAAGTAATAAGAAAGACTGGATATCACTAGAAGAAACATACAAAATGGAACCACACACAATTCAGTGGTATACAGATGGGTCTCCAACACCCCAAGGCGCTGGACTTGGGGTATTTGGACAGAGAACGAAAAGATTCGAAGCAATGGTAGAATTCACAAGCATATTTCAAGCCGAATAATGTGCCATCTCCCGTTGTGAAGAACTACCATAATAGACAAATAGCCATCCCCTCGGATAGCCAGGCAGCACTAAACGCGCTCAGTGGCTACAAGATTACCTCCAAGTTAGTCTTGGAGACAAAGAATAAATTAGTCCAACTAGGTAGCAGGAACAACCTATCCCTACGCTGTATACCGGGACACTACAACATTCCCGGAAATGAAATAGCGGATGAACTAGCGCGTAAGGGCGCAGCTACAACAATGATAGGACCAGAACCTTACTGCGGCATAGGCAAGCACACGATATTCTTACACTACTTCTTAGGAACGAGGAGGAAACAGTTAGAACAACCACCTGGGAAAACTCCAGGGGGCTGAGGCAAGCATAAGCATTAATCGTGAACCACGATAACAGAAGGTTCAAAAAACTAATCCAACTAGGAAAGAATGCACTCAGGATCCTGAAAGGGCTCTACACAGTACACTGCAGACTGCGGAGTCACCTCTATAGGTTGGAGATAACAAACACCCAACTTTGCAGATTCTGTGAAGAGAAAGACGAATCCGCTGAACATATAATAGCACAATGTGATGCTCTGGCAAGGCGTAGACTTAACAGTCTTGGGAAACACAGCCTACATCCCAACTGTATTAGAAACCTAGACCTAAACTCAGCAGGGGGTACAATAGATCAATACTGGTCGCAGTGCATTATATCCCAACGACAAACTAACTAACTTCCATGCAAACTATCTCGCCTACATAATTTACTGATTTTTTTTCTTGTATTATAAACGTACAATAAACTTGTTCTTAATTAAAAAAAAAATATTTTATTTTTATACACTTGAGAAGTGTATATTAATTTTGCCCAGAAGTTTGTAACGCATAGAAATATTCATTTCCGACCACATAAACTATATATATTCTTGATCAGGAAGACGAGCTGAGTTCAATTCCGTCTGTCCGTCCGTCCGTCTGTCCGTCTGTCTGTTTCTACGCGAACTAGTCTCTCAGTTTTAAAGCTATCGAGCTGAAATTTTGCACAGAGTCTTCTTTTTACTGCACGCAACTAATATGTCGGAATTAGAATTAGCCGGATCGGATGACTATATCATATAGCTGCCATAGAAAAGATCGGTCTAAGAACTAGTTCTAGTTAGAAAACTTTGTTGTTTTCCATCGTAGCGGCACAAATCTTGGTGTATGTTAGTTTTATATGCTTCCACAGAATTGTGAAAAAATTGATCAAAATCGGATGACTATATCATATAGCTGCCTTATAAAGGGTCGGTCAAAAAACTAGTTCTAGTGGGAAAAACTTTTTTGTTTTTCATCGTAGCGTCACCAATCGTAGTATATATTAGTTTTATATGCTTCCACACAATTTTGAAAAAATTTATCAAAATCGGATAACTATATCATATAGCTGCCATAGGAACGATCGGTCGGAAAATAAGTTTTAGTGAGAAAAACTTTTTTGTTTTCCATCGTAGCGTCACTAATCGTAGTATATGATAGTTTTATATGATTTCACATAATTCTGGAAAAATGTATCAAAATCGGAGCACTATAGCATATAGCTGCCATAGAAACAGTCGGTCTAAAAACAAGTTCTAGTGAGAAAAACTTTTTTATTTCCATCGTTTCGTCACCAATCTTGGTAGATATTAGTTTTATATGCTTTTACAAATTTGTTAAAAAATTTATAAAAATCGGATGACTATAGCATATAGCTGCCATAGGACCGATCGGTCGGAAAATGTGTTTTACTAAGAAAAGTTTTTTTATGGTATCCTATTTTTATTATCAATGATTTAAAATTTTTTAATATCTGATATCTATATCTTATATATATTTTTCTGGTTAAATCAGTTGCAGTAAAGTTTTTCAAGTGTATTAAGCAGGGCTGCAAACCCCTCTAATTTTGACAGGGGTTCGGTTCGGGGTTCGAACCCTTACCCTACTGTGGGGGTTCGGTTCCACAACCGGTTCCCTTTAAATTGAGAACCGTGGTTCCGGTTCGGGTTCGGGTTCCAGATAGCATTTTATATATTTATGTACATAATAAGTAATTTAATAGAATTTGAAGACGAGATGCCTTATAATCTGCTGCCTGATGGCTTGGAAGTCAAGCACATAAGTGATCTGTCTTGATTGATTGATTGTATGTATGTTTAGAAGAGTTAAGCGATTCTGCCAACTTGCACTCACAGCGAAAGTCATTTCTCCTTAACAGTAGTGGGATTGCTAAATTTGATGTGATTTTTGTGGCTATGAAACCTGCAAAAAACACGGCCACTTTTGGCCTAAAAATAAGAGATGAGCTTTATGTGCGTACCCGTGATTGAGTAACTGTGATTGACCATATCGGCGTAACTGTGATTAAGTCACAGTGACGGGCAGTCATCAAATCACACTGTTACTTTAAATTCGCAGTCACTGTGTGATTTGTTGATTGCCAGTGACCGTGACTTAACCACAGACACGCCGGTTTGTCGCATCCCTAACCAATAGTGTGGCTGAACACGTACATACATTTCCGAGAATTCAGTCAGAATTATTTTTTCTACAAATGGGACCGCTACAGCACGGCTTTGAATGGCATATTGTGAGAGTGAAATGCTAAAAAAACTTTATATGTGATTTGGTTAAAAAAAATTAAGAAATTTTAATAAAGTGCACCTTTCCCTTGTATTCACAGTGCCAAGTATTTCCATTCGAACAAAATAATACACATAAATACGGTTTCAGATGCAAATTGAATTCCCTTGCTTGAGGTTGTGTTATTTTGTGCAGACTTTTGTTGCGGATGGGAAAAAGTGTCGCCGTCCATACATGGGCATATGAATAGATATATTTTTCTTCATAATAATGAAATATTTTTTACCATCAAAGTGCAAAAATAAATTCTATGTTTGCCAATTTATTTTTAGAACCGAACCCCATCAATAAAAAAACAGGGTTAGGTTCGGGTTCGGGTTCTCGTGATTATTTCTAGTGGGGTTCGGTTCCCGGTTCGGTTCAGGGATCACCAGACCTGAACCTGAGACCGTCCAGACCGGTTCTGCAGCCCTGGGTTCGCCGAGAGTGGGGGGGAGGAGGGCGTAACATACTCACCATTATGAAATTTAAGACACGAAGACGCCCCGCTTCTTCTCCTGACCGGTTTGCAGCCCTGGTATTAAGACTTCGAAGTTTTAATACACTTGAAAAACTTTACTCCAACTGATTTAACCTGTAAAATATATATAGGATATAGATATCAGATATTTAAAATTTTTAAATCATTTGATAATAAAAATTTTATACCATAAAAAAAACTTTTCTTAGTAAAACACATTTTCATATATTACTAAAATATACTAAGATTGGGGACGCTAAGATAGAAAACAAAAAAGTTTTTTCTCTAGCACTAGTTTTTTGACCGACCGTTTCTATCGCATATAATATAGTCATCCGATTTTGATAAATTTTTCCTGTTTTCGATGGAAAACAAAAAAGTTTTTTTCGACTAGTTTTTTGACCGACCGTTTCTATGGTAGCTATATGCTATAGTGATCCGATTTGGATAAATTTTCCCAGAACGGTGTGGAAGCATATAAAACAAATATATACCACGATTATTGACGCTACTATGGAAAACAAAAAAGTTTTTCTAACTAAAACTAGTTCTTAGAAAGATCGTTCCTATGGCAGCTATATGGTATAATCATCCGACCCGGCCGGCTCCGACATATTAGTTGCGTGCAGTAAAAAGAAGATTCTGTGCAAAATTTCAGCTCGATAGCTTTAAAACTGAGGGTCTAGTTCGTCTAGAAACAGACAGACGGACAGACGGTTTTGAACTCAGTTCGTCGTCCTGATCAAGAATATATACAGTTTATGGGGTCGGAAATGAATATTTCTATGCGTTACAAACTTGTGCAAAATTAATATACACTTTTCAAGTGTATAATGATTAGATAAATAAATATGAAGCATTCACTAAAAAAATTTTTACCCGAGTGTGATGCCAATATTTTCAGCACAGATTCTCAGATAGGCAATGATTTGATATTTTTAATTTTTATTAATTATTAAAGATTTTTATTATTTTTCATCGTTAATAATAATTTTGATTAATTTTGTTTATAAAAAAATCAACAATAATTAGATGTTTAGATGTTTTATTTCGAGTATTATTTTATTTACTCAAGCTTAACGATTATTCTCAAAGCATACAAATTATTAGGGATTGTTTTGCTTGAAAATCAAGAATATTAATCCTAATAAGAATTTGTTTTCGGAAGTTGAATTGTTATACAAAGTAGGCGGGGGTTTTTAAAGGGGCGCGATATAAATGCCTTCGATGGTTAAAAAGATTGGGGCCGCTACGATAGAAAACAAACAAGATTTTCTCACTAGAAGTATTTTTTGACCGACCGTTTCTATGGGAGCTATATAATATACACATCCGATTTTGATGAATTTTTCCTGTATCATGTGAAACTACCAAGATTAGTGACGCTACGATGGAAAACAAAAAAGTTTTTCTCACTAGAACTAGTTTTTTGAACGACTGTTTCTAAGGCAGCTAGATGATATAGTCATCCGATCCGGCCGGTTCCGACATATTAGTTGCGTGCGGTAAAAAGAAGACTCTGTGCAAAATTTCAACTCGATAGCTTTAAAACTGAGAATATATATAGTTTATGTGGTCGGAAATGAATATTTCTATGCGTTACAAACTTGTGGGCAAAATTAATATACACTTTTCAAGTGTATAATAAAATACACCATGATTAGTGACGATACGATGGAAAACAAAAAAGTTTTTCTCACTAGAACTTGTTTTTTGACCGACCGTTTCTATGGCAGCTATATGCTATAGTGATCCGAATTTGATACATTTTTCCAGAATTATGTGAAATTATATAAAACTATCAAATACCAAGATTAGGGACGCTACGATAGAAAACAAAAAAGTTTTTCTCACTAAAACTTATTTTCCGACCGATCGTTCCTATGGCAGCTATATGATATAGTCATCCGATTTTGATAAATTTTTTCGAAATTGTGTGGAAGCATATAAGACTAATATATACTACGATTGGTGACGCTACGATGAAAAACAAAAAAGTTTTTCCCACTAGAACTAGTTTTTTGACCGACCCTTTATATGGCAGCTATATGATATAGTCATCCGATTTTGATAAATTTTTTCACAATTATGTGGAAGCATATAAAACTAACATACACCAAGATTTGTGCCGCTACGATGGAAAACAACAAAGTTTTTATACCCGTTACTCGTAGAGTAAAAAGGGTATACTAAGTTCGTGCAAATGTATGTAACAGGCAGAAGGAAGCATTTCCGACCCCATAAAGTATATATATTCCTGATCAGCATCAATAGCCGAGTCGATATAGACCTGTCCGTCTGTCCGTCCGTTCGTCTGTCCGTCTGTCTGTATGAACACCTAGATCTCAGAGACTATAAGAGCTAGAGCTACCATTTTTTCAGTGTAGACATGTATTGTCTGCACGCAGATCAAGTTTGTTTCAAATTTTTGCCACGCCCCCTCCCTCCCCCGCAATATGAAAAAAACCTCATATCTCCCACAATTTTAAAAATAGATTGTTCGGACCTTCTAGACATATATTCTAATCATCATTACCTATTGATCCGCCATACATCATTTTCCGATCAGACAAACGATAGTAGAGTTGCGCCCCCGCAATTTGAAAAATACCTCATATCTCTTACAATTTTGAAAATGCATTGTTAAAACCTTCTAGACATATATTTTAATCATCAATACCTACCGATCCGCCATACATAATTTCTTGATCAGATGAACGATAGCAAAGTTCCCGCCCCCGCAATTTGAAAAGTACCTTAAATATCCCACAATTTTGAAAATGGATTCTTCGAACCTTCCAGACATATATTTCAATCATCATTACCATCGATCCGCCATACATAATTTTCCGATCAGATGAGTTATAGTAGAGTTGCCTCCCCCGCAATTTGTAAAAAACTCATATCTCCCACAATTTTGAAGATAGATTGTTCGAACCTTTCAGACATATATTATGATCATCATTACCTATCGATCCGCTATACATCATTTCTTGATCAGATGAACGATAGAAAAGTTCCCGCCCCCGCAATTTGAAAAATACCTTAAATATCCCACAATTTTGAAAATGGATTCTTCGAACCTTCCAGACATATATTTCAATCATCATTACCTATCGATCCTCTATACATCATTTTCCGATCAGATGAGTTATAGTAATTTTGTAGAAACAGACAGACAGACGGACGGACGGACGGACGGACGGACGGACGGACAGACGGAATTGAACTGAGCTCGTCGTCCTGATCAAGAATATATATAGTTTATGTGGTCGGAAATGAATATTTCTATGCGTTACAAACTTCTGGGCAAAATTAATATACACTTTTCAAGTGTATAAAAAGTTTTTCTCACTAGAACTAGTTTTTTGACCGACCGTTTCTATGGCAGCTATATGCTATAGTGATACGATATTGATAAATTTTTCCAGAAATGTGTGGAAGCACATAAAACTAATATCTACCAAGATTAGTAACGCTACGATTGAAAACAAAAAAGTTTTTTTTTACTAGAACTAGTTTTTTGACCGACTGTTTCTATGGCAGCTAGATGATATAGTCATTCGACCCGGCCGGTTCCGACATATTAGTTGCGTGCAGTAAAAAGAAGACTCTGTGCAAAATTTCAGCTCGATTAATTAATATACACTTTTCAAGTGTATAAAAAGGGCATAGCAGAATAAGCATAGGAAAACTGCCTCCGCAGTTATCAGCACCAAATTTAAATGTTTGATTAGCATCTATAAGAAACTCACTCTCCCAAAATTGAAGTCTCCTAATAGTCTCCTAATAATTGGACGGGAGTTATGAGGCTGGAAAGTTAAACAAAAAAACATTTTTTTCTTAAGAACCGCTTGACCGATTTTGATGGGTTAAATATATGTTGTAAGTGTTCAAAATACAATTCTAAAAATTTGTTTTGCAGATTTTTATTACCAAAACTTTGGTCCAAAAATGATGATTGAGTTTTTCAAATAATTTTTTCGCGATGATAATCTTTTTCTACACCTCCAGTTTATTTCTTGTATTTTATATTGGGATATCCCTAATAACATAATTTTTGCAATCAGATCGCAATTGGGCCTCATGGTGAAAAACCATTAAACATGTAAAATAGATAAAATAGCGCGTGTTTTTTCATCTATTTAAAAATATACAGTTATATTTAATCAATATCAATAGCTTTTTATACACTTGAAAAGTGTATATTAATTTTGCCCAGAAGTTTGTAACGCCTAGAAATATTCATTTCCGACCCCATAAACTATATATATTCTTGATCAGGACGACGAGCTCAGTTCAATTCCGTCCGTCCGTCTGTCCGTCTGCCCGTCCGTCCGTCTGTCTGTTTCTACGCGAACTAGTCCCTCAGTTTTAAAGCTATCGAGCTGAAATTTTGCACAGAGTGTTCTTTTTACTGCACGCAACTAATATGTCGGAACCGGCCGGGTCGGATGACTATATCATCTAGCTGCCATAGAAACAGTCTGTCAATAAACTAGTTCCAGTGAGAAAAACTTTTTTGTTTTCCATCGTAGCGTCACTAATCTTGGTATATGATGGTTAAATATGCTTCCACACATTTATGGAAAAATTAATCAAAATCGGATGACTATAGCATATAGCTGCCATTGAAACGGTCGGTTAAAAAACTAGTTCTAGTAAGAAAAACTTTTTTGTTTTCCATCGTAGCGTTACTAATCTTGGTAGATGTTAGTTTTATGTGCTTCCACACATTTCTGGAAAAATTTATCAAATTCGTATCACTATAGCATATAGCTGCCATAAAAACGGTCGGTCAAAAAACTAGTTCTAGTGAGAAAAACTTTTTATACACTTGAAAAGTGTATATTAATTTTGCCCAGAAGTTTGTAACGCATAGAAATATTCATTTTCGACCACATAAACTATATATATTCTTGATCAGGACGACGAGCTGAGTTCAATTCCGTCTGTCCGTCCGTCTGTCTGTTTCTACGCGAACTAGTCTCTCAGTTTTAAAGCTATCGAGCTGAAATTTTGCACAGAGTCTTCTTTTTACTGCACGCAACTAATATGTCGGAACCGGACGGATCGGATGACTACATCATATAGCTGCCATAGGAACGATCGGTCTAAGAACTAGTTCTAGTTAGAAAAACTTTGTTGTTTTCCATCGTAGCGGCACAAATCTTGGTGTATGTTAGTTTTATATGCTTCCACATAATTGTGAAAAAATTTATTAAAATCGGATGACTATATCATATAGCTGCCATAGAAAGGGTCGGTCAAAAAACTAGTTCTAGTGGGAAAAACTTTTTGTTTTTCATCGTAGCGTCACCAATCGTAGTATATATTAGTTTTATATGCTTCCACACAATTTCGAAAAAATTTATCAAAATCGGATGACTATATCATATAGCTGCCATAGGAACGATCGGTCGGAAAATAAGTTTTAGTGAGAAAAACTTTTTTGTTTTCCATCGTAGCGTCACTAATCTTGGTATATGATAGTTTTATATAATATCACATAATTCTGGAAAAATGTATCAAAATCGGATCACTATAGCATATAGCTGCCATAGAAACGGTCGGTCAAAAAACAAGTTCTAGTGAGAAAAACTTTTTTGTTTTCCATCGTATCGTCACTAATCATGGTGTATTTTATTATACACTTGAAAAGTGTATATTAATTTTGCCCAGAAGTTTGTAACGCATAGAAATATTTAATTTCGACCCCATAAACTGTATATAATCTTGATCAGCACAACGAGCTGAGCTCAAATCCGTCTGTCCGTTCGTCCGTCCCTCCGCCCGTCCGTCTGTCTGTTTCTACGCGAACTAGTCCCTCAGTTTTAAAGCTATCGAGCTAAAATTTTGTACTTAGTCTTCTTTGTACTGCACGCAACTAATATTTCGGGAATCGGTTGACTATATCATATAGCTGCCATATAAACGATCGGTCAAAAAACTAGTTCTAGTAAGAAAAACTTTTTTGTTTTCCATCGTAGCGTCAATAATCTTGGTATATGTTAGTTTTATATGCTTTCACATGATACAGGAAAAATTCATCAAAATAGGATGTCTATATTATATAGCTCCCATAGAAACGGTCGGTCAAAAAACTACTTCTAGTGAGAAAATCTTTTTTGTTTTCTATCGTAGCGGCCCCAATCTTTTTAACCATCGAAGGCATTTATATCGCGCCCCTTTAAAAACCCCCGCCTACTTTGTATAACAATTCAACTTCCGAAAACAAATTCTTATTAGGATTAATATTCTTGATTTTCAAGAAAAACAATCCCTAATAATTTGTATGCTTTGAGAATAATCGTTAAGCTTGAGTAAATAAAATAATACTCGAAATAAAACATCATCAATGATTTTTCAAATAAAACTCGACAAGTAACTAATTATTGTTGATTTTTTATAAACAAAATATTTTATTAACGATGAAAAATAATAAAAATCTTTAAATAATTATTAAAATTAAAAATAGTTAAAAATTTTTTTAGCAATGCTTCATATTTATTATTCAATAACAAAAATGTATTTAATTTTGCACAAGTTTGTAACGCATAGAAATATTCATTTCCGACCCCATAAACTGTATATATTCTTGATCAGGACGACGAGCTGAGTTCAAAACCGTCTGTCCGTCCGTCCGTCTGTCTGTTTCTAGGCGAACTAGACCCTCAGTTTTAAAGCTATCGAGCTGAAATTTTGCACAGAATCTTCTTTTTACTGCACGCAACTAATATGTCGGAACCGGCCGGGTCGGATGATTATATCATATAGCTGCCATAGGAACGATCGTTCTAAGAACTAGTTTTAGTTAGAAAAACTTTTTTGTTTTCCATAGTAGCGTCAATAATCGTGGTATATATTTGTTTTATATGCTTCCACACCGTTCTGGGAAAATTTATCAAAATCGGATCACTATAGCATATAGCTGCCATAGAAACGGTCGGTCAAAAAACAAGTTCTAGTGAAAAAAAACTTTTTTGTTTTCCATCGTAGCGTCACATATATTGGTATATGTTAGTTTTATATGCTTTCACATAATACAGTAAAAATTTATCAAAATCGGATGACTATATTATAGATGACTATATTATGCCATAGAAAAGGTCGGTCAAAAAACTAGTGCTAGAGAGAAAAACTTTTTTGTTTTCTATCGTAGCGTCCCCAATCTTAGTATATATTAGTAATATATGCTTTCACATAATTTTGAAAAAATTGATCAAAATCGGATGACTATAGCATATAGCTTCCATAGGACCGATCGGTAGGAAAATGTGTTTTACTAAGAAAAGTTTTTTTTATGGTATCAAATTTTTATTATCAAATGATTTAAAAATTTTAAATATCTGATATCTATATCCTATATATATTGTACAGGTTAAATCAGTTGGAGTAAAGTTTTTCAAGTGTATTAAAACTTCGGCACAGTCGAAGTTAGCTTTTCCTTCTCGTTTAAATTTCTTTTTCGCCTTTGCCTTTATGTTTATATTTCCTTGGGTAATTAAAATTTAATAATGCAGTGCTAAAAAATATTTTAATTGTGCATTTTCTAGGTTAACTCTAATACATTTTCTTCGGAAAAAAGAGCGAAAGCGCAACATTTTAAACAAAACAAAATTATTCCGGTGGACTCGCACTGTCTTCCATCTTGAAACAACTTTTTTAAGTTACATATGTATGTAACTTCTATTCTGAATCTGAAAAAAAATATTCGTATCAAATATTGGCCCTTTCCAAGAAAATGAATAAAAACGGGTTTTACTTTAAAAACCGTCTTTAGATAGCTCTTAGAGTTGTCCCATATTTTTTTCTAAGGGCTTACGTGAAAATGAATAGAATTTGTCTTTGGATCGCTTTAATCCGATGTTCCGTTCAAAAATTATGATTTTTTTAATTTCAAGTCTTTTCGCATTATCTTGAGAACTATCGCGGTGGGGAAAACCATTTAAAGGTATTCTCATCTTATATAGTCCTTCTATTTGATAACGATTAAAAATTTTTGGAGACAAAAATTGACTGAGTTGATATGGAATATCCCATAGTAAAATTCTATGTTACATGTTTAATTGTTTTTCGCCCTGAGGCCCTATTGCGATCTAATTGCAAAAATTATATGTTATTAGGGATATCCTAATGTAAAATACAGGAAATAAACTGGAGGTGTAGAAAATGATTGTCACCGCGAAAAAATTATTTGAAAAATACAATCATCATTTTTGAACCAAATTTTTGGTAATAAAAATCTGCAAAAAATATTTTTAGAATTGTATTTGTAACACTTACAACATATTTTAAACACATCAAAATCGGTCAAGCGGTTCTTAAGAAAAAACTGTTTTTCTGTTTAACTTTCCAGCCTCATAACTCCCGTCCAATTGCGATTATGAGACTACAATTTTGGGAGAGTGACTTTCTTTTAGATGTTAATCAAACATTTAAATTTGGTGCTGATAACTGCGGGGGCAGTTTTCCTATGCCTATATTGCTATGCCCTTTGAAAATATCTGATATCTATATCCTATATTTATTTTACTGGTTAAATCAGTTGGAGTAAAGTTTTTCAAGTGTATTAAAACTTCGAAGTTAGCTTTGCCTTCTCGTTTCAATGTAAACTTAAATTGTCTCTACGCAGATCAAGTTTATTTCAAATTTTTGCCACGCCATCTCCCACCCCCCAATATGAAAAAAACCTCATATCTCCCACAAGTTTGAAAATGGATTGTTCGGACCTTCTAGACATATATTGTCGAACGATAGTAGAGTTGCCGCCCCCGCAATTTGAAAAATACCTCATATCTCCCGCAATTTCGAAAATACATTGTTAAAACCTCCTAGACATATATTTTAATCATCATTACCTACCGATCCGCCGTACATCATATCTTGGTCAGATGAACGATAGAAAATTTCACCCGCCCGCAATTTGAAAAATACCTCATATCTCCCACAATTTTGAAAATAGATTGTTCGAACCTTCTAGACATATATTTTAATCATCATTACCTATCGATCAGCCATACATCATTTCCTGATAAAATGAACGATAATATAGTTCCCGCCCCGCGTATATTAATTTTGCCCAGAAGTTTGTAACGCATTTCCGACCACATAAACTATATATATTCTTGATCAGGACGACGAGTTCAGTTCCATTTCTTCTCTCCCCCCCCCTCTCTTCCTTTTTTCCTTTGTCCCTCCCTCCCTCCCCTTTTTTTGTTTCTACGCGAACTAGTCCTCCAATTTAAGCTATCGAGCTGAAATTTTGCACAGAGTCTTCTTTTTACTGCACGCAACTAATATGTCGGAACCGGCGGATCGGATGACTATATCATATAGCTGCCATATAAACAGTCGGTCAAAAAACTAGTTCTAGTGAAAAAAACTTTTTTGTTTTCCATCGTAGCGTCACTAATCTTGGTATATGTTAGGTTTATGTGCTTCCACATATTTCTGGAAAAATTTATCAAAATCGTATCACTATTGCATATAGCTGCCATAGAAACGGTCGGTCAAAAAACTAGTTCTAGTGAGAAAAACTTTTGTTTTTTCGTCAATATCTTGTATATGTTAGTTTTAAATGCTTTCACATAATACAGGAAAAATTCATCAAATTCGGATGTCTTTATTATATATCTCTCATAGAAACGGTCGGTCAAAAAACTACTTCTAGTGAGAAAATCTTGTTTGTTTTCTATCGTAGCGGCCCCAATCTTTTTAACCATCAAAGGCATTTATATCGCGCCCCTTTAAAAACCCCCGCCTACTTTGTATAACAATACAACTTCCGAAAACAAATTCTTATTAGGATTAATATTCTTGATTTTCAAGCAAAACGAGAAGGCAAAGCTAACTTCGACTGTGCCGAAGTTTTAATACACTTGAAAAACTTTACTCCAACTGATTTAACCAGTAAAATATATATAGGATATAGATATTTAAAAATTTTTTATTATTGATAATAAAAATTTGATATCATAAAAAAACTTTTCTCAGTAAAACATTATTCGACCGATCGGTCCTATGGCAGCTATATGCTATAGACATCCGATTTTGATACAATCTTCCAGAATTGTGTTGACGCATATAAAACTAATCTATACCAAGATTGGTGACGCTACGATGGAAAATAAAAATGTTTTTCCCACTAGAATTAGTTTTTTGACCGACCGTTTATATGGCAGCTATATGCTATATTCATCCGATTTCGATAAATTTTTCCGCAAAAATGTAAAATCATCTAAAACTAATATATACCAAGATTGGTGACGCTACAATGGAAAATAAAAAAGTTTTTCTCACTAAGACTTATTTTCCGACCGATCGTTCCTATGGCAGATATAAGATATAGTCATCCGATCCGGCCGGTTCCGACAAATTAGTTGCGTGCAGTAAAAAGAATACTCTGTGCAAAATTTCAGCTCGATAGGTTTAAAACTGAGAGACTAGTTCGCGTAGAAACAGACAGACAGACGGACAGACGGACGGACGGACGGACGGACGGACGGACAGACGGACGGACGGACAGACGGACGGACGGACAAGCGGAAATGAACTCGGCTCGTCGTCCTGATCAAGAATATATATAGTTTATGGGGTCGGAAATGAATATTGCTATGCGTTACAAACTTCTGGGCTAAATTAATATACAACTTTTCAAGTGTATAACAATCCCTAATAATTTGTATGCTTTGAGAATAATCGTTAAGCTTGAGTAAATAAAATAATACTCGAAATAAAACATCTTAACATCTAATTATTGTTGATTTTTTATAAACAAAATTAATCAAAATTATTATTAACGATGAAAAATAATAAAAATCTTTAATAATTAATGAATATTAAAAATATAAAATCCTTGCCTATCTGAGAATCTGTGCTGAAAATATTGGCATTACACTCGGCTAAAATTTTGGTAAATGTCTAGTATAGCGGCCTACTCTCAGAAAATTCAAAAAAAAATTTCCTCGATGGACCGCGAATTATGAAGAATTTTCATGCAGAAAAAACGCGGGGGTCATCCATGGTTTCTTTTTAAACGAATTTTGAAAATTTGATTTTTTACCTTATAAAACATATTGTGTTTTGAACAATGTGTCAAATTTAATTCAAATTTAATTGGATTTATATTGTTCATTCAATAATTCTAATCAAAATGGAGTGCACGAATTCCAATTTTACGGTGTCGAAATTTTTTGTCTTTGACGAATATAGAGGTTATTGAGTATTTAAAGCGTCACAAATGTTTACTACAAGAAAAAAAATGTGGAAATTGTTCTGCTGACTGTAAGATAGCAGTAAAAGATGACGGCAAACTATTCTTTCGGTGCCGTAAACAGTTGACTGCTACAACCATGGGCAATAAAAAAAAAGTCAAGAAACAGTGCAATTTCAATGAAAGTATCCGCAAAAATACCTTTTTTTCTACACCAAACGGTGAACCATTCTCAAAATTTTGTGGATCCCTCTACACAAGCACACACATAAAACATAGAAAGGCTGTGGCGGGACGTGATGGCCGAGTTGCCTCATTTTGGCCGAAAAAAAATGCACTATCCAGGATATTTGGCCAAGTTTATGTTTTATAAACGATTCCCAAGTCACAAGGATAGGATCCATATCATCTTCCTGGCTATTGGTCAGTTATTATTACTTTATTTTATTTAAATACTCAATAACCTCTATATTCGTCAAAGACAAAAATTTCGACACTTTAAAATTGCAATTCGTGCACTCCATTTTGATTAGAATTATTGAATGAACAATAAAAATCAAATTAAATTTGAATTAAATTTGACACATTGCTCAAAACACAATATGTTTTATTAGGTAAAAAATCAAATCAAAAATTCGTTTAAAAAGAAACCATGGATGACCCCCGCATAGAAATATTCATTTCCGACCCCATAAACTGTATATATTCTTGATCAGGACGACGAGCTGAGTTCAAATCCGTCTGTCCGTACGTCCGTCCGTCCGTCCGTCTGTCCGTCCGTCCGTCTGTCTGTTAATAAATAAATTTTCGGCTTAGGTTAAGTATAAAGTGTTTATTTTTAAATGAAATTTCTGTTTCACCTTGCAATGGCCATAAAATATCAATTTTGAAAATTAACAGAACTGAAAGTGAATAAGAGAATGATGCAAAATTCGTAGCATTTTGATTATATTATTTTATTGGGTATCAATCTATTGCTGTTTCCTCCATTGGCTGAACTAAGCCCAAATGCCACTCCAAAACTTGCGTTCCTGCGCTTCCGGCACTTTCGGGGCCAAATTGCGACTGCGTCCCACAGTGGAGCTACTGGAGCTGTGTGGCGTAGTGCTTTGATTTTGGTGAACGAAATAATAATAATTCGAAATGGTATGAACTCTCTCAGCTTCCGTTGACGACTCCGTGGAAGAATTTGAAATAGTATCGAACATCGCCTCTGGAATCAGAATCGGACTGGAATCCGTTTGGGTGGCCGACAATGTTACGGCTTCGGGCTCAGTTGTCAATATTTCTTGCTGCTCCTCATTTTCATAATCCGGCTGGTTAATATTATCAGACGAATGTACTACCCGACTGTTACTCAAACTCGGTAATTCCTAAGCCGCTTGACGCGTCTTTGTCTTAACTTCAAGAATAGCCTGAGCAGGGGCCTGATCTTCCGTTGATTGGCCGCGTTTACGCCACACGCCGTCTGCTGTTAGGCACAATACGATGGAATCTTGGAGTCAGGTGTTCGGTACCAGCCAGCAAGTCCTCGGCAGTCAAATTGTCACGTAAGGCTCTCGAGATACGTATTGATTCAAGGCGATCCGAACGACGCTAAAGGAGAGAGGAGGGATTACGTGATATTACACTTGGACTTAGAAAAAGATACCCACCGCGATTACTGGATGCAAGCATTTGCATATGGGAGTGTGCATACTGACAGGTTTAACCATTTTTAATAACTTAGTTAATTTTATGAAGAAATAGTGTGGAATAAATACAATTTATATGTATTTCAGTTGTAGTTACTCGTATGAATGCTGAAAACGGAATGAAAATTTGATTAGGTTGTCCCAGCTTCAGGAACTGCCACTTACAATTTAATAAAGCAGGGCCTGCTAAAAAATAAATTTTATTATTTTATCTTTATATAAATACATATTATAAGCTGATCTTTTTTTTTAGCAAAGAGATGCAGAACTGCTCGCCTTAAAGCGCTGACACAAACGCTCCGACAGACACATCATGGCTTCGGCTTGTGTGAGGCTATGGGTGTCAAACAATTCTCGTCACTTCTTTGCAAATGGATATTTGTCTTGTAAACTCTTTGGAATTTATATTCCCCAATTAACCAAAAAATAATTATTTTTAAAAAGAGAAAAAATGCAATTTGTATTTTCAATCAAAGTGAGAACCTGGGTTCCGGTTTGTGTTCGGGTTCGGGTTCCAGATTGCATTTATTATATTTATGTACATAATTTATCATCTAATAGAATTCGAAGACGAAATGCCTATTAAACTGCTGCCTGATGCCCTAAAAATGCCTTGGAAGTCAAGCACATAAATGATCTATCTAAATTGACTAAACTATCATACATTCTATATGTGTTTAGAAGTGTTGAGCGATACTGCCAACTTGCACTCACAGCAAAAGCCATTTCTATTTCACAGTAGTGGAATTCCTGAAACTGAAGTGATTTTTGTGGCCATGAAACCTGCAAAAAACGTCCGCTTTTGACTAATAAATGAAAGATGACCTTTATCGGTGTACCCGTGATTTAGAAACTGTGATTGGCCATATCGGCGTAACTGTGATTAAGTAACAGTGACTGGCAGTCATCAAATCACAATGATACTTTAAATATGCAGTCACTGTGTGATTTGATGAGTGCCCGTGACAGTGACTTAATCACAGATTCGCCGGAATGTCTCATCCCTAACTTATAGTGTGGCCGAACACGTTCATACACAATTTCCAAGAATTCTAGTCAGAACTATTTTTTCCAAGAATGAGACCGCCACAGCACAGCTTTGACTGGCATAGAGTGAAATGCTAAAAGTATTTCAAAATAAAAAATTGGTTAAAAAAAACAAAATAATACCCAGAAATACGGTTTCAGATGCAAATTGAATTCCCTTGCATGAGGTTGTGTAATTTTGTCCAGCTTTTTATTGTGAACGGGAAAAGTGTCGCTGTCCATACATGAATAAATACATTTTTGTTCATAATTATGAAATATTTTTTAACATCAAAGCAAAAATAAATTCTGTGTTTTTTTAGAACCAAACTTCATCAATAAGAAAGCAAGGTTCTCGTGATTATTTCCAATGGGGTTCGGTTCCCGGTTAGGTTCAGGGATCATCAGAACCTGTACCGAACCGGTTCCGAAGGGTTCGGTTCCGAACCGGTTTGCAGCCCTGTTTTCAATAAATTGTTAATTTTAGTTTTTGCTTTCGTTTTTTATACACTTGAAAAGTGTATATTAATTTTGCCCAGACGTTTGTAACGAAATATTCATTTCGACCACATAAACTATATATATTCTTGATCAGGACGACGTCTGTCCGTCCATCCGTCTGTCTGTTTCTACGCGCACTAGTCCCTCAGTTTTGAAGCTATCGGGCTGAAATTTTGCACATAGTCTTCTTTTTACTGCACGCAAATAATATTTCGGAAACGGCCGGATCGGATGACTATATCATATAGCTGCCATATAAACGATCGGTCAAATAACTAGTTCTAGTAAGAAAAACTTTATGTTTTCCATCGTAGCGTCACTAATCTTGGTATATGTTAGTTTTATATGCTTTCACTTAATACAGGAAAAAATCATCAAAATTAGATGACTATATTATATAGCTCCCATAGAAACGGTCGGTCAAAAAACTACTTCTAGTGAGAAAATCTTTTTTGTTTTCTATCGTTGCTTCCCCAATCTTGGTATATATTAGTTTTATATGCTTTCACATAATTTAAAAAAAAATGTATCAAAATCCGATGACTATAGCATATAGCTAACATAGGACCAATCGTTCGGAAAATGTGTTTTAATAAGAAAAGTTTTTATACCCGTTACTCGTAGAGTAAAAAGGGTATACAAAGTTAGTGCAAATGTATGTAACAGGCAGAAGGAAGCATTTCCGACCCCATAAAGTATATATATTCTTGATCAGCATCAATAGCCGAGTCGTTATAGACATGTCCGTCTATCCGTCTGTCCGTATGAACACCTAGATCTCAGAGACTATAAGAGCTGAAGCTACAATTTTTATACACTTAAAATGTGTATATTAATTTTTCCCAGAAGTTTGTAACGCAAAGAAATATTCATTTTCGACCACATAAACTATATATATTCTTGATCAGGACGACGAGCTGAGTTTAATTCCGTCTGTCTGTGTCTACGCGAACTAGTCCCTCTGTTTTGAAATTTTGCACATAGTCTTCTTTTTACTGCACGCAATTAATATGTCGGAACCGGCCGGATAGGATAACTATATCATATAGCTGCCATAAAAACGATCAGTCAAAAAACTAGTTCTAGTAAGAAAAACTTTTTTGTTTTCCATCGTAGCGTCACTTATCTTGGTATATATTAGTTTTATATGCTTTCACATGATACAGGAAAAAATCATCAAAATTAGATGACTATATTATATAGCTCCCATAGAAACGGTCGGTCAAAAAACTACTTCTAGTGAGAAAATCTTTTCTGTTTTCTATCGTTGCTTCCCCAATCTTGGTATATATTAGTTTTATATGCTTTCACATAATTAAAAAAAAAATATATTAAAATCCGATGACTATAGCATATAGCTGCCATAGGACCAATCGTTCGGAAAATGTGTTTTAATAAGAAAAGTTTTTATACCCGTTACTCGTAGAGTAAAAAGGGTATACTAAGTTAGTGCAAATGTATGTAACAGGCAGAAGGAAGCATTTCCGACGCCATTAAGTATATATATTCTTGATCAGCATCAATAGCCGAGTCGTTATAGACATGTCCGTCTATCCGTCTGTCCGTATGAACACCTAGATCTCAGAGACTATAAGAGCTGAAGCTACAATTTTTATACACTTAAAATGTGTATATTAATTTTTCCCAGAAGTTTGTAACGCAAAGAAATATTCATTTCCGACCACATAAACTATATATATTCTTGATCAGGACGACGAGCTGAGTTCAATTCCGTCTGTCCGTCCGTCCGTCTGTCCGTCTGTCCGTCTGTCCGTCCGTCCGTCCGTCCGTCTGTCCGTCTGTCCGTCCGTCTGTCTGTGTCTACGCGAACTAGTCCCTCAGTTTTGAAATTTTGCACATAGTCTTCTTTTTACTGCACGCAATTAATATGTCGGAACCGGCCGGATAGGATAACTATATCTTATAGCTGCCATAAAAACGATCAGTCAAAAAACTAGTTCTAGTAAGAAAAACTTTTTTGTTTTCCATCGTAGCGTCACTTATCTTGGTATATATTAGTTTTATATGCTTTCACATGATACAGGAAAAATTTATCAGAATCGAATCACTATAGCATATAGCTGCCATAGAAACGGTCGGTCAAAAAACTAGTTTTAGTGAGAAAAACTTTTTTGTTTTCCATCGAAGCGTCACTAATCTCGGTATTTGTTAGTTTTATATGCTTTCAATTAATACAGGAAAAAATCATCAAAAGTAGATGACTATATTATATAGCTCCCATAGAAACGGTCGGTCAAAAAACTACTTCTAGTGAGAAAAACTTTTTTGTTTTCTATTGTTGCTTCCCCAATCTCGATATATATTAGTTTTATATGCTTTCACAGAATTTAAAAAAAATGTATCAAAATCCGATTACTATAGCATATAGCTAACATAGGACCAATCTGTCGGAAAATGTGTTTAAATAAGAAAAATTTTTATACCCGTTACTCGTAGAGTAAAAAGGGTATACTAAGTTCGTGCAAATGTATGTAACAGGCAGAAGGAAGCATTTCCGACCCCATAAAGTATATATATTCTTGATCAGCATTGTAATATTAGTCGTCCTGCTTCAGTTAACTTGATCAGTTATTAGCAGGACAACGCCATCCCGTATCCTCAGTTGAAGTCTCTCGCCCCATTCCCAATAAGAAGAATAAGAATTTTGAGTTTCTTTAGAGTCACGATGTGTGCTCTTTCGTTGACAATTTATTTCTGTTCTGTTGCTGGTTTTGTTCTCTTAAGCTAAACATATAATTGTGTATTCTTACTCGCTAGAGGGAGAGTGAGCATAATGTCTGTAATACAGTGTATTGTCTGTATGTGTGTGTGTGTTATATATATATATAAGCATGTCTTGGGCATGAGCTCCAAGCTTGCAAGCTGACGTAAAAACGCTTGCGCGGCAGTTTTGTTAGATTTCAAGTGTGGTGTACTCATGTTACATATATATGTGCTTGAGTTATTGCTTCATTTAAGTGCAACAATGTTCATGTATATTTGTTTCTTTATGACTGTTCAATGTATTTAAATGTATATAAGTTCATATGTATATATGTATATAAAATGTGTGTAGTCTCACTACATCTCCCCTTTTAGAGAAATAACGTAATTTATGAAGTTATTTGATATTAAATTAATAAAGAAATTAATATTATTGTTTGGAATGAATAAGTGTTACTTAAATTTATAAGTTTTTTTTTTAATTTTTTTTTTTTTGTATTTTTCTTCAATTTTATATATTTTTTTTTTTTTTTTTTAATAAAATGAAGTATATTTGAATAAAGTGTTTATTTAGTATTTGGTTGAATTTAATTGTTCTTTATATTTATTTGAATGATTAATAAATGTGAATGGTTGATCAGGCCATCAAATTTTTGGTTTTTGATTTCAGTTTTACTATTTTGAAGTCTATTTGCTGTATTCTTTAAGTCTATCTTTGTGTACTTTCTGTATTTTGTTATTCTTGTCTTTAATTAAAATATTGTCTTTATCTTCTATTCCTGTTACTAAATATAGACCTAAATATACTGGTTCCAATTTATGGCCAGTTTCGTTTCTTAGTAAAACGTTATCTCCTATTTTCAAGTTAAACTTATTTATTTTATTATCATAATATTCCTTATTCTTAACCTTATGCTGTTCTAGCATTATTCTAGCTCTTTTATATGCTATTTCTAATCTAAACTTAGCTTCCTTAGCATAGTCTTCTACATTGTATAGTGGGTCTATTCTGTCTATACTATTAAAATCTTTTGGTAAGTTATTTGATTTGATCAGTTTTATCGACTGATATGTATCTCGTCTTCATTGGACCGTACTTTAGAATAAAAGATTCAAATATTGCTTTATTTTGCGATTTTATTTGCAATTGGAATAGCAACTAAATATTTGGTTAAATCACATATTAAAGTGACTGCATATTCGTTTCCGTTCTCTGATTTTGGTAGTGGGCCAATAGTGTCCACTATCACTCTGTCAAAAGCATATATTGGTGTTTCTGTTGTTGTCATTGGTGTTTTTGTATGTTTAGTTGTTTTAGAAGTTAGGCATTTATGACATCTATTTATGTACTCTCTGATATGACGAGTCATATTTTTCCAGTAATAGTGTCTTTTTATTTTTGCTAGCGTTTTGGTTATGCCTGTATGACCTCCTTGTATTGGATCGTCATGGAATGTAAACAGTATCGCTTCTTGATCTTTCTCATTATTTATTAGGGTCACCGGCTTGAGTAGCGCTACTCTTAGAGTCATTAATATTTTATTGCCCATTTGTTTAAAGCTATCTATTGAAATTGATTCAAAGATCTTTTCGCACGGTGCCACTGATATTTGGCTGATATTAAGTATACCGGCTTGTCTTTCAAGCCTTTGGAAAAACTGACCTAGGTCTAGAATTCCATTGGTGTACAAATCGCTAAGATCGATTCTTGCTATAACTTTTCTTCCATGTTTTAACAAACATTTAAGTGGGGTTATTCGCAATGTCACTATTTTCCGTAAGCCGTCATTTGTGATAACGTCATATACGTTGGGCTGAGAAGCGTTTGCAAGAGATTGCCTAGGCGTATCTACTTGTTCATTTCCTGCGCAGGATTTTTTCTGTTAACTTTGAAATCTTGTAGTGACTTTAAGTATGTTCGTGTTTATTTCTTTTAATTCTTTAATGGTTATTCGTGACAGTGCGACTGCCACGAAATTGTCTTTACCCTTTAGATACTCAACTGTGAAATCGTATTCTTCTAATTCGAGCCGCATGCGTGTTAGTTTAGAGCTTGGATTGACCATTGAAAATAAATAGGTAAGGGGTCTATGGTCTGTTTTCACTGTGAAGTGTTTGCCATAAATATATGGTCGAAAATGTACTATTGCCCAATGAATTGCTGCCAATTCTTGTTCTGTTGTGCACTTGTTGCTTTCACCTTTTGTGAATGAGCGTGATGCATATGCTATCGGGAGTTGGAGTCCATTATGGTTTTGAGTTAAAACCGCTCCACAAGCTTGTTTGCTTGCATCAGTTACTATGCAAAATTCATGGCGAAAATCGGGATATTTTAATAAGGTTGGTTGAATGAGTTTATTTTTAAGATATTCGAATGCATTTTGGCATTCGCTTGTCCATTCAAATGGAACGTTCTTTTTACATAATCTAGTTATGTGCCGTGAATAGTCGGCGAAGTTTTTAATAAAACGTCTGTAAACGTTGCAAAATGCAACGAAACGTCTAGCGCTGTCCGCATCGTGTGGGTCTGGGTAATTATTGATGACGTCATACTTTTTGTCATCTGGCAAAATTCTTTTGTCAGTGCATTTATGACCAAGGAAGGTCACTTCGTGCATAAAAAATGAGCCTTTTTGAGGATGTAATTTAAGGTTGTGTTTTCTACAAAGTTCAAAAACATCTGTTAAATTTTTAATCATATGTTTTTCAGAACAACCAATGACTATTAAATCATCCATGTAAAGGAATGCTTGAGAAGGTTCGAGTCCAGAAAATGCGATAGTCATCATTCTCTGAAATGAATTAGGCGCTATTTTTAATCCAAATAGGAGTCGCGTGAAGCGATATGAGCCATTGCTCGTTGAAAAAGACGTTATATTTCTTGAACTTTCTTCTAGTTCAATTTGATGAAAACCTGACATTAAGTCAAGGCATGAGAAATATTTTGCTCGACCTAGTTGATCTAAAATATCGTCAATCCTAGGGAGTGGAAATTTGTCTGAAAGTAGTTTTTTATTGATTTGACGATAGTCAATTACTAATCGCCATTTTTTTATTCTGAGCCGGGAAGGGCTTAATTTGCTACTAGCAAAAGTGGGCTGTTGTACTCAGATACAGATGGTTCGACTATGCTGTCGGAGATCAATTTATCAACTTGTCTTTTTATTTCGTCTGTTTGGCTATGCTGGCTTCGGTAATTTTTAATATACACAGGTTCATCATCTTTTAGTCTCAGGTTTTGTTTATAAAAATTGTTCGTTGTGATTGATTTTGTTTCAAGTCCGAATACGTCACTATAGTTGGTGCACAGTTCCGTTAATTGTGATTTGAACTGGGGTGGAAAGATTTTAGTTAGTGGAGCTAGGAAAGTTTTTTCTCTGATTTCTGGGGTTGTTTGTATAATATCGTAGTTCGAAAGTGATTCAAATTGTAAATTATTTATATTGACTAGTTGATCTGTTGTGTTCAGTAAACGGACAAATGCATTTTGAGATGCTGCAACGGTGTTTGCAATATAAATACCAGGTTGAATTTTCTGATTTGGTATTAATACGTCTTCGTTCGAGGTTAGCTTGACTTTTCGGACAACTTGCGATCTTGCAGGTAGCAATATTAAGTTAGTATTTGGCTGATATTAAGTATACCGGCTTGTCTTTCAAGCCTTTGGAAAAACTGACCTAAGTCTAGAATTCCATTGGTGTACAAATCGCTAATATCGATTCTTGCTATAACTTTTCTTCCATGTTTTAACAAACATTTAAGTGGGGTTATTCGCAATGTCACTATTTTCCGTAAGCCGTCATTTGAGATAACGTCATATACGTTGGGCTGAGAAGCGTTTGCAAGAGATTGCCTAGGCGTATCTACTTGTTCATTTCCTGCGCAGGATTTTTTCTGTTAACTTTGAAATCTTGTAGTGACTTTAAGTATGTTCGTGTTTATTTCTTTTAATTCTTTAATGGTTATTCGTGACAGTGCGACTGCCACGAAATTGTCTTTACCCTTTAGATACTCAACTGTGAAATCGTATTCTTCTAATTCGAGCCGCATGCGTGTTAGTTTAGAGCTTGGATTGACCATTGAAAATAAATAGGTAAGGGGTCTATGGTCTGTTTTCACTGTGAAGTGTTTGCCATAAATATATGGTCGAAAATGTACTATTGCCCAATGAATTGCTGCCAATTCTTGTTCTGTTGTGCACTTGTTGCTTTCACCTTTTGTGAATGAGCGTGATGCATATGCTATCGGGAGTTGGAGTCCATTATGGTTTTGAGTTAAAACCGCTCCACAAGCTTGTTTGCTTGCATCAGTTACTATGCAAAATTCATGGCGAAAATCGGGATATTGTAATAAGGTTGGTTGAATGAGTGTATTTTTGAGATATTCGAATGCATTTTGGCATTCGCTTGTCCATTCAAATGGAACGTTCTTTTTACATAATATAGTTATGTGCCGTGAATAGTCGGCGAAGTTTTTAATAAAACGTCTGTAAACGTTGCAGAATGCAACGAAACGTCTAGCGCTGTCCGCATCGTGTGGGTCTGGGTAATTATTGATGACGTCATACTTTTTGTCATCTGGCAAAATTCTTTTGTCAGTGCATTTATGACCAAGGAAGGTCACTTCGTGCATAAAAAATTAGCCTTTTTGAGGATGTAATTTAAGGTTGTGTTTTCTACAAAGTTCAAAAACATCTGTTAAATTTTTAATCATATGTTTTTCAGAACAACCAATGACTATTAAATCATCCATGTAAAGGAATGCTTGAGAAGGTTCGAGTCCAGAAAATGCGATAGTCATCATTCTCTGAAATGAATTAGGCGCTATTTTTAATCCAAATAGGAGTCGCGTGAAGCGATATGAGCCATTGCTCGTTGAAAAAGACGTTATATTTCTTGAACTTTCTTCTAGTTCAATTTGATGAAAACCTGACATTAAGTCAAGGCATGAGAAATATTTTGCTCGACCTAGTTGATCTAAAATATCGTCAATCCTAGGGAGTGGAAATATGTCTGAAAGTAGTTTTTTATTGATTTGACGATAGTCAATTACTAATCGCCATTTTTTTATTTCTGAGCCGGGAAGGGCTTTCTTTGGTACTAGCAAAAGTGGGCTGTTGTACTCAAATACAGATGGTTCGAATATGTTGTCTGAGATCAATTTATCAACTTGTCTTTTTATTTCGTCTGTTTGGCTATGCTGGCTTCGGTAATTTTTAATATACACAGGTTCATCATCTTTTAGTCTCAGGTTTTGTTTATAAAAATTGTTCGTTGTGATTGATTTTGTTTCAAGTCCGAATACGTCACTATAGTTGGTGCACAGTTCCGTTAATTGTGATTTGAACTGGGGTGGAAAGTTTTTAGTTAGTGGAGCTAGGACAGTTTTTTCTCTGATTTCTGGGGTTGTTTGTATAATATCGTAGTTCGAGAGTGATTCAAATTGTAAATTATTTATATTGACTAGTTGATCGGTTGTGTTCAGTAAACGGACAAATGCATTTTGAGATGCTGCAACGGTGTTTGCAATATAAATACCAGGTTGAATTTTCTGATTTGGTATTAATACGTCTTCGTTCGAGGTTAGCTTGACTTTTCGGACAACTTGCGATTTTGCAGGTAGCAGTATTAAGTTAGTACCCGAACAGTACGTAATTGATACATAAATTGGATAATTTAAATTATTGGGTCTGATTATAAACCAATCTTCTGATGGTTGGAAGTCTAGTTGGCAATTAAATCGTTTAATAAAATCAATACCTATAATTCCGTCACACGGTTTACTTGTCTGTAGCTCAATAGATGCTAGGCCTTTTGAGTTTATTACTCCGTCACCTATACCTTGGATGTTGATAATATTATTAGTTTTAATGTCATTAAAGACATCAGAATTTTCTTTCAAAATTGATATGTCTGCACCTGTATCTATTTAAAATGTTAGTTTTCTACCTGTTGGTACATGTGTAAATGATACAAAAATATTGAGACTAAGATTTATTGTATGAACTGTGGTATTCTTAAGTTTCTGGTATCTAAAGGTTGCTGATAGTTTTCCGAGTTACTTTGAGTCACTCGTACATTGTTATTCTGGTTGTTGTTATTATTATTGGTATTTTGGCCTCTGTAAGAGTTACCATTGCCTCTGTAATTACTTGAACCTTGGCCACGTCCGCGCCCGTTGTTTTGGTTATTGTTTCTGTTCTGATTGTTATTTTGGTTATTATTTCGGTTTGTATTCTGGTAACCGTAACCATTGTTATTACCTCTGTTCTGATAAGAACCTCGGTGGTTGCCTCGGTTGTCACCTCGGTTGATACCTTGGTTGTTACCTCTGTAGTTACCTCTGCTCTGATAAAAGAGAATGTTGCTTGGGTTACTAATCATTTCAGTACAGCAATGAATATATATTCCAATTTCTTGATCTAGTGTGCTGAAATTTCCGGCTTCAAGTATTGTGCGAATTTTATCGTTTTCACAATTCTTTATCACAGCCGTCAAAGATTCTTTTGTTGCAAAAGCTTCGGCAATATTTGCTTCTAATCCTGTATCTATGTAAGCCGCTTCAAGGGACTTACGCAAGTTATCAATTTCTGTTGTGTATTGAGATGCTGTTTTGCCTCGCTGCTGAATATTCATTAGTTTGGCTTTTATTACATCTGAGGATTCTCCGATAATTACACTCTGTAATTTGGTTATTATTCCTCTTATTGTTGTTTCCTGTTAAACCTTATGTAAGGTGGCTCCAATTATTTTTGATTTGATATTTCTTTCCATTCCATATGAACGATTATTTAGGAGATACTAAAATTATAATATAAGAGTTCTACGTAGGATCTCATTTTCGTTGAGTCTTGAGCGAACTGACGCACCAGGTATGGTTGACAGTATAATACCTTTCAATGTTTTGTTAAAAATGTATCTTTAAATCCTATCTAGGTCATTGGCTCTGCTTATATACTTCTTTTTCAAGCACTTATTGTGCATCTGATATAATTTAATAGAGATGCTAACGCACAATAAGACGACAATTATGATCAATAAAACTGTAATTAACTTTAGGTCGGGTGAAGTTACTTCGACTGTGTTAATCACATTGGTGGTTGAATCCACCGTTTTTGTATCGATAAGCCCCATTGTGGGCCAGGATTTTAATAAAATTAATGGAATATCCAGTTTGGATTTATTTTATAATTGTCTTTATTAATAAAAATTAAATTATTTCATTTTATTTTTCTGTATATATTAAAATTTTTTTTTGTTTGTTTGCTCGTTTTTTTTTTAAATAACAAAATTCGAGTGTCTAAAACACACGAGCCTTACACACCTCGTGGGAGGGTAGAAGATTTTAAACCGCACTTGACGGTGTACATTTCCTACCTAATGTTTGTACGACTTTATGGGCCATACTCTACCGAGCTGGTTAGAGCTCAGTTTAACAATTGTTTTTTTTTTTTTTTTTACAAAAATTTTTACAATAATATTTTTTTTATTCTTGGTATATACGTGCAAGTACATATATACTAAACTTTTAGCAAAATTAATTTAAAATGTTGTAATTTGTTGGGCACCCTTGGTGGCGCTGTCAGACTTCTTGTCCTTGGGTCCTTGTCCTCGCACAGGCTGCTGCAGTTGTCCAGGGCCTATCAGCTCAGGCGGTGCCGGTGCCGCTCCTCGCACAGGCTGCTGCAGTTGTCCAGGGCCTATGGGCTCAGGCGGTGCCGATGCTGGTATACGCAGGCCGCAGGTATACAGGCAGTGTATACTTCTCAGTGGGCCCTCGCAGTCTGGTGGGCACATCTTCTTCTGTTGTGGTATCTGGATTTTGATTGGTTTTTTAGTATTTTCTCCAATTACTTTAATATTTAATTGTGAGTGTGTGTTGAGCTTTCTTTTGCTCCAGTGTTGCTTTCACATATGACTCTAAATAGTCAACTTTACTTTGTATTTTATTTGCAGTATCCCATGGAGGGGGGATTTCTGCATTCAACAATTCTTTCTTTTTTTATAAGGACGTTGACGTACAATGCGCAGACGCAAGGCTCACGACACCGGAGGGCGACGGAACCCACAACAGTCGCATGACGTGCGACAACGAGAAACGCGAGGGAAAGAAAAAAATGTAAATCAAATTACGCTTGAAAAACTAAAATAATTAACACAATATTTTACAAATACACAGAAAAAAAAAAATATAGTAACAAGGTTATACAAGCAATCATTATCGTAGTTCAGTTTGAGCTAAAGGTTAAGTGCGAGTTTTATAAGGAAAGAGAACATTCAGGTCCTAAGAGGTGGTAAAGACGTTATAATCTGCGCAGACAACACGAAAGGCATATAGGAGGTACAACGGAAGAGAAAGAGGAAAAGTTCTTGTAACCCCACAGGGGACGTTGAATCTAAGTTGACTAATTAACTCCGAAGAGTCAACCCACCGGTATTAGTTTGTGAACAAAAATTACTCCCCAGATAGTTCTTCGATTTTTTAGAGAAGGAAGGTTAATTAAAAGCAGTCTACTAGAATAGACGGAAGACGACATAGGTTCCCAATAAGACCACGGAGAGCAAACAGTAGGAATGCTTGTACAGACCGGCGCTCTTGATACTCTTATATTGAGGGCACCACACAAGAACCAATTCTATAATCGAAGCATATGGCTTTTTAGCTTTGCTCTTCTTTAAGTTGAGCAATTTCTTTCTTTGCTCTATATATTACGCCACTGCGTCTGCTCTTGGGCATTTTGTGTTTTTATACACTTGAAAAGTGTATATTCATTTCCGACCACATAAACTATATATATTCTTGATCAGGACGACGAGCTGAGTTCAATTCCGTCTGTCCGTCCGTCCGTCTGTCCGTCTGTACGTCTGTCTGTTTCTACGCGAACTAGTCTCTCAGTTTTAAAGCTATCGAGCTGAAATTTTGCACAGAGTCTTCTTTTTACTGAACGCAACTAATATGTCGGAACCGGCCGGATCGGATGACTATATCATATAGCTGCCATAGGAACGATCGGTCTAAGAACTAGTTCTAGTTAGAAAAACTTTGTTGTTTTCCATCGCAGCGGCACAAATCTTGGTGTATGTTAGTTTTATATGCTTCCACATAATTGAGAAAAAATTTATCAAAATCGGATGACTATATCATATAGATGCCATAGGAACGGTCGGTTAAAAAACTAGTTCTAGTAAGAAACACTTTTCTGTTTTCCATCGTAGCGTTACTTATCTTAGTATATGTTAGTTTTATGTGCTTCCACACATTTCTGGAAAAATTGATCAAAATCGTATCACTATAGCATATAGCTGCCATTGAAACGGTCGGTCAAAAAACTAGTTCTAGTGAGAAAAACTTTTTTGTTTTTCATCGTAGCGTCACTAATCATGGTATATGATAGTTTTATATGATTTCACAAAATTCTCGAAAAATGTATCAAAATCGGATCACTATAGCATATAGCTGCCATAGAAACGGTCGGTCAAAAAACAAGCTCTAGTGAGAAAAACTTTTTTGTTTTCCATCGTAGCGTCACTAATCATGGTATATGATAGTTTTATATGATTTCACAAAATTCTCGAAAAATGTATCAAAATCGGATCACTATAGCATATAGCTGCCATAGAAACGGTCGGTCAAAAAACAAGCTCTAGTGAGAAAAACTTTTTTGTTTTCCATCGTATCGTCCCCAATCTTGGTAGATATTAGTTTTATATGCTTTTACAAATTTTTTAAAAAATTTATAAAAATCGGATGACTATAGCATATAGCTGCCGTAGGACCGATCGGTCGGATCAGGACGACGAGCTGAGTTCAATTCCGTCTGTCTGTCCGTCCGTCCGTCTGTCTGTCTAGTCCTTCAGTTTTTACTGCTCGCAACTAATATGTCGGAACCGGCCGGATCGGATGTCTATATCATCTACCTGCCGTTTCTATGGCAGGCGGTCAAAAAACTAGTTCTAGTGAGAAAAACTTTTTTGTTTTCCATCGTAGCGTCACTAATCTTGGTATATGATGGTTAAATATGATTCCACACATTTGTGGAAAAATTGATCAAAATCGGATGACTAAAGCATATAGCTGCCATAGAAACGGTCGGTTAAAAAACTAGTTCTAGTAAGAAACACTTTTCTGTTTTCCATCGTAGCGTTACTTATCTTAGTATATGTTAGTTTTATGTGCTTCCACACATTTCTGGAAAAATTGATCAAAATCGTATCACTATAGCATATAGCTGCCATAGAAACGGTCGGTCCAAAAACTAGTTCTAGTGAGAATAACTTTTTTGTTTTTCATCGTAGCGTCACTAATCATGGTGTATTTTATTTGTATATGCTTTCACATAATACAGAAAAATTTATCAAAATCGGATGACTATATTATATAGCTCCCATAGAAACGGTCGGTCAAAAAACTACTTCTTATGAGAAAAACTTTTTTGTTTTCTTGGTATATATTAGTCCGTCTGTCTGCTTTATATGCTTTCACATAATTTTGAAAAAATTTTTCAAAATCGGATGACTATAGCATATAGCTGCCATAGGACCGATCGGTCGGAAAATGTGTTTTACTAAGAAAAGTTTTTTTTTATGGTATCAAATTGTTATTATCAATGATCTAAAAATTTTAAATATCTGATATCGGGTTAGAAACTGAGCTTTAGCTTTATTTTTGGGAGCACTTACTTAGCCAAATAAAATGCCTTGCTTGTTGTTCTGATCGTGGCAAAACGTACGTAGCACTAGGAGTATAATTCCCAAAAATATATGTGAGAGGGGTTATACACGATTTTAATTTTTTCTTCTGAGTATTTTCGGTGCTTAGGCTTTGCAGGCCCAACCACTCTGGTCAGTGATCAAGAGAAGAAAAGACAGAGGCTGGCAACCGGAAAAGTCAGCTAGCCAGTAGGCGGATGTGCTTACAGCAGAAATGCAATTGTCAGCACATCGGATACCCACGGTATCAGTTTATCGGGTACTTGGGTACTTTGCCGATACATTGATTTGCTAAAAACAATGCAAATGATAATGAATAGTGAGGTGAACTCCGTTGACCAATATAATAAACACCATATTTATTTATTAACTGTGTAGTTTTATTAAGTAAAGTTTTTAAAGGTTAATATAAATCCGACACATAGTAACGGTGTCTTGAATGTGTGGCTGGTCAAACGGAACTGATTTGTTCCCTTTCAAATATGTTGGCTGAAGCCAGCTTGAGTATTTGGCGAATAAATGTATATATATAGTAGTAGTAGTAGTAGTTGTCTTTATATATCTTTTTTTTTTTTTTTTTTTCATCCCTTAATAATAAAAATATTTTTCAAAAATAAAAGACATTTAAAAGTATACTAAAGGCCTGGTATATAAACCGTCAGCCTGATCTTCTTTTCATCTTCATGCCAGTACTACACACGGCTGCCAAGCTCGTCGCAAGATACCGCACCGTTCCCTGCATAAAGACGATTTTAGATCCAGAACTTATTATTTAAATATTATATATTTTAAAAATCCTCTGCAACAATTCTGCGCCTGTATCTTAATGCTGCCGCAACGTAGGAGGCAAGCAGGCTCCAATTCGCTCCATTTAGGAGATCCAAGATCTCATTTCTGCCAATAACGAGTTCACCAAAATACAGTTGCCTAATTTCCGTCATAATCGGGCAATCAATAAGAAAGTGGAATATGTCCTCACGCACCCTCATATTGCAAAGCGAACAATTTCCAGACTTGATATGTGGTATGAAGTTAAGTGCCAGTATCTCTCCCCGCGCCATGAAAATGTTTCGAATTTGCTCAATTGTGAAAGAATCAGAGAAGTAGTTGTCTGTACCAAGATCATATGTAAGTTCCCTTCCTAACACACGAACAGAACTACTCTGCGCTTCTCTCAAAAACTCATCTCTGTAGCTCTCACCCATCCTGACCAAAATTCGATTTGACCAAGGTGCCCATTCCATACAGTCTTCCAGACGTATGGGTTCGCTTAGTTTGTCCGCAAGGTTTTCCCACTCTTGAAAGTGTTGCAGTTTTTCATTCAGTAAGAACAAGGACACAATCTTTGGTAACCGATGATCTGGCATACGCATCACCTTTTGCATGTACTTGAAATGGATGTCAGCTGTATACAGGTGAAGAGGTGGGAGTCCAGTTTCCAGATATATCATTCGGTTTGGCGTATACTGAGGCAGGCGGAACAATCTTTTAATAAAATATCTTAGCAGTCCTTCTACTTCGTCGAAGTGATAAAGCCACCATACTTGGGCGCCATAGGTCATAATGGACCTTACCGCTGCACTGAAGAGCTTGTATTTGGTACTGGTTGGAACATCCTTCTTGCCAAGCAAAGTCCTCCACGTACAATTGCTAGCTACTTTGGAGTCTGCAAGCTTGTTCTTTAGATGGAGATTGAACTTGGCGTTGTGGTTGATGTGCACTCCTAAATATTTGTAGCTTTTAACTACATTTAGCTCAATGCCGTTTAAGTTCCACTTTTCATCACGTGCCAGACCTCTCCAGTGTTTTTTGAACACTAGCAGAGACTTGAGACTTATCCATATTTATTGTGAGGTTCCATAGCGTACAGTACTTATTCAGCGCATCTATTGTGTCCTGCATATTTTCAGGTGATTCTGATAAGATAACAATATCGTCAGCATATAATAAGGCTTTGATTGCGTACCCGCCTAGTAAGATTCTTTCTGGAAGATAATCAATAAGGTCATTTAGGTATAGGGCAAAAAGCAGTGGGCTGAGTAAACAGCCCTGCTTCACTCCCGTTTCAGTGGTAAACCATTCTGACAGTCTTGTTCCATCCTATACTGCTTGTTGGCTGTTTTCGTAGAGACTGTCCAAGATTTTGATGATTTTTGTAGACATTCCGAGGTTGTATAGCTTTAAAATAAGTGATCTTCTGTCTATTGAGTCGAATGCAGCTCGAAAATCAACAAAGAAAGCGTACAGCTTTCTGCCACTTGAAATGTACCTCTCAGCGATGCTCGAAAGGCAATAGATGTTGTCAATGGTCGAGTAACCTATCCTGAACCCTGCCTGAAACTCCGACAGAAGATTGCCCTTGGTTACCCACGAGTTAAGGCGCTCCAGCAATATCGCAGAAAAAACCTTAGCAATTGCATTTTGAAACGATATTCCCCTGTAATTTGACGCAGTCTGTCTGTCACCCTTTTTAAAAATAGGGAACAATATGGCTTCTTTAAAAATTGCTGGTACTGTACCGAGTTTAAAAATACTGTTGAAGGTTTTCGTTAGTTCTTCAAGAAAGCTTGGCGACTATGTTTGTAAGTTCGGTAGTGGTTATGGAAGCATCCAATGTCTCGTTTTCAATACAGGGGAGGGCAAATTGAAGGGATTTTCCAGGTGAGTTGGCGTTTAGGAGATTATGAAAATAGCTGTTTATAGCTGTGCAATATGATTTAGCGTCTGTTATATTTTCTACGGATTTGGCCAAAACTTCAAAGTAACGACGGCGGCCAATACACGACTCTAGATTGTGATCGTGGTTTCGTTTATACGCATTTTCAAGTTTTTCAGACCATCTAAGCTTTGGTAACAAACTAAGTTGCTCTATATTAATATTTTGGGCAGCCGTAAACGTGTGACTAATGACTAGTGGTAAGTGATCGGAATATATCAAATTATCCACATTAAAATCCTCTATTAATGTAAGCCATGCTCCTCGCACAAGACAATAATCTATTGCCGATCGCGCCGCTCCTCTTATAGATGTGAACTCTCCAGAAGATTCACTTTCAGCTCGGCCGTTTAGAGCCGTGAAACCATAAGAATAAATCAGCTCGCTCAGCTTTCGGCCATTTCCGTCTATTAAGGTGTCTTTGCTGTGCCTTGTCTCAGAGAGTTGCGTTGGTACCAGCTCCGGGTTGAACCCACAGAGCGGTGTACATCCTGTTTTGGCGTTGCAGTCTCCAACAATCATTAAATTTTCAATGCATTGATCCTTATTGAGTAAATCATAAAGTAAGGCCATATCGGTTTCCCATCTGTTGCAGTTTAGATAAACTGGTAGAATGTGCAATTTCTCAGTGCCAGTGTTTATTTCTATCACTACTGATTCGGATTGCTGCGAGAACGATACTAAATTCGACTTTAAATCCTTTTTAAATCCGAGTAGCATCCCTTCAGTTCGCTGTACTAGTACATGGGTGCCGACTTTGGTACTTACTGGTAGCCATCGGTACTCGCTTGCCAATCCACCAGCAATGCGTTTCAGTGCTCACTTTTTGCTGGGCATGTCCTAGGGGGTAACCAATCGCTACCTCATCGCTTTACTTGTAAGTAGTGGAGTAAGTACCGAGAACTTTCGGTAGTACAGTAAGTACCTCCAGTTGGTAGAACAGTAAGTACCTACACCCGGTAGTACTGTAAGTACCTTCACCCGGTAGTACTGTAAGTACCTTCACCCGGTAGTACTGTAAGTACCTCCACACGGTAGTACCGTAAGTACCTCCACCCGGTAGTACAGTAAGTACCTCCACCCGGTAGTACAGTAAGTACCTCCACCCTGTAGTACAGTAAGTACCTCCACCCTGTAGTACAGTAAGTACCTCCACCCGGTAGTACAGTAAGTACCTCCACCCTGTAGTACAGTCAGTACCTCCACCCGGTAGTACTGTAAGTACCTCCACCCGGTAGTACTGTAAGTACCTCCATTTCGTAATAGTGTAGTACCCACCAGGCGGCAGTGCAGGAAGCACGCTCAAAACAAATAAACAACTATATAAATTTGTATTTTCACATTTTTTCAACGTTTATTTTTTTATACGATATTACTAATGAAGATTATTCTCATTTTTAAAATTATTATTAGTTATTATTATTAAAAATAGGTTTTACTGAAAAAAAAATCATTATTGTTTTTAATAATAGCGTTCGTATGCTCAGTAATTTTTAATATTATAATATTTTATTAATTTTCATTGTTGTTATTAAAATCATTTTCAATTTTAGAATTAAAAGTATTAGGTATATTTTTTTTTCGCTGCTGGCTCTTTTAAATACCCTCTTTTTATGGAGCTGTATAGCATCGCGCAGGTGTTTGTTTGCTGTTGCACCATTCAAGGAAACTAAATCTGGAAAAGGCAAAAAAAAGAAGAAAATTGGCAAAGCAAAGCATTATACAAATGAATTATTCAACTTACCAAGCAGAGCTCCATAAAAATTATTTAGACTCTTAAGGGCTGCTTTACCCTGCACGCCATCCACATTGTAGGCCATCACCAGATCGTCATTCAAAACGTGTTTTAAATTTTTTAAAACACCCTCTGGCGAAAGGATGGATCGCATGGTACAAATCTGTTAAAAGAGAAGCGGATTTGTAATACTTGTTTTTGTTTGGCATATTATACATTTTGACAAAATCCAATTTTTTTGATAGTAGACCCATAAATTCTGAAACTTGAGACATTTGTAAGCATCACTTCATACCCACTTTTTTCAAATAAAGCCTAGGTTAGCGATTTATGGGTACTTTTGTACTAGCAACACACAGTAACATAAAATTTAACTGGATTGTAAATAATTCAAGATAAAATTCTGCAAAATTCAGAATATACGGATATGGTCATTGGGAACACAATAACAACGAGAGCGTAAGTTGAAGTCGGCCCTGCTCGACTTCGATATACCCGTTACTCAGGGTAAGGTTTTTTTTTAAGAATATTTTATTAGATAGGTAATATAGGTAATGATGATTATAATATTTGTCTAGAGGGTCCGAACAATCTTTTTTCAAAATTGTGGGAGATATGAGGTTTTTTTTCATATTGCGGGGGCGGGAGGGGGCGTGGCAAAAATTTGAAACAAACTTGATCTGCCTGCAGACAATGCAAGTCTACACTGAAAAAATGGTAGCTCTAGCTCTTATAGTCTCTGAGATCTAGGTATTCATACGGACGGACGGACGGACGGACGGACAGACGGACGGACGGACAGACGGACATGTCTATATCGACTTGGCTATTGATGCTGATCAAGAATATATATACTTTATGGGGTCGGAGATGCTTCCTTCTGCCTGTTACATACATTTGCACGAACTTAGTATGCCCTTCTTACTCTACGAGTAACGGGTATAAAAATGCACTTCAATCAAACAATTGGTAAAGGTACCGCCAGAGAAGGTCAAACGTAAATTCTTGAATATCTTCAAAAGCGCACGGTAGATTTTCATAAAAACCTAAATTTATTGATTGATTCGATTGAAGTGCATTTTTGTTATTGTGTTCTAGCAACAATTTTATGTTACTGTGTGTTGCTAGTACAAAAGAACACATAAATCGCTAAACTAGGCTGAATTTAAAAAAAAGTGGGTATGAAGTGATGATTACAAATGTCTCAAGTTTCAGAATTTATTGGTCTACTACCGCAGTAGTTTTTAGTTTTGTACTGTGTTATATAGTGATTTATACTTACATAAGATTCCCTGGTAGAAGAATTAATTTCTCCATCTATCTTCAGGAGCTCTGCTTTTGATTTTAATGGGAATTTAGAGTGTAGTCCCACATCCTGAGCACGCTGCTGTACCAAGCTGCTGATGGCCGTACTTTGGCTTGCCAGTCCCTCTCCAATGACCTCTACTTGGCCATGGGTCACACTATTGTCAGCTGAAAATACACAATATATTTACTGAATTTTAAAATATTTATGAATTGATTTACTTTTACCTTTCAGTTCATCCAATTTTGCAGTCTGCTGATCAATTTTCCTCCACCTTTGCAGTCAGTAAATCAATTTTTTTTCCATGCGTTCCAACAAATCTGCGCAGCAGCAGTTCGATTGGGTTGGCTGCTTGAATTGGGGTTCTAAATTTTTACACAAAAACTTTCATTATAGTGAATTATAAATGAAAATAATCAGTAACTTACTTGATATTTTAAATAAAGGGCGTTTCAATTTGCGGCTTGGGCTGGACATGATGACTTTCCTAAAATTAATACAAATTGATATAAAAATAATAAAATTAAAATTTTTGAAATGACCGAATAATTCCAACTTACTTTAGGCAGATCTCTCTAGAATCCAGCCAAAAGTGAAATTGGAATATATAAAATAAATATAATATATATATAAATTAAATTAATCATCCCTTTTAGACTTTTTTTTTTTTTGTTAGCGCAACGTGGTAGAAAAATCTTCCTAAGATACCCTTAACGCCGTCGCTAAGGGTATGCCCGATTCGCACTCAGCATAAAGCTTTGTGCGCCTACGGACTAAAAACCTCCACTAACAAGTCTTATTTGAGTGAGGAAAAAGAAAAAGAGAAGGCTTAAAAATATGTTTACAAAATCATAAACACAAACAATAAATAAACAATATTATAGAACGAAAAAAATAATACAAAATAAAACAATAATGAAAATAAGATTAAAAAAATTAAAAAAAAAGATAAAAAAGGAAAAAATTAAATTAAATATAATAAAAATAAAATAAATATAAGCTAAAAGAAAGATGAATTAAAGAGTAATTTAATAATTAAGAAGAAAGAATAAAGCATTTTTGTTTATTAACAAATTAATTTTTAAAATAATGAAGCATTGGCAGGACTAAGAAATTGGTTTGGCACGGAATACCAATAGCCTTACTCTCCAAGTCTGATAACAAAAAAACCTCTTCTAAATCTAATGATTTAAGATCTACTAAATAAATTCCCAAGTCTGTCGAGTCGATAGGTTCTTTATAAAAGCTTCTTAAGTTAGTAAATTTGCGGCCTTTAATAGATCCGCCATTATCTGTTGTAAAAGAAGTAATCAAAATGGGTACATAACCTTTTACATAACAAAAGTTGTCAGGAGTCTTTTCTGTAAGTATACTACCCTGAAAAATCACTGCTTTACCTACCATTTTTGGTTCAATTTCACAAATTGAACCATCAAACTTTTGCTCTTCTATTTTTCTATGAATTTGTTGTAAAATGTGGGTGGGCTTCCGTATACTGCGCTTTAAAATTTGTAGGTAATTTTCAAAGGCGTAGGAGGAACCCTTAACTGGGTCGCCTACCTGTAAAACCGTTTCTTTTAAGTGCAACAAACTGTGTACGTTATAAGTAACACTGTTTTCGCCAAAAATAATAGGAAAGTTTTCTACAAAATTGTTGAGCATGAGTTGACACAATTCCAAATTAGAATTGCGTTGTCTTTCGCAACATAACATTCTGTAAGCACAGTGTAACAGTAGAAATAGATAATACTGGTCGTTAGATAGTTCGTTTTTAAAAATGAATATCCCAGTATACAATAAAAGTTGTCTAAACTCGGTAGCTTTCCAATTAAAAAGTTCAGATAAGGGTCTTGGTTTTCGGGCAAATTCTTTTGGAATATATTTGCGAACTGAAATCAATTTTTGAGAGATATTATCTTTACTGCTCTTAGATAATTTATCAACAATTTTATTTGTGACCAATCTACATAAAATTTTTCTCATAACTCCCAACTCAACAAAATGCATACAATCTAACGGAACCTGAGTAACCATTGACACATTCAGTTTCTCAAAAGGAGACTTATTTGTCAAGTACTGGGATGAATGATGCTCAGGGTATTTTCTATTTGAAAAATCATCGTCTGCTATTAACACTCCAGATTTAGTGTTGTATGTTAAAACACATTGCAATTTATGTGCCACCTGGGTGCATTTTGTGCAGCCGTGTGAAGATGTGTGGCCAGGTGTGCCACTTACAAAAGCCCTAGCAGGTGCATCACAAACAATCGCCCTTAATATAATTTTAATTTTTTATTTTCTACCTCAAGCCCATTTTCTAAAACATGAGCTAACTCGGAAGTAAATCTGGCAAGATACTCATCACAACAACTAGGCTTACTTGTACCTAAAAATATTCCTACTGGAAAAACAGTTTCATTCTTGAGATTATTTACTCTAACAAGAATTGGCCAAAGTTGCGCTCTTGAACTCTTAAACAGGGGAATTCCATCAACATTGATATCTAAGCTCAACATATCGCCAAGTTGCGCTACTTGCGAAATTTGATTGAGTTGGTGAGTCAAACCAACATGAAGATAGGAGCCCCCTGCAATTTTAGCTATGTCAGGATTTCTTTGTGGGATGTATTTATAAAAGGAGTCGACGGCTAAATTATTCTCCTTTAAAATTTTAATTAAGTCGACTGCACAATCTCGCGTTGGTCTATGCTTTATAAACCAACGTCTCAAATCCTGATTTAAATTTCCATTTACCACAGATACTGTACTTTGTGCAGATATTTCCATCCCTTCCACTTTTTCTTCATCTATTTGGTTTTCGCTTTCGCTGACGGGTTTTTCAACACCTACTTTGTATTTATTTTCTGCTAGTTGGCTGCGCAGTCGGCGATCTGAAGCAACTTGTTTTAACTTTACCTGCATTTGCTCTCTTGCTGCTTTTTTAAGCCTGCGAATATGCCTTTTGCTAAACATTTTTTTAATGCTTTATTCTTACGTTTTACTCTTCTTTTATTTATTCTTTCACTTTAATTTATTTTTTTATTTGAATTGTTTTATGAATTTATTTCACTTTAATTTATTATATTTGTTCAAGTTTAAAGTATGTGTGTTAAAGTTTATATATTTTAATATATTTCTTTAAAGCGCACAGTTTTAATTACCAGTTTATTAGAAACTTACTTTTGGCACTCGAGGTTTACAAATTTGTTTTTTTTTTTCGCAAAAAATACGTTCGTCTCAAGCGCGTCCACAAAAATTAGTAAGCTCATCAGCCCAACGTAGTGACAATCAATCGTTTTTTTGGAAGGAATAAAGCAGAACAGAAAAAGAAGTGTCAAGCTAGAGAAAAAGGTAACGGGACCTGCTTGAAAATTGTTAGTGTGATTTCGAGCAAGCGCCAGCTGCAGTCAAACACGCACACATACATATGCTTATTTTACATTTTCATCTTGCATTGCTATTCGTGCAATGGGAAGCTCGCACGAACAAAGCAAAAACACAAAAAACAAAAACGGCCTACTAGGACTGGGCCGCTCTCGAACACACGTGTCGTATACTTCGTACGGTATACCCAATCTTGGTATTTACTTGAGTACTTACTGGTAATGCGAAGAGGTAGTCAGTACCCAACCTTGGTACTTACTTTAGTACCTACTAGTAAAGCGAAGAGGTAGTCAGTCCAATAATTGGTCCCTACTTTAGTACTTACTGGTAAAGCGAAGAGGTCGCTACTTACTTTAGTACTTACGCGTAAAGCGAAGAGGTAGTCAGTACCCAACCTTGGTACTTACTTTAGTACTTACTGGTAAAGCGAAGGGGTAGCGTTCGCCACCAGTCAGTAGTCAAAGTAAGTAGTTCAAGTAGCTATTGCCACCTCCAGAACTGCAGGGTACTTACTGGTAAAGCGAAGGGGTAGCGTTTGCCACCAGTCAGTAGTCAAAGTAAGTAGTTCAAGTAGCTATTGCCACCTCCAGAACTGCAGGGATACCACCGCTAGCTCTCCCTCTTGTACTGGTGCGGACTGCTGGTACCCACTTCAGCACGTAGTCTTTGAGCTTAGAGTTTACATTCTCCGATTCAGTTACTAGATAAGTTTCATATAGTGCAAAAATATCAAAAGAGGCAATGTATTTGAAAAAGTCGTTAAATATGCATTTTCGAGCCAAGCCTGCTACATTATACGATAGGATTTTGAACTTCATAGATATATAAGTATTTTTATTAATGTTAAGGTTATTAGGGCTAGTATATGAGACATAATTGGGGACGAGATTTTTACTAACATTTAGTTTTTTGACATAAGCTCCTTATTAAGCGCATCATAAGATATAATGGACAGATCCAACTTCTTTCCAAATATTTCTCGCATTTTTGAGTCGGCATTCGTTCCTTGACACATAAGAATTTTACTGTAGTTGAAAGCCATCCAATTACCCTCGATGTTTATGCTGTCATTTTGGACATTAACTTTTTCCTTTTTTGTTGTTCCACTAGGTTTTCCATGATCCTCTTATCAGTATCTCTATCAGCACGCAGGTCTTTAATCTCCTGTTTAAGCAGCTCGTTTTCATGGGCAAGATCCTTAAATTGGTTGGATAGAGTTCCCATCTCTTCCCTTATACCTTCTCGTATACCTTCCACATCAGCTTTTGTTGGTAACTCCCTAAGCTTAATGTCAAGAAGATTCGACATTATGCTGGTAAGGTCTTGCACAGACATACCTACAAGTTACGGCTCAGGTGAGGTTTCATTTAACTTCCGTTTTTGAACTGTCGGCACGGACGTCACGGAGTTGCTGGCGAGCGGCGTGCATGTTTGCGTACCTGAGGTGGATCAGCATGCGATTGTGTTGTCGACGGATCTACAGTTGGTGGCGTTCTTCCAATTGACCACATACTTGGCGTTTTAAATTGACCGCCTACTCGACTATTCGATAGACGGATTCACCACAGGCTTGTAGGTATCGACTCCGATATTATATCGTTATCGATTAATCATTTGCCTTCGCTAACACTACAGCTGTTTATGTTTTTTTTTTCGTGCTTTCTTACCAGTTAAGAGAAATGTGCTTGCTTTCTTTTTGCCGCGTTTTCCTGCTTTCTCTCTTGATGTCGGTTTTCTTTTCCTTGATTTTCGTGGGCTCCAGAAAATGATGCGTTTATCAATAGAATTGGCTGCGTCGCGGTGTGATAACTCGAGTTCCTTGGTGTGTGGGCACAGGTACAATTGTCAGACACCTGTTGTGGCCAATTTCAATTGATGTCCAATCCAGGGGACCGTAAAAACTGTGCGAAACTGGGAGCGACACTAAAACACGTCTTGACTGTACGGCTCTCTCTCTATGTATCATATATATCTATGATTATGAGCGCTTGAGTTTAATTGAGTTTTGTTTGAATAATTAAATGCAACAAAGTGTCACATTAATGTGCTTATATATGTTTGCATAACTATATACATGTACTCGCTACACCTCCCCTTTTAGAAAGAATAACGTAATATACTTATGTGGAGTTATTCTATTATTATTTTATGGTGTATATAAAAATATAAATTTTTTTTTTTTTTTTTAAATTTATGAAAGAAAATAAAGAAAATGTATTAAAGGTATACAAATTTGGAGTTTTGATATTATATACTTATTTTTTTTTTCAAGATTTATTTTTAAGATCTATTTTTATGATTTATTTGATTTAAAAGATACCTATTCGTATGTTGATTCGTTCATTCATTCATTCATTCGTGTATATATATTTTTTTTTATATTTATATATATTTTTTTTATATTATTTTTTTTTTGCGCTTTTCCTTTGCCTTATCTAGCATAATTCTAGCTCTTTTGTATGATACTTCAAGTCTAAATTTAACTTCCTTAGCGTAGTCGTCTATTTTATATGTGGGGTCTATAGTAGTAATTTTATTAAAATCTTTGAATTGTTTTGGTATTCTGCCAAAAACAAGTTCGAAAGGACAGTACTCATGTACTACTGATGGTGTTGTGTTGAAACAGTAGGTGAAATAATTCAACCATATGTCAAAATCGTCTTTGTCGATCGAAATGTAGGAACGTATATATTCGTTAAAAGTTCGATGACTTCGCTCTATTGTACCAAGAGTTTGGTGATGATGAGCGGTTGATTGCATATTATTTATTTTCATATATTTACATAAATCGAATATTAATGAGTTTTTATATTCAGTACCCATGCCCGTAATGAACGTCTTCATTGGACCGTACTTGAGAATAAATGATTCAAAAATTGCCTTAGCAACTGTTTAGCGCTTTTGGAATTGGGACTAAATATTTCGTTAAGTCGCAAATAATAGTTACAGCATACTCATTGTCATTCTCAGTTCTTGGAAGTGGACCAATGGTATCAATTAGTACTGTGTCAAACGCTGTTGCTGGCGTAGGTGTTATCGTCAAAGGTGTTTTAGTATGTGTTATCGTTTTTGCTTTTTGGCATTTTTGACATGTTTTTACATACTGTTTTATAGTTTTTGTCATTTGTGGCCAATAATAGTATCTTTTTATTTTTAACAGGGTTCGCGCAATCCCTGAGTGGCCTCCCTCGATGGGGTCGTCATGATATTTAAACAGGATTGCTTTAATTTGAGCTTCATTATTTTTGTCTATAATTATCACCTTTTGTAGCATGCTTATTTGTACCTTCTTGAGAGTACTATTGCCCGTTTCTTTAAATAATTTTTGTGAGACAAATTCGAAAATTTGCTCACTTGGTGACATATGGAATTGTGTAATGCCTTGAATTCCGGCTTCTGAATCAAGCCTTTGGAAGAATTGACCTAAGTCGATTTTTCCATTAGAGAACAAGTCATCTACTGCAAATCGTGAAACAACTCGTTTTCCCATTTTGAACAAACATTTACATTTGTCGAGTTTTAGTTTCGCGTATTTTTTGACATCATTGTTGTTAATAGTGTTGAATTGAACATTCTTTTTACAAAGTCTCGTTAAGTGACGAGAATGTTCTGCGAAATTACAAATAAATCTCCTATAATAATTACAGAAGGCAACGAATCTGCGTGCACTATCTGCATCCGTTGGAATTGGATAATTTTTGATGACGTCGTATTTTTTGTCATCTGGAAGAATGCCTTTATCAGTACATTTATGTCCGAGATAGGTTACTTCGTGCATGAAAAAGGAACATTTCTCAGGGTGTAATTTTAAATTGAATTTACAACAAAGTTCGAAGACGTTTGTCAAATTTTTTGAACATATGTTGATCGGAGCATCCGATGACTACTAGGTCATCCATATAGAGAAATGCTTGCGATGGTTCTAGACCAGAAAAGGCAAGTGTCATCATGCGCATAAATGAATTTGGGGCAACTTTGAGTCCATATGGTAGTCGTGTGTAACGATAAGAACCAGTGTTCGTTGAAAATGATGTTAAATTTCTGGACTTTTCTTCCAATTCAATCTGGTGAAATCCAGACATTAGCTCAAGACATGAGAAGTATTTAGCTCGACCTAGTTGATCAAGAATATCTTCTATTCTTGGGAGTGGGAATTTATCAGCTAGAAGCTTTTTATTTATTTGGCGGTAGTCTACTACTAAACGCCATCTTTTTTCCGTTGAATTTGGAAGTGATTTCTTGGGTACCAAGAGAAGTGGGCTGTTGTATTCAGACGTAGATGGTTCAACTATGCCATCTTTAATGAGTTTTTCGACCTGTTTGTTTATTTCAGGCTTTTCTGCCTCTGCGTTTCTATAATTTTTGATGTAGACTGGTGTTTTATCATCTAATCGAAGTTTTTGTTTATAAAAGTTATTTGACGATATTGGTTCTGTTTCCAGACCGAAGATATCACTGAATTCTGTACAAAGTGTAGTTAATTTATTTTTGAATTGATGTGGGAAATTAAGTTTAATAGGACTTCATTTGTTCTATGAGAACTTCCTTGAGTAGGTTTTATTATTTCGTAATCATCAATAGATTCGAATTTGATTTTGTGACTGTCAATTTCTGTGTTGTTATGAGTGGTATTTAAAATGCGAATATATGCATTATCACATGTAACAATTGCACTTGCAATAATTATTCCCGGTTGTAACATTGAGGGCAGTGTTGATTAACAAATATTGCTCAAATTGCCTCGCTCACCAACACTCCGGACGAACATGTAGAAGTGGAGACACATGTCGGTTTTGTGATAAGAGTCATCACACGCTCCTTCATTTCAACGATCGCCGGAAGGAGCAATCTTCACGAAAGGCTCCTGTACCAAATCCTCAGCCACCACGCTTCCAGTCTGGTACTCCTCTCCAATCGCCATCCCTGACCACATTGCTGGAGCACCGGAATCCGCAAGTACTACCAACGGCCACAGTGATTATCGACAATGGTATCACTACGTACGAAACCCGGGCCTTAATTGATCCCTGCCAGTCAATGTCTCGCATTAATGCGTCTCTGGCAAGAGCGTTTCACCTCAAGGTCGTCACTATAGGCCAGGAGGAAGCGTGCTCAGCAGTGCTCCGGTCCATGATGGATAAGGAGTTCAGACTGGAGGTGGTTCTGAAGGTGGATCCTGATCTACACATGCGAACTCCAAGCACTCCGATTGATGAGCAGGTGCGCAAGAAATTCGAGCATCTCACCCTGGCTGACGATCGTTTTTATCGTCCGAGTACGGTGGCGATAGTACTTGGAGCTGACATGTACGCAGATATCGTCAGGGCTGGAATCATCCAAAGGACTTTAGGCTTGCCAGTGGCCCAAAACACGGTCTTTGGCTGGACGTTGTCTGGCACCTGTCGGAACGAATTTTCTTCACCGCCCACGGTCACATATTGAAGTAACACATCTGAAGTAATGAAGTTAACTTTATATAGATATATTGCAACTAGTGCAAGGCGGGCGGGATGTTTATGCCAGAAAGGGTATTTGTTAGTCACTTAAGTAATAATTGTAGCGGAAGTTTTTCACCACACTTATGTCTAAGCATACAGTAAGCTAGGTTTAAGTTTTAGTTGAAATAAAGAAGAGAAACTGAACGCAAGTGTCTTTGTGCTAGTGCCAGTTTTTCTTTTTGCTCCAGTCGCATCAACCCCCAAGTTCCTTTGACAAAGTGTCAACTCCTACAGAGGCATCTACCCACAAGAAAGTATCAGGAGATACTCCACCCCCCGACGAATCAATGTTTTAAATTAGAATTCCTTCTGCAAACAAAAGTAAAAAATGTTTCGTATTATTTTTTTTATTTCAACTTAACTTTTTTTTCTCAGGAAAATCCACCGATGCTTGCTGGGTTGAGTGGACAATAATTTAATAATTAATCCATAATCCATACCGCGTTTGAAGCGTCAGTCCAAGCAGATTTTTACCATGGAACAATACACGCCACGCAAGCGCTCTGAAATAGTTGAAATTTACATTCAACAGAACAAGTCAATTTTGGAACAAAATTATCATGTCCGATGAAGCCCATTTCACATTGAATGGGACCGTAAATAAGCAAAATTGCCGTATTTACGCCACTGAAAATCCTCAGGAGATTCAAGAAGTGCCTCTTCATGACGAAAAAGTCACAGTTTGGTGCGGCGTTAGTGCGAAAACGGTCATTAGGCCGTTTATTTTCCAAAATGAAAATGGCCATGCTGTTACCATCAACCAGGAGCGTTATCGCGACATGATGACCAATTTTGTGATGCCAATTATTCGTCGAAAGCGTATGAGGCAGTTCTGGTTTCAACAAGACGGCGCTCCACCGCACACAAGTCGCATAACAATCGATTTTCTGAAGAAATTGTTTCCGGGCCGTTTGATGTCGGAAAGTGGTGATTTGTACTGGCCACCGCGTTCGCCCGATTTGACGCCGCCTGACTTCTTCTTGTGGGGATATTTGAAGTCAAAGGTTTACGTTAACAAGCCAAGGACCGTAGAAGAGCTCAAGGACAACATTCGTGAAGAAATAGCCGCTATTCCGGCCGAAATGTTGGCGAAAACGATGGAAAGTGACTGTTTCTTCACAGGTGCTACTCTCGAATTTGATGTAAATACATGGACCTTAATATGTCCATGTGAGTCCTCAGTACGGATATAAAAACAACAGCCGTAGGCCCGAATCGATGCGTCGCAGAATGCGTGTATTTGAATGTTGCAGGTGTTCGACTGCAGACAAAAACGAGGCACAGTTAGTCCCGAAAGTGAGTTAAGAGACACCAGACAGTTGTTCCATGCATCAGTCAGATTTTGGGGAACCGACTCGTCCCAATCGAGTTTCAGGAGCCATAATTCCTGCATTATTATCTTGGAGACAATGACGAGTGGGGACAGCAAACCTATCGGATCGAATAGTGATGACGCAGTGGACAGAATTGTACGCTTTGTAACAGTGGAGTAGATTTCCTTAGGTGAGAAAGAAAAGCTGAATGTATCATCTTGTTGATGCCAAGTTACTCCAAGTGTACTGCTCACAAGGTTTTCGGAAATGTTGATTTCTTTATGAGATTTATCCTCCATGAGGTCAGGGTAATTTGAATGCCATTTGCATAACGGAAATTTACCTCGACTAAGGATTTCAACGATTTCTGCTTTAAGTGCACGCAGAGTGTCGATATCGTCTGATCCACACAGCAGATCATCGACATAAAAGCAAGATTTGACAGCTGCTGCTCCAATAGGCAGCTCGTCCTTACAGTTGTCAGCCAAATAGTTCAAACTACGTGTTGCAAGGTAGGGAGCCGAGGCGGTCCCATACCTTACTGTGTTGAGTTCATAAGTTTGTAGATCTGCATCTGGAGAGGCTCGCCAAAGAATATACTGGAACTTTCGATCATCTTTATGTACAAGTACCTGTCTGTACATTTTTGTAACGTCAGCTGTAATGGCAAAGCGATACATGCGAAAATTCAGCAAAAGAATGTACAATTCTTCCTGGATAGTAGGACCAACTAAAAGTATATCGTTCAGCGACCGTTGCGATGTTGTGCGACACGAAGCGTCGAAAACGACTCTGAGAGATGTTGAGATACTGCTCGGTTTGAGCACAAAATGATGTGGGATGTAGAAATGGGGTTTTTCTAAGTTTGGTTTCGGTACAAGAGTCATGTGACCAAGATTTTCATACTCTTGCATGAACGAAACATACTGCGAGCGAATATCAGGCAATCGAGCAAGGCGTTTTTCTATAGCGAGGAATCGGATTCGAGCTGTGTCAACGGAATGTCCAAGAGACTTTGGATCTTCCCGAAACGGCAACTTAACAACAACGCGGCCAGTAGAGTCTTTGCGAGTTGTGGCTATGTAATGATCCTCACAAAGGCGATGATTTGGGTGAAGCTCTTTAATAGGGCGTTCAAGCGATTCAATTTTCCATAAGTGCTGCAAATGATTATCAATTGATTCCTCAACAGTGGCCAGGCACAATGCTGAGTGCTCATTATGTTGACGACGATATCTGCCCGAAACGACCCAGCCAAATAAAGTCTTTTGCAAAGTGGGCAGATTCGGTCCCATACGAATTTGTCCAATAGATAAAGCGTTTAAGAATGCTTCGGTTCCAAGAAGCATGTCGATACGACGAGATTTGAAAAAGATATCATCCGCCAATGATATATTGGCAGGTATGTTCCAACTTGCTATGTCGATCTCGGTATCTGGTTGATAAGCAATGTGCGATGTTATTCCAAATTGAAGTGTCAATTGATACCCCGAAATGCGCGATTTTATCGAAGTAGTTGTACGAGACTTAAGATTGGTAAGGGATTCTCCAATGCTACGAATTCCCATGTGGTGCCTTTCACGGTGAAGGCAAAGTTTTTGAGCAAAGTTTTCAGTTATGAAATTAACCTGCGAACAAGAATCCAGCAACGCTCTACCAAGTTTGTATTCACCTGAGGAATCCTTGACCAATACCATAGCTGTTGCCAGAAGGATTTGATCCTCTGCTGCAACTTCCATATGAGAGTGTGTAGCAGATTGAGATGAATGAGGTTGTGGTGCAGGCTGCCAAAGTGGTTGTGTCGGTTGAAACACTGGTGATGATGATGACATCTGTGTATTCGAGGGCTGCGACGATGGTGGATGCTCATGATGCAATGATGAATGATGAGCGCGATTACAATTGCGGCACCGATGTGTTGATGGACATTGAGCCGCTTTATGATTGTTGCCAAGGCAGTTGATGCAAAGTCCGAGTCTTTTGACGTTATCATAGCGTTGGTTGGTGTTCATCGTCTTAAATTGGGCGCAGTTAGTGATCTTATGGCCAGGACTAGAACAAAGTGAACAAGCGGTATTAGTAATGGCAAACGAGGAGTTGGTTGGTTGATGAATACGACAATTGGACTTGCTGTTGTCAGGCTTACGATGCGACGAGGTTCCAGACGAAATAAGAAATTGACAGTGGCGTTCCAAAAGATGTGTACATGTTGACCAGGTAGGCAGCGTTTTGTAATCCAGAGATTCATTCCACTTGAATCGTGTCTGTTGGTCACACTTTTCAATAACGATGTAGATGAGCATGGCTTGAGCTATGCTATTTGCGCTTCCAATAGATTCCAACGAGCTAAAAATGGCAGACGCCTTATCCACCAGGCTGCTGGCCGTTTGACTTCTCGACTGGGTGTAGCGCGAAAAGAGCAGCAATACCTTCTAGAAATATAAGAGTAGGATTATCATAACGTTCTTTCAATCTTTCTAGAGCCTTAGGATAATTTTCACTCGTGACTTGGAATGGCTTGATGGTTTCTAACGCAGGCCCTTTGAGGCAGGTCAGCAAATAGTTGAATTTCTCTATACTTGACAATCCAGACTCACGTGCGATGATTTGTTCGAAAGAGTTGATGAAGTTCCTATAGTTGGCGTAATTTCCATCAAATGAGGGCAGCGACAGCTTGGGTAACGAGGAGGACCTAAAGTTGACTGCTGGTGTTGGACTAGGCAACGGGGAAATAACTGTGCTGTTCAAATCTCCTCCAATAAGTTCCTTGATGGACAACTTAATAGCCACGTAGGTGTCTTCCAAATCAGCGCGTCCATTATCATTTGGGTCAATACATTCAATGTCAGTTTGAACAGTTAGACCCTTCTTGAAGTATGACTCCAATATGCCCAAACGACAGCGCAGTTCATCAACAGAGAGCTTAGATTCCGATTCGCCCTTAAGGTCAACCAGAGATCTGATACGAGATATATTTCTTTTTACATTACTTCGTTGGCGTTTGAGTTCCTCGAGCGACATGTTTATTACTTAATTTAATCCAAAAGCGAACGAATGTTTGTTGCCAACCACGCTGTAGATGTACGAGTTATGCTAGAGATATGCGACTCAGGCAGAGAGTTGGCAGCGATTCTAAGACAACGGGAAATTTGCGTATGTGTGGGAGTAAGCCGGCAGACCAAGAATTGGGCGGCAAAGCACACGAGAGTAAAAGTAGCGGTTCAATTCCAATATAGGCGATCGACGACTATGTTTGAGGGCGTAGTGCAGCAACAACAAGTGATACCAATAGATAAGCTGTAATATCAGAACAGCAGATTGCTTGTGTGCGTAGCGCAGCTTCAAGCCAACGAAAGCGAATGTAGAGAAGCAGTTCCAGAAAGCGTGATATGCTTGTGTGCGTAGTGCAGCGACGAAGCCAACGAGAACGATATGTAAAGATGAAATTCCAAAGCGAGTAGAGTGCCTGTGTGCGTAATGCAGCCCCAAGCCAACCAGAACGAATGATGATATGCAATTTCAGAAAAGCAGCGTGATATGCCTGTGTGCGTAGTGCAGCGACGAAGCCAACGAGAATGAAATGTAAAGCTGCTGTTCTAAAAGAGTATCGATGTGGGTGTATGCGTATGCTGAAAACCCATGTGTTTAGCGGCATGCAAGCGACAAGAGTTATTCCAATGCGTAGAGTAGCGATAAAGCAAACGACGAAAATAGCGGGATTGAACAGTTATGCGAGATCACATTTTTTCCACAAGGCAACTGCGAGACGTAGCGAGTGCTTGTAGTTGTTGCTTTGCGATGAACTTTTATTTATGAAAAATGTTAATTATTTTTTACATTTCACAGCAAAACTAATACACCTGCCCCACGTTGGGCGCCAAAATGTTGGGACAAGGAGCTTTTTCCTTATCAGCATTTAACTTCAGGACTGGGGCGTGTAGCAGTTAGTTAGAATTGTTTGAATAATTTGGCATGTGACCAACAAGTAACCGATCTTCCGTGTGCTTAATGATGAACTCTTCGCTTTCAATGTCAATGCAGAACTAATTTATTGGTATTGAGATAAAGATGAATAAGCTTAGGAGTGAGTACAATGTGGTGGGTTTATATACATGTGTGTGTGTGAGAATGCAAGTAGAATGATAGCAAAAGAAGTTAACAATGAGAGAGTTGATCAAATAGTTTTCAATAATATACAAGATTTAAAGTGTGGAAATATTTAACAAATTAAAGTAGTTGGAATTATTCAACTAAGTTAAGAAACGGCAAGACTTTGACCGAACATCCCGGCCCCGATGAAAGGACCCTTTCAAACTACAGGAAGAACAGCTAGCTTATGTATGGGACGAATAAGCATTCCAGTTGAGGTGCGGAGATGCACAACACGAACGTGGCCATCCTTGCCAAGGACTGTTGATTGAACTCGACCAAGTTTCCTGCGAAGCGGAGGAACATTGTCTTCGTGAATGATGACCAACGTTCCTTCGGACAAGTTTGGTGACGGCGAATTCCATTTGGTACGAGTACGCAGCTCATTGAAATAGTCATCAGACCATTGCTTCCAAAATCTTTGTTTGACGGCTGTAATCATGTCGTATCGATCCAAATTTGAAAAGTTCTTGGGTTCTAGTGACCTCTCAGGTAATGAACGGAGAGAATCACCAACCAAAAGATGTCCAGCAGTTAGTGCGCCGAAATCATTTGGGTCTGATGAAAGTGGTGATAGAGGGCGAGAGTTGAGGATGGACTCAATCTCAACAGCAACGGTGTTCAGTTCTTCAAGGGTAAATTTAGTGTTTGCCAAGGTGCGATTTAGAAGACCCTTTGCGCTCTTCACCGCAGCCTCCCAGAGACCGCCAAAATGAGGTGCCCTGGGTGGGATAAAATGAAAATTAATGAATTCAGATGAACAAAACTTGTAGATTTCTTGCTGGTTCTCCTTTTTAAACATAAACTCTTTTAGTTCACGCAGCTGGTTCGATGCCCCAACAAAATTTGTGGCATTATCACAAAATATGTCAGCTGGCAATTTGCGACGACCTCCCATGCGCTTCAATGCATTTAAAAAGGCCTTTGTTGACAAATCAGCGACAATTTCGATGTGAACAGCTTTGGTTAGGAGGCAGACGAACATGGCTATATATGATTTGGTAGGACCCTTTCCACGAATCCGCAAATAAGTGTTGATCGGTCCACAAAAATCGATACCACAGCGTTCAAATGGCCGAGCCGGTGAAAGTCGAGTGGTTGGCAAAGGACCCATTAATTGCTGTCGTAGTTTTGGCCTGTAGCGGACGCAATGAATACAGGATCGGACGATGCGACGAGCCAAATCTCTAGCATTGACGATCCAATACTCCAATCGAATAAGAGCCACTAACGCCTTTGGGCCAACATGGTGATTTCGAAGATGTAGATGGCGAACATATTTCCAAACAAATTGAGAGTTGCTGGGCAGCAGCAAGGGATGCTTCTGACTGTCTGGTAACTCAGCATATTCCAGTCGTCCACCAACCTTGACAAGTTCAAAGCCAGTCGACCGATCTAAAAATGGAGTAAGAAATTTCAAGTTAGTTTTTAGAGGTTTGTCTTTCTGGAGCAAGCGAATCTCTTCTGAGAAGTGTGTTTGTTGAACATTCCAGATTATGAAATTGGATGCGAAACAAAGTTCTTCAGGTTCTGGCGAAGCAGTCGTCGATGTTGGTAGTTTTCACATTTGTTGATAAATCGGATTATCCAAGCGATGATGCGAAGTGTGCTAGCATACGAGCTAATCTTGTCGCTGATATCGAGTATTAGGTTGTTCTCTTTTATGGCAGTAAATAGACTTTTACGTTTTTCAGTGTTTACCACAGCCAAGTCGACATCAAGCTTTTCGTTTTTGGTGGGCCATTTAGACGGATCTTCAAGTAGGAATGATGGACCGGAAAACCAAATTGACCTTTGCAGATCCTCAACGCTACAGCCTCGAGATAGAAGATCAGCTGGGTTAAGTTGTGTTGGCACGTGGTTCCACTGGCCATCACAAGTCAATTCCTGAATGTCAGATACTCTGTTTCCCACAAAGGGACTCAAGGTGACTGAATGCTGTTGAAGCCAATACAAAACGAGTTGAGAATCACACCAAAAATAGGACATGATGTTTCTATTTGCGAATATTTTCTTGATTTTGTCGTAGAGTCGAGCCAGCTAATGTGCGCCGCAAAGTTCAAGTTTTGGGAGTGACTGTTTCTTCACAGGTGCTACTCTCGAATTTGATGTAAATACATGGACCTTAATATGTCCATGTGAGTCCTCAGTACGGATATAAAAACAACAGCCGTAGGCCCGAATCGATGCGTCGCAGAATGCGTGTATTTGAATGTTGCAGGTGTTCGACTGCAGACAAAAACGAGGCACAGTTAGTCCCGAAAGTGAGTTAAGAGACACCAGACAGTTGTTCCATGCATCAGTCAGATTTTGGGGAACCGACTCGTCCCAATCGAGTTTCAGGAGCCATAATTCCTGCATTATTATCTTGGAGACAATGACGAGTGGGGACAGCAAACCTATCGGATCGAATAGTGATGACGCAGTGGACAGAATTGTACGCTTTGTAACAGTGGAGGGATTTCCTTAGGTGGAAAGAAAAGCTGAATGTATCATCTTGTTGATGCCAAGTTACTCCAAGTGTACTGCTCACAAGGTTTTCGGAAATGTTGATTTCTTTATGAGATTTATCCTCCATGAGGTCAGGGTAATTTGAATGCCATTTGCATAACGGAAATTTATCTCGACTAAGGATTTCAACGATTTCTGCTTTAAGTGCACGCAGAGTGTCGATATCGTCTGATCCACACAGCAGATCATCGACATAAAAGCAAGATTTGACAGCTGCTGCTCCAATAGGCAGCTCGTCCTTACAGTTGTCAGCCAAATAGTTCAAACTACGTGTTGCAAGGTAGGGAGCCGAGGCGGTCCCATACGTTACTGTGTTGAGTTCATAAGTTTGTAGATCTGCATCTGGAGAGGCTCGCCAAAGAATATACTGGAACTTTCGATCATCTTTATGTACAAGTACCTGTCTGTACATTTTTGTAACGTCAGCTGTAATGGCAAAGCGATACATGCGAAAATTCAGCAAAAAGAATGTACAATTCTTCCTGGATAGTAGGACCAACTAAAAGTATATCGTTCAGCGACCGTTGCGATGTTGTGCGACACGAAGCGTCGAAAACGACTCTGAGAGATGTTGAGATACTGCTCGGTTTGAGCACAAAATGATGTGGGATGTAGAAATGGGGTTTTTCTAAGTTTGGTTTCGGTACAAGAGTCATGTGACCAAGATTTTCATACTCTTGCATGAACGAAACATACTGCGAGCGAATATCAGGCAATCGAGCAAGGCGTTTTTCTATAGCGAGGAATCGGTTTCGAGCTGTGTCAACGGAATGTCCAAGAGACTTTGGATCTTCCCGAAACGGCAACTTAACAACAACGCGGCCAGTAGAGTCTTTGCGAGTTGTGGCTATGTAATGATCCTCACAAAGGCGATGATTTGGGTGAAGCTCTTTAATAGGGCGTTCAAGCGATTCAATTTTCCATAAGTGCTGCAAATGATTATCAATTGATTCCTCAACAGTGGCCAGGCACAATGCTGAGTGCTCATTATGTTGACGACGATATCTGCCCGAAACGACCCAGCCAAATAAAGTCTTTTGCAAAGTGGGCAGATTCGGTCCCATACGAATTTGTCCAATAGATAAAGCGTTAAAGAATGCTTCGGTTCCAAGAAGCATGTCGATACGACGAGATTTGAAAAAGATATCATCCGCCAATGATATATTGGCAGGTATGTTCCAACTTGCTATGTCGATCTCGGTATCTGGTTGATAAGCAATGTGCGATGTTATTCCAAATTGAAGTGTCAATTGATACCCCGAAATGCGCGATTTTATCGAAGTAGTTGTACGAGACTTAAGATTGGTAAGGGATTCTCCAATGCTACGAATTCCCATGTGGTGCCTTTCACGGTGAAGGCAAAGTTTTTGAGCAAAGTTTTCAGTTATGAAATTAACCTGCGAACAAGAATCCAGCAACTCTCTACCAAGTTTGTATTCACCTGAGGAATCCTTGACCAATACCATAGCTGTTGCCAGAAGGATTTGATCCTCTGCTGCAACTTCCATATGAGAGTGTGTAGCAGATTGAGATGAATGAGGTTGTGGTGCAGGCTGCCAAAGTGGTTGTGTCGGTTGAAACACTGGTGATGATGATGACATCTGTGTATTCGAGGGCTGCGACGATGGTGGATGCTCATGATGCAATGATGAATGATGAGCGCGATTACAATTGCGGCACCGATGTGTTGATGGACATTGAGCCGCTTTATGATTGTTGCCAAGGCAGTTGATGCAAAGTCCGAGTCTTTTGACGTTATCGTAGCGTTGGTTGGTGTTCATCGTCTTAAATTGGGCGCAGTTAGTGATCTTATGGCCAGGACTAGAACAAAGTGAACAAGCGGTATTAGTAATGGCAAACGAGGAGTTGGTTGGTTGATGAATACGACAATTGGACTTGCTGTTGTCAGGCTTACGATGCGACGAGGTTCCAGACGAAATAAGAAATTGACAGTGGCGTTCCAAAAGATGTGTACATGTTGACCAGGTAGGCAGCGTTTTGTAATCCAGAGATTCATTCCACTTGAATCGTGTCTGTTGGTCACACTTTTCAATAACGATGTAGATGAGCATGGCTTGAGCTATGCTATTTGCGTTTCCAATAGATTCCAACGAGCTAAAAATGGCAGACGCCTTATCCACCAGGCTGCTGGCCGTTTGACTTCTCGACTGGGTGTAGCGCGAAAAGAGCAGCAATACCTTCTAGAAATATAAGAGTAGGATTATCATAACGTTCTTTCAATCTTTCTAGAGCCTTAGGATAATTTTCACTCGTGACTTGGAATGGCTTGATGGTTTCTAACGCAGGCCCTTTGAGGCAGGTCAGCAAATAGTTGAATTTCTCTATACTTGACAATCCAGACTCACGTGCGATGATTTGTTCGAAAGAGTTGATGAAGTTCCTATAGTTGGCGTAATTTCCATCAAATGAGGGCAGCGACAGCTTGGGTAACGAGGAGGACCTAAAGTTGACTGCTGGTGTTGGACTAGGCAACGGGGAAATAACTGTGCTGTTCAAATCTCCTCCAATAAGTTCCTTGATGGACAACTTAATAGCCACGTAGGTGTCTTCCAAATCAGCGCGTCCATTATCATTTGGGTCAATACATTCAATGTCAGTTTGAACAGTTAGACCCTTCTTGAAGTATGACTCCAATATGCCCAAACGACAGCGCAGTTCATCAACAGAGAGCTTAGATTCCGATTCGCCCTTAAGGTCAACCAGAGATCTAATACGAGATATATTTCTTTTTACATTACTTCGTTGGCGTTTGAGTTCCTCGAGCGACATGTTTATTACTTAATTTAATCCAAAAGCGAACGAATGTTTGTTGCCAACCACGCTGTAGATGTACGAGTTATGCTAGAGATATGCGACTCAGGCAGTGAGTTGGCAGCGATTCTAAGACAACGGGAAATTTGCGTATGTGTGGGAGTAAGCCGGCAGACCAAGAATTGGGCGGCAAAGCACACGAGAGTAAAAGTAGCGGTTCAATTCCAATGTAGGCGATCGACGACTATGTTTGAGGGCGTAGTGCAGCAACAACAAGTGATACCAATAGATAAGCTGTAATATCAGAACAGCAGATTGCTTGTGTGCGTAGCGCAGCTTCAAGCCAACGAAAGCGAATGTGGAGAAGCAGTTCCAGAAAGCGTGATATGCTTGTGTGCGTAGAGCAGCGACGAAGCCAACGAGAACGATATGTAAATATGAAATTCCAAAGCGAGTAGAGTGCCTGTGTGCGTAATGCAGCCCCAAGCCAACCAGAACGAATGATGATATGCAATTTCAGAAAAGCAGCGTGATATGCCTGTGTGCGTAGTGCAGCGACGAAGCCAACGAGAATGAAATGTAAAGCTGCTGTTTTAAAAAGGTTGGGTGTGGGGGTTTGGGGGGAACGAAAAAAACTATTTTTTTGGGCACAACAAAAAAAAGTTTTTTTATTCCGTGGAGAAGAAAAAAAAAAAAAAAAAAAAGGGGGATTGAAAATTTAGGAGATATCATTTTTTCCACAACCCCACCCCAAGACGGGAGGGGGTTTTTTTTTTTTTTTTTTTGTTTTTTTTTTTTTTAAAAAATTTTTTTTTTTTTTTATTTCAAAAAAAAATAAAACCAACCCCCCAATGTTGGGACAAGGAGCTTTTTCCTTATCAGCATTTAACTTCAGGACTGGGGCGTGTAGCAGTTAGTTAGAATTGTCTAAATAATTTGGCATGTGACCAACAAGTAACCGATCTTCCGTGTGCTTAATGATGAACTCTTCGCTTTCAATGTCAAGGCAGAACTAATTTATTGGTATTGTGATAAAGATGAATAAGCTTAGGAGTGAGTACAATGTGGTGGGTTTATATACATGTGTGTGTGTGAGAATGCAAGTAAAATGATAGCAAAAGAAGTTAACAATGAGAGAGTTGATCAAATAGTTTTCAATAATATACAAGATTTAAAGTGTGGAAATATTTAACAAATTAAAGTAGTTGGAATTATTCAACTAAGTTAAGAAACGGCAAGAGTTTGACCGAACATCCCGGCCCCGTTGAAAGGACCCTTTCAAACTACAGGAAGAACAGCTAGCTTATGTATGGGACGAATAAGCATTCCAGTTGAGGTGCGGAGATGCACAACACGAACGTGACCATCCTTGCCAAGGACTGTTGATTGAACTCGACCAAGTTTCCAGCGAAGCGGAGGTACATTGTCTTCGTGAATGATGACCAACGTTCCTTCGGACAAGTTTGGTGACGGCGAATTCCATTTGGTACGAGTACGCAGCTCATTGAAATAGTCAGCAGACCATTGCTTCCAAAATCTTTGTTTGACGGCGGTAATCATGTCGTATCGATCCAAATTTGAAAAGTTCTTGGGTTCTAGTGACCTCTCAGGTAATGAACGGAGAGAATCACCAACCAAAAGATGTCCAGCAGTTAGTGCGCCGAAATCATTTGGGTCTGATGAAAGTGGTGATAGAGGGCGAGAGTTGAGGATGGACTCAATCTCAACAGCAACGGTGTTCAGTTCTTCAAGGGTAAATTTAGTGTTTGCCAAGGTGCGATTTAGAAGACCCTTTGCGCTCTTCACCGCAGCCTCCCAGAGACCGCCAAAATGAGGTGCCCTGGGTGGGATAAAATGAAAATTAATGAATTCAGATGAACAAAACTTGTAGATTTCTTGCTGGTTCTCCTTTTTAAACATAAACTCTTTTAGTTCACGCAGCTGGTTCGATGCCCCAACAAAATTTGTGGCATTATCACAAAATATGTCAGCTGGCAATTTGCGACGACCTCCCATGCGCTTCAATGCATTTAAAAAGGCCTTTGTTGACAAATCAGCGACAATTTCGATGTGAACAGCTTTGGTTAGGAGGCAGACGAACATGGCTATATATGATTTGGTAGGACCCTTTCCACGAATCCGCAAATAAGTGTTGATCGGTCCACAAAAATCGATACCACAGCGTTCAAATGGCCGAGCCGGTGAAAGTCGAGTGGTTGGCAAAGGACCCATTAATTGCTGTTGTAGTTTTGGCCTGTAGCGGACGCAATGAATACAGGATCGGACGATGCGACGAGCCAAATCTCTAGCATTGACGATCCAATACTCCAATCGAATAAGAGCCACTAACGCCTTTGGGCCAACATGGTGATTTCGAAGATGTAGATGGCGAACATATTTCCAAACAAATTGAGAGTTGCTGGGCAGCAGCAAGGGATGCTTCTGACTGTCTGGTAACTCAGCATATTCCAGTCGTCCACCAACCTTGACAAGTTCAAAGCCAGTCGACCGATCTAAAAATGGAGTAAGAAATTTCAAGTTAGTTTTTAGAGGTTTGTCTTTCTGGAGCAAGCGAATCTCTTCTGAGAAGTGTGTTTGTTGAACATTCCAGATTATGAAATTGGATGCGAAACGAAGTTCTTCAGGTTCTGGCGAAGCAGTCGTCGATGTTGGTAGTTTTCTACATTTGTTGATAAATCGGATTATCCAAGCGATGATGCGAAGTGTGCTAGCATACGAGCTAATCTTGTCGCTGATATCGAGTATTAGGTTGTTCTCTTTTATGGCAGTAAATAGACTTTTACGTTTTTCAGTGTTTACCACAGCCAAGTCGACATCAAGCTTTTCGTTTTTGGTGGGCCATTTAGACGGATCTTCAAGTAGGAATGATGGACCGGAAAACCAAATTGACCTTTGCAGATCCTCAACGCTACAGCCTCGAGATAGAAGATCAGCTGGGTTAAGTTGTGTTGGCACGTGGTTCCAATGGCCATCACAAGTCAATTCCTGAATGTCAGATACTCTGTTTCCCACAAAGGTAGACAAGGTGACTGAATGCTGTTGAAGCCAATACAAAACGAGTTGAGAATCACACCAAAAATAGGACATGATGTTTCTATTTGCGAATATTTTCTTGATTTTGTCGTAGAGTCGAGCCAGCAAATGTGCGCCGCAAAGTTCAAGTTTTGGGAGTGACTGTTTCTTCACAGGTGCTACTCTCGATTTTGATGTAAATAGATGGACCTTAATATGTTCATGTGAATCCTCAGTACGTATATAAAAACAACAATGTTGCAGGTGTTCGACTGCAGACAAAAACGAGGCACAGTTAGTCCCGAAAGTGAGTTAAGGGACACCAGACAGTTGTTCCATGCATCAGTCAGATTTTGGGGAACCGACTCGTCCCAATCGAGTTTCAGGAGCCATAATTCCTGCATTATTATCTTGGAGACAATGACGAGTGGGGACAGCAAACCTATCGGATCGAATAGTGATGACGCAGTGGACAGAATTGTACGCTTTGTAACAGTGGAGTAGATTTCCTTAGGTGAGAAAGAAAAGCTGAATGTATCATCTTGTTGATGCCAAGTTACTCCAAGTGTACTGCTCACAAGGTTTTCAGAAATGTTGATTTCTTTATGAGATTTATCCTCCATGAGGTCAGGGTATTGCATAACGGAAATTTACCTCGATTAAGGATTTCAACGATTTCTGCTTTAAGTGCACGCAGAGTGTCGATATCGTCTGCTCCACACAGCAGATCATCGACATAAAAGCAAGATTTGACAGCTGCGGCTCCAATAGGCAGCTCGTCCTTACAGTTGTCAGCCAAATAATTCAAACTACGTGTTGCAAGTTAGGGAGCCGAGGCGGTCCCATACGTTACTGTGTTGAGTTCGTAAGTTTGTAGATCTGCATCTGGAGAGGCTCGCCAAAGAATATACTGGAACTTTCGATCATCTTTATGTACAAGTACCTGTCTGTACATTTTCGTAACGTCAGCTGTAATGGCAAAGCGATACATGCGAAAATGCAGCAAAAGAATGTACAACTCTTCCTGGATAGTAGGACCAACTAAAAGTATATCGTTCAGCGACCGTTGCGATGTTGTGCGACACGAAGCGTCGAAAACGACTCTGGAGATGTTGAGATACTGCTCGGTTTGAGCACAAAATGATGTGGGATGTAGAAATGGGGTTTTTCTAAGTTTGGTTTCGGTACAAGAGTCATGTGACCAAGATTTTCATACTCTTGCATGAACGAAACATACTGCGAGCGAATATCAGGCAATCGAGCAAGGCGTTTTTCTATAGCGAGGAATCGGTTTCGAGCTGTGTCAACGGAATGTCCAAGAGACTTTGGATCTTCCTGAAACGGCAACTTAACAACAACGCGGCCAGTAGAGTCTTTGCGAGTTGTGGCTATGTAATGATCCTCACAAAGGCGATGATTTGGGTGAAGCTCTTTAATAGGGCGTTCAAGCGATTCAATTTTCCATAAGTGCTGCAAATGATTATCAATTGATTCCTCAACAGTGGCCAGGCACAATGCTGAGTGCTCATTATGTTGACGACGATATCTGCCCGAAACGACCCAGCCAAATAAAGTCTTTTGCAAAGTGGGCAGATTCGGTCCCATACGAATTTGTCCAATAGATAAAGCGTTAAAGAATGCTTCGGTTCCAAGAAGCATGTCGATACGACGAGATTTGAAAAAGGTATCATCCGCCAATGATATATTGGCAGGTATGTTCCAACTTGCTATGTCGATCTCGGTATCTGGTTGATAAGCAATGTGCGATGTTATTCCAAATTGAAGTGTCAATTGATACCCCGAAATGCGCGATTTTATCGAAGTAGTTGTACGAGACTTAAGATTGGTAAGGGATTCTCCAATGCTACGAATTCCCATGTGGTGCCTTTCACGGTGAAGGCAAAGTTTTTGAGCAAAGTTTTCAGTTATGAAATTAACCTGCGAACAAGAATCCAGCAACGCTCTACCAAGTTTGTATTCACCTGAGGAATCCTTGACCAATACCATAGCTGTTGCCAGAAGGATTTGATCCTCTGCTGCAACTTCCATATGAGAGTGTGTAGCAGCTTGAGATGAATGAGGTTGTGGTGCAGGCTGCCAAAGTGGTTGTGTCGGTTGAAACACTGGTGATGATGATGACATCTGTGTATTCGAGGGCTGCGACGATGGTGGATGCTCATGATGCAATGATGAATGATGAGCTCGATTACAATTGCGGCAACGATGTGTTGATGGACATTGAGCCGCTTTATGATTGTTGCCAAGGCAGTTGATGCAAAGTCCGAGTCTTTTGACGTTATCGTAGCGTTGGTTGGTGTTCATCGTCTTAAATTGGGCGCAGGACTAGAACAAAGTGAACAAGCGATATTAGTAATGGCAAACGAGGAGTTGGTTGGTTGATGAATACGACAATTGGACTTGCTGTTGTCAGGCTTACGATGCGACGAGGTTCCAGACGAAATAAGAAATTGACAGTGGCGTTCCAAAGGATGTGTACATGTTGACCAGGTAGGCAGCGTTTTGTAATCCAGAGATTCATTCCACTTGAATCGTGTCTGTTGGTCACACTTTTCAATAACGATGTAGATGAGCATGGCTTGAGCTATGCTATTTGCGTTGCCAATAGATTCCAACGAGCTAAAAATGGCAGACGCCTTATCCAACAGGCTGCGAAGTTGCTGGCCGTTTGACTTCTCGACTGGGTGTAGCGCGAAAAGAGCAGCAATACCTTCTAGAAATATAAGAGTAGGATTATCATAACGTTCTTTCAATCTTTCTAGAGCCTTAGGATAATTTTCACTCGTGACTTGGAATGCCTTGATGGTTTCTAACGCAGGCCCTTTGAGGCAGGTCAGCAAATAGTTAAATTTCTCTATACTTGACAATCCAGACTCACGTGCGATGATTTGTTCGAAAGAGTTGATGAAGTTCCAATAGTTGGCGTAATTTCCATCAAATGCAGGCAGCGACAGCTTGGGTAACGAGGAGGACCTGTGCTGTTCAAATCTCCTCCAATAAGTTCCTTGATGGACAACTTAATAGCCACGTAGGTGTCTTCCAAATCAGCGCGTCCATTATCATTTGGGTCAATACTTTCAATGTCAGTTTGAACAGTTAGAGCCTTCTTGAAATATGACTCCAATATGCCCAAACGACAGCGCAGTTCATCAACAGAGAGCTTAGATTCCGATTCGCCCTTAAGGTCAACCAGAGATCTGATACGAGATATATTTCTTTTTACATTACTTCGTTGGCGTTTGAGTTCCTCGAGCGACATGTTTATTACTTAATTTAATCCAAAAGCGAACGAATGTTTGTTGCCAACCACGCTGTAGATGTACGAGTTATGCCAGAGATATGCGACTCTGGCAGAGAGTTGGCAGCGATTCTAAGACAACGGGAAATTTGCGTATGTGTGAGAGTAAGCCGTCAGACCAAGAATTGGGCGGCAAAGCACACGAGAGTAAAAGTAGCGGTTCAATTCCAATGTGGGCGATCGACGACTATGTTTGAGGGCGTAGTGCAGCAACAACAAGTGATACCAATAGATAAGCTGTAATATCAGAACAGCAGATTGCTAATGTGCGTAGCGCAGCTTCAAGCCAACGAAAGCAAATGTAGAGAAGCAGTTCCAGAAAGCGTGATATGCTTGTGAGCGTAGTGCAGCGACGAAATCAACGAGAACGATATGTAAAGATGAAATTCCAAAGCGAGTAGAGTGCCTGTGTGCGTAATGCAGCCCCAAGCCAACCAGAACGAATGATGATATGCAATTCCAGAAAAGCAGCGTGATATGCCTGTGTGCGTAGTGCAGCGACGAAGCCAACGAGAATGAAATGTAAAGCTGCTGTTCTAAAAGAGTATCGATGTGGGTGTATGCGTATGCCGAAAACCCATGTGTTTAGCGGCATGCAAGCGACAAGAGTTATTCCAATGCGTAGAGTAGCGATAAAGCAAACGACGAAAATAGCGGGATTGAACAGTTATGCGAGATCACATTTTTTCCACAAGGCAACTGCGAGACGTAGCGAGTGCTTGTAGTTGTTGCTTTGCTATGAACTTTTATTTATGAAAAATGTTAGTTATTTTTTACATTTCACAGCAAAACTAATACACCTGCCCCACGTTGGGCGCCAAAATGTTGGGACAAGGAGCTTTTTCCTTATCAGCATTTAACTTCAGGACTGGGGCGTGTAGCAGTTAGTTAGAATTGTCTAAATAATTTGGCATGTGACCAACAAGTAACCGATCTTCCGTGTGCTTAATGATGAACTCTTCGCTTTCAATGTCAAGGCAGAACTAATTTATTGGTATTGAGATAAAGATGAATAAGCTTAGGAGTGAGTACAATGTGGTGGGTTTATATACATGTGTGTGTGTGAGAATGCAAGTAGAATGATAGCAAAAGAAGTTAACAATGAGAGAGTTGATCAAATAGTTTTCAATAATATACAAGATTTAAAGTGTGGAAATATTTAACAAATTAAAGTAGTTGGAATTATTCAACTAAGTTAAGAAACGGCAAGGGGTTGGCCCGAAAAACACTTTTAATAGTCCTATCCATAATAGTACTAATTTCCAAAGCTTGGCCTCCTAATTAATTTCTGGCAAGGTTTATACAAATTAAAGTAGTTGAAATTATTCAACTAAGTTAACAAACTGGCAAGAGTTTGACCGATACATTGGCAACCAAGGCCGCCAATCTATATCTATGCACAAAACGTTTCCCATCCTTTTGCATTGATCCATTTGTTTTCAGCTGTAATAAAATAAAATAAATAATTGTTTACATTTACATACACACATATACACCCATATCCACACTTTCACACATATTTACCTATCGATCAGTGATAATCGATATACATATTGGGGCTCTTTGCACTAGTTTTATTTTCGACTAATTCTGCGTCAATTACATCTGAGTCGAAAACATTGTTTATTTTTTATTAAAGGCGAAATATAAATAAACGAAAAACAAAAAAAAAATATATATATATATGTATATACATATAACTACAACATCCCGGATCCTGAATAAATATGTATTTTGTGTATGCACATTCCAATATATCTGCACAATCGTGATTCATCCATATTTTACATTTTTTCATATATTATTTAATTGGGTTATTTGGCTCAACTTCCATTCAAATTCCGATCAAACTAAAGAAAGATTAATTATTTTGTTCCGATTCCATCGTTCCACAATTCGATATCGTGCAGTGGTGTTATCCAAGTACCCTGTACTTAAGCGCTGAACGTTCCGATCGATCTTTTTAGTCCAAATAATTCCATACCACCTTTTAAAGCATACTATGTCAACAGGGGACAAAAAAGCTAACAAGAATCAGTTATCTATTCCGTCCATTGACATTAGAGCTCAAGGTTCTTCTGCAAAGCTTGTCAAATCCGTGACTCAAGAGCCAGAAATTGTGCGGAGAAAATCTAAAAGTGAATTCTCGTCACCTGTATCGACAAGGGGTGCTGAAACACAACTACCCAAGCAAAAAGTGCTCCTATCCACACGATCAAAGACAGAAAAAGCTCCTTCAGCAGCGGCGATGGCATTAATCAATTTTATTGCCTGCACCGATAGACTTAGTCAGTTTGTGGGCAGAATTACGGCTCCCTCCACCATTGAAGTATCCCTATATCATCTCAAGATCCGCCGAGACCAAATAAAATCACTATGGGACAAGGTCGAAAGAGAATATGAACAGCAAGACATTAGCGATGTTGACTTTCCAGCCAAGCAGGCAAAATATGAATACTGCTATTCCGCCTACGAGCAGTGTACAACTCAGTTGTGTTTACAGCTCCGTCATCCAGGGGGTGTGGTCTTCCGCCATGCGATACTGAGGTATTTGCGGGAGATTATTTGCGGTGGCCCACTTTTAGGGACTTGTTTACAGCGGTCTACATTAACAACACTCGACTAACACCGGTTGAAAAGTTATTTCATCTTACCGCTAAGACAAGTGGTGAGGCACGATCGATCGTTTCCAAATCTCCACTCACCAACGATGGGTTCTCATCGGCATGGAAAGATCTCACAGATCGTTTTGAAAATAAGAGACAACTAGTAAACAGCCAACTTAAAATATTATTCAACCTATATTCCGTGTCCGTTGAATCTGGTCCAGCCCTTAAAGAATTGCAAAGCACAATTTCAGGGTGTCTTACAGCTCTAGAGCATTCCGATATAAAAACAGAGAATTGGGATTGACTCTTAAAATTCCTTTGCTCATCCAAATTGCCTAAGCACACGCTATCCTTGTGGGAGCAGTCGTTAATAGACAAAACTAAGATACCTAAATGGCAAGAGCTGCATGACTTTCTTAGTGAGAGACATCGTACTTTAGAGGCCATCGAGCATCTAAATCCAGGTCCAAGCACTCAAGGTAATGTTAGGTCATTCAAACCCAATCCAATTCCGAAAAAACTCAACACCTTTGAGGCAAAAGTAAAGTTTAGAGCTCGAAAGTGTAGGATCTGCGACAAAGAGCATCACCCAATCCGTTTTTGTCCTCGGTTTCTTCAAATGCCTGTCCACGAAAGAGCAAATTGTATTCGCCAACAAGAACTGTGTTTAAATTGCTTTGCAAGAGGGCACCAACTCCGGGAGTGTACAAGCACTTACAATTGTTTCATATGTAAAAAGCGACATAACACTTTACTACATCGGGGTAATCCCCCTCCATCCTCATCAACAGCACCCTCAATCAGCAACAACTCTTCATCAATACAGTCCACTCCTACTCCACAACAAACAAATGTGCAACATTATTTTGCTGCAAACACGCAAGGTGTTCTCCTTGGCACGGCAATAATTCACGTGAGTCATTTAGGTGACAAGTATCCAACTCGCGCGCTAATTGACTCAGGCTCAGAAGCAACCTTTATTTCTGAGCGGTTGTTTAACAAGATAAAGCTGCCTTATCAGTCCGCAGAAGCTCAAGTTTCTGGGCTAAATCAAGCAATTTCAGCCCAGCCCCATAAGTTGTGCCACTTCCAAGTCGACTCTCCCATAAAGCCACGAATTCACATCGACGCTTCGGCATTTGTGCTGCCACAATTAGCAGGGAATCTTCCAACGTACCCAATTCCACAAGATTCGCTACGAACTGGACAAGCTTCTGACAAAATTTTGGGAGGTGGAGGACCTTCCAATAAAACTGACCAAAGAATCCAATTCCATATGTGAGAGCAATTTTGTACAAACCACAAAGAGAAATGAGAACGGCAGATATATGGTAACATTACCCTTCCGAGACCCTGACCACATAGATTTGGGACATTCACGATCCATAGCGTTAGCTCAGTTTCTCAAAAACGAAAATCGGTTAAAGAGAGACGTTCCTTTGAAAGAGCAATATGATTCCGTCATACAGGAGTACTTGAACTTAGGCCATATGACCCAAGTATCTCCAAATTCCAATGCTGGCAATTTTTATATGCCTCACCATGCTGTTTTCAAACCCGATAGCACTACTACAAAGCTCCGTATAGTGTTTAATGCCTCCAGTCCATCCTTGAACGGCAAAAGCTCAAATGACATTTTATATCCAGGCCCTGTGCTGCAATCCGATCTAACAATGCAGATCCTTAAGTGGCGTTTTTTCCGTTACGTTTTTAACGCTGATATCACGAAGATGATGAGATTCTCGTGGATCCAAAACACACACCGTATCAGCGAATTCTTTTGCGCAACAAGAATGAAGAGCTTTGTGACTTTGAACTCCACACAGTTACCTTTGGAGTGACTTGTGCTCCGTTCTTAGCCATACGAGTTCTACAACAACTTGCTCAGGATGTGAAGGAACAGTATCCACTGGCAAGCGATATTATTTCCAATTTTATGTATGTAGATGATGTTCTCGCAGGTGCTCATTGCAAGGAAAGGGCTATTTCAGCCATTAGAGAACTCCGTTTGGCTCTCGACAGTGCTGGATTCCCATTAAGGAAATGGGCTTCTAACACCAAGGAAGTACTAATAGATATTCCTCAAGACCACCTACTATCGGCAGACTTTCTTGAGATTGAGGACGCCAGTGTCGCAAAGACGCTAGGAATACGGTGGCAAGCAACCAGTAATCAATTTTCTTCGACCCACCAAAGATAAAGATATCCGAGTCATACACGAAGCGTGAAGTTCTGTCCCAGATAGCTCAACTATTTGACCCAGCGGGTTGGCTGGCACCCTTCGTTGTCCGAGCAAAAATGTTCATGCAAGAAATCTGGTTAAGAGAGCTTGCGTGGGATGAGCCACTACCAGTTGACCTTCTCCTAAGGTGGCAGGATTTTCTTGCTAGTTATCCAATCCTAAGTGACGTGCGTATTCCTAGATGGGTCCAATTTGATCCGAAAGCACAATTGCAATACCACGGGTTCTGTGATGCCTCACAACGAGCGTACGGCGCTGCAATTTACGTGCGTATAGAGTCAGAGCAAGGGGTATCAATTAATCTTCTTTGTGCTAAAACCCGAGTGTCTCCTGTTAAAACTGTGTCCTTACCTCGGCTAGAATTATGCGGTGCGGTGCTCTTATCTGAATTGATAGCAACAGTTCTGCCTCAGTTGCCTGCTAAAGATTTTGAGACGTATTGTTGGACTGATTCCACAATCGTCTTGGCTTGGCTCAATAAGCCACCCTGCAATTGGACCACATTTGTGGCAAATAGGGTGTCCAAAATTGATGAATCCACTGATTCTAACCAATGGTTCCATGTTCAATCCGAACACAAACCAGCAGACCACGCAAGCAGAGGTGTGTCAGCAGAAGATTTGCTGAATAATAAGTTGTGGTGGCACGGCCCTGAATGGTTGACTCTCCCAAAGCAAGAATGGCCATCATTGCTCAAAGCAGTACATGACACTGATATGGAACAACGCTCTGTCAAATGCACTTTCACTATGGTGCCTCCATCTTCCGACTTTCTTGAACGTTTTTCCGAATTTAATAAGGCAATCCGAGTCATGACCCACGTAGTACGATTTATAAAGCGATGCAAAAAACCTCTTACGAATTTTCCAGTTGACCTTAGTAGCAAGGAACAGGCCGAGACTCAGAACTTGCTTATCGGATATACGCAGCGAAAGCAGTATCCAAAAGAGTTCGCTTGTCTTCTTGACAAGCGACCGCTTCCGTCCTCTAGCAACATTATCAACTTAAACCCCTTTCTCGATAAGGAAGGGCTATTGAGGGCATGCGGTAGGGTGAGAGCATCTGACACCTTGAGTTATGACGAACGACATCCAATCATCATCCCGTATTCTTGTCCTTTTGCGCGCTTGCTTGTCCGTTTCACACACCTCATATCACTCCATGGAGGAAACCAATTGACGATGCGCCTTATCCGTTCCAAGTACTGGATCCCTAAGCTTAAGGTCCTGGTCAAAACGGTAATCAATAAGTGCAAAAATTGCGTGATCCAAAAGAAGAAGCTTCAAACCCAACTCATGGGTGAACTCCCAATGGAGAGAACTACATTCTCTCGTCCTTTTACCCACACAGGAGTCGACTTTGCAGGTCCTTTCGACGTCAAAAATTACGCAGGTCGCGGTTGCCGCATAACTAAAGGTTATGTGTGTGTCTTCGTGTGTTTTAGCACGAAGGCAATCCACTTAGAAGTCACAACTGACTTGACAACCGAAAAGTTTCTGGCCGCATTTGCTCGTTTTGTATCGAGACGTGGCTGTCCACAGCAAATGCATTCAGATAATGGTAAGACCTTTGTAGGTGCCTCCAGAGCCCTAATGAACGATTTCCAGGAAGCGGCAAAGGCACTTATCACAACCAAATATAGCTATCAAAACTTGACCTGGCGTTTCAATCCTCCAAGCGCTCCTCACATGGGGGCCTTTGGGAAGCAGGTGTGAAGAGTTTTAAGACTCTTTTTATAAGTCAACTTCATCCATAAAGTATACCTTCGAAGAGCTATCCACTCTCCTTGCCAAGATTGAAGCTTGCCTCAATTCAAGGCCAATCTCTCCAATGTCAGAAGATCCAACAGATTTACAAGCTCTGACACCAGGACATTTCTTAATCGGGGTTCCTCTTCTTTCCGTAGCTGAGCCTGAGATTGAGAACGATGCCATGTCCATAATAAACCGCTGGCAACGGCTCAAGGCTCTTAACCAGCAGTTTTGCATCCGGTGGAAAGATGAGTACCTGAAAGAACTGCATAAGAGAAATAAGTGGCAGTCACCTACAAAGAACCCCTCCAAATTGGCGACATGGTGATTATCAAGGAGGATAACATGCCGGTAAACGAATGGAGACTGGGCCGAGTCGCGAATTTGTATCCAGGTGCAGATAATAACGTGCGAGTAGTGGACATTCGCACAGCTCGGGGAATTATAAAAAGACCTATTGTCAAGCTGATATTTCTTCCTACTGAAGCTGACCTCCAAGCCCAAATATAACAAAATCCATAATTTGCTTAAGCTAATTCTATTTCATAAATTGTTTTGTCCGTTACATCCATGTATCGCTTAAGCTATTCCACTATCAGCATTCTTTCCTTTCATTACCATCATTCGCTTGCGCTAATCCATCATCTTCATCCTTCTTCATAGTTTGATACCATGGTACCCCGTCCACGCAAAACTGACGAAGAAGCCAATGAGCGCAGATGTACTCGAGGTACGGAGTCCTACCGCTGCCGAGTCTGCCGAGGCATCCATCCGCTAAAGAGATGCAGGCGTTTCCTACGCTTAAGTGTAGAGAAGCGTTTGAGGGCAGTGTTGATTAACAAATATTGCTCAAATTGCCTCGCTCACCAACACTCCGGACGAACATGTAGAAGTGGAGACACATGTCGTTTTGGGATAAGAGTCATCACACGCTCCTTCATTTCAACGATCGCCGGAAGGAGCAATCTTCACGAAAGGCTCCTGTACCAAATCCTCAGCCACCACGCTTCCAGTCTGGTACTCCTCTCCAATCGCCATCCCTGACCACATTGCTGCAGCACCGGAATCCGCAAGTACTACCAACGGCCACAGTGATTATCGACAATGGTATCACTACGTACGAAACCCGGGCCTTAATTGATCCCTGCGAGTCAATGTCTCGCATTAATGCGTCTCTGGCAAGAGCGTTTCACCTCAAGGTCGTCACTATAGGCCAGGAGGAAGCGTGCTCAGCAGTGCTCCGGTCCATGATGGATAAGGAGTTCAGACTGGAGGTGGTTCTGAAGGTGGATCCTAATCTACACATGCGAACTCCAAGCACTCCGATTGATGAGCAGGTGCGCAAGAAATTCGAGCATCTCACCCTGGCTGACGATCGTTTTTATCGTCCGAGTACGGTGGCGATAGTACTTGGAGCTGACATGTACGCAGATATCGTCAGGGCTGGAATCATCCAAGGGACTTCAGGCTTGCCAGTGGCCCAAAACACGGTCTTTGGCTGGACGTTGTCTGGCACCTGTCGGAACTAATTTTAACGAATTTTCTTCACCGCCCACGGTCACATATTGAAGTAACACATCTGAAGTAATGAAGTTAACTTTATATAGATATATTGCAACTAGTGCAAGGCGGGCGGGATGTTTATGCTAGAAAGGGTATTTGTTAGTCACTTAAGTAATAGTTGTAGCGGAAGTTTTTCACCACACTTATGTCTAAGCATACAGTAAGCTAGGTTTAAGGTTTAGTTAAAATAAAGAAGTGAAACTGAACGCAAGTGTCTTTGTGCTAGTGCCAGTTTTTCTTTTTGCTCCAGTCGCCTCAACCCCCAAGTTCCTTTGACAAAGTGTCAACTCCTACAGAGGCATCTACCCACAAGAAAGTATCAGGAGATACTCCACCCCCCGACGAATCACTACTTGTTGATTGTTGTTTCGGTTATAATTATTATTATTTCCGTTTTGATTTTGTTGGCCCCTGTAGTTACCATTATTGGAACCACGGCCGCGGTTATTGTAACCGTTATTGTTGTTGTAACCGTTATTGTTGTTGTAATATCCTCGACTTCTATATCCTTGGTTACCTTGGTAACCTCTACCTCTATTTCCGTTGTTTTGGTACTGACCGCGTCTATTAGTTCCACGATTTCCACTATTTGAATAGTATAGGACTGAGTCAGTTTTACCTGTTGCTTCAGTGCAACTATTCACAAATTTAGATACGGCATCATTCATATTGTTAAATGTGCCAGCATGCATGATAAGTTTTACTCTATCAATGCTGCAGTTTTGTGTCATTGCTTTGATAGCATGTTGGACACTGTATTTGGCTGCTAGTTCGGATGTTAGTCCGTCACTGATATATGCTCCTTCGAGAGCTCTAGCCAATTGCTCAACTTATTTTGTATAGATGTTGGCTGTTTTATTTTTCTGTTGGAGGTTCATCAGCTTTGCGGAAATCACTTCTACCGATTCTCCTTTCACTGATGTTTGTAGTTTATGTTTTATTTGATTAATTGTATTTTCTGTGCCTATTAAGTTTCTTGGGTATCCTTTTAATTTTGTTTTTATTACGGATACTGCTGTTTGCTCATGTGTCTCTTTAATGGAGTCCACAAGAGTTAAAGCGTCCAAAAAACTTTGCAAATTTTCTGTTTTGCCATCGAAGTAGAGACCTCTGGAAGTAGAGACGATGCTGTTTTTAAGAATTCTACCATAGTTTGCGGCATGGTGGATGATTCTTCTGTTTTAGTATTTGGTGGATCAAAGCTTGCAGGTACTTCCATAGATGTAGGAATGTATAAGTGTAATTTGTGGAGTTCAGATATTTTGATTAATCTCACACGCACTGCATCTACAATTGTTCTTACTTGTATTAAGTGTGTATTATTTAACCTTACCAAGTTGGCGGTAAATATTTTTGTGATCGCATTGTAACTGTGTAATAATACCACTGTATGTTTAATTACAGTTGCTCTTTGTATTGGTACACTTTTGTTAAGACATTTGTATGCCTTTGCAAATTCATCCCTATATTTGTTGACTTCATTTACTATTTCTGACCATTCCATGAATGTTGAAATGTAAATTTAATTATGTAAGACGAACTTCAAAAATCAATGTTCTGTCTAAAATTTCATTTTCGTTTATAACGGAGTATACTTGAACTCCCGGGATTGTAGTTAATAAAACCTGTCTTGATTTACTACTAAAAGGTGGGTCTTGTTCGTACGTTTTTCAAATTATTTTTGTCGTTGTCATGTTTATTTATTTATTAAATTTTGTTTTTTTTTTGTTTTTTAAATCTTATCGAGGTCGTTGCCTCGGCTCAAATATTTTTTTAATGAGGTGTGAATGATGTTTTGCACATAATACGGCAAGTTTACAAAGTTCAAGTTAAATACCGTATCATGTGTGTTAGTTAATGGTTTTTATGATATGAGAATGTATGATGGTGTTAGTATTTATCTAACGTACCCGCGTAATCGCGTTTAGGTACTAAAAAAAAATTGCGAATTGCCAATTACTTGGATCGCTTTTTGTTGGTACGCAGCATTTGATTAATTCGCCTTAGGTCTTCTTTTGCCTCTTCTTTACGGCTCGGGGTTGCAGTGTGGTCTTTTTTTTTCTCCTTTTTTCTTTTTTCTGCCTCCTCTCTGCCTTTTGGGTGGCAGTGTTTCCGGAATTTTTGTCAATTTATCGTCCCGGGCCTGGGCTCGTTGTTTTTCCCTCGCTGCTTGCCGAGCCTGGTACTCAGCAATGGTAATAGGTCTTGGTCCCGCGGTGGGACATTCCTCAAGTGCTTCTCTTAAGGACGGCTTGTCCGTCTGCTTCACTGGCGCTGCGTCTTTGAACTGTTGATCCATTCGATGGAGCAAGTGGCGGCCTTTATGCCCCCCGCACGGTTCCCATCGATGCCAAAGGGGTTAAACCCTTGCTCCCATTTGGTTATTATTTACGTCAACTGGTGCCTGGCTTGGCTACCGTATCTTCCTTCTCGCTGTCCACAACCTGGTTGGCGGTTGTGGCGAAAAATAATAATTTTTTTAATTTCTTTTTGTTTTGTTTTAAAGGTTTTTTAAAAACCTTTCTCCTTCTGAGCCACCTCCTGTTGCTCAGTACAGATCATCTTCCATGTTGTGAATCACAAGGTTTTGGTTTGTTTTAGTTCTGTTCTTTTTTTTTATGTTTTAATATATGGTTCTTCCCGTTAAATTACGGTTAAATCTGTCACGGTCGCCATGAGGTGAACTCCGTTGACCAATATAATAAACACCATATTTATTTATTAACTGTGTAGTTTTATTAAATAAAGTTTTTAAAGGTTAATATAAATCCGACACATAGTAACGGTGTCTTGAATGTGTGGCTGGTCAAACGGAACTGATTTGTTCCCTTTCAAATATGTTGGCTGAAGCCAGCTTGAGTATGTGGCGAATAAATGTATATATATATATATCTGCGTTATGTACTTTAAAGTGTATGCAAAGAATTGTACAAACAGCTTACGATGCAATTTAGTTGAGCGCAAGCAATGGTATCATGTTACGCATGAGCATTGCGATTATGTGCGCTTGAGTTTAAGTGAGTTTTGTTTGAATAATTAAATGCAACAAAGTGTCACATTAATGTGCTTATATATGTTTGCATAACTATATACATGTTCTCGCTACAATAGATCCAACAATTATTTATAAAATTAGACTCTATTATTATTATTGCGATTATGTGCGCTTGAGTTTAAGTGAGTTTTGTTTGAATAATTAAATGCAACAAAGTGTCACATTAATGTGCTTATATATGGTTGCATAACTATATACATGTACTCGCTACAATAGATCCAACAATTATTTATAAAATTAGACTCTATTATTATTTTCTTAGGGAAAAATTTAATTATTTATACTAGAAATAAAATTAGCTACTACTAAGACTACAAGCAAATAGTACCAAAAGCAAGACCTACTACTAAAATTAAACGAGCTAGGCAAAATAATTTGCATACTTTTAGGCATTATGAAAAATCTGTTGCTGGCCTTGTAACAAGCGCCACTTCAAATCCCCCCAACCAAAATCGCACAAGGGGTTATCTCACTTGTTACAAGGACTAACGATCTTTTACTATTGCTTTATGTCCTTAGCGTGATATTTTCCGGTTAGGTTACCTTGCATATCCTCGAGTTCATAATAACTGTTTCCTAGCTTACTTCGGACTCTGGCCTTCACAAAGGTTGGTGCAAGCTCTGCTGGAAATTCCTACGAAAAACTTCTTGTCCAACTAACAATGAGACGTCTCGACTTCGAAGATTATATACATTATCATTGCGTATATGCTGCTTTCGCATCCCGTGAATCGCCTTATTCCTCATCAAATCTAAAGAATCATCTTGGTTAAAAAAAATTGCACGATCTTCGAGCAGATTTTGGTCACGTAAGAGTCGATAAGTGTAGCCGTTAGTTATCATATGCTGTCCAAAAACTAATCGATAGGGAGTGTTATTTACTGCTGTGTGTAGACTTGAGCGCAATGAGCTACAATCTTATTCTCTTCCCAGTTGGATTGATTGGGATGTATGTAAGCCTTGATTGCAGAAATAACTGACCTATTTACACGCTTGGAAGAGTTGGCCTGAGGATCATAGACAGCTGTATAGGCATGGTTTATTCCATATCTGAGCATTAAGTTCTTAAAAGCGTGAGATTTAAACTGTACCCCAATGTCAGATACCACCGTTTCGGGGACGCCAAAGCAATGGAACAAATCCTCTTCCAAATACTGCAGTATGGCATCCGCACTAAATTTTTTTACAGCTTTTAGGAATGGGAATTTTGTAAAATGGTCAAGTACAATAAAAAATCCTACATGGCCAGATTTGATCATGGATATGGACCAAGATAGTCCACATACAATTTTTGATTCGTGCAACTCCAGCTGCAAGAAGGAGCATACCCAAGTTTCAGTTTGGATATCGACTCAGACATGGCACTCCTGAACAACTCCACATAGCGGTCAACTTCGTGCTGGAAGGTTTCCACGCCAAGGAGTACGTTGTTTCAGCGTACTTAGATATTCAACAGGCGTTTGACAGTGTTTGGCACGCTGTCCTGCTATCGAAAATCAAGGGAACGTTCAATCCTCAACTCTTTCTGATGATCATATCATTCCTTGATGATAGATCCTTCAGGGTGGTCCAGGATGGCCTTGCATCCCGAAAGAAGAGAATTCGAGCAGGAGTTCCTCAGGGCAGTGTGCTCTGTATAGCCTATTTACAAGTGACACTCCAACCGTTCGGTCAGTGCCAATCGACGACCCGCAGGACCTATTAGTAGCCACGTTTGCAGATGGCACTGCGATTATGGTCAGAAATCGGTTCGAGAACTAGGCGTGCAGGTGGAACATCGCAGTGAACCCGGAAAAGTGTGCAAATGTAACATATATGTACGCTAAGGAGGGACATCAGCCCTGAAGTCTTCTTACATGGAGAGGTGCTACCTCACAAAACCAGCCATAAATACCTCGGGGTTACACTTGACAAAAGGCTCACATTTGGCCAACATGTCAAGGAGGTGGTAGGCTGCATAAAAGCCAAGGCGCGAAGGATGAGATGGCTCCTTAACGCCAATAACAAGCTCTCGCTTAAAAATAAGGTTCTAGTATACAAAGTAATCTTTGCACCAATCTGGCGTTACGGTGTGCAGGTGTACGGAATCGCTGCAAAGTCTCATCTAAACCGAATACGCACATTCCAGGCCAAGATGCTGAGGAGTATTTCAGGAGCCGAGTGGTACATCTGCACACGTGACCTTGAGCGGGATTTCAAAGTCTCTATGGTAGGGGATATTATAAACACAAAAGCAGCTCGGTACTTGGATAAGGTCGAGTGTCACACAAACAATCTGGCAAGGCCGTTGCTAAGAAGGAGGAGGATCAACGGGATTCGAGCCAGTAGAAGACTGCTTCGCTTACACCCCACTGACTTAGCCAGTCGCAGGATTTGATCACCACCCACATAGTAAACAACAACAAAATAACATAAAACACACTTAAACTTAGTTAAATAAGGTATTTGTTAAAAACCCTACAAGTAGCAACACACATTATTATCTTACTATAACATAACATATACATATACACTTCACTACATTATAAGATGCTTAAAAGTAACAGTAAAATTAAAAAATTTTGTATTAGGGTTACACTATTTAAAAATCAAACTAATTAAAAAAAAAACGAGAAGGTAAAGCTAACTTCGACTGTGCCGAAGTTTTAATACACTTGAAAAACTTTACTTCAACTGATGTAACCGGTAAAATATATATAGGATATAGATATCAGATATTTTAAATTTTTAAATCATTGATAATAAAAATTTGATACCATAAAAAAAACTTTTCTTAGTAAATCACATTTTCGACAGATCGGTCCTATGGCAGCTATATGCTATAGTCATCAGATTTTGATAAAATCTTCCAGAATTGTGTTGACGCATATAACACTAATATATACCAAGATTGGGGACGCTACGATAAAAACAAAAAGTTTTTCTCACTAAAAGTGTTTTTTGACCGACCGTTTATATGGCAGCTATATGCTATAGTCATCCGATTTTGATAAATTTTTTCAGAATTGTGTGGAAACATATAAAACAAATATATACTACGATTGGAGACGCTACGATGAAAATTCAAAAAGTTTTTCTCACAACGACTTATTTTTCGACCGATCGTTCCTATGGCAGCTATTGAAGTGATCCGATTTTGATATTTTTCCAGATAGAAGCATATAAAACTAACATAACCAAGATTGGGGACGCTACGTGTAAAACAAAATAGTTTTTCTAACTGAACTTTTCTTAGACCGATCGTTCATATGGCAGCTATATGTTATAGTCACCCGATCCGGCCGGTTCCGACATATTAGTTGCGTGCAGTAAAAAGAAGACTCTGTGCAAAATTTCAGCTCGATAGCTTTAAAACTGAGAGACTAGTTCGCGTAGAAACAGACAGACGGACAGACGGACAGACAGACGGACAGACAGACGGACGGACAAGCGGAAATGAACTCAGCTTGTTGTCCTGATCAAGAATATATATAGTTTATGGGGTCGGAAATGAATATTTCTATGCGTTACAAACTTCTGGGCAAAATTAATATACACTTTTCAAGTGTATAAAAAAATTGTAGCGTCACTAATCATGGTGTATTTTATTTTTATATGCTTTCACATAATACAGGAAAAATGTATCAAAATCGGATGACTATAGCATATAGCTGCAATAGGACCGATCGGTCGGAAAATGTGTTTTACTAAGAAAAGTTTTTTTTAAGGTATCAAATTGTTATAATCAATGTTTAAAAATTTTAAATATCTGATATCTATATCCTTTATATATTTTACCGTTTAAATCAGATGGAGAAAATTTTTTCCAGTGTATTAAAACTCAAGCGAGTAGCTTTGCCTCCGTTTTTATACACTTGAAAAGTGTATTTAATTTTGCCCGAAGTTTGTAACGTAGAAATATTCATTTCCGACCACATAAACTATATATATTCTTGATCAGGACGACGAGCTGAGTTCAATTCCGTCTGTCCGTCCGTCCGTCTGTCCGTCTGTCTGTTTCTACGCGAACTAGTCTCTCAGTTTTAAAGCTATCGAGCTGAAATTTTGCACAGAGTCTTCTTTTTACTGCACGCAACTAATATGTCGGAACCGGCCGGATCGGATGACTATATCATATAGCTGCCATAGGAACGATCGGTCAAAGAACTAGTTCTAGTTAGAAAAACTTTGTTGTTTTCCATCGTAGCGGCACAAATCTTGGTGTATGTTAGTTTTATATGCTTCCACATAATTGTGAACAAATTTATCAAAATCGGGTGACTATATCATATAGCTGCCATATAAAGGGTCGGTCAAAAAACTAGTTCTAGTGGGAAAAACTTTTTTGTTTTTCATCGTAGCGTCACCAATCGTAGTATATATCAGTTTTATATGCTTCCACACAATTTCGAAAAAATTTATCAAAATCGGATGACTATATCATATAGCTGCAATAGGAACGATCGGTCGGAAAATAAGTTTTAGTGAGAAAAACTTTTTTGTTTTTCATCGTAGCGTCACTAATCTTGGTATATGATAGTTTTATATGATTTCACATAATTCTGAAAAAATGTATCAAAATCGGATCACAATACAATATAGCTGCCATAGAAACGGTCGGTCAAAAAACAAGTTCTAGTGAGAAAAACTTTTTTGTTTTCCATCGTATCGTCACCAATCTTGGTAGATATTAGTTTTATATGCTTTTACAAATTTTTAAAAAAATTTATAAAAATCGGATGACTATAGCATATAACTGCCATAGGACCGATCGGTCGGAAAATGTGTTTTACAAAGAAAAGTTCTTTTATGGTATCCTATTTTTATTATCAATGATTTAAAATTTTTTAATATCTGATATCTATATCCTATATATATTTTACTGGGTAAATCAGTTGGAGTAAAGTTTTTCAAGTGTATTAAAACTTCGGCACAGTCACTGGGCATTCAACAACAACAACAACACACTACACACTCAGATTTTTTTTTCATGATGCTGATCCAGATCCAGGTCCAGGTCATCTTGACCTCTGTCTACGGTCGCCATGTAATATTTCCTTTCCATATCCCAGTAAATATTCAATGTTCGGCTTTGGGTTGTTGTTTAGGTTTTATTTCCAAAAACTTAAAAAGGTTAAATCAACGCTGGCAACAGGCCAGACGTTCGTACTTTTCGAGTTCCAATAATTCTCTGTTAAGTTTGCCGTCTTTTTGGTCAAGCCAACAGCACGTAGCTTATGTACTTATTATTTACTTAAATATGTGTGAGTATGTGTGAGTGTATATATATAAATATGCTGGCGCAGCTATTTGTTGGCGCCGCATGCGAAAGGGATCATATTTCGAATGACCACTTGAGTTTATGTATTTAATCGGCAACAATGTTAATGCCGCAAAACGTTTGTATGTTTTGTATGCATACTTGGAGTTGATAATTGGTTTATTGCAACACATATACATACTCACTACAAGTTCTACTAAGAAAAACTTTTTTTTTTCCATTGTAGCGTCTCTTATCTTGGTATTTCTTAGGTTTATATGCTATCACATGATGAAAAATTTATCTGAATCGAATCACTATAGCATATAGCTGCCATAAAAACGATCGGTCAAAAAACTAGTTTTAGTGAGAAAATTTTTTTTTCCATCGTAGCGTCACTAATCTTGGTATATTGTTACGTGGGCCTAGGATAATAGGAGCTGCCCTCGAAATGCACGAACACCCACAGATCCCGAATTGCATTGAAGTCTCCAAAGGAGCTGCCCTCGAAATGCACGAACTCCAACAGATCCCGAAATGCGTTGAAGTCTCCAAAGCGATGCGCCTCGCAATGCTTACACAAAAAAAAAAAAGATCCATTTGGAATGGATATGGACATATCCTTTTTTTGGATATTGAAATGCATATCCTTTTCAAATTTACACATCCTTTTGATATTTTTCAGCTCCATTGGATGAATAACTAAGATCAATTTAACATTATTTAAACTCAAATGGATGATAACGAGAAGGAAAAGCTAACTTCGACTGTGCCGAAGTTTTAATACACTTGAAAAACTTTACTCCAACTGATTTAACCTGTAAAATATATATAGGATATAGATATCAGATATTTAAAATTTTTAAATCATTTGATAATAAAAATTTGATATCATAAAAAAAACTTTTCTTAGTAAAACACATTTTCCTACCGATCGGTCCTATGACAGCTATATGCTATAGTCATCCGATTTTGATCAATTTTTTCAAAATTATGTGAAAGCATATATTACTAATATATACTAAGATTGGGGACGCTACGATAGAAAACAAAAAAGTTTTTCTCACTAGCACTAGTTTTTTGACCGATCGTTTCTATGGCAGCTATATAATATAGTCATCCGATTTTGATAAATTTTTACTGTATTATGTGAAAGCATATAAAACTAACATATACCAATATAAGTGACGCTACGATGGAAAACAAAAAAGTTTTTTTTCACTAGAACTAGTTTTTAGACCGACCGTATCTATGGCAGCTATATGCTATAGTGATCCGATTTTGATAAATTTTCCCAGAACGGTGTGGAAGCATATAAAACAAATATATACCACGATTATTGACGCTACTATAAAAAACAAAAAAGTTTTTCTAACTAAAAATAGTTCTTAGAACGATCGTTCCTATGGCAGCTATATGATATAGTCATCCGACCCGGCCGGTTCCGACATATTAGGTGCGTGCAGTAAAAAGAAGACTCTGTGCAAAATTTCAGCTCGATAGCTTTAAAACTGGGGGACTAGTTCGCGTAGAAACAGACAGACGGACGGACGGACGGACGGATAGACTGAGAGACGGACAGACGGACGGACGGACAGACGGAATTGAACTGAGCTCGTCGTCCTGATCAAGAATATATATAGTTTATGTGGTCGGAAATGAATATTTCTATGCGTTACAAACTTCTGGGCAAAATTAATATACACTTTTCAAGTGTATAATGATATGAATGAATGAAAATGATATGAAAATATGAAAAATAATGAAAAATAAAAAAATGATATGAAAAATATCCAATGGATCATCAAAAAATATCATTTTTTTTTTCTGTGTAGGAGAAACAGGAGTTAGTTAAAGTCTGAACCTACAATCAGCGTGATCGAGTGCGGCTGCGCGAAAGCAGAAAAGTTGCTTTGACATATATTATGTCTGGTGCAAAAAAAAAACGAGAGGGCAAAGCTACCTTCGACTGTGCCGAAGTTTTAATACACTTGAAAAACTTTACTCCAACTGATTTAACCAGTAAAATATATATAGGATATAGATATCACATATTTACAAATTTTTAATCATTGATAATAAATATTTGATACCATAAAAAAATTTTTTTTCAAAACTATGTGAAAGCATATATACCAAGATTGGAGACGCTACGATAGAAATCAAAAAAGTTTTTTTCAGTAGAAGTAGTTATTTGACCGACCGTTTCTATGGAAGCTATCTAATATAGTCTTCCGATTTTTATAAATTTTTCCTGTATTATGTGAAAGCATACAAAACTAACATTTACCAAGATCAGTGATGCTACAAAGGAAAACAAAACAGTTTTTCTCACTAGAACGTTTGGCAATGATCCCATTCCCCGCCCCCATTTTCCGACCATCAGAAATGAGAAAATTATTTTCCCCGTAGTTGGCCCATTAAGCGTACAAACGCTGAAACCACCCCCGGCTCCCATTATCCGACCTTGAGGGTGAGTATGCGCAAAGCTAAAAACTTGATCCTTTTTAATTGGCCCATAGAGCTTTCAAACCAATTAATACATATCGGCTAATAACCCACCCCCGCACCCTTATTCCGACCTTTGCAGTGAACTTTCCGAAATAAAAAAACACGTGTTTCCATTTATTCTGACCCTAGAGCTTACAAAACGAATTTTATTCAGATCTGCTCACAAATTGCCATTGTCACTGAACCGAAATACGGCGAACATTATTCTTGCCTTTGGGCGGAAATTCCACCACCGAGAAATCAAATGTCTAATTATTTTCTATAATGTGTTCACAAACCGATTTTGAAGCCAATTGGATTAAAAATAGGTTTTACCATATGGAATTTTCCGGGAATTTCCCGACTTTTCGTGCGGATTTTCCAAAATTGGAAAATCTCATGTCTAATTATTTAGCATACTATCCTTACAAACCGAGTTTGAAGTCAATCGGGTGAAAAATAGTATTTTCCATATAGAATTTTCCGGGAATTTTCCGACTTTTCGGGCGGATTTTCCAACATCGGAAAATCTTAAGTCTAATTATTCTGCTTACTATCCTCACAAACCGAGTTTGTAGTTAATCGGATGAAAAATAGTTTTTTCCATCAAGAATTTTCCGGCCATTTTCCTTGTGGGCGGATTTTCAGGAATCGGGGAAAAAGGTATCCAATTATTTCGCTTACTTAAGTTACAAACCAAATTTCAAGTCAATCGGATGAAAAACAAAATTTTCCCCATAGTAGCTTTTCCGGGAGTTTTCCAAAACCCCGCCTTAGTGCTCACTTTCAACTCATAAGGAAACTTCTGTGAAAATTTCTTCAGGCTCTACGTTGATTGCCAATCAGTCAGTCAGTCAGTCAGTCAGGACAAACTCTTTTATATGTAGAGAGATAAAGAAATCAGTAAATTATGTAGGCGAGATAGTTTGCATTGAAAGGATGTGCCAATATATAGGTATAAAGATCAATAAAATTAAAATTAGAATAATTTAATTTTCATTTTAATTTAAAATAATTTTTTAAATCAGCTACATTTTGGTACATAAATTACAACAGAACAGCAATACAAAGCACAAAAACTAACAAGACCGCTTTCTGTTATTGAAGATAACTCAAAGGGGCGCAAAGGTATGCAGCTGAAATAAACAGTTTTAGAATCTTATAACATTAACTAATATTATAAAAAAAGTTTCATTCCGGATAATGACGGGCTACACAACTTTAACTTTAGGTGAAATTTAACTATTAAGCTAGGTGTAACACTTACAATGTACTAAGAAAAAACACATTATTTTTGACCTATGAAATCGACCACTGTGAGACGGACAGACAGACGGACGGACGGACAGGCGGAATTGAACTCAGCTCGTCGTCCTGATCAAGAATATAACTTCTGGGCAAAATTAATATACACTTTTCAAGAGTATACAAATTGTTGGAGATATGAGGTATTTTTCAAATTACGGGGGAGGGAACTATATTATCGTTCATCTGTTCAGGAAATGATGTATGGCGGATCGATAGGTAATGATGATTTAAACATATTTCTAGAAGTTTTTAACAATGTATTTTCAAAATTGTGGAAGATATGAGTTTTTTTTTACAAATTGCGAGGCTGGCAAATCTACTATAGCTCATCTGATTGGGAAATGATGTACGGCGGATCGATAGGTAATGATGACTAAAATATATGTCTAGCAGGTTTTAACAATGTATTTTCAAAATTGTGGGAGATATGAGGTATTTTTCAAATTGCGGGGGCGTGAACTTTTCTATCGTTCATCTGATCAAGAAATGATGTACGGCGGATCGGTAGGTAATGATGATTAAAATATATGTCTTGAAGGTTTTAACAATGTATTTTCAAAATTGTGGGAGATATGAGGTATTTTTAATCAAACCTTCCAGAAATATATTTTAATCATCATTACTTATCGATCCGCCATACATAATTTCCCGATCAGATGAGCTATAGTAGAGTTGCCACCCCCGCAATTTGGAAAAAAACACAATTTGGACATGATGTGATCTAATAAAATATTCTGAAATAAAACTTACCCTGAGTAACGGGTATATCGAAGTAGAGCAGTGCCGACTTGTACTTACGCTCTCTTTCAAATTGCGAGGACGACAACTCTACTATCTTTCGTCTGATCGGAAAATGATGTACGGCGGATAAATAGGTAATGATGATTAAAATATATGTCTAGAAGGCCCGAATACTCAATTTTCAAAGTTGTGGGAGATTTGAGGTTTTTTTCATATTGCGTGGGCGGGAGGGGGCGTGGCAAAAATTTGAAACAAACTTGATCTGCGTGCAGACAATCAAGTTTACACTGAAAAAATTGTAGCTCAAGCTCTTACAGTCTCTGAGATCTAGGTGTTCATACGGACAGAAGGACAGACGGACATGTCTATATCGACTCGGCTATTGATGCTGATCAAGAATATATATACTTTATGGGGTCGGAAATGCTTCCTTCTGCCTGTTACATACATTTGCACGAACTTAGTATACCCCTTTTACTCTACGAGTAACGGGTATAAAAACTTTTCTTATTAAAACACATTTTCCGACCGATTGGTCCTATGCTATAGTCATCGGATTTTGATAAATTTTTTTTAAATTATGTGAAAGCATAAAAATCTAATATATACCAAGATTGGGGAAGCAATGATAGAAAAAAAAAGTTTTTCTCACTAGAAGTAGTTTTTTGACCGACCGTTTCTATGGGCGTTATATATAGTCATCTAATTTTGATGAATTTTTCCTGTATTATGTGAAAGCATATAAAACTAACTTATACCAAGATTAGTGACGCTACGATGGGAAAAAAAAGTTTTTCTTACTAGAACTATTTTTTTGACCGATCGTTTATATGGCAGCTATATGATATAGTCATCCGATCAGGCCGGTTCCGACATTTTAGTTGCGTGCAGTAAAAAGAAGACTATGTGCATTTCAGCTCGATAGCTTCAAAACTGAGGGACTAGTTCGCGTAGAAACAGACAGACGGACGGACAGACGGAATTGAATTCAGCTCGTCGTCCTGATCAAGAATATATATAGCTTATGTGGTCGGAAATGAATATTTCTATGCATTACAAACTTCTGGGCAAAATTAATATACACTTTTCAAGTGTATAAAAATGTATCAAAATCTGATGACTATGGCATATAGCTGCCAAATGACCAATCGGTCGGAAAATGTGTTTTAATAAGAAAAGTTTTTATACCCGTTACTCGTAGAGTAAAAAGGGTATACTAAGTTCGTACAAATGTATGTAACAGGCAGAAGGAAGCATTTCCGACCTCATAAAGTATATATATTCTTGATCAGCATCAATAGCCGAGTCGATATAGACATGTCCGTCTGTCCTTCTGTGTAGGGTCCAGTTTCAATCGACAGCGTGCGAATTCTTTCGAGCGGCACTGTGTCTCAAGTGTAGACTTAAAACTCTCTTTTTAGCAGCGAGCTATATTAGGCCGCTGATGTTAATATTGAATTGCGGTAAGAGAAGGTCACCTCGGATAAGCATAAGAATATCATACGATTAAACCGTTTCTTATCAAGTCGCCTCCCACGCACGATTCTTAGCTTCGTTTTTGGCAAGATCGGCTAGCTAGTTAGCATAGGCTGCAAGCTGCAAAGCTTTGTGAGGTCCAAGCATTGAGCGAGCGTCTCTGGTGCAGTGCACACGCATTAATTAATTACGTGCAGAAATTATTAATTTTCTATGAATATCGGCCCATGTGCTAACTGCTTGCATAATACCACGAGGTAACCCAAGTGAATTGAAATACCGAGTGCTTGTCTAACTTCTAACTGGATTGATTTATCTTCCATGCGCTGCTCTAGTCGAACAACGACTTTGTGAAGTGTGTCAATTTATTATTTTGGCCAGGTACGGAATGAGTATAGTGTTTTCGCAGAAATCTAATATTATTATTTTCTCAGTGCCTAGTGCCAGTGCCTCCTTTGCAGGGCTTAAATAGTTGTGCTTTGCCGTCGACAAACTAGTTTTAAAACTAGCGGAGAAACTTCGTTGGAGGCAACATGCTGATCAAGATCAAATCATCTAATCCGGCATTGCCCCCTCATATGACCTGCTGCTTGTTTTCCTTATAATTGTGTTAGGCCATGCATTCAACTCTTGTAAAGGTTTTGTTTAGAAGAAAAGCTGTGGCCAGAGGTTTATTTGTTCATCCTCTTAAATAAGTGGTCTGCGACCCGAAACGGCCCAAATTCAATGGCTCATAAAGCTTAAATTCAGTTCATTGTGGACCAAAAACGGAAAAGGAAGAAATCCAACCTAAAATAACCTAAAAGTTTTCCTAATTTCCTTTAATTTGAATTCCTTTTTATTTTTTTCTAATTCTTATTGTAAAACATGTCAAAGTAATATAATTTGTTAAAGAGTCGAAAGTTTAAAGAGGCAAATCGAACTTAAATTGTTATCTTTTGAAACATATAGTAGCCAAGTATGCATGTGAATATATTTAGGTCATATTATTTTCTTTTGCCAGCAAGTCATCTTTGAGCTCAACGACGGCAGAGCCTGGTAAGTCATCTTTATTAAATTTATATATATTACACAAATAACATACGATCAATGGTGGCCTGAAAATACATTTATAATTTACGTTCGATCCCCCTGCCCTAAGCAATGACTTAGATCCATATATATATATCTACTTTCCTTCACTTTATATTGATATACTTGTAGAAACAAAAATAATGGTTTAGAAGTAAAATTTTGTTGAAAAGAAATGAAGATTAATTTTGCAATGAAAGCAGAGAATAAAACTATGTACTATATTTTAATTGAAATGAAATATTAAGTTCTTCTTAATGGGTCCGTCGCCGAATCAAATGCCAATGTCAAATCAACTTTAGATAGCAGTTTTATATTGCTATAGGGGCATACACAAACTTGTATATGTATTGCCATGGTAGGGAGGGTAGAGAATGGGGTAAAATAACAGCTAATATCCCAATGCCAATCTATCTTATATTAGTCTCATGGTCTGTCAGATTCTCATAAGTTTTGGTGGAAGTTTTGTTAATATTTGCAGATCATTCCGATCCAGGATTAGTAGATTTTATTGTTTTGAAAGTGCACTTAGTATTGTCGTGGTGTGTCCGCTATGGTAGGATGAGGAAGAACCCCACCCCATCCGGCGAGCTGAGCAAGAGCAGAGCTATAAGTGCACCCCCCAAGTCCTCCATAGCCAGGTCGAATGCGCGAAAGCGAGCAGATCCTAGAGTCCGCAGGTCATTCGACTAATCGACGAATTTAGTACCCACACGCTACACAATTGGCGCCCAACGTGGGGCCTTACTGGAAAGTACTACGTTTGAGTTTTTCAATTGAGCTGCTAACGTTACACAATTGATGCTCAAACGAGAGACCAGACCACAGGAAACAGATGAGCATACTGGTACACAAGATCTGTATCGAGGTTGCTATGCAATCTTTGTTATGTTATGGTTAGCTTCGCGGCAAAATGCTCTTAGAGTCATCCATTAATGTTCACAGTTTTTTTTGATCAAGTAGAATTATAATCCGACAACGCGGTGTTGAGGAGTCTAGAGTTCAGCTTCTTGGAATTTCGATTGCAATTCGGTGGTTTCGGATTGGTCGACCAGAGCGAATCTGTTCTCTTAAATACTCACGGTGAGTTTTATAATTTCTTAACCCAAGTTTGCACTGAATTTGAATGTTTATGGCTGGAATTTCAGATTGCTAGAAAACTTTGGCAGACTGACCAACATAAATGTTCAATCTATCAGCAAATCGGCAATAGAATCAGTAGTTACAGTAAAAGATAAGACAGACAATACTTGTATAGATAAGATTGGATTTTTTTTTGATTTGGTTTTGGCATCTGAAAGGTGGCGGACTCAATTTTATGATGTTTGGTTTATTTTTGTGAAAGATTTATTTTTGTATTAAAATGGCTGTCCAGCACAGTAACGAAAACTTAGCTCAAGCATTACAAGAGTTAGACCCTTTTTGTGGCGTTTGTCAGGAAGTGTTAAATTCGAACGACTTGATAGCAGTCTCACCTTGTGAGCACCGTTTTCACAATCGCTGTATATTACAGTGTCTCGCAACATCACCTAGTTGCCCAGTTTGCAAACAGAATTGTTTGACCGGACAACTTACTTATTTGAATAACAGTTTGGCAGCAGAAATACATGAAGCCACTGGTAGCAGTGTAAGCCAAACAGCAGAAGTTCCTACTGAGGTAGTTTCCCAAACACGTGGCAGACCTAGATCCGGAAGGAGTAGAGGCCATACACCTGGACGAGGTGTACACACCCGATCAATGAGTCGTACTCGGGGAAACCAACCGTTTGAGAATTCCCAAGCTAGAGATTCTAGGGCTATGGATAGTATCGAGGTAGCAAATCTTGTTCAGACTGTAATACAAGCAAGTCAGAATCAAATGTTGCAAAGCTTAAGCGCTAGTATGGCATCCACTATTGAGAAATCAATACGTGCGCAATTAGCAGCTCTTCAGATAGAGCCCAGAGAACAAAGTTTACCACAGAATAGCGAACAAGTTTCTCCCAGTCCCCAAATAGGCTTAGTAAATTTACATTCTGCACATGGCAGTAATAGTGCTGCAAATCTCTCGAGTGGACCGAGATCTATTTCATCAGTTCCTACTGAAAAAGTATCCAGCATAATTCAAAGCTGGCGTATAAGGTTTGATGGCGGCAGAGACGGCATGCAAGCACAGGATTTTCTGTACAGAGTAAGGTCTCCTGCTGAACAAAACCTGAATAGAAATTATCAATTGTTATGTGACCATTTGCACCTGCTCTTTGCTGGAAAAGCAAATGAATGGTTTTGGCGATTTCATCGTTCCCATCCTCATTTTACCTGGGAATCATTCTGCGAAGAATTTAGGAAAAAGTTCGATGATATCGATGATGAGATGGACGTATGGGAAATGATTAATTCTCGTCGGCAGGGCGATCAGGAATCTTTCGAAGATTTTCAGTTTTCAGTCGAAAAACTAACTAGTCGGTTGAGTAGAGATATCTCAGAACGTTCTCTTGTACGCTTATTAATTCATAATTCAAAAACTTCTTTACGTTATGAGCTCATGCATCTTGGTATTACTACCTTGGCAAGCCTTAGGGAAGAAATCCGTACCCATGAGCAATTCTACAAGCAAGCTCGATCGCATTCTATCAAAAACAAATTTGAACCGCGTTCGCGAGTAGCTGAACTTGAAGTAGAACCCTGTGAGCAATTGACGGAGGATGTATCAGCCATCCAACGCAAACCATTTGTATGTTGGAATTGTGATAAGCCAGGACATCGATTCGATGACTGCTTAGAACAACGTAGCATTTTCTGCTACGGCTGCGGTGCGAAAAACACATTTAAGCCGAAATGTCAGAAATGCAACCCTTCGGAAAACCGGCTTCGGGATGCGCAGTCCCACACCAACCTGCCGCATCCAAAACAATAACTCAAGATTATTGCTGTCAGACTGAGGCAAGTCAGCCCACAGATCTGAACCACCAAACTGCACTTAAACCAACTGATTCTCATTCGAGTGCAAACCCATTTTTACCTTTTCATATCCGACTAGCCAGATACACTTCAGCACGTGAACGCATTTTCGCGGATGTGAACAGCATAAGCTTGAATATTAGGCCCAAACGATCAACATTGCGGCTCTGAAATTTTTGGAAAAAGGTTTATTCTACCCGGAAAAAACTTGTTTCTGCTATTTTTTTAAACTCAGATAATCGGCTATACACAGAACTAACATTAGAAAATAAAGAATATATTGCCCTTTGGATTCCGGTGCAACAATCAGTTGCGTAGGCAAACAAGCAGCGGCTGAACTAGTACATAGTCCAAAGCTTCAAAACATAGTACATAGTCCAAAGCTTCAAACGATTCCGAATGCGCTGTCGTAGGCAAAATAATATCTGAAATTACCTACCGTGGAATGACAAAATCCTTAGAATTTTATGTTATCCCTGGTCTTAAGCAGGACGTTTATTTGGGCATGGACTTCTGGCAATCATTTGGCCTATTAAGTCAGATAATGAATCCTGATTTACGAGTATCGTCACTCGATACCGGTTGTGAGGATAACCTTGATACTCCAAGTATGCACGTCTTAAGCCAGTCTCAAAAACTTAATCTCGATTGCGTTATTTCTAAGTTTCCCTCCTATGAAAATGAAGGATTAGGTCGCACACAGGTTATAGAACATAGTATAAACGTAGGTGAAGCAATGCAGGTTAAACAAGGGCATTGGCCTATTTCTCCGGCAGTAGAAAAACAAATGTTTGAAGAGGTCGACAAAATGCGACATAATAGAGGAGTCTAATAGTCCTTGGAGCAGCAACTGCGTTTTAGTTCGACGCGGAGAGAAGATGCGTTTGTGTCTTGACTCGAGAGTCGTTAACAAACATACGAGAAAAGATGCATACCCTCTGCCGCATATTGACGGCATTTTAAGTCGTCTACCTCCTGCTCGATTTATTACTGGGCTCGACATGAAACATGCTTTTTGGCAGATCCCTCTAGAGGAGAAGTCTAGATCATATACAGCGTTCACAATTCCCAATAGGCCATTGTATCAGTACAAGGTAATGCCTTTTGGACTGTGCAATGCACCCCAGACCCTCTGCCGACTCATGGACCATGTCATTCCTCCTCATTTACGAACGAGAGTTTTTATCTATTTAGACGACTTCCTTGTTCTTTCGGACGACTTTGAATCACATATGACTCTTCTTGAAAAGATCGCGGAATACTTGCGCAAGGCAAACTTGACGATAAATATAGCCAAGTCAAAGTTCTGTATGCGCGAAATTAAGTACCTTGGTTTTATTATTGGAGATGGCCAACTCAAAACTGATCCTGGCAAAATTCAAGCCATTAATGATTTCCCTGTTCCCACTACGGTAAAGCAGCTTAGAAGATTTTTGGGACTCTCAGGTTGGTACAGGAGATTTGTTGAAAATTACGCTTCAGTCAGCTTTCCCCTTACCGAACTTCTCAAAAAGAACAAAAGTCTCATTTGGAATGAAGCAGCGGAAAACGCATTTACCGAACTTAAGGCCAAACTGACTTCAGCTCCCATTTTGAATACCCCGAATTTTTCTAAGCCCTTCATTTTGTTGTGCGACGCAAGTCTGTATGGACTCGGTTGTGTCTTGGCCCAGTTGAATGAGGAAGGTGAAGAGCTACCCATTGCATATATGTCGGAAAAGCTTTCTAAAGCCCAGCGACATTATACAGTCACCGAGCTTGAATGTTTGGCCGTGATTAGAGGCATACATAAGTTCCGTTGTTATATTGAAGGCCAAGAGTTTCGCGTTATAACTGGTCACGCATCTCTAAAATGGTTAATGGTCCAGAAAGACCTTACGGGACGAGTAGCTCGATGGGCAATAAGTCTCCAAGGTTTTGTCTTCAAAATAGACCATCGCAGTGGCTCTAAAAATGTCGTTGCCGACACTTTTTCTAGACGTCTTGAGCCAGCTGTGAGTGAATTTGAAAATATTGGTCCCATCGTAGATTTATCTTCTAGAGTTTAATTCTTTCGAATATTTAGAATTGATTCATCGTATTCAAGAGAACCAATCTAAGTTACCAGACTTGAAGGTTGTTGACAACTTTGTTTACAAGCGCACAGAACCAGTTACAGGTGACATGGCGCAAGATTTCGATTCCTGGAAGCTATGGATTCCATCGGGGCTTACCTACCAACTCATCGTTAGAGCTCACGATGCACCCGATTCGGCCCACTGTGGCATAGCAAAAATGGTAGAAAAGCTCAGAAGATACTTGTTTTGGCCTGGAATGGTCACTCAAATTCGGAACTATGTGTCGTCTTGTAAGGTTTGTAGGTCTACTAAAAGCCCCAATACTGTTTTGCGACCACCCATGGGTAAACCAATAGAGTCCGAACGACCCTTTCAAAAATTATATATGGATATACTAGGGCCGTACCCTAGATCAAAGAGAGGAAATATTGTTCTCCTTATCATCGTTGATCATAATACGAAATTTCATTTTCTGCATCCCCTTAAGAAATTTACGTCAAGCAAAATCTGTGACTACTTGGTGAACAGTTTGTTTTACATGTTCGGTGTGCCAGAAGTAGTACTCACAGATAATGGTTCGCAGTTTCGTTCTGGCTATTTTGAGGCTTTTCTCACTCGCTTTGGAGTATCTCACATTTGTACAGCTATAAGTAGTAGTAGTAGTAGTAGTAATATTTCTTTATTTTTTCCTGTTTGGATTTTTTTTAGCTCAGTACTGAATTAATTTTACAATATAAAGAAATTAATATAAATAGCATGGCAATAGTGCCGTCAGCCTATTAAACATAAATTAATGAAATTTTTATAAACTGGAAACATACAAAACATTTAGAAATTTTCTTCGAGGATTCTTTTTCTGTAGCGTGTTGCATGTAGGAGGAATTTTGCCAGCTTTTCCCAGTCTGCTCCGTTTAAAACCATTTTGATATCTTCCTGATTCAGCACGGGTTTTCCCCAAAAATTCATTCGCAGCTCTCTCAATATTGGACAGGTTACACAGAAATGAGCCACGTCTTCCCTCTCTCGCGTATTACAAAGAGTGCATACCTCAACTAAATTTTGACAGAGTGGCATATAATTTAGTGCCAGCATCTCCGTCCGAGCTTTAAATATGTTTGATATTGTCCTGGAGTCGTATTGGTCTTGAAAGTAGTTGCTCTCCTTCAAGTTGTGGTTTAGTTGACTATAGGTGTTGCGAGTTTGACTTCCTAATGCGGAGACTTCAAACCTTTCTCGAGCTTGTTCATCTATTGCTTGCAACAGGTCGCGTTGAGCATCTTTCCAAGTATCGGGCTGCGAAAGATCCAGGTTAACTCCAAAATCTTGAGCTAGACTTTCCCATGATTTGAAGAATTGTGTTTTTTCTTCTAGAAGTGTTTTGACCACAATATACGGTAGTCTACTCTCTTGCAGCTAAATTATTTTATTTATATAGCGAAAATGTGCTCTAGCGTATATAAAAATAGTTCTGGAAGTCCAGTCTCTAGGTGTATGGCATACGTAGGCGTGTTTTGTGGGAGATAAAACAATCTTTTAATAAAATATCGCAATAGTTTTTCTACGTCTTCGGAACTCGCATATCCCCAGACTTCTGCTCCATAACACATTATTGCTTTTGAAGTTGCCTCAAACATCCTATATTTTATACTCGAGTTAACGTTCCTTTTGCAGTATAGAGATCTCTTTTCTTCTTTTCCAAAAATGAGTTCGCAACTGATGTCAGAACAAAAATGCTGTCCACGGTTGAATATCCTTTTCGGAAGCCGGATTGATTCTCCCTTAGTAGTTGTTTAGTTTCTGTAAAAGCCTCAAGTCTTGCCAGTAAGATCGATGTGAAAATTTTTACCATTGAATTCAGGAACGAAATTCCTCTGTAGTTCTCGACTTCATTTGGATTATTCTTTTTCCATATAGGAAATATAATATTTTTCTGAAAGCATTTTGGAACCTCTCCAGAGCTAAATATACGGTTGTATTCTTCGAGAAGCTTTGCGATGAAATTACATGGGGCATTTACGATAAATTCCGCTGGTATACGGTCCTCTCCTGGGGCTTTACCCATTTTACTCTTTTCTAGCGCGCTGTGAATTTCCCCAAATGTTATTTCCGTATCGAGCTCATGTACTTCCACACATCGAGAAGAGATTTCTTGCATCAGATCCGTTACCTCTGCACATAACAATGTTTTGAAGTAAGCTGCTAACTGGTCACAGGATACTTTTATTGGTGATCGGAATGAGGCTCCATTTATTTTTCGAACTGCTGTCCAGAATTCTTTGCTGTCTTTTATATTGCATATTGAAAGTTCTAGTTGCTCGTAATATTGCCGATGTTTAGCTGCGCAGAGTCGTTTGTACCTTTTATTTAGTTTCTGATATTCTCTCTTGTCCATAAGATGGTCTGTTCGCCTGGCTTTGTTCAGCATATTCATTGATGCTTTTCTAGCTCGTTCACATTCGCTGTCAAACCAAACCTCCTTATAGCACTTGACATGAGATTTTTGCATGAATTCCGCAGCTTTCTTTATGGAGTTGGTGAGATGGGATATAGGGTCGAGTTCTTGGTCTTCTTCTGGATGTTCCACGCTACGTTCTAAGACTTCTTGATATTTTGCCGAATAGTTATTACACCATTTTAATTTTGGTAGCAGTTTTGCGCCTTGAACTATTTGTTCCGTTTGTAAGTTGATATCCACTGCGAGCGGCATGTGGTCCGAAAAAATCTGTTCCTGCAGCTCTATATCTTGCACGCAATTGTGCCACATGCCCTGGATAAGACAATAGTCAATGACGGTATTGGAGTCCCCACGAGTAAAGCTGTAGCATCCCTCTGCCTCTCCATGTGATCTGCCATTGAGCACGGTCAGGTCAAAAGAATCGCATAAATCAATTATTTTTCGTCCCCTGGAATCTACTACACAGTCTTTTGTTTTCCTTTCAGCTCCTGTAAATTTGTTAACAGGCTCATTTTTCGAGTAACATTGTGTGTCTCCTATTCTTCCATTAAGATCGCCAATGATCAAAATATTATTTTTTCTTTCTTCTACAATATAATCGAAGAGCTTTAAGTAATCTTCATTCCATTTGTTGCAGTTGAGATATGTAGGTAGGATATATAGACATTTTTCATTCGTAATAATTTCGATGCACTCTCCGCCTCCATATGGTATAAAGCTGCACTTGGTTTTTTCTCTTAGCTCATGTTTTATTCCGAGTAAGGTTCCACCACTTGCACGTCCTCTTATGGCGTTTCTTGTCGCTGGTAACCATCGTAGCTCGTATTTGCTAAAGTAAGGATTTAATTCCTCCTCATTTTTTTCGACAAAAGTTTCAAAGAGGCAAATAATATCAAAGGGCATAGCCGGTCTTACTAGGCGTAGCGGCCCCCGATCTTATTCAAATTTCAAGTATGCAGTTTTAAAGTAAATCAACTGATAGTAATTAATCGATTTTTTTTAAACTTCTAGTACCATCCCTGAATTTTTAATAACGATTTTTATCAAAACCAACACAAGCGTTTTTCGGGACAACTATTCATTCGAAAAATTTCAAAATTTTTATGGCAATAGCTGGCATGTAAACACTCTCCCAAAATAATTTTTCGAATTTTTAAAATTCAATCCGCGACTTACACAATTTTTCGAAATTTTTGACACCAATTATTTTAGACTTCTAGTTGAGGTTCCACTTTTGTATTTAACATGGTCAATTGTCATATCAAGATACAATTTGAGGAATTTTTTCAGAATTTTTGGAGGTGCGAAAGGGGTTCAAAAATAATAAAAACAATTATATGTATTTATTTTTATATATTATAACCCGGCGCTCTTCGCTTCGCCACCATCAGTATAGCCGCCAAAATGATGAAAAAACGTTTGGCAATGATCCCACCCGCCCCCCATTTTCCGGCCTTCAGAAATGAGAAAATTATTTTCCACCTATTTCTCCAAGTCCTTCTCATTTTTATTTACAATAAGGCAACATTTCTTGCAAATGTTGTCGCCGATTTCGAAATTCTTTCCTAAGCACTTGGTAGTATGATTTGCTTCCAGACCATCTTTTATGATCTTTGGAGGTCCAGAACAACGAAAAAGAAATATATTGCAGTTTGAGCACTTTCGTTGTTTCATTGCTGAGGACTGATGTATTACTCAACAGTGTTTAAAACAGCCTTAGTCACAAAGAGCAAAGCGAAAATATGAGAGTGTATTGTTCGAATATAATGCGACGCAAAGCGGCTCGAACCTACCTTGTTGAAGGCTAGGCGAGCACTGATTGGCTTTGCTTGATTTTTACTCTCTTTGCGAAGGGCTCGGCATGTGTTCGGCTCGTGTCTGTGTGAATTTGCCGAATGTGTTCGGCCGCCTGCGTCTTTGACGACAACGTCTGGTTTAAAACAGAGATGGGCAAGCCCTTGCTCCCATTGCTCCGACTTATTTTTTGGCAATTGCCGCCAACTTGGCGGGGTTGCTATTGCGACGTGCGCAAGATATTAAAAAAAAAAACAAAATGCATGTAATTCATGGCGCCAAGTCTTGAAAACAGACGGAAACACGAACAAATGCAGTGTGTGTGCGATCGAGACTTGGGCAGCAGACGGCTTCTGGAGTCAAGGCTCGTTTTTTACACGTGCTGCAGCTTCGACTTCAAAATCGGTTTGTGAACACATTATAGAAAATAATTAGACATTTGATTTCGCGGTGGTGGAATTTCCGCCCACAGGCAAGAATAATGGTGGGCGTATTTCGGTTCAGTGACAATGGCCATTTGTGAGCCGATCTGAATTAAATTCGTTTTGTAAGCTCAAGGGTCAGAATAAATGGAAACACGTGTTTTTTTCGGGTAGTTCATTGCATAGGTAGGAATATGGGAGCGGGGTGGGTTTATAGCCGATATGTTTTAAATTCGGTTGGAAAGCTCTATGAGCCTATTAAATAGTTAAAGTTTTTGGCTTTGCGCATACTCACCCTCAAGGTCTTATAATGGGTGCCGGGGGGTGGTTTTAGCGTTTGTACGCTCAATGGGCCAAATAGGTGGAAAATAATTTTCTCATTTCTGAAGGCCGGAAAATGGGGGCGGGTGGGATCATTGCCAAACGTTTTTCATCATTTTGGCGGCTATACTGATGGTGGCGAAGCGAAGAGCGCCGGGTTATAATATATAAAAATAAATACATATAATTGTTTTTATTATTTTTGAACCCCTTTCACACCTCAAAAATTCTGAAAAAATTCCTTAAATTGTATCTTGATATGACAATTGACCATGTTAAATACAAAAGTGGAACCTCAACTAGAAGTCTAAAATAATTGGTGTCAAATATTTCGAAAAACTGTGTAAGTCGCGGATTGAATTTTAAAAATTCGAAAAATTATTCTGGGAGAGTGTTAACATGCCAGCTATTGCCATACAAATTTTTAAATTTTTCGAATGAATAGTTGTCCCGAAAAACGCTTGTGTTGGTTTTGATAAAAATCGTTATTAAAAATTCAGGGATGGTACTAGAAGTTTAAAAAAAATCGATTAATTACTATCAGTTGATTTACTTTAAAACTGCATACTTGAAATTTGAATAAGATCGGGGGCCGCTACGCCTAGTAAGACCGGCTATGCCCTTTGTTAATGTACTCAAAGAAAAGTTTTTGTATCAGTTTAGATTTAAGACCTGCTATGTTGTAAGCCAAGAGTTTAATATTTACGAAAGAATTTGTGGAAGGTGATATTATGTTGCTATTGATATACTCTATTACAGTTTTATTATTATTTGGATGGTTAAAACTATGAATGACAGGATTACTTGCTAGATTTGACCGTTTTTGCATCTTTTGTTTTCTTAAGCAGTGATTCATAGCAAAATATTGGATAATTGCAGCTGTTTCCGAATATCTGAGTTAGAACCATATTTGCCGATTGCCCTTTATGAGTGAATTCTTTATTGTCATTTATATGAATCCATTTCCCTTCGATATTGATGAACTCGTTTTTCACAAATATTTTATCGTTTTTATTAATTTGTGTTAGGTCCCTTTTTAGCTGAAGTAGAACTGATTTTTTTTCCTATTTTTCCGCGCTTAGATCCCTGTCGACGTATATTTTTGTTCCAGCCAGTTTTCTCCCGTTTTTCAATACATCCGTAGCCATTCCTGCTGTTTCACATTCCGCTACAATACCCACGGAGTTATTTTTTTCAAAAATTATTTTAGTGTCCCGGATTTTTAATAGCGGCAGCTCCATTTTTCCACTTAAGAAAGACTCAACTTCTTCTTTGGACGCTTGTCCCTTTTTCATACCCTTCACTATGACATTTTTGGCTTTGGACAGGTCAACTAGCTTAGATACATCCCTCCGGTCAGCATTTCTATCATTGCGAAATTGGTCGATTTCTGCTTTAAGCATTTGGTTTTCCCGTTCAAGAGACTCTACTTTTTGGGAAACCCCAAGCATTTGAGCCTTAATTTCCCCAATATCATCTTTTGTTGCCACTGAGTCTGTTAGATTTTGTATTTTTGTGTCCACATTTCGACTCATGTCCTTAATGGCATTGAAGAGATCGTTAAGCGACAATACTGGGGGTGCTCTGGTGACATCTCTGGCGTCGATTCCGGACCGTATTCTCCTCGTTTTCTTTTCTCATTCTGCTTCCTTACATTTGCTGGAGTGCTGATAGGTCTCTCAGTCAACTGGCTACCACCAGAGTGGACAGGTGTCCAATCTGCTTTAGGAGGAGAGTGTCCAACAAAAGCCATATGGGAAGAAGATTTTTTTTTGTTTTTGTATTTTCTTGAATTTAAATTGATATTTTAAATTCACCCCAAATTCGACAGCCTGAGACAGCAATGCGTTTTAGATTTAAGCCGAGCTTTTTATAGGAGTGCAGAGCTTTTGGCGATCTGTGTTGCGTTCCTCTCACTTTCTCTGTTTGTTAAGCTTACTTGGTTGTTGTTCTTGCTTTGGTTCGTCCTGGCGGGGCTGCTGTGGCCACAAAAGTGTTCAAGATGCCGCTTTATGTTGTGTCGCTTGTTCCAGTCCGTCCTTGATATAGATGCGATTTCCTTCTGCCCTGCCGTTCGGTTGATAAAGGTGCGCAGTTTCCAGGTTAAGGTATATGTGTTTGTTTAAATTAATTAAATTTGACAAATTTTAAACAGCGAAAAGTGTGACCGTACGTGACGAAGGTTAAAATCCTTTCTCAGCTATATACAGCTATATATTCTCCACAAGCAAACGCTAGTGAACGACTCAATAGATCCGTCTTGGCAGCCATCCGCGCCTACATCGGCTCTGATCATGCAAATTGGGATAAACATCTAAATGAAATTAGTGGAGCTTTACGAGCATGTGTGCATCGCAGCACAGGATTTTCTCCCTATTTTCTGACTTTCGGTCAAAATATGTTGTTAAATGGCAAAGATTACGAGCTTTTCCGTAAACTCCATATTTTGACCGATGACACCCTCCTTAAGCAGCCCGATGCCTTACAGATTGCCCGAAGTAGAGCCAAAGATACAATATCTGCAACCCATAACGCCAACGCCCGTGTTTACAATCTGCGCAGTAGAACAACTCAGCTTAAGGTAGGCGATTCAGTGTATGCACGCAATTTTGCTCAAAGCAACGCGGGGAAAAAGTTTAATGCCAAACTGGCACCAGTATTTTTGCAAGCTAAGGTAAATCGCAAGCTTAGTCCAACGTACTATGAGTTCGTAAATGAATCTGGGAAAATATTAGGTATCTACCATCTCAAGGACATTCAGGTCGGCAAATGATTTATTTAGGATTCTATAAGTTGTTTTGAAACTGTCCTTTTTCAGTAAATGATTGCTCGATTGAGACTCTTGTAACATTAACTGTGGTGTAGGGTCCAGTTTCAATCGACAGCGTGCGAATACTTTCGAGCGGCACTGTGTCTCAAGTGTAGACTTAAAACTCTCTTTTTAGCAGCGAGCTATATTAGGCCGCTGATGTTAATATTGAATTGCGGTAAGAGAATTAATGAATTTGAAGGTCACCTCGGATAAGCATAAGAATATCATACGATTAAACCGTTTCTTATCAAGTCGCCTCCCACGCACGATTCTTAGCTTCGTTTTTGGCAAGATCGGCTAGCTAGTTAGCATAGGCTGCAAGCTGCAAAGCTTCGTGAGGTCCAAGCATTGAGCGAGCGTCTCTGGTGCAGTGCACACGCATTAATTAATTACGTGCAGAAATTATTAATTTTCTATGAATATCGACCCATGTCCTAACTGCTTGCATAATACCACGCGGTAACCCAAGTGAATTGAAATACCGAGTGCTTGTCTAACTTCTAACTGGATTGATTTATCTTCCATGCGCTGCTCTAGTCGAACAACGACTTTGTGAAGTGTGTCAATTTATTATTTTGGCCAGGTACGGAATGAGTATAGTGTTTTCGCAGAAATCTAATACTTTTATTTTCTCAGTGCCTAGTGCCAGTGCCTCCTTGTGCAGGGCTTAAATAGTTGTGCTTTGCCGTCGACAAACTAGTTTTAAAACTAGCGGAGAAACTTCGTTGGAGGCAACATGCTGCCAACATCCTCCTAAGACTCGGAACAAGTTGGATCAACACGATCGGGAAGATCAAGTCATCTAATCCGGCATTGCCCCCTCATATGACCTGCTGCTTGTTTTCCTTATAATTGTCTTAGGCCATGCATACAACTCTTGTAAAGGTTTTTTTTAGAAGAAAAGCTGTGGCCAGAGGTTTATTTGTTCATCCTCTTAAATAAGTGGTCTGCGACCCGAAACGGCCCAAATTCAATGGCTCATAAAGCTTAAATTCAGTTCATTGTGGACCAAAAACGGAAAAGGAAGAAATCCAACCTAAAATTACCTAAAAGTTTTCCTAATTTCCTTTAATTTGAATTCCTTTTTATTTTTTTTCTAATTCTTATTGTAAAACATGTCAAAGTAATATAATTTGTTAAAGAGTCGAAAGTTTAAAGAGGCAAATCGAACTTAAATTGTTATCTTTTGAAACATATAGTAGCCAAGTATGCATGTGAATATATTTAGGTCATATTATTTTCTTTTGCCAGCAAGTCATCTTTGAGCTCAACGACGGCAGTGCCGGTAAGTCATCTTTATTAAATTTATATATATTACACAAATAACATACGATCAATGGTGGCCTGAAAATACATTTATAATTTACGTTCGATCCCCCTGCCCTAAGCAATGACTTAGATCCATATATATATATATACTTTCCTTCACTTTATATTGATTGCCCATATTCGACGGACCCATCTGGCAACGCCATAACTTTTGACAGAGATGTCAGATTGCTTAATGACATACCGCGTTTGAAGCGTCAGTCCAAGCAGATTTTTACGATGGAACAATACACGCCACGCGAGCGCTCTGAAATAGTTGAAATTTACATTCAACAGAACAAGTCAATTGTGAAAACTCAACGTGCTTTTAAAAAATTAAAAAATTCACATTGAATGGGAAATAAGCAAAATTGCCGTATTTACGCCACTGAAAATCCTCAGGAGATTCAAGAAGTGCCTCTTCATGACGAAAAAGTCACAGTATGGTGCGGCGTTAGTGCGAAAACGGTCATTGGGCCGTTTTTCTTCCAAAATGAAAATGGCCATGCTGTTACCATCAACCAGGAGCGTTATCGCGACATGATGACCAATTTTGTGATGCCAATTATTCGTCGAAAGCGTATGAGGCAGTTCTGGTTTCAACAAGACGGCGCTCCACCGCACACAAGTCGCATAACAATCGATTTTCTGAAGAAATTGTTTCCGGGCCGTTTGATGTCGAAAAGTGGTGATTTGGACTGGCCACCGCGTTCGCCCGATTTGTGGGGATATTTGAAGTCAAAGGTTTACGTTAACAAGCCAAGGACCGTAGAAGAGCTCAAGGACAACATTCGTGAAGAAATAGCCGCTATTCCGGACGAAATGTTGGCGAAAACGATGGAAAATGCTGCAAAAAGGGCACAATACGCCATCAACGCCAGAGGCGGCCATTTGAGAGATATCATATTCAAAAATTGATGTAAACAAATCTACTTCGAACAAATTAAATGATTAAGATTGCCAACCGACAAATTTTTATTTTTTTCTTTGATTTTTTTAAAAAAGACATGGGGCCGTCGAATATGGGCAATCCTGTACTTGTAGAAACAAAAATAATGGTTTAGAAGTAAAATTTTGTTGAAAAGAAATTAAGATTAATTTTGCAATGAAAGCAGAGAATAAAACTATGTACTATATTATAATTGAAATGAAATATTAAGTTCTTCTTAATGGGTCCGTCGCCGAAACAAATGCCAATGCCAAATCAACTTTAGATAGCAGTTTTATGTTGCTATAGGGGCATACACAAACTTGTATATGTATTGCCATGGTAGGGAGGGTAGAGAATGGGGTAAAATAACAGCTAATATCCCAATGCCAATCTATCTTATATTAGTCTCATGGTCTGTCAGATTCTCATAAGTTTTGGTGGAAGTTTTGTTAATATTTGCGGATCATTCCGATCCAGGATTAGTAGATTTTATTGTTTTGAAAGTGCACTTAGTATTGTCGTGGTGTGTCCGCTATGGTAGGATGAGGAAGAACCCCACCCCATTCGGCGAGCTGAGCAAGAGCAGAGCTATAAGTGCACCCCCCAAGTCCTCCTTAGCCAGGTCGAATGCGCGAAAGCGAGCAGATCCTAGAGTCCGCAGGTCATTCGACTAATCGACGAATTTAGTACCCACACGCTACATCTGTCAGTATGAACACCTAGATCTCAGAGACTATAAGTTTTTTGTCCGATCGTTTATATGGCAGCTTTATGATATAGTCATCCGATCCGGCCGGTTCCGACATATTAGTTGCGTGCAGTAAAAAGAAGACTATGTGCAAAATTTCAGCTCGATAGCTTCAAAACTGAGGGACTAGTTCGCGTAGAAACAGACAGACGGACGGACGGACAGACGGAATTGAATTCAGCTCGTCGTCCTGATCAAGAATATATATAGTTTATGTGGTCGGAAATGAATATTTCTATGCGTTACAAACTTCTGGGCAAAATTAATATACACTTTTCAAGTGTATAAAAAGAATATATATATTTATATATATAAGTGAGCCGATATAAAACAAAAAAACCCGGCACAAAGAAAGAAACGAAAGAAAACGAAATGTATAGTGGCGGGCAAAAAGGCCCTAATCCCTGTGTGTGCAAACAACAAAACAAATAACAAAAATTAATGGCAAAATTAAATCACAAAACAACGAAATAAATATGAACGAGATTCTACGGCAAAACTAAAAAAAAACGAGAGGGCAAAGCTAACTTCGACTGTGCCGAAGTTTTAATACACTTGAAAAACTTTACTCCAACTGATTTAACCAGTAAAATATATATAGGAAATAGGATATCACATATTTACAAATTTTTAATCATTGATAATAAAAATTTGATACCATAAAAAAACTTTTTCTTAGAAAAACCCATTTTCGACCGATAGCAGCTATATGCTATGGCAGCTTTATGCTTCGATTTTGATTAATTTTTTCAAAACTATGTGAAAGCATATGAAACTAATATATACCAAGATTGGAGACGCTACGATAAAAATCAAAAAAGTTTTTCTCAGTAGAAGTAGTTATTTGACCGGCCGTTTCTATGGAAGCTATATAATATAGTCTTCCGATTTATATAAATTTTTCCTGTATTATGTGAAAGCATATAAAACTAATATTTACCAAGATCAGTGATGCTACAAAGGAAAACAAAACAGTTTTTCTCACTAGACCTAGTTTTTTGACCGACCGTTTCTATGGCAGCTTTATGCTATTGTGATCCGATTTTGATACATTTTTCAGAATTAACATATACCACTAAACTAACATATACCCAGATAAGTGAAGCTATGATGGAAAACAAAAAAGTTTTTCTAACTAGAACTATTTTTTTGACCGATCGTTCCTATGGCAGCTGTATGATATAGTCATCCGATCCGGCCAGTTCCGACATATTAATTGCGTGCAGTAAAAAGAAGACTCTGTGCAACATTTCAGCTCGATAGCTTTAAAGCTAAGGGACTAGTTCGCGTAGAAACAGACAGACGCACAGTGGTCGGTCTTGTATCGAGTCAGCGGCCAAATATACTTTCAGTAGAGATTTCAAACTGAAATTTTATTTACAGCTTAATATAAGTGTAATAATTAGGAAATCATAGAATGCTCATGGTTAAACAGCTGAAAACCCCTTGCCTCCCACCACCCACTTTCACCCTGGGCAAAAGAAAATTTATATGAAAAAAAGAGAGGCTAACATCGGCTACGCCGATGTTTTAAATATACCTTCGACAGTTTTTGAAAGTCGCTACCATTGATAACAAAAAAGTTTTTCTCACTACAACTAGTTTTTTGACCGACCGTTTATATGGCAGCGATATAGCATAGTCATCCGATTTTGATAAATTTTTCCAGAATTGTGTGAAGGGGTATAAAACTAATATATACCAAGAATGGTGATGCTTCGATGGAAAACAAAAAAGTTTTTCTCACTCGAACGAGTTTTTTGACAGACCGTCTATATGGCAGCTATATGCTATAGTCATCCGATTTTGATAAATTTTTCCAGAATTGTGTGAAGGGGTATAAAACTAATATATACCAAGATTGGTGACGCTTCGATGGAAAACAAAAAAGTTTTTCTCAATAGAACTAGTTTTTTGACTGACCTTTTATATGGTAGCTATATGCTATAGTCATCCGATTTTAATAAATTTTTTTTGGAATTGTGTAAAAGCATATAAAACTAATATAAACCAAGATTGGTGACGCTACGATAGAAAACAAAAAGTTTTTCTCACTAGAACTAGTTTTTTTACTGACCGTTTATATGGCAGCTATATGCTATAGTCATCCGATTTTGATAAATTTTTTCCAGAATTGTGTGAAGGGGTATAAAACTAATATATTCCAAGTTTGGTGACGATTCAATAGAAAACAAAAAAGTTTTTCTCACTAGAACTAGTTTATGGACCGATCGTTCCTATGGCAGCTATATGATATAGTCATCCGATCCGGCCGATTCCGACAAATGTGCAGCCTATGTGTATTTAAAGACTTTTTGCAAAGTTTGGTCAAGATAGCTTCAAAACTGAGGGAGGAGATAGCATAGAAACAGACGGACGGACAGACGGACATGGCTATATAGACTCAGCTCGTCATGCTGATCAAGAATATATATAGTTTATGGGGTCGGAGATGCTTCCTTCTATGCGTTACAAACATCGTGACAATTTTAATGTACCCTCTGCAAGGGTATAATAAAATATTTTTTTTTTAATTAAGAACAAGTTTATAGTAAGTTTATAATACAACTAGCATATAACCCGGGGCGCTTTGCTTCGCCACCATCAGTATAGCCGCCAAAATAATGAAAAAACTTTTGGCAATGATCCCACCCCCGCCCCTATTTTCCGACCATCAGAAATGAGAAAATTATTTTCAACCTAGTTGGCCCATTAAGGGGGTATTCTACCTTTGAACAGCGTTTTCTGAGTGTTTTTAAAAAATTTCTGGAAAAAAAAAACTATAGAAGCTTTTTCAATTTGGTTTTTTGTTTTGTGTTATTTATTAAATAAATTAAAAAATACAAAAAAAACGTTTGGAATTCGAGGGCTGTTCAAAAAGTTATCGGCCTGCCAATTAAGGTCTAAAAAAAAAGGTGTAGAGGTGGTAGCCATGATTCCGGGACTCCAGGTTATAGGAATTGAAAACGGTAAATGAGGTTATGATCAGAATTGATGTAATTCTGGCCCGTACCTCAATCATAATTTTTAATATTTTTTTTAAAAACTGGCGGCCATTTAAAAAAAAAATTTCGATTTTTCAAGTTTTTGTTGGAGTTTAGTGTAAAAAAATAGTAAAAAAATTTTTTCCTCATGATTGATGTACGGGCCGGAATTACATCGATTCTGCGTCGATTGCAACATGGCTAACCAAATTCGGTTCAGTAAAACTGGCTCAATCATGGCTACCAGGTCAAAAAACGTGGTTTCAAAAAAAACGCGGTTAATGTTTTGAGCAACGTTGAAAATACTCACGTTAGCAAGAACATTGCTCCACTAAAATGGATATATCTGCTTAACTATTTCGAATATTTGAAAATGGTTTAAAGGGGATAAAAGGGGAATGTCCAAGTTTTAATAATAAGGCAAAACACCAAAATGTAAAAAAAAATTTTTTCAAAGGTAGAAGACCCCTTTAAGTACAAACGCTGAAACCACCCCGGCACCCATTATCCGACCTTGAGGGTGAGTATGCGCAAAGCTAAAAACTTTATCCTTTTTAATCGGCCCATAGAGCTTTCAAACCAAAATTAATACATAATGGTTAAAAAACCACCCCCCACCCACATTCCCCCCCAGTGAACTTTCCGAAATAAAAAAACACGTGTTTCCATTTATTCTGACCCTAGAGCTTACAAAACGAATTTTATTCAGATCGGCTCACAAATAGCCATTGTCACTGAACGCCCAATCAAATGTCTAATTACACAGTTCTACAAAATGAGATCTTTTGTGAGTAGAAGATTTTAAACTAATTACTGTTCGTCTGTTCGTCGTTCCGTTTCCAAGAAATTGCGGAATAAGCATATTTTCGATTTTTTGACCTACTCGAATTTTTAGAGGCCACACTAACCATAAGTTGATGGGTTTATGAAGCCCATTTGATAGTAAACATGTCAATTCAACTGAAAAAAATCAAACACGCGGTAAAAGCAAAGCCAAAAGAGTGGAAAATTGCCTCTGAAGTCAAGTTTTTATAATTTTATAGCGTTTTTGTCAAACTAAATCATCTGCTACAAGCCAGTAGATAGTCATCCGATTTTAATAAATTTTTTTGGAATTGTGTAAAAGCATATAAAACTAATATAAACCAAGATTGGTGACGCTACGATAGAAAACAAAAAAGTTTTTCTCACTAGAACTAGTTTTTTTACTGACCGTTTATATGGCAGCTATATGCTATAGTCATCCGATTTTGATAAATTTTTCCAGAATTGTGTGAAGGGGTATAAAACTAATATATTCCAAGTTTGGTGACGATTCAATAGAAAACAAAAAAGTTTTTCTCACTAGAACTAGTTTATGGACCGATCGTTCCTATGGCAGCTATATGATATAGTCATCCGATCCGGCCGATTCCGACAAATGTGCAGCCTATGTGTATTTGAAGACTTTTGGCAAAGTTTGGTCAAGATAGCTTCAAAACTGAGGGAGGAAATAGCATAGAAACAGACGGACGGACAGACGGACATGCTATAGACTCAGCTGGTCATGCTGATCAAAATATATATAGTTTATGGGGTCGGAGATGCTTCCTTCTATGCGTTACAAACATCGTGACAATTTTAATGTACCCTCTGCAAGGGTATAATAAAATATTTTTTTTTAATTAAGAACAAGTTTATAGTAAGTTTATAATACAACTAGCATATAACCCGGCTCGCTTTGCTTCGCCACCATCAGTATAGCCGCCAAAATGATGAAAAAACTTTTGGCAATGATCCCACCCCCGCCCCTATTTTCCGACCATCAGAAATGAGAAAATTATTTTCCACCTAGTTGGCCCATTAAGGGGGTATTCTACCTTTGAACAGCGTTTTCTGAGTGTTTTTAAAAAATTTCTGGAAAAAAAAACAATAGAAGCTTTTTCAATTTGGTTTTTTGTTTTGTGTTATTTATTAAATAAATTAAAAAATACAAAAAAACGTTTGGGATTCGAGGGCTGTTCAAAAAGTTATCGGCCTGCCAATTAAGGTCTCAAAAAAAAAAGGTGTAGAGGTGGTAGCCATGATTCCGGGACTCCAGGTTATAGGAATTGAAAACGGTAAATGAGGTTATGTTCAGAATTGATGTAATTCTGGCCCGTACCTCAATCATAATTTTTAATATTTTTTTTAAAAACTGGCGGCCATTTAAAAAAAAATTTCGATTTTTCAAGTTTTTGTTGGAGTTTAGTGTAAAAAAATACATCGAAATTACATGACATTACGGAATTACATCGATTCTGCGTCGATTGCAACATGGCTAACCAAATTCGGTTCAGTAGAACTGGCCCAATCATGGCTACCAGGTCAAAAAACGTGGTTTCAAAAAAAACGCGGTTAAAGTTTTGAGCAACGTTGAAAATACTCACGTTAGCAAGAACATTGCTCCACTAAAATGGATATATCTGCTTAACTATTTCGAATATTTGAAAATGGTTTAAGGGGGAAAAAAGGGGAATGTCCAAGTTTTAATAATAAGGCAAAACACCAAAATGTAAAAAAAAATTTTTCAAAGGTAGAAGACCCCTTTAAGTACAAACGCTGAAACCACCCCCGGCACCCATTATCCGACCTTGAGGGTGAGTATGCGCAAAGCTAAAAACTTTATCCTTTTTAATCGGCCCATAGAGCTTTCAAACCAAAATTAATACATATCGGCTAATAACCCACCCCCGCACCCATATTCCGACCTTTGCAGTGAACTTTCCGAAATAAAAAAACACGTGTTTCCATTTATTCTGACCCTAGAGCTTACAAAACGAATTTTATTCAGATCGGCTCACAAATAGCCATTGTCACTGAACGCCCAATCAAATGTCCAGTTCTACAAAATGAGATCTTTTGTGAGTATCCCGAAGATTTTAAACTAATTACTGTTCGTCTGTTCGTCGTTCCGTTTCCAAGAAATATCGGAAAAAGCATATTTTCGATTTTTTGACCTATTCGAATTTTTAGAGGCCACACTAACCATAAGTTGATGGGTTTATGAAGCCTATTTGATAGTAAACATGTCAATTCAACTGAGAAAAATCAAACACGCGGTAAAAGTAAAGCCAAAAGAGTGGAAAATTGCCTCTGAAGTCAAGTTTTTATAATTTTATAGCGTTTTTGTCAAACTAAATCATCTGCTACAAGCCAGTAGATTGGTCGGATATTTTTTGTAACCACAAAATCATATAGTTTAACATATGCTCTAATTATTACAATTTTGTTAAATTTATGACAGGTAAATTGGCAACGTTAGAGCCTTTTTTAGCCGAAAATCAACGTTTCATATTATGGGAGACAACTAGATTTCTACTACTAGTTTTAGTGAGAAAAACTTTTTTTTCCATCGTAGCGTCACTAATCTTGGTATATTGTTAAGTGGGCCTAGGATAATAGGAGCTGCCCTCGAAATGCACGAACACCCACAGATCCCGAATTGCATTGAAGTCTCCAAAGGAGCTGCCCTCGAAATGCACGAACTCCAACAGATCCCGAATTGCATTGTAGTCTCCAAAGCGATGCGCCTCGCAATGCTTACACAAAAAAAAAAGATCCATTTGGAATGGATATGGACATATCCTTTTTTTGGATATTGAAATGCATATCCTTTTCAAATTTACACATCCTTTTGATATTTTTCAGCTCCATTGGATGAATAACTAAGATCAATTTAACATTATTTAAACTCAAATGGATGATAAAAATGGATATGGACATATCCAGTCCAAATGGATATGAGAAATATCCAATGGATCATAACAAATATCCTTTTTTTCTGTGTAGGAGAAAGAGGAGTTAGTTAAAGTCTGAAAATACAATCAGCGGGATCAAGTGCGGCTGCGCGAAAGCAGAAAAGTTGCTTTGATATATATTATGTCTGGTGCAAAAAAAAAAAGAATATATATATTTATATATATAAGTGAGCCGATATAAAACAAAAAAACCCGGCACAAAGAAAGAAACGAAAGAAAACCAAATGTATAGTGACGGGCAAAAAGGCTCTAATCCCAGTGGGTGCAAACAACAATACAAATAACAAAAATTAATGGCAAAATGAAATCACAAAACAACGAAATAAATATGAACGAGCAGCTTCGGCAAAACTTCAAAAACAAAAATATAAACTGCATTACAACAAAACCGCCTTAAATAACAGGAAGTTGAACTGACCTGCGCAATCAACAGCCAGCGCCAGTAACCAAGAATATATGTACATATATATATATATATATTAATTCTTAGATGAGGAAGGTCAGTGGCCACATAGCACTAGCGCAGCAACCCAACAAGTGGAGAAGACAAATCACCAACCAAAGTAACTGATCTGGTAGCAGGCGCTCAGATGATTTGCTGACTCGACTTGAATCGACACCTAACAACAACGGTTAGGAAACCCCACACCCCCTTGCCCAGACGGCTGACTTTGTCGGCAAATCCTTTGGGGTACGCATATAAAAATTCCATTTGCTTTTCAATATTTGTCTCAGATGTTTTTTATGCTTTTTTTGCTTTGCAACAGGCATTTAAATTTCATGTCCAGTCTTGTAATTAATGATTTTTATGTATGACAATAAAAGACAGCAATTGTTTGGGCAAAGGAGCAAAGTTATATTCTTCTTTGTCAGACAGGGCTCGGCCAATTAGCTACAAAGTTCAAACTGGAAATGCAGAATTGCGAAATTCCTTCGACAATGGAAATTATTGGATTTACCTTAGTACAATTTATTTTATTTGAAAAATTAAATTTTTATATTTTTAAGCAGGTCATAGCTAAGTCCAAAAATCGAAATAACAATTTTTGGGATAGTTATGGAGATTTTATAAGATAATAATTTAATCGACGGAACAGAAAAACGAGAAGGCAAAGCTTACTTCGACTGTGCCGAAGTTTTAATACACTTGAAAAACTTTTCTCCATCTGATTTAACCTGTAAAATATATATAGGATATAGATATCAGATATTTAAAAATTTTAAATCATTGATTATAACAATTTAGATACCAAAAAAAAAGTTTTTTTTAGTAAAACACATTTTCCGACCGATCGGTCCTATGGCAGCTATATGCTATAGTCATCCGATTTTGATCAATTTTTTCAAAATTATGTGAAAGCATTTAAAACTAATATATACCAAGATTAAACTATGGAAAACAAAAAAGTTTTTCTCATTAGAACTAGTTTTTTGACCGACTGTTTCTATGGGAGCTATATAATATAGTCATCCGATTTTGATAAATTTTTCCTGTACTATGTGAAAGCATATAAAAATAAAACACACCATGATTAATGACGCTAAGATGGAAAACAAAAAAGTTTTTCTCACTAGAACTAGTTTTTTACCGACCGTTTCTATGGCAGCTATATGCTATAGTGATACGATTTTGATCAATTTTCCAGAAATGTGTGTAAGCATTTAAAACTATCATATACCAAGATTAGTAACGCTACGATGGAAAACAAAAAAGTTTTTCTCATTAGAACTAGTTTTTTGACCGACTGTTTCTATGGCAGCTATATGATATAGTCCGGCCGGTTCCGACATATTAGTTGAGTGCAGTAAAAAGAAGACTCTGGGCAAAAGTTTAGCTCGATAGCTTTAAAACTGAAGGACTAGTTCGAGTAGAAACAGACAGACGGACAGACGGACGGACGGAATTGAACTCAGCTCTTCGTCCTGATCAAGAATATATATTGTTTATGTGGTCAGAAATGAATATTTCTATGCGTTACAAACTTGTGGGCAAAATTAATATACACTTTTCAAGTGTATAATGATTAGATAAATAAATATGAAGCATTCACTAAAAAAATTTTTAGCCGAGTGTGATGCCAATATTTTTAGCACAGATTCTCAGATAGGCAATGATTTGATATTTTTAATTTTTATTAATTATTAAAGATTTTTATTATTTTTCATCGTTAATAATAATTTTGATTAATTTTGTTTATAAAAATCAACAATAATTAGTTACTTGTCGAGTTTTATTTGAAAAATCATTGATGATGTTTTATTTTGAGTATTATTTTATTTACTCAAGCTTAACGATTATTATCGCCTTTTCTACTTTTTGCGGTTTTAATTCTCTGTTGATGCAGATGGCATGTTTTATTTTATTAGTTTAAGTTAGTTGAAAGGTCAAATTTGAAGTCTAGTGTAAGTTAGTTTTGGGCGGAGCGGGAGCGCAATAAAACTTTCTTTTCGTCGCTCTGAGCGAATTCGCCCCGTTTCGCCACCCTAGCTTAAGTTAGGCTTAGAGAAAATTGTTGAAATATTAAAGTTTAGTTGTCGTTTACCACTGATTCCGAGCGCAGCATCATTTTCGTTATCGCCCAAGTTACGTGCCAAATAAAAATTATTTAAAACCAATAAATCAAACGCGTCTCAAAATAATTTTCCTGCCACAAAAACTCTTGTGGTTTATTTTTATTTGGCGCCCGAGCAGGGACAAGTTTGATTTAATTTTTTGTTTGGCAATCAAATCGAAGTGACAGTGACCACAGAAAAAAGTTTAAAGTGAAAAAGTGGAATTTGAAACAAATCAAATACAAGTGCAACCACAGGAAAACAAATTAATTTCTATTAAAGTCGGTGCTGAAACTTAAGCACGTCCCTTTCAATTCTTGGCACATTAGTACTAATAGTAGAGCTTGGCATTATTTTTATTAAGTTGCATGAGTTATTTATTAATATTAAACCAACTTGGATGCAAATTCGCTTTTATAAAATAACTGTTCTGTCGCCCCTTCACCCCTCTCGCATACCAACAAACAAACACTTGAACCGTTTTTTCTGCTCAGCCAGCTCCCGCGCAGCGCGTCACACACATACATACATACGTGTTAGCAACTGCAACGGTACCTTTCTTTCGTTTTCGTTGTCGAACACCGGTATTGTTGTTGTTGCTGACGCTCAGATATTGGCGCGCGCCTGTGCAGCTGTAGATCAAGTGACGCGCGCTCCCCTACAATTGGTCAGGCATATGCAAATCGTTTGCTACCAATTAATTTTATTAAATTTATTCTCAATTAGTGTTGCCACATATATACTGCTACCCTACACTTATTCGAGCATTTAAGTTTTTTAAAAGAAAAGTTGAAAATGGATAATGAGGATCAGAAGAGATCAAAAGTTGCTCTAGAGGAGCTAAGAATTAAAATTAAAGGTCCGATTAAAAATATTTTAAGGATGAAAAAACAATTGGATTCAGGAAGCTTGGCGCTTCAATTAGTAGAATTGGAGTGCAGACTAGAAGCCTTAAATAAATATATCGATAAGGCAACGCAATTACAAGCAAAAATAGACGAGTTTGATGTTGGAGATGAGGATGGTGCAGAATTAGAAGAAACATGTATTTTGACAAAGGCCGGTCTTATATCCCTAATTACTGCTCTCAAAACGGCAAATGCTAATAATACGACAGTAGTTGCCTCTACTTCTACTGGACACATGCGTTCTCGTCTCCCGAATTTATCATTACCGAAGTTCAGTGGAAAATATTCGGAGTGTAAAAATTTTATTAGCCTTTTCGAGACTTTAGTTCATAACGATGATTCAATTCCATCGATAGAAAAATTTAATCACTTGATATCTTGTCTCTCTGGTGAAGCTCTGTCAATGACCAAACTTCCACTTCAGATTATCCTTCCAGCATTAGCACAGCTTTGCATGCGACTGCTTTATGACAAGACGGTTGATCTTCAAGGCTCATATCTCATCGTAAGTGTTCGACCCTCAACAGCGGCGAACATATATTAGCTCGAGCGCTGTTCGATTCTGGTTCGCAAACCAACTATCGTAATTGACGAGCTTGATAAAAAGATTGCAGATACTTAGGGCTTATGTTCAGCTTGCTAGGAATCAAAGTTGATCCAGTACCAAGCAAAAGAAGACAACTACAGTGGTGAAGTCGCGAGTTAATTGCAGTGAGTTTTCAGCAGATATTTTGGATATAAAAATCGATTTTGAGCTATCAGCCTGACCACACAGTGAACGTGAGCGGCTGGGAAATTCCTGAAAACCTGCAATTAGCGGATCCCTATTTTTATAAGCCACAAAAAATAGACATGTTGATAGAAGCTGAAACATTTTTTGAACTGTTAGCTATCGGTCAGATAAAACAAGGTCCAAATTGTCCGATCTTACAAAAAACCCTGCTTGGCTGGATTGTATCTGGACGATATACGTGGAATTCGTTGAACAGCCAAGAGAAAGTGGTCAACCTAAGTTGTCAAGAGGACTCGATAGTTTCTATAGATAACACGTTACAAAAATTTTGGTCACTGGAAAGCCTCCCATCTCCAAATAAGGTTATGTCCCCAGAACAACAGTTGTGTGAGAAACATTTTGCCAGTAACATGCAAGTTCTGTCATCAGGCCGATTCGAAATTAGGCTGCCGTTCCGATCCTAAGGTTTTGGGCAACTCATTTGAAGTTTCAAAACGGCGGTTTTTGTCGCTCGAAAGAAGGTTGTCCCGAGATAATGTTGTAAAGGAAATGTATATTGATTTTATGGAAGAGTACCTTTCACTGGGACATATGACAGAACTTGAAAACAAAATTCCTAAAGCACCTCACTATTTCATTCCGCATCAATGCGTCTTAAGGCCACAAAGTACGTCCACACAGCTGCGCGTTGTCTTTGATGCGTCTTGCAAGTCGTCTACTCAGATAGCGTTGAATGACATCCTGATGGTTGGTCATACGATTCAGGAGGAGCTATATACTACTATACTCCGCTTCAGATTAAATAAGTATGCGTTAACAGCGGATATTAAAAAGATGTATCGCCAAGTAATGGTGAATGAAGCGGATAGACAGTTTCAGCTCATAGTTTGGAGGAGAGATCCAACTGAGCCTTTGGGAATTTTTGCATTAAACACCGTGACATATGGCACTGCGCCAGCTCCCTTTCTTGCGATCCGGTGTTTAAAAAGGTTGAGTGAGACTGCTCAAGTCTCGCACCCAAAGGCAGCAAACGTTATTCGGACCGACTTTTACGTCGATGAAATGTTGACTGGTACTGCATGCGTTGAAGAACTAAAGACAATTAAGTCTGAAGTGTCTCAGGTATTGCATGAGGCAGGGTTCGAGCTATCAAAATGGTTTTCGAATTCCCCTGAGATTTCCGCATCTGAGAGCACAGTCAAACCAATAACGATCTCAGACTCAGACTCAACAAAAGCGTTAGGAATTCTATGGCTACCTCATGAAGACGTCTTCAAATTTAAACTAGACGAATCTTTCATGAGTGTACGAGCGACAAAACGGAACATTTTGTCGGTGACGTCTAAATTATTTGATCCCCTCGGTTTGCTCAGTCCCCTTATTATAAAAGGAAAGATATTACTGCAAGAACTTTGGTTAATAAAACTGGACTGGGATGAATCGATTCCAATGAAGTTGGAAACCGAGTGGGAAGCTCTAAAACAAACTTTGTCGGATATACAAAAGGTGGCTATTCCACGATTTGTACAAATAGGGCCTACGTCACCGATTCAAATTCATGCCTTCGCCGATGCTTCCATGAGAGCATATGGTGCGTGTATTTACGTACGTTGTTGGACTGCAGAAGGTTTTAAAGTGTCGTTGTTGACCTCTAAATATAAAGTAGCTCCGCTCAAGACCAAAACGCTCCCAAGGCATGAGTTATGTGCAGCTCACCTTCTAGCAGAACTTTGTCATAGAGTCAAGTCTTGGATTAAGGCTCCGATCGAACGCATTACGTTCTGGTCTGACTCAGAAATAACGCTCCATTGGATTCGGTCACATCCCTCGTCGTTGTCGACTTTCGTGTCGAATAGAGTGGCTGAGATTCAAGAGTGGACAGAGAATGCAACTTGGAGGCATGTACCAACAAAGGAGAACCCAGCAGATATTGTATCGAGAGGTTGTGACGTTGACGAGTTGATGGAGTCAATATGGTTGACTGGTCCATCATTCTTACTGGAACCGGAAGAAGATTGGCCTATAAACCCCCACTTTTCGTTGTCGAAAGAAATTCTTGAAATGGAATCTCGGAAATCAGCTGTCGGGCTGACAGTTGCAAGAAAAAATTTAGATTTGTTGGAAATCATCGAGGGATACTCGTCACACCTTAAACTGCTGAGAGTGTTCGCTTATATGTTCCGCTTTATTCGAAAATGCAAAGAAAAAACAATAAAATTTGAAAATATTCCGTCTGCACTTGAGCTCAAAGAAGCATTTGAAAAAATAGTCGAAATTGTTCAAAAACACGAGTTCGAAGATGAGATCGAAAGGGTTAGAAAGAGCGCGCGTGTAGGCCCAAGTCTTCAGCGGTTAAATCCTTTTATTAATGAGTTCCGGGGTACTTGGTGTGCCTTTTCGTTGTTGCGAGTTGGGGGGCGACTAGTAAATGCTCCTATTTCGTACGATGCCAAGTTTCCACTCTTGTTGACACAACGCTCGCATTTTGTGCAGAGCTATGTCCGCCACCTTCACCAGACCAACTTCCACTCAGGCCCTCGAGCACTCGTAAGCCATCTCAGAGAGCGACTGTGGCTAGTTAACGCTCAAGAGGTCTGTCGTCAGACATTGCGGTCATGTATCCGTTGCTTTAAGTGCAAACCTCAACTGATGACGCAAATTATGGGAAATTTGCCAGCAGATCGGCTTCGTGCTCTCCGCCCATTTTCGACATGTGGTGTTGATTTTTGTGGCCCAATAAATACGTCCCTAAAGATTCGTGGAAAGCCTCCGTATAAGTCTTATATTGCTCTATTCTTATGTTTTGCATCCAAGGCGGTACACTTAGAACTTGTATCAGACTTATCAACTGACTCTTTTTTATTGGCTTTTCAAAGTTTCGTTGGTCGCCGCGGCGTTCCCCAAGTCGTCCATTGCGACAATGCGACGAACTTCGTCGGAGCAAGTCGCCACTTCGAGGAGCTGCGAAGGAAGATCGAGGCAGAGGAGAGCGCAATTCGGGCATTCGCGTCAAGGAGCGGATGCACGTTTGCGTTCATACCTACAAGAGCGCCTCACTTCTGGGGTCTATGGGAGGCAGGTGTAAAAACTGCCAAGAACCTACTCCAACGTGCTACTAAGCGCAGAGGAGCTTCAGACGGTGCTGGTGGGAGTCGAGGCCGTGATGAACTCTCGACCTCTGGGACCGCTGAGCCAAGACCCAAGCGATGGAGAGGCTCTCACCCCAGCGCATCTGCTGATAGGCGGGTCGTTGATCGCTCCACCGGCAGTCGGGATCCCGGACCAGCAGGGTCTCAGCTGCTTGAAGCGATGGCGACTTGTCTCGTCTCTCAGGCGCACGTTTTGGCAGCGTTGGTCCCGGGAATACGTGCAGGGATTGCAGACCCGGGCCAAGTGGCACCAGCAGCTGCCGAATCTCGCCGAGGGAGATCTCGTCGTTGTCGCCGAGGACAACATGCCTCCCCAGCAGTGGCTCCTGGGCAGAGTCGTGGCAATACACGCCGGGCAGGACGGCATGGTCAGGGTCGTCGACGTTAGGACGACCAATGGCAGTCTGTACAAGAGGGCCATTCATAAGCTGGCCCCTCTTCCAGCGTGTTGAAGCCTGTACAGCCGTTCAAGGGGGGCGGTGTTGATGCAGATGGCATGTTTTATTTTATTAGTTTAAGTTAGTTGAAAGGTCAAATTTGAAGTCTAGTGTAAGCTAGTTTAGGGCGGAGGTGGAGCGCAATAAAACTCTCTTTTCGTCGCTCTGAGCGAATTCGCGCCGTTTCGCCACCCTAGCTTAAGTTAGGCTTAGAGAAAATTGTTGAAATATTAAAGTTTAGTTGTCGTATATCATTGATCCCGAGCGCAGCTTTATAATCGTTTTCGCCCAAGTTACGTGCCAAATAAAAAATTAATAGAACCAATAAATCAAACGCGTCTCAAAATAATTTTCCTGCCACAAAAACTCTTGTAGATTTTCAATACCTATAACATACAAAAACACCAATGCCCAACTTGGACATGTATATACATAAATTTTTTGTATTTAATATATGTATATATATATTTTTTTTATATATAATACTGTTTATATATATGCGATATTCCATATCAACTCAGCCACACCAATTTTTTTTGTCCCAAAAAAATTTTTAACCGCTATTATTTAAAAGGACTATATATAGATGAGAATAGTTTTCAAGATAATGCGAAAAAGACTTGAAATTTTCCAAAAATCATAACTTTTGAACGATCCAAATAAATTTTTTTGTAATTTTCCGGTTAACTTTTAAAAAAAAAATATGGGACAACTCTAAGAGTTATCTAAAGACGTGATTTTGAAAAAAAAATCCGTTTTTATTCTTTTTCTTGGAAAGGGCCAATCGATATTTGATCCGAATATTTTTTATCAGAATATATGTATGTAATAGCCTCATTCCACTACGTTCACATATATCGATATGTACATATATTTCTTTAGAACGATTCCACTAGGATATGTACATATTTTTCAGGTCTGTTGACAATTTGACAGTTGATTTTTGTTTGATTTGATTTGTGTTTGCCTAACAAACAGTAAAATGTTTGATAAAAAAGAGTTTCCGTGTGGACAAACACAACTTTAAAGCAGTGATCGCCAAGAAGAGAGAAGAGAAAACGTGTGGAAGTGTTGCTCTTGCCATAAATAGTAGGTAGAGTTTGTCTCTCTGCGAATCAGTCTCGCATAACTTTGGCAAGCAATCGGCTCATATACATGTGAATTGCTGAATGTGTTCGGCCCCTAGGGGTTGGCGAACTATGCTTTAAACCAAAAAGAAAGAGAAAAAGTGTAAAAGTGCTTTCACGTGTTGCCTGGTAGCAAAACGACGATGACGTGCTATCCAAGAAGCGTAGGTTGAATTGAACTATCGTGCCAATCAGTCAAGCACAACTTCGGCAAGCAATCGGCTCATATGCATGTGATTTCCCGAATGCGTTCGGCCCCCAAGGGCTATGGCTGGCAAACTCTGCTTTAAACTGCTCGTGGAGCAGGACCCAAGTTTCTGAAAGGCGATTGCTTTGGACAAGCGCATCGCCATTACACTGTATACCAGTGTGTGGCGCGTCTGTATAGCGTGCGCATATCAAAGGCCGCAGTCGCAGCGACGTCGCTCACCGACAGCATACGCACGTTTCCTTGCTGTCGATTTCGTATCGGTTGCCACGCACACATGCATAGATAAAATATGATTGTATTGTATGCCATACACTGCTGCATACGCTTGGGTCTTCGGCAGAGTTCCGTACAGTAGGTAGGCTGTTTGGAGTTTCAGCAGCCATGGTGGCAAAACTTTTGGATTTTTGCACGGAAGTGCTGCTGGTTCTTGGACACAAATATTTGCCCCAGGAAAAATAAGAATATTTTATTGTATTTTGTTTTTCAGTACTGACAGCAGTCGATATGTGTACACTAGAGCATGGTATAATTATATAAGGTAGAGTCATCAGAAATTCACCATTCGAGAGGGGTGCCAGTACCAGTTTCAACACGGCACAACGCCTGCTTAGGTGTATCAAATAATACCTTCAGCATTGACATTTGCTTTGCTACTGACTGTTTTTCACCATTCGACTGGCACCCCAAAAAGAGGCAGCCTACTTTACTGACCTCACCTTATATAATTCCACCATGCACTAGAGTGTCCCTCCATAAGGTAAAATCGGAAAACCTAACTCTCACCATCTGAAATGGTAGATTTTGGTTTGAGAAGAATTTACATAAAAACCAAAAAATTTTATTTCAAGTTTTAGAGGTTGCGAGATGGACTTAAAGATTTCCTTAGTCGTACATTTTTTTCCCTATGGGAAATACTTAACATTTTTTTCAATTTGAGATAATATGTGAAAATATGTACATATCTGCCTCAGTGGAGAGAGGCTATAACTGGAAAAAGTTGTTTCATGATGGAAGACAGCACGAGTCCACGGGAATAATTTTTTTTTGTTTTGTTGCGTTTCGCCGTTTTTTCAAACAAGTTCACAAGCGCTGTTCTGGAAAAAAAATTAGGTTGCAGTGCTGCAAAAGAAAACAATTAAAAGCGCGTGTTCTTTTCATCTTTTAAAAAATATACAATAATATTTTATCAATATCAATACCTTTTTTTCAATTTCTTTTTCGTCCTTGCCTTTATTTATATATTTTCATGGGTAATATATATTCGAAAAAAATACAGCGAAAACGCCAAATTTGAAACAAAAAAAACTATTCCCGTAGATTCGAGCTGTCTTCCATCTTGAAATAAGTTTTTCAATTTACTTACATATATTCTGAACCTGAAAAATATATCTGGATCGGATATCGAATGGCCCTTCCCAAGAAAATTAATAAAACTTTTTTTTTTTTAAAAACCGGCTTAAGATAACTTTTAAAGTTTTCTAATAATTTTTCACGAAAAGCGCATGTGAACTTGATTGAAAAAATCAAAAACAAAATTATTCCCGTGGACTCGCGCTGTCTTCCATCTTGAAACAACTTTTTTTTAGTTACATACATATATTCTGAACCTAAAAAAAAATATTCGGATCAAATATTGATTGGCCCTTTCCTAGAAAAAGAATAAAAACGGATTTTTTCTATAAAAACAAAAAACGTATTTAGATAACTTTTAGAGTTGTCCCATATTTTTTTTCTAAAAGTTTACGTAAAAATTACAAAAATTTGTCTTTGGATCGTTATAATCCGATGTTCAGTTCAAAGTTATGATTTTTTGAAAATTTCAAGTCTTTTTCGCATTATCTTGAAAACATTTGTCGGTGAGGGAAACCCATTATAAGGTATTCTCATCTATATATAGTCCTTTTAAATAATAGCGGTTAACAATTTTTTAGAGACAAAAAAAAAATGGTGTGAGTTGATATGGAATATCCCATATATTTATTGGTTTGTATAATATTTTTAAAAGTATCTAACTTTAAATTAAGAGGCAACAAATAGTGAAACCATCGCGTGATTTTTGTTTAAAAAAATGTTTAGTTTGCAGGCAATATCAATTCGTTATTTATTATTATTTATTCCTTCATATTCCGATACCTGAATTTTGCCCATCTCTATGTTAATCGATGTAATTTTAGCGTGACCAGCTTCCTCGTTTAAGGCCTATTCTCAGATCCGCGGAAAAATTATGATGCTAAATTGCTCATAATAAATTTAGCATCCACATAAACGTCCAGTGTGACCTTATATCTGCCAAAGAGGCCAAATAAGGTAACGGTCATACTGGTGGTCAGCCGTTTTCTATTTAAAAAAAAAAAATAATTTGTTTTGCTCTCAAGAAAATAAAGCAACAGAAACTGTGATTAACTGATAATAAATCGCGTATTAACACTTCTACATTCTATTAGTGCTGGTGTTCCACAAGGAAGAGTGCATGGCCCTGTTTTGTTCACAGTGTATAAGGCTGACCTTCCCACCCTTGACGTCAGATGCCACTTATGCTACATTTATACTACATTTATACTAAACAGCGTAGTATAAATGTAGCATAAAGCAAAAAAAAATTTTAAAAAACAGAATGAATACAAGTGAACTTTATTTATTATCTGCCATGGAGAAAAATGATGCTATGATGATGCAATTTATGGATTTGGCGGGGATGTCTGCAGCAACATTTAATTTTCTCCAGGAGTGTGTATGTGGCATCGGGTGTCCACTGAAATCTCTTTTCCGAGCCTACAATGTGTTCAAAGTTAATTTGAGAAGAGAATAAAACACTTGCTTACCTTTCTTTTCAGCCATAATTACAAATTTTTCCAATTTATTTTGACAACTTTTTTTTTATTTATTCCCGGCAAAATTTTCACAGCTGTTTTTTGTTGTGCTAGTGGTGATAGTTGAAAACGATAGTCGAATGATAGGCAATGGGCTAAAATTATCGAATATACCCCAAAAAATCGAATAAACTCTGCAATCGAAACCGGCGTCCGTACAAGACGCCACTTTTTGTCACCACTAGGGCCCTATACTTTTTACATGGGAAAGACGACGCGTCTTGGGCAAAACGCCAAAACACAAGACGCAACCCCTAGTATAAACAGGCTATTAATGTTCACTTAATGCCAAATATGCGTATAACATTGTCTTTCTGGCTACAAGTACCAGCTCCAGGTCTGCATCTAAGCGTGAGCTGACATTTATAGATTAATTTGTATGTTGGACCTACTGCTGGAATATAGTCGCTTATGCTACATTTGCACTTCGCAAATAGCATCTCAGCTCACCCTGGACGGGTTAAGATTGATTATTTAGTTTCCGCGCATCTGAGAATAGGCCTTTACGAAAGAATTTTCAAATGTATATAACCGTTAGATAGGCATGTTTTTGTGTATTTCTCAAATACTAAAAGTCTTTTCATTAAAAGTCACAAAACAAAAATCAAACTTTGACTATTTATTTTTGTAATCAGCATCCCAAAATACACATAGAATTAAAGTTTAAAAAAGATTGGAGGAAGGACTTTTTCGGAAGTTTTGACCGAAACAGGTCTAATTATATAGGACGAAGGTCTTTGTCTCCCTTCTTTACCCCCACTAAAGGCAACGCCTTTGTCGCAACCAGCTGTTTCTATTGCTTGGCTATTCGATAACATATCAATTGTAAAGCCAGCCTTTTAGCGGAAAAATGCTAAACGTGACCGGGCAAATGTATCAGCGATTTAAACATTCTTCACGGATGCTTAATCAAATAGACGTTAATCTTTCATATGTGTCAGTGAAACATGGCTATTAGATTCATATACATACATTCTAATTATAACATATCCTAATATTCTATGGATAATTTTTGAATTTTATTCTATTAACATGTATGTTTCCTCATATTTATAAATTCTTAACGCTTTATAAACATGGGTCCGTTCACATACATACAGTACTAGTCAATAATTAGTTGCTGTCAGACAGCAATATTCAATCACACTTTTCTCCAATGCTTGTGAGTCACAGTTACATTTATTTTGCTCATCTCTGATGTCCGATTGTATGCACATAACTACATATGAACATATTGAGTGGGACATATGTACTCTGGTAATTTATTTGATCATAAAATTTAAAGATTTATATATATGTACATAAGTACATTCTATCTTATCACACTCTTTTAAAACACACAGTCGAAATCGGGCGGAAAACTAAAAAACTGAGTCATTCTACTCTTGCCTGCTCATAATGAAGGACACAACACAAATTTTGTCCAAACTCCGCGAATTGATGCAACGTGCCTTAGTGCCGGAAGCAAGTTGTATTTCCGCGTACATTGTGCCCTCGGACGATGCTCACCAGAGCGAGTACCAGTGCCAGCACGACGAGAGGCGAGCGTTCGTCAGTGGCTTCGATGGGTCCGCGGGAACAGCCGTGATAACCACGAATAAGGCGCTGCTCTGGACAGATGGCCGCTATTATCAGCAAGCCGAAAAGCAGCTGGACTCCAATTGGTCACTAATGAAGGATGGGTTGACAGCCACACCATCGATTGGCATATGGTTGGCCAAGAATCTACCAAAGGGCAGTACTATTGGTGTTGATCCACGAATGCTTTCCTTCCGTCTGTGGAAGCCCATCGAGACTGATCTCAATGCTTCTGGTTTGTAGTAACATTTCAATCGATTTTTTTGGAATTTCATGCGCCAATTGTAATCTTTGTTCACAGAGTGCAACTTGGTTCCCATTGAAAGAAACTTGATCGATGAAGTCTGGGGCGAGAGTCAACCACCACAAACTTTGAATTCCATTTCCGTTTTGGGATTAAAGTACTCTGGAGTGACAACTGCTAAGAAATGGGATTTGGTGCGCCAAAAAATGACCGAGAAAAATACGGAAGCGCTCGTTGTTAGTGCACTCGACGAGATTGCCTGTAAGTGAATATATAAATCTAGCGTATACCCGCGGCTTTGATCGCATTTGTGCAAGGCAGTATTTTAAAAGGGAATGGGAAGTATTTTTTTTTTTTATTTTCAAAATGCTTCGTTTTGTAATTAATTAGATTTAACCCCATGAACCCATTTCTTGCAACATTTAAATAAGTTGACAATTATGTGACTGAGCCGCAAAGGTATCGCTTTCGCCAAAAATGCAGAATTCTGTCCTCATTGTGTTGCTTTTGCATTTTGGAAAACCCAGTTCTTTGCTTACAATGGACGAACTGACTAACAACAAAGAATTAAAATATACAATTTTTGATTCATTGGAATTTAAAACAGAACATTTAATGTTGGCCACAGTTTGAAGTGTCTTCGTGTCAAATTATTCGCTGTAAATGTTATAATAATTGCGATAATAATTGCGATGGCCACGCATTAATGTATTATGGACAGGGGTTCAACAGTTGGCTTGTGGTTGTCATGTCTCATGTGTCGAACAGTGTGAACTCAGCCTAACTTCAATAAGTTTGAAGATTATACTTACAAACCGAGTTCTACCTTTGAAAATTTGTTTTCCCATTGTTTTGTTTTGCATTTCTAATACAGCCTGGACATTACCCTTTCATACCCTTCAACCAATTTAAAAAAAATTCAAAGTAGTTTAGTAGATATACGGCCCTGTTCCGAATTTCGAGTCGATTTTCGTGTAAATGTTAGTATTTTGCCATCGGTTACTAGGTCAGGTATTAGAAAACTCGGAATTGTTTGAGCAGCAGAATCCGGCTCCTTAATTCCAAGTGAATTCAATTTGAGAGAAAAGGACAAAACTATACTTGCATATAGTTTTATTCAAATTGAATTCGGAATAAAAAGTTTACACGAAAATCGACTCGAAATTCGGAACAGGGCCCATAGACATTTAATTTAGTGGAGCAATGTTCTTGCTGAAGTGAGTATTTTATACGTCGCTTAAAACTTTAAGCACGTTTGTCTTGAAACCACGATTTTTGACCTGGTAGCCACGATTGCGCTTGTTCTACTGAACCGATTTTAATCAGCCATGTTGCAATCGACTCAGAATCATGAAGAAAATCATAACTGGTAGAGTATATATAGGATATAGATATCAGATATTTATAAATTCAAAATCATTGAGAATCATAGTTTTATCGCGCTACCATAAAAGAAATATTTTCTTAGTAAATCACATTTTCCGACCGATCTGTCCTATGACAGCTATATGCTATATTCATCCGATTTTGAAAAATTTTTCAATAATTATGTGGAGGCATATGACACTAATATATACTAAGTTTGGTGACAATACGATTGAAAATAAAAAAGGTGTTTTCACTAGAACTAGTTTTTTGACCCATCGTTTCTATGACAGCTATATGATATAGTCATCCGATTTTGATAAATTATTCCAGAATTATTTGAAAGCACATATAACTAAAATATACCACGATTGGTGACGCTACGATGGAAAACAAAAAGTTTTTCTCACTAGAACTAGTTTTTGAACCGATCGTTCCTATTGCTATCCTATATATGATATGGTCATTCGATCCGGCCGGTTCCGGTTTTTTTTTATAGTATCAATTGTTTATTATCAATGACTTAAACATTTTAAATATCTGATATCTATATCCTATATATATTTTCCTGGTTAAATCAGTTGGAGTAAAGTTTTTCAAGTGTATTTAAACTTCGCCACAGTCGAAGTTAGCTTCGTCTTCTCGTTTTTTATTCAATAAAGTGATACAAAATATAATAGATCCCAGACCCCAATAACCACAATTTGAATAGAAAATCAAAGTTTAACATAGCTTTGGCTTCTAGCCGTCAGCTGTTTTCGCTTAATTTGTTGATGAAGTTATTATTAATTACAAGTTGCATGTGTATAGTTATAAATATAAAAAATTAAAAGTCTTCTGAAAAAATACGTGTTCTATAATTAGAGGCGTCTACCAAATAGTGAAACAACTTTTCTCATCTTTCTTCATTTAGAATTTCGATAACATGGTTTAGATTTTGCATTCCTTGCTGCCAGTAAAAACTTCTGATTTCCTTTAGTATTGGTATATTATCATTGGCGTATTTAGATTACACAAAGTGCAGTTACCATCTGTGTTATTGCTATATGATCGGTATTGAAGATTTAACATTTCGCATCTAGCTCCAAAGACTAATGATATTAGTGTCGGGCTATTTTCATTATTAAAATAATTTTCCACCCCAAGGGAAAAATTTAGTTGCTTGTATAGCTGTCGTGTATTGCTTTTTCCCGCCTAAGCCTTGAAATCAGCGCAATTCCAGCTATCCTCCTTTTGCCAAATAAGTAATTAGACTCACGACGTTGGGTCGTCAATAATAGTTGACATTAAACTTTTCTGCCAGATCTATCCATGCTCCAAATCAATGTGCTCGATTAGCTAACATAAATCTTGTGATAATAATATCCTCCCATAAATTTAAATATTTGCTTTGGGCTTAAACAGGCCAAAACTTGGCCAAATAAGCTGATTTAAATGCAAAAAAATTTACATAATTAGAGAAAAAGTTCGGCCATATGCTAGGGATGTTCAAATACAAATCAAATTACCACACTGGCCTAAAGTAAATTTTTTGTTTTAAAATATTACTATAAATCGTGAATAGTCCGACTTAAAAGTCCAATTCTGACCCTTTTGGCTATAAATATTTTTCATTAGTATATAATCTATCGCATAGACACCATAAGTTCAGAAATGAATGCCAAGTAGAGCCACTAATAAGTAAAAAGAGCATTTAATTTGTTTTTCCGCCAAAACTTGCGACCAAGAACCGATGAAGCTAAACCGAAGCCAGTTTTGGAATCTGGGCAGATAACTTTATCATATTTATATACCAGCAAGGCTGGACAACACAATGTTGGTCATTTTTTTGACCTGTGTTATTTATGAACCTAAAGGTAGAAATGCGGCCGCTAAGTTTTTATTTTAGACCTATGGTTTCTTGGGCAAATGTTCTTAGAATTGTCCATAGATTGCGATTCTGCTATACGCCTATTTCATTTTTTTTGCCCTATACAATTCGACCTGCCCTAATGTACATCAATTCATGATGTTGGTCCTCGCCCCAAACAAACTCAGTACCTCCGAGAAATTTAAGATACAGTACTCCATGTTAACATTAAGTATCGATTCACTATATATAGGAATTAAGCTATCTGATTTATGGAAAAGGCATTGGCTGAGTGGATAGGCTTGTCGCCTTGTTTTTTATACACTTGAAAAGTGTATATTAATTTTGCCCAGAAGTTTGTAACGCATAGAAATATTCATTTCCGACCCCATAAACTATATATATTCTTGATCAGGACGACGAGCTGAGTTCATTTCCGCTTGTCCGTCCGTCCGTCTGTCTGTTTCTACGCGAACTAGTCTCTCAGTTTTAAAGCTATCGAGCTGAAATTTTGCACAGAGTCTTATTTTTACTGCACGCAACTAATATGTCGGAGCCGGCCGGATCGGATGACTATATCATATAGCTGCCATAGGAACGATCTGTCTAAGAAATAGTTTTAGTTAGAAAAACTTTTTTGTTTTTCATCGTAGCGTCACTAATCTTAGTTTATGTTAGTTTTATATGTTTACACATAATTCTGGAAAAATTTATCAAAATCGGATCACTATAGCATATAGCTGCCACAGGAACGATCGGTCGAAAAATAAGTCGTTGTGAGAAAAACTTTTTTGATTTCCATCGTAGCATCTCCAATCGTAGTATATATTTGTTTTATATGTTTCCACACAATTCTGAAAAAATGTATCAAAATCGGATGACTATAGCATATAGCTGCCATATAAACGGTCGGTCAAAAAACTAGTTCTAGTGAGAAAAAACTTTTTTGTTTGTTATCGTAGCGTCCCCAATCTTGGTATATATTAGTTTTATATGCTTTCACATAATTTTGAAAAAAATTATCAAAATCGGATGACTATAGCATATAGCTGCCATAGGACCGATCGGTCGGAAAATGTGTTTTACTAAGAAAAGTTTTTTTTATGGTATCAAATTTTTATTATCAATGATTTAAAAATTTTAAATATTTGATATCTATATCCTATATATATTTTTCCAGTTAAATCAGTTGGAGTAAAGTTTTTCAAGTGTATTAAAACTTCGGCACAGTCGAAGTTAGCTTTGCCTTCTCGTTTGATATGCTGGTTCGAATCCCGGTAATGGTTGGTTCCATTTTTTTCTTTAAATATTTTTTTTATGCTTTATTTTTATTGGGTTTGTGCAAATGTATGTAACAGCCAGAAGGAAGCATCTCCGACCCTATAAAGTATATATATTCTTGATCAGCATCAACAGCCGAGTCGATTTAGCCATGTCCGTCTGTCCGTCTGTTCGTATGAACGAAGAGATCTCAGAGATGGTAAGAGATAGTGGTTTGAGGTGTATGGAACATATATTTCTTATACTTGCAGGCAGATCAAGTTTAGTTTTGATTTTTGCCACGCCCCCTGCCTCCCCGCAAATTGAAAAATACTTAATATCTTCCACAATTTTGGAGTAAGGTTGTTCGAACCTTCTAGACATATATTCTACCCATCATTTCTTATCAAGCCCCCATACATCGTTTTCCGATCAGATGAACAATAGTGGCGCTATATGTAAAAGAAAATTTAATGCAACGACAACAACAACACCGCAGCTATTGGTAGAACTTACGAGAAAGAGAGAGCGAGAGGGCAATAGCTTACTAGTAATTTCCCAATTGGAGTTGGCTTGACGGCATTAGCTAACTGGACTTCGCCGCTTTCAGTTTCCCCCTTCCCTTCTTTCCAATAGATATTTGTGTAAGGAGTCAAAGACCAAGTATGAGAGGAGCGATGCAATTGAGATGGCCTGCGGTCAGAAAACACGCGTGATTTCCGCGTGACTAATATAGATACGTTTATGTTAATAGGAAATTGTATACAAATTTTATAATTTTACGAGTTTTGTACTAGGGTAATTCTTTTTCAACCAGATGAACGATAGTCGAAAGAGTTGCCACCCCCAGATTTTGAAAAACCCTCACACTTTAAAGTTATCAGTTATATACAAACAGGTATATTACAGTCGGGCTTGACCGACTTTCTTACTTGTTATGTTTATGATTCTACTTCAAATTACCGTTTCTCGTAGAGTAAAACATTGTACATATATGTGGCAGTGGAACTAGGCTAATAAACATCATCAAGCTTGAGGGAAACTGCAGCTAAACTGGTTAGTCGACAAAAGAACTGGATCTATATACAGGAGCTTGCAGCCAGGTTGTTAGCATCTGCTTCGATTCTGCTAGCACACGACGTGCCATTCAATTTCTTTAGCAAGGCCCAGAATCAGGGAATAATACCGAAACCGTTAACCGAAATAAACCGTTTAAAGCCGGGAATCGAAACCGAAACCGATAATAACATTTTTTTAGGACCGTTAACCGTTATAATAGGAACCGAAAAACCCGGAACCAACCCAAAACGCTAATACCGGTATTGTTTCGGTTTTTATTATTTATTTTATTGATTTTTTTTTGGATTAAAGTACTCTGGAGTGACAACTGCTAAGAAATGGGATTTGGTGCGCCAAAAAATGACCGAGAAAAATACGGAAGCGCTCGTTGTTAGTGCACTCGACGAGATTGCCTGTAAGTGAATATATAAATCTAGCGTATACCCGCGGCTTTGATCGCATTTGTGCAAGGCAGTATTTTAAAAGGGAATGGGAAGTATTTTTTTTTTATTTTCAAAATGCTTCGTTTTGTAATTAATTAGATTTAACCCCATGAACCCATTTCTTGCAACATTTAAATAAGTTGACAATTATGTGACTGAGCCGCAAAGGTATCGCTTTCGCCAAAAATGCAGAATTCTGTCCTCATTGTGTTGCTTTTGCATTTTGGAAAACCCAGTTCTTTGCTTACAATGGACGAACTGACTAACAACAAAGAATTAAAATATACAATTTTTGATTCATTGGAATTTAAAACAGAACATTTAATGTTGGCCACAGTTTGAAGTGTCTTCGTGTCAAATTATTCGCTGTAAATGTTATAATAATTGCGATAATAATTGCGATGGCCACGCATTAATGTATTATGGACAGGGGTTCAACAGTTGGCTTGTGGTTGTCATGTCTCATGTGTCGAACAGTGTGAACTCAGCCTAACTTCAATAAGTTTGAAGATTATACTTACAAACCGAGTTCTACCTTTGAAAATTTGTTTTCCCATTGTTTTGTTTTGCATTTCTAATACAGCCTGGACATTACCCTTTCATACCCTTCAACCAATTTAAAAAAAATTCAAAGTAGTTTAGTAGATATACGGTCCTGTTCCGAATTTCGAGTCGATTTTCGTGTAAATGTTAGTATTTTGCCATCGGTTACTAGGTCAGGTATTAGAAAACTCGGAATTGTTTGAGCAGCAGAATCCGGCTCCTTAATTCCAAGTGAATTCAATTTGAGAGAAAAGGACAAAACTATACTTGCATATAGTTTTATTCAAATTGAATTCGGAATAAAAAGTTTACACGAAAATCGACTCGAAATTCGGAACAGGGCCCATAGACATTTAATTTAGTGGAGCAATGTTCTTGCTGAAGTGAGTATTTTATACGTCGCTTAAAACTTTAAGCACGTTTGTCTTGAAACCACGATTTTTGACCTGGTAGCCACGATTGCGCTTGTTCTACTGAACCGATTTTAATCAGCCATGTTGCAATCGACTCAGAATCATGAAGAAAATCATAACTGGTAGAGTATATATAGGATATAGATATCAGATATTTATAAATTCAAAATCATTGAGAATCATAGTTTTATCGCGCTACCATAAAAGAAATATTTTCTTAGTAAATCACATTTTCCGACCGATCTGTCCTATGACAGCTATATGCTATATTCATCCGATTTTGAAAAATTTTTCAATAATTATGTGGAGGCATATGACACTAATATATACTAAGTTTGGTGACAATACGATTGAAAATAAAAAAGGTGTTTTCACTAGAACTAGTTTTTTGACCCATCGTTTCTATGACAGCTATATGATATAGTCATCCGATTTTGATAAATTATTCCAGAATTATTTGAAAGCACATATAACTAAAATATACCACGATTGGTGACGCTACGATGGAAAACAAAAAAGTTTTTCTCACTAGAACTAGTTTTTGAACCGATCGTTCCTATTGCTATCCTATATATGATATGGTCATTCGATCCGGCCGGTTCCGGTTTTTTTTTATAGTATCAATTGTTTATTATCAATGACTTAAACATTTTAAATATCTGATATCTATATCCTATATATATTTTCCTGGTTAAATCAGTTGGAGTAAAGTTTTTCAAGTGTATTTAAACTTCGCCACAGTCGAAGTTAGCTTCGTCTTCTCGTTTTTTATTCAATAAAGTGATACAAAATATAATAGATCCCAGACCCCAATAACCACAATTTGAATAGAAAATCAAAGTTTAACATAGCTTTGGCTTCTAGCCGTCAGCTGTTTTCGCTTAATTTGTTGATGAAGTTATTATTAATTACAAGTTGCATGTGTATAGTTATAAATATAAAAAATTAAAAGTCTTCTGAAAAAATACGTGTTCTATAATTAGAGGCGTCTACCAAATAGTGAAACAACTTTTCTCATCTTTCTTCATTTAGAATTTCGATAACATGGTTTAGATTTTGCATTCCTTGCTGCCAGTAAAAACTTCTGATTTCCTTTAGTATTGGTATATTATCATTGGCGTATTTAGATTACACAAAGTGCAGTTACCATCTGTGTTATTGCTATATGATCGGTATTGAAGATTTAACATTTCGCATCTAGCTCCAAAGACTAATGATATTAGTGTCGGGCTATTTTCATTATTAAAATAATTTTCCACCCCAAGGGAAAAATTTAGTTGCTTGTATAGCTGTCGTGTATTGCTTTTTCCCGCCTAAGCCTTGAAATCAGCGCAATTCCAGCTATCCTCCTTTTGCCAAATAAGTAATTAGACTCACGACGTTGGGTCGTCAATAATAGTTGACATTAAACTTTTCTGCCAGATCTATCCATGCTCCAAATCAATGTGCTCGATTAGCTAACATAAATCTTGTGATAATAATATCCTCCCATAAATTTAAATATTTGCTTTGGGCTTAAACAGGCCAAAACTTGGCCAAATAAGCTGATTTAAATGCAAAAAAATTTACATAATTAGAGAAAAAGTTCGGCCATATGCTAGGGATGTTCAAATACAAATCAAATTACCACACTGGCCTAAAGTAAATTTTTTGTTTTAAAATATTACTATAAATCGTGAATAGTCCGACTTAAAAGTCCAATTCTGACCCTTTTGGCTATAAATATTTTTCATTAGTATATAATCTATCGCATAGACACCATAAGTTCAGAAATGAATGCCAAGTAGAGCCACTAATAAGTAAAAAGAGCATTTAATTTGTTTTTCCGCCAAAACTTGCGACCAAGAACCGATGAAGCTAAACCGAAGCCAGTTTTGGAATCTGGGCAGATAACTTTATCATATTTATATACCAGCAAGGCTGGACAACACAATGTTGGTCATTTTTTTGACCTGTGTTATTTATGAACCTAAAGGTAGAAATGCGGCCGCTAAGTTTTTATTTTAGACCTATGGTTTCTTGGGCAAATGTTCTTAGAATTGTCCATAGATTGCGATTCTGCTATACGCCTATTTCATTTTTTTGCCCTATACAATTCGACCTGCCCTAATGTACATCAATTCATGATGTTGGTCCTCGCCCCAAACAAACTCAGTACCTCCGAGAAATTTAAGATACAGTACTCCATGTTAACATTAAGTATCGATTCACTATATATAGGAATTAAGCTATCTGATTTATGGAAAAGGCATTGGCTGAGTGGATAGGCTTGTCGCCTTGTTTTTTATACACTTGAAAAGTGTATATTAATTTTGCCCAGAAGTTTGTAACGCATAGAAATATTCATTTCCGACCCCATAAACTATATATATTCTTGATCAGGACGACGAGCTGAGTTCATTTCCGCTTGTCCGTCCGTCCGTCTGTCTGTTTCTACGCGAACTAGTCTCTCAGTTTTAAAGCTATCGAGCTGAAATTTTGCACAGAGTCTTATTTTTACTGCACGCAACTAATATGTCGGAGCCGGCCGGATCGGATGACTATATCATATAGCTGCCATAGGAACGATCTGTCTAAGAAATAGTTTTAGTTAGAAAAACTTTTTTGTTTTTCATCGTAGCGTCACTAATCTTAGTTTATGTTAGTTTTATATGTTTACACATAATTCTGGAAAAATTTATCAAAATCGGATCACTATAGCATATAGCTGCCACAGGAACGATCGGTCGAAAAATAAGTCGTTGTGAGAAAAACTTTTTTGATTTCCATCGTAGCATCTCCAATCGTAGTATATATTTGTTTTATATGTTTCCACACAATTCTGAAAAAATGTATCAAAATCGGATGACTATAGCATATAGCTGCCATATAAACGGTCGGTCAAAAAACTAGTTCTAGTGAGAAAAACTTTTTTGTTTGTTATCGTAGCGTCCCCAATCTTGGTATATATTAGTTTTATATGCTTTCACATAATTTTGAAAAAAATTATCAAAATCGGATGACTATAGCATATAGCTGCCATAGGACCGATCGGTCGGAAAATGTGTTTTACTAAGAAAAGTTTTTTTTATGGTATCAAATTTTTATTATCAATGATTTAAAAATTTTAAATATTTGATATCTATATCCTATATATATTTTTCCAGTTAAATCAGTTGGAGTAAAGTTTTTCAAGTGTATTAAAACTTCGGCACAGTCGAAGTTAGCTTTGCCTTCTCGTTTGATATGCTGGTTCGAATCCCGGTAATGGTTGGTTCCATTTTTTTCTTTAAATATTTTTTTTTATGCTTTATTTTTATTGGGTTTGTGCAAATGTATGTAACAGCCAGAAGGAAGCATCTCCGACCCTATAAAGTATATATATTCTTGATCAGCATCAACAGCCGAGTCGATTTAGCCATGTCCGTCTGTCCGTCTGTTCGTATGAACGAAGAGATCTCAGAGATGGTAAGAGATAGTGGTTTGAGGTGTATGGAACATATATTTCTTATACTTGCAGGCAGATCAAGTTTAGTTTTGATTTTTGCCACGCCCCCTGCCTCCCCCGCAAATTGAAAAATACTTAATATCTTCCACAATTTTGGAGTAAGGTTGTTCGAACCTTCTAGACATATATTCTACCCATCATTTCTTATCAAGCCCCCATACATCGTTTTCCGATCAGATGAACAATAGTGGCGTAAAAGAAAATTTAATGCAACGACAACAACAACACCGCAGCTATTGGTAGAACTTACGAGAAAGAGAGAGCGAGAGGGCAATAGCTTACTAGTAATTTCCCAATTGGAGTTGGCTTGACGGCATTAGCTAACTGGACTTCGCCGCTTTCAGTTTCCCCCTTCCCTTCTTTCCAATAGATATTTGTGTAAGGAGTCAAAGACCAAGTATGAGAGGAGCGATGCAATTGAGATGGCCTGCGGTCAGAAAACACGCGTGATTTCCGCGTGACTAATATAGATACGTTTATGTTAATAGGAAATTGTATACAAATTTTATAATTTTACGAGTTTTGTACTAGGGTAATTCTTTTTCAACCAGATGAACGATAGTCGAAAGAGTTGCCACCCCCAGATTTTGAAAAACCCTCACACTTTAAAGTTATCAGTTATATACAAGCAGGTATATTACAGTCGGGCTTGACCGACTTTCTTACTTGTTATGTTTATGATTCTACTTCAAATTACCGTTTCTCGTAGAGTAAAACATTGTACATATATGTGGCAGTGGAACTAGGCTAATAAACATCATCAAGCTTGAGGGAAACTGCAGCTAAACTGGTTAGTCGACAAAAGAACTGGATCTATATACAGGAGCTTGCAGCCAGGTTGTTAGCATCTGCTTCGATTCTGCTAGCACACGACGTGCCATTCAATTTCTTTAGCAAGGCCCAGAATCAGGGAATAATACCGAAACCGTTAACCGAAATAAACCGTTTAAAGCCGGGAATCGAAACCGAAACCGATAATAACATTTTTTTAGGACCGTTAACCGTTATAATAGGAACCGAAAAACCCGGAACCAACCCAAAACGCTAATACCGGTATTGTTTCGGTTTTTTATTATTTATTTTATTGATTTTTGATTATTTCAAATATATATTTTAACTGGTAAAATAGCAATATATATATATATACTCAGAACAGGGTCTCACATTTTAAAAATTTTGCTCTTAAAGAATATCCAGAATTATATTCTCTTTTAATGATATATAAAATATAGAAAAAAGATTAAAAGAAAGCGGAAAAACTTTTCATTGGTAAGTCTTAAAAAAATCCTCCCTTGAATATAGAAATGTTAGAAAAATATTAATATAAATTTTAGAAATTAAGTTTCACGGTTTTAATTTAAAATCGACCTAAAAAAATGCTGTTTTAATATTTCGAAAAATGTAATGTAAGGAAAACTTATGGCTGATTTTATATTTCAATCTGATTTTGTGTTTTTTTTAAGAGCTGATACACCTCTTTGAGTATTTTACCAGAGTTCTATGAGGTATATTGGACCGTAGTCTTATAGTATGGGTTCAAATCTATCCAAATCGCTAAAGATCTCTATTTTATAAGAACGGGCGGCCACTGCATGTTTTTTAGAAGGCTTCCACATGAAGGAGGATTCTTATGAAGATCTGTAGTTCTAACGATATATTTATTTTAGTCAAAGCAAAAAATTGTGCCCTTATAGTTTGGTTTTGATTCAGGAAAATATCCAATAGCATTGTTCCACTGGCACATTCTTGACAACATTCTCTAAATGTTCTAAATGTTAACATTCGTTCGGTGTATTTTGAATGTTAATTCGTCACGAATGTTGTGATTTCTGTTACAACATGCGTGACAAATGCTGCCATCTCTGTCACAACATTTGTGATAAATATTGCCATCACTGTTACAACATTCGTTATTCGCCCGGGTACGTTTACATTTTTTTCTAAATCGGCATGATATCAAAGTGCCAAGTGCCAACATTTGAAAAAATTATTGTGAAAAGTCGAGGTAAGTACCAACAATTCTGCTTTATTTATTGAAGAATATTAACAAGAAAATTGTTCTTTCAGATTAATTAATCCCGAAAACTGGCCATAACGTGGGAAGGACTACCAAAATTGGCAAAATCTTTACCATCAGGAACGAAAAGAGCGATCAGCGAGGCCGAGGAGTATGAGAAGCATCGCTAGATAATTTCAGCCCCATATCACCTACGTGTTCGGTGTAAAGGAGGCTGCCGGGCAGGGTGGCGAATAAATCAGCCAGTCGGAAAAGAGCAGTGTGCTGAAGAAATACAGCAAGACCATAAAGCGGCTCGGACGCAGAACGACAGCCGACAAGGAAAAGCACGAGTACAAGATGCAAGAGCCTACCAAATTTTTTTAACAAGAACAAGATGCAAAAACCTTTAATCTTAGACCACATAATTCAATAATAAATATTACAGTTTAATTTAAAGTCGCCAGTGTTTCTTATGGGATTGGGTCTCTACTTGGGCAAGCCTTCGTTCTCGACCCAGTTAAGTCAGGACTTAGGTACTTTTTGACATATTAAGCACATAAGCGACGGCTTCCTCGGAAGTTTTCAGACTGCCAATCTTGCAGTGGGTAATGATCTCAGTAACGGTATATGGCTTCTCATGTCCGTATGCTCCTGACTGTCTCCAAAAAAGGGAATGTTGATAGAGAAAGGTATTTTTCAGTTTTCCTCAGTTTCTTTGCAACCAACTCCTCAAAATGGTCCTCCCTCACTAGAATCTGGCATATGTATATGCAGTTTTGATTTTTTGTCAGAAATCAACAGCAAGGCAGAAAAGTATATTTCAAATAATATTTTTGTAATTTATTTACTTGGGTGTCAATTTAAACATTCACTTGTAACCGTGATGAACATTCGTCAGTGGAACAAGAAAACATTCACATTCGAGAATGTTGTTGAATGTTTGTCAGTGGAACAAGGGTATAAGTCGAGTTTGTCTGGGCAACATAAGAATAGAGAATTCCTTAATTGTAGGTTTTTTTTTCTGAGTGTAGCGATACGGGGCGTGGACAGAAGCAAAGTTGTTCGTCTAAAAATTAAAAGGCTAGAAATAAAACAATTTTTTAGTTATATTACAACCAGGGTGTCAGCCAGATGAACCTGAACCGGAACCGTATACCGAAAAGAACCGATTAAAACTCAGAACCGGAACCGTTATTATTTATTTTTTGAGTACCGGTATTTCGAGACCTTTATTTTTGGAAGTGAAATCACCGAAAAGAACAGAAACATTGTACCAGTACAGTTTCGGTTCTGATTTTTTTTGTATTTCAGTTTTATTGCTTCAATCAGGGATTTCCTCAGGGTAAAAAAGCTTACAAAATTAAGAAAATGTACTTAAACCTTCTGTTAGGTTAGCAAAAACTTACAAATGTTAGATTAGGGGACCACCTGGTTTTTATTTAAATTTCAATAAGAATACGAATTTTATTTTATTCTTTTCTTCTTTTTTGGTTCTATAATTTTCAAATATTATTAAATTATACTTTATTCAACACAGTTAATGTTAAAACTAGTTGTGGGATTTTCCTATTTTTCCATTTACAAAGGAAACGAATTAATAACAGCAGAGTTAAATTGTGATCGGTAAAGTTAACTTCATACAGTGTATTTAACATTCCATCACATTTCAAAAGTTATCCTTGCCTTCCAGTTACACAAGTATTATTAGGACATTTGTTTTCAGGGGTAAAGTTGGGTTTGTTTAATTTTCTTTCTTTATAACTACTTTCTGTTGTGTAGGTTGCTACTGTTCTATTATATCTTTGGTTTAAAGGGTTTTAAAATTATACCGGTACATACCGGTACGTACCGGTATACCGAAATAAAATCCAAAATACCGATCTGGAACCGAATACCGAAATAAACTAGAACCTAAACAGAACCTTTCACCGAAACATTAGTTTTGGTAAGTACCGGAACCGAAATTCGATTCGGTTTGATTCTCTGATTACAACTATTAATTTTTAGATATCTTGAAATAATTTAAATTTTTTGATATAAAAAAAATTATACTTGTACCGGTAAGTACCGATATACCGAAATAAAAGTCTGAGTACCGTATCGGAACCGAAAACCAAAATAGAACCTTTAAACTACATTCTCATTTCGGTACATACCGGAACCGATATTCGTTTCGGAATTAATCCCTGCCCAGAATGATTTACGGTCTTTTATGCTTGATAATTCTACTTCCATTTAATTGATTTTTAAGGGATTAGTATAAGTCCTTCTTCTTCTTTTTTTTTAATGAGAGGATGAGATGTAATGGTAATAATCGAGAAAATTTTTATGTACAGGGTTGCCCATATTCGACGGCCCCATCTGGGAACGCCATAACTTTTGACAGAGATGTCAGATCGCTTAATGACATACCGCGTTTGACGCGTTCAACGTGCTTTTAAAAAATTAAAAAATGTGAAAAGTGCACCTTCTAAGAACACCATTAAGCGTTTATACGAAAAATTTTCGACTGGTGAGGCTCTTTCTAATCCGAAGAGGCCAAATAAAAGTCGACCAAGGCGATCGTCCGAGAATATCGCTGCCGTAAGAGCCAGTGTTGAGAGGTCCCCAAGAACATCCCAAAAACGCCGTTCTCAGCAGTTGGGCATGGCTCGGTCCACTTTACAACGGATTATTCGCGTTGATTTGCATTTGTTCCCGTACAAAATTCAATTGACGCAAAGATTGTTGCCTGCGGACAAGCCTCGTCGATTGGAATGGGCCCAAAGAGTCATCGAAATGGCCGAAGATGACGAGCAATTTTGGAACAAAATTATCATGTCCGATGAAGCCCATTTCACATTGAATGGGACCGCCACTGAAAATCCTCAGGAGATTCAAGAAGTGCCTCTTCATGACGAAAAAGTCACAGTTTGGTGCGGCGTTAGTGCGAAAACGGTCATTGGGCCGTTTTTCTTCCAAAATGAAAATGGCCATGCTGTTACCATCAACCAGGAGCGTTATCGCGACATGATGACCAATTTTGTGATGCCAATTATTCGTCGAAAGCGTATGAGGCAGTTCTGGTTTCAACAAGACGGCGCTCCACCGCACACAAGTCGCATAACAATCGATTTTCTGAAGAAATTGTTTCCGGGCCGTTTGATGTCGAAAAGTGGTGATTTGGACTGGCCACCGCGTTCGCCCGATTTGACGCCGCCTGACTTCTTCTTGTGGGGATATTTGAAGTCAAAGCTCAAGGACAACATTCGTGAAGAAATAGCCGCTATTCCGGCTATATTCCGGCGCGAAAACGATGGAAAATGCTGCAAAAAGGGCACAATACGCCATCAACGCCAGAGGCGGCCATTTGAGAGATATCATATTCAAAAATTGATGTAAACAAATCTACTTGGAACAAATTAAATGATTAAGATTGCCAACCGCCAAATTTTTATTTTTTTCTTTGATTTTTTTAAAAAAAACATGGGTCCGTCGAATATGGGCAACCCTGTATTCATTTACTAAATGCTTATTCATTTTTATTTTGCTTGTTTTTTCTTCCTTTTTTATACCCTCTGAAAGGGTATTTTAAAATTGTCACGATTTTTGTAACGCAGTAAAGGAAGCATTTCCGACCACATAAAGTATATATATTTTTGATCAGCATGACGAGCCGAGTTCATTTCCGTCTGTCCGTCCGTCTGTTTCTAAGCTATCTGCTCCCTCAGTTTTGAAGCTATCTTGACCAAAATTGTGTTTGTAACGCATAGAAGGAAGCATCTCCGATCCCGTAAACTATATATATTTTTGATCAGCATCAATAGTCGAGTCTATCTGTTTCTATGCTATCTCCTCCCTCAGTTTTGAAGCTATCTTGTCCAAACTTAGCAAAAAGTCTTTATATACAAATACGCTGCACATTTGTCGGTATCAGCCGGATCGGATGACTATACCATATAGCTGCCATAGGAACGATCGGTCCAAAAACTAGTTCTAACGAGAAAAACTTTTTTGTTTATAAATATATCGGATAAATATAACGTATAGCTGCCATACCACAATCGGCTTCTGGCTTGGTCAGCCAAATGGTTACGAAAGTAGCGCAATCTGTTGGTCAGCTTGGGACAGGTTCTAAGCGAAATTACATTTCTCTAAAATAACACTAGTTTACAGCGAAAAAGACCCATTGAAGCCATTATTTTTTTACGATGTATTTTGGAATGCTGAACTCAAAAATGAATTTCAAAAAATTTTGTATGGATACGTTTTTGAGTTAGAATTTTTTTTTAGTTTTTCGGTAGGTACCCATACCTTTTAAGCCATATCTCGAGTTACAAACTTTAGATGAAGTTAAGCAAGGAATTAATCAAAAGGAACATTTTCCAATCGGTTTAGTAGTTTAAAAGTAAGAAGCAAAAATATTTCGAAAAAATGATTTTTTTCTCAAAAACGTGAAAAATTTGATTTTCTAAAATCTGTAAATGGTTGAAAATAAAAATAAACGAGAAGGCAAAGCTAACTTCGACTGTGCCGAAGTTTTAATACACTTGAAAAACTTTACTCCAACTGATTTAACAGGAAAAATATATATAAGATATAGATATCAGATATTTAAAATTTTTAAATCATTGATCATAAATAAAACGAGAAGTAAAAGAAAACACATTTTCCGACCGATCGGTCCTATGGCAGCTATATGCTATAGTCATCCGATTTTGATAAATTTTTTCAGACTTGTATGGAAACATATAAAACAAATATATACTACGACTGGAGACGCTACGATAAGAAACAAAAAAGTTTTTCTCACTAGAAGTAGTTTTTTGACTGACCGTTTATATGGCAGCTATAGGCTATAGTCATCCGATTTTGATAAATTTTTTCAGTATTGTGTGGAAACATATAAAACAAATATATACTACGATTCGAGACGCTACGATGGAAATCAAAAAAGTTTTTCTCACAAAGACTTATTTTTCGACCGATCGTTCCTATGGCAGCTATATGCTATAGTGATCCGATTTTGACAGACGGACAGACGGACGGACGGACAGACGGAAATGAACTCGGCTCGTCGTCCTGATCAAGAATATATATAGTTTATGTGGTCGGAAATGAATATTTCTATGCGTTACAAACTTCTGGGCAAAATTAATATACACTTTTCAAGTGTATAAAAAAATTGTTTTTTCTGTTATTCTTACAAATTTCCCTATTACGAAGAAAATAAGGCGTTGATGACGAAAATCTGTGGATAAATAGCGAAGTTGTAAGCAATTGTGTGAAAAAACTAGGGGTCATATTTGACTATTTTACGTGTTCATTAAAAGAATATTTTTTTTTACTTTGCCTTTTGCTCAATGTAAGAGTTCCAATAGAAGCCAAATCACAGAAAAAAATTAAGAGCAAGGCAAAAAACAAAGAAAAAATAAAAATATTTTTTAATAAATACATAAAACAATGAAATTTGACTGTTAGTACTTGTACTCAATTGCTTACAGCTCCTTTATTTGTCCATAGATATTCTTTACCAATGCCTTATTTTTTTCGTAGAAGTGCTATTCGTAAGAACAAAAGAAAAAAACAATTTATTTTTATCAGTTTCAACCTTTTACAGATTTTAGGAAAACAAAATTTGCACGTATTTGACAAAAAAAAATCGATTTTTTCGAAATATTTTTGCTTGTAGCATTGTAACTACTGAACGGAATGGAAAATGATCTTCAACTAGATTATTGCAAATTGCATACCCTTTAGATTAATACCTTGCTTGACGACATCTAAAGTTTCTATCTCGAGATATGTTATAAAATGTAAGGGTACCTACCGAAAAAACTGAAAAAAATTCTAACTCAAAAACGTATCCATACAACAATTTTTGAATTAAATTTTTGAGCTCAGCATTTCAAAGTACATCATTAAAAAATAACAGATTAAATGGTTCTTTTTTTTTTTATTGCAAACTAGTGTAATCAGGAAAACAAATTCTTATGTAAAATAAAAACGAGAAGGCAAAGCTAACTTCGACTGTGCCGAAGTTTTAATACACTTGAAAAACTTTACTCCAGCTGATTTAACCGGTAAAATATATACAGGATAAAGTTATCAGATATTTTAAATTTTTAAATCATTGATAACAAAAATTTGATACCATAAAACAAAACTTTTCTTAGTAAAGCACATTTTTCGACCGATCGGTGCTATGGCAGCTATATGCTATAGTCCTCCGATTTTGATAAAATCTTCCAGAATTGTGTTAACGCATATAAAACTAATATATACCAAGATTGGTGACGCTACGATGAAAAATAAAAAAGTTTTTCCCACTAGAACTAGTTTTTTGACCGACCGTTTATATGGCAGCTATATGCTATATTCATTCGATTTTAATAATTTTTTTCACAAATATGTAAAATCATCTAAAACTAATATATACCAGATACCAGATTGGTGACGCTACAATAGAAAAGGCTTATTTTCCGACCGATCGTTCCTATGACAGCTATAAGATATAGTCATCCGATCCGGCCGGTTCCGACATATTAGTTGCGTGCAGCAAAAAGAAGACTCTGTACAAAATTTCAGCTCGATAGCTTTAAAACTGAGAGACTAGTTCGCGTAGAAACAGACAGACAGACGGACAGACAGACGGACGGACGGACGGACGGACGGACAAGCGGAAATGAACTCGGCTCGTCGTCCTGATCAAGAATATATATAGTTTATGGGGTCGGAAATGAATATTTCTATGCGTTACAAACTTCTGGGCAAAATTAATATACACTTTTCAAGTGTATAAAAAGTACTCTAAAAGGTGATTATTATAGACAATAAAGATAAAGCTCAAATAAAAGCAATACTGTCGAAATACCATGACGATCCTATTAAGGGAGGTCAATTCAGGCATTTCGCGAACCCTGTAAAAAATAAGACAATATTTTTATTGGCCACTTATGATCAAAACGATTAAACAGTATGTAAAAACTTGTTCAAAATGCCAACAAGCTTAAACTACAACACATACCAAAACACCAAAGATAATAACTCCAACGCCAGCAACAGCATTCGATACGGTACTAATAGATACCATTGGTCCACTCTTAAGAACTGAAAATTGCAATGAGAATGCAGTTATCATTTGTGATTTAACTAAATATTTAGTAACAATCCCATTACCAAAAAAAACGAGAAGGCAAAGCTAACTTCGACTGTGCCGAAGTTTTAATACACTTGAAAAACTTTACTCCAACTGATTTAACAGGAAAAATATATATAAGATATAGATATCAGATATTTAAAATTTTTAAATCATTGATCATAAATAAAACGAGAAGGCAAAGCTAACTTCGACTGTGCCGAAGTTTTAATACACTTGAAAAACTTTACTCCAACTGATTTAACTGGAAAAAGTATATATTGGATATAGATATCAGATATTTAAAAATTTTTAAATCATTGATAATAAAAAATTTATACCATAAAAAAACTTTTCTTAGTTAAACACATTTTCCGACCGATCGGTCCTATGGCATCTATATGCTATAGTCATCCGATTTTGATCATTTTTTTCAAAATTATGTGAAAGCATATAGAACTAATATATACCAAGATTGGGTACGCTACGATAAAAAACAAAAAAGTTTTTCTCACTAGAAGTAGTTTTTTGACCGACCGTTTATATGGCAGCTATATGCTATAGTCATCCGATTTTGATAAATTTTTTCAGAATTGTGTGGAAACATATAAAACAAATATATACTACGATTCGAGACGCTACGATGGAAATCAAAAAAGTTTTTCTCACAAAGACTTATTTTTCGACCGATCGTTCCTATGGCAGCTATATGCTATAGTGATCCGATTTTGATATACTTTTCCAGAATTATGTGGAAGCATATAAAACTAACATATACCAAGATTAGTGACGATACGATGGAAAACAAAAAAGTTGTTCTTACTAGAAATAGTTCTTAGACCGATCGTTCCTATGGCAGCTATATGATATAGTCATCCGATCCGGCCGGTTCCGACATATTAGTTGCGTGCAGTAAAAAGAAGACTCTGTGCAAAATTTCAGCTCGATAGCTTTAAAACTGAGGGACTAGTTCGCGTAGAAACAGACAGACAGACAGACAGACAGACGGACAGACAGACGGACAGACGGACAGACGGACGGACGGACAGACGGAAATGAACTCGGCTCGTCGTCCTGATCAAGAATATATAGTGTTTATGTGGTCGGAAATTAATATTTCTATGCGTTACAAACTTCTGGGCAAAATTAATATACACTTTTCAAGTGTATAAAAAATATCGAAAATGATGTATGGCGAACGATAGGTATTATTTAAATATATTCTAGAAGGTTCGAACAATCTATTTTCAAAATTTGGGAGATTAGCTTTTTTATTTTTATACACTTGAAAAGTGTATATTAATTTTGCCCAGAAGTTTGTAACGCATAGAAATATTCATTTCCGACCACATAAACTATATATATTCTTGATCAGGACGACGAGCCGAGTTCATTTCCGTCTGTCCGTCCGTCCGTCTGTCCGTCTGTCTGTCTGTCTGTTTCTACGCAAACTAGTCCCTCAGTTTTAAAGCTATCGAGCTGAAATTTTGCACAGAGTCTTCTTTTTACTGCACGCAACTAATATGTCGGAACCGGCAGGATCGGATGACTATATCATATAGCTGCCATAGGAACGATCGGTCTAAGAACTAGTTCTAGTTAGAAAAACTTTTTTGTTTTCCATCGTAACGTCACTAATCTTGGTATATGTTAGTTCTATATGCTTCCACATAATTCTGGAAAAATGTATCAAAATCGGATCACTATAGCATATAGCTGCCATAGGAACGATCGGTCGAAAAATAAGTCTTTGTGAGAAAAACTTTTTTGATTTCCATCGTAGCGTCTCGAATCGTAGTATATATTTGTTTTATATGTTTCCACACAATTCTGAAAAAATTTATGAAAATCGGATGACTATAGCATATAGCTGCCATATAAACGGTCAGTCAAAAAACTACTTCTAGTGAGAAAAACTTTTTTGTTTCTTATCGTAGCGTCTCCAGTCGTAGTATATATTTGTTTTATATGTTTCCATACAAGTCTGAAAAAATGTATCAAAATCGGATGACTATAGCATATAGCTGCCATAGGACCGATCGGTCGGAAAATGTGTTTTACTTTTTATACACTTGAAAAGTGTATATTAATTTTGCCCAGAAGTTTGTAACGCATAGAAATATTCATTTCCGACCACATAAACTATATATATTCTTGATCAGGACGACGAGCCGAGTTCATTTCCGTCTGTCCGTCCGTCCGTCTGTCCGTCTGTCTGTCCGTCTGTCTGTCTGTTTCTACGCGAACTAGTCCCTCAGTTTTAAAGCTATCGAGCTGAAATTTTGCATAGAGTCTTCTTTTTACTGCACGCAACTAATATGTCGGAACCGGCCGGATCGGATGACTATATCATATAGCTGCCATAGGAACGATCGGTCTAAGAACTATTTCTAGTAAGAACAACTTTTTTGTTTTCCATCGTATCGTCACTAATCTTGGTATATGTTAGTTTTATATGCTTCCACATAATTCTGGAAAAGTATATCAAAATCGGATCACTATAGCATATAGCTGCCATAGGAACGATCGGTCGAAAAATAAGTCTTTGTGAGAAAAACTTTTTTGATTTCCATCGTAGCGTCTCGAATCGTAGTATATATTTGTTTTATATGTTTCCACACAATTCTGAAAAAATTTATCAAAATCGGATGACTATAGCATATAGCTGCCATATAAACGGTCGGTCAAAAAACTACTTCTAGTGAGAAAAACTTTTTTGTTTTTTATCGTAGCGTACCCAATCTTGGTATATATTAGTTCTATATGCTTTCACATAATTTTGAAAAAAATGATCAAAATCGGATGACTATAGCATATAGATGCCATAGGACCGATCGGTCGGAAAATGTGTTTAACTAAGAAAAGTTTTTTTTATGGTATAAAATTTTTATTATCAATGATTTAAAAATTTTTAAATATCTGATATCTATATCCAATATATATTTTTTCCAGTTAAATCAGTTGGAGTAAAGTTTTTCAAGTGTATTAAAACTTCGGCACAGTCGAAGTTAGCTTTGCCTTCTCGTTTTATTTATGATCAATGATTTAAAAATTTTAAATATCTGATATCTATATCTTATATATATTTTCCTGTTAAATCAGTTGGAGTAAAGTTTTTCAAGTGTATTAAAACTTCGGCACAGTCGAAGTTAGCTTTGCCTTCTCGTTTTTTTTGGTAATGGGATTGTTACTAAATATTTAGTTAAGTCACAAATGATAACTGCATTCTCATTGCAATTTTCAGTTCTTAAGAGTGGACCAATGGTATCTATTAGTACCGTATCGAATGCTGTTGCTGGCGTTGGAGTTATTATCTTTGGTGTTTTGGTATGTGTTGTAGTTTAAGCTTGTTGGCATTTTGAACAAGTTTTTACATACTGTTTAATCGTTTTGATCATAAGTGGCCAATAAAAATATTGTCTTATTTTTTACAGGGTTCGCGAAATGCCTGAATTGACCTCCCTTAATAGGATCGTCATGGTATTTCGACAGTATTGCTTTTATTTGAGCTTTATCTTTATTGTCTATAATAATCACCTTTTAGAGTACTTTTTATACACTTGAAAAGTGTATATTAATTTTGCCCAGAAGTTTGTAACGCATAGAAATATTCATTTCCGACCCCATAAACTATATATATTCTTGATCAGGACGACGAGCCGAGTTCATTTCCGCTTGTCCGTCCGTCCGTCCGTCCGTCCGTCTGTCCGTCTGTCTGTCCGTCTGTCTGTCCGTCTGTCTGTCTGTTTCTACGCGAACTAGTCTCTCAGTTTTAAAGCTATCGAGCTGAAATTTTGTACAGAGTCTTCTTTTTGCTGCACGCAACTAATATGTCGGAACCGGCCGGATCGGATGACTATATCTTATAGCTGTCATAGGAACGATCGGTCGGAAAATAAGTCTTAGTGAGAAAAACTTTTTTATTTTCTATTGTAGCGTCACCAATCTGGTATCTGGTATATATTAGTTTTAGATGATTTTACATATTTGTGAAAAAAATTATTAAAATCGAATGAATATAGCATATAGCTGCCATATAAACGGTCGGTCAAAAAACTAGTTCTAGTGGGAAAAACTTTTTTATTTTTCATCGTAGCGTCACCAATCTTGGTATATATTAGTTTTATATGCGTTAACACAATTCTGGAAGATTTTATCAAAATCGGAGGACTATAGCATATAGCTGCCATAGCACCGATCGGTCGAAAAATGTGCTTTACTAAGAAAAGTTTTGTTTTATGGTATCAAATTTTTGTTATCAATGATTTAAAAATTTAAAATATCTGATAACTTTATCCTGTATATATTTTACCGGTTAAATCAGCTGGAGTAAAGTTTTTCAAGTGTATTAAAACTTCGGCACAGTCGAATTTAGCTTTGCCTTCTCGTTTTTAAGTACTATTGCTCATTTCTTATAAATTTAGTAAAACATATTCGAAAATCTTTTTACTTGGTGATATTTGAAAATGAGTTATTCCTTGAATTTCCGACTTCCGAATCAAGCCTTTGGAAGAATTGACCTATGTCGAATTTTCCATTGGGGTCGGGTCATAAAACATTATTGACTATAGAAAATTCATCGAATTATTAGAACAACGTTATGCCTTCTTTGTAAGCGGGCTACATCCTTGACTGAGCGCAGCAAAACCAGTTTTGAGAGAAAGCATAACATAGAGCGAAAAGTACAAGAATAACACTACTGGTGGTTCTCGCTCATGCACATATTGTGCGCTCTCTAATCTTATGAGTTTTACAAATGATCAACACATGTGGTACATTTGGCACTGCTTCAGCTATTCAGACATATTCAATGAGTATAGTAAAGACCGCATTGCAGTGGACCGCTGCAGTTCTCTGCTTTAAATAAAACAAGGAATTTACTCCAACTGATTTAACCGGTAAAATATATATAGGATATAGATATCAGATATTAAAAAAATGTAAATCATTGATAATAAAAATTTGATACCATAAAAACAACTTTACTTAGTAAAACACATTTTTCGACCGATCGGTCCCATAGCAGCTATATGCTATAGTCATCCGATTTTGATAAAATCTTCCAGAATTGTGTTGACGCATATAACACTAATATATACCAAGATTGGTGACGCTAAGATGGAAAATAAAAAAGTTTTTCCCACTAGAACTAGTTTTTTGACCCACTGTTTATATGGCAGCTATATGCTAAGTCATCCGATTTTGATAAATTTTTTCAGTATTGTGTGGAAGCATATAGAACTAATATATACCACGATTGGTGACGCTACGACGGAAAACAAAAAAGTTTTTCTCACTAGAACTAGTTTTTGGACCGCCCGTTTATATGGCAGCTATATGCTATAGTCATCCGATTTTGATAAATTTTTCCACAAATATGTGAAAACATCTAGAACTAATATAGACCAAGATTGGTGAAGCTACAATGGAAAATAAACGAGAAGGCAAAGCTAACTTCGACTGTGGCGAAGTTTTAATACACTTGAAAAAGTTTACTCCAACTGATTTAACCGGCAAAATATATATAGGATATAGATATCAAATATTTAAAATTTTTAAATCATAGATAATAAAATTTGATACCATAAAAAACTTTTCTTAGTAAATCACATTTTCCGACCGATCGGTCCTATGGCAGCTATATGCTATAGTCGTCCAATTTTAATAATTTTTTTCAAAATTATGTGAAAGCATATAAAACTAATATATACCAAGATTGGGGACGCTACGATAGAAAACAAAAAAGTTTTTCTCACTAGAAGTAGTTTGCTATAGTCAACCGATTTTGATAAATTTTTTCAGAATTGTGTGGAAACATATAAAACTGATATATACTACGATTGGAGATGCTACAATGGAAATCAAAAAAGTTTTTCTCACAAAGACTCATTTTTCGGCCGATCGTTCCTATGACAGCTATATGATATAGTCATCCGATCCGGCCGGTTCCGACATATTAGTTGCGTGCAGTAAAAAGAAGACTCTGAGCAAAATTTCAGCTCGATAGCTTTAAAACTGAGGGACTAGTTTGCGTAGAAACAGACAGACAGACAGACAGACAGACAGACAGACAGACGGACAGACGGACGGACGGACAAGCGGAAATGAACTCAGCTCGTCGTCCTGATCAAGAATATATATAGTTTATGTGGTCGGAAATGAATATTTCTATGCGTTACAAACTTCTGGGCAAAATTAATATACACTTTTCAAGTGTATAAAAAGTTTTTCTCACTATGACTTATTTTCAGACCGACCGTTCCTATGCCAGCTATAAGATATAGTCATTCGATCCGGCCGGTTCCGACATATTAGTTGCGTGCAGTAAAAAGAAGACTCTGTGCAAAATTTCAGCTCGATAGCTTTAAAACTGAGGGACTAGTTCGCGTAGAAACAGACAGACAGACGGACAGACGAACGGACGGACAAGCGGAATTGAACTCGGCTCGTCGTCCTGATCAAGAATATATATAGTTTATGGGGTCGGAAATGAATATTTCTATGCGTTACAAACTTCTGGGCAAAATTAATATACACTTTTCAAGTGTATAAAAATGTTCATATGTGTTTAATAATTTTTTCTGTATGCTTAAGCCGGGTATCCAGCACTGCGAAAACAAAAAATTCCTGGCATACTTCATATAAAAAAAACTGTGCCAGGAATTTTTTGTTTACCTTTTGCTGTCATTGGTATCCAGCAACATGAACGAAATCCACAGTTTGTTATCGATAGTTGGCCTATCGTTTGCGTGTGTGGATGCTAAAAATTCTGACACACAACACAGGAATATATTTTCTACAATTATTTTTGACGTTATGGGCGAAAAGATGGAGGCAAATTCTGGGTGCAAAACAATAAAAATGAATTGAGGATTTCCAACGCTGGAGAGCAAATGGAGAATGTTTATATCGTTATCTAATATAAAATAATTTGATATTTTATTATTACTGCACACCAGCAAATTCATCTTGCCAAGATACTTGGCTTTGCAGTTGACAAAGTTCTTAGTATTATTTTGAATATATTAGGGGTAATCCTTTGGGGTATACTAGAGGGCCGGGTATTTTTTGGGCTTCGTCGTTTTGTGGTTTGGCCCAGGCCCGTAATAAGCCCGGATCGATTTCAAAGATTGGCCTGGGCCTGGTTACAAAAAAACCAAACCCGGCCCGTGCCCACATCTACATACTTCCTACTTTGGATATTATCTAGAGCCTGACGGCTTTCTATGGTTTTTTTCCAAGCGAACAATGTGTGGATGCTACATCCTCCTTCAAAGGCTGCTCATATGTGGGATCCAGTCGCTAGGCCGAATTTAGCATTTCGTTCATAATTTTAATTTATTTAAATTAAAGCGCCTTACAAAACACAAGATTAATAAGTGTGACCTTGCACCGTTTAGGCCTTTTTACCTTTCTTGGTCTTTTTTTACCGTTTTTGGTCACACTGTTTTAGTTGAATTCCACACACTTTTAATAAATAGCAAATTCCTGACAGGAATTTTAGGCAGTGGTGGATACTAGTCTTTAGCAATTAATTAGTTATATCAAAAATACAAACTCATTCAAACTCTCTTATTTATCATTTTGAAGCTTCATTGAGGGGGCGGGCAGGGAACAAATAAAAAAAATCTAAAAATAGAACAAACCAAATCAACCGACGAAATCTAAAAACAGTACAATCTAAAGCAACTGACAAAATCTAAAAATAGAACAAACCAAAGCAACTGACGAAATTTAATGGTCATAGTTGTTCCAAAATTAACAATGAACATTAGAGCCCTTTGTGGCGTAGGGTACTGCATGCATAACTCATGGACTCGTGGTTGTGAGTTCGAATGCAGAAGCTTACCGATTTTTTTTTATTTATAAAGTTTTATTGTTGTTTATTTTTCAGTATTTGATTTAATTGCTTTCTAGCTAAAAATGGCAAATCAAATTTTCGAAATAAAGAATTAGAGATCTGCCTTAAAAATTTTTAAGTCCATTCTTTTACTTTACATAAGGTGCATTCATCTGGAACATTTCTCAAATGCTACTTAGAAATTATCAGATAACATCTTGCTTTTAAAATCCACATTATCTTGTCGGTCTAAATATCTATAGATCCTATATAACCTCGCTTAGTTTGGTAATTTTTGTGCCTAAGCCCTTGTGATTTATTCTGACATTCCAACCAAGTCAACAGTAAGCTCCACCTCAAACACCTAACTTTTTCTGATGTTCTTCCGTCATATTTATGTTTTAAAGTATAGTTTGGACGTGAATATGGTACCTAGGTACACCGAGAAAATATATTCGTTATAAAAGTTTTAAAATCATGAACATTTGTTGACAAAAGTCTTTGAAGCACGCTTGTTCTAAAATCATGAACATTGACATATTTGAATATTCTCACAAGTGCTAGATGTGCTTCCGCCCAAACCCACCTTTTTCCGTAAAATTCGGGCATTACTTTGCTTTTTAAGAAGCAAAACTTGTTTTTGCTTAACTTATTTCTTTAAGAAAAAGAAAAAACCTTTATATGTCAGCTTTGCATTTTTTGATAATCAAATTTGCAACCTTGTGCTGAACACGAATGGAAGTGCACCTTAGCGCACTGCACTGTCGCACATGCTAAAATGCTTCTTAAATTTGTTGTAGTATACGGTGATTGAATTGAATTCATGTATTATAAACGGAAGAAAGAACAAAATTATAAACATTTGGTCATGATTTTAGAACGTCAAATTTTCCTCTGTGTTCTTAAATACAGTTGGGAAAAAAATAATAGAACCACTATGACACCTTTTCCAATTGATCAAAAAACAAACAAATAGTGTTGCGATTTTTTCAAGTCATGATATTTTTAATATTGCTTAGTATTCCCCTAATATAAAAAAAGTAGAACTGCCCTTGATATGGTTCTAATTATTTTGTTTTTAATTTTTTTTATGGATCGGATTTTATGGATTATCGACCGTGTCGAAGTTTTAATACACTTGAAAAACTTTACTCCAACTGATTTAACCGGTAAAATATATATAGGATACAGATATCAGATATTTAAAATTTTTAAATCATTGATAATAAAAATTTGATACCATAAAAAAAAAACTTTTCTTAGTAAAACACATTTTCCGACCGATAGGTCCTTTGGCTGTATGCTGTAGTCATTCGATTTTGATCAATTTTTTCAAAAATATCTGAAAGCATATAAAAATAATATATACCAAGATTGGGGACGCTACAATAGAAAACAAAAAAGTTTTTCTCACTAGAAGTAGTTTTTTGACCGACAGTTTCTATGGGAGCTATATAATATAGTCATCCGATTTTGACAAATGTTTCCTGTTTTATGTGAAAGCATATAAAACTAACATATACCAAGATTAGTGACGCTACGATGGAAAATAAAAAAGTTTTTCTCACTAGAAGTAGTTTTTTGACCGACCGTTTCTATGGCAGTTATATGCTATAGTGATCCGATTTTGATAAATTTTTCCAGAATTATGTGGAAGCATATAAAACTAACATTTACCAATATAAGTGACGCTACGATGGAAACCAAAAAACTATCTAAAACTAGTTATTAGACCGATCGTTCCTATGGCAGCTATATGATATAGTCATCCGATCCGGCCGGTTCCGACATATTAGTTGCGTGCAGCAACTAGTTCGCGTAGAAACACACAGACAGACGGAAAGAAATCATAGAAATCGCAACATTTCGCGGAATTACTTTGATGAAAAGCACGTGGCTAATGGATTTGATTTTGATTTTATTATTTTGATCATCAAGAGTAAAATCAATACCAAGGCTCGAGAAAAACACTGCAGTGCGGAAACTAGCGATATCATCAAAAAAATCGATATTAATTGGAAATCCTTTAGAGAAGTTGTTCGCTTGGTTGGGTATTCAAATAAAATAATACGGTACGCAATAAACTCCAAAGAAAAGACTGAAACAATTGCACAAATGCGATTCCTGGCCCAGTTTCACTTGAATAGATTGAATCTCAAGGGCAAGAAGGATCATGTTAAGGCTGCAACTGAACTCAAAAAGGACCTAAATATAAATAAGTCAGTGCAAAAAGTTCACACATGACCCAGAGAACAGTATTGAAAAACCCGGAGGCCCAAGAAAAGTCCCTCTTTTAAACGCCAGACATATTAGTAAGCGCAAGAAATTTGAAAAGGAACATCTAAATTGGCCAGCCTAAAAATTGTCGAATATTTTATAGCAATATGAGAGTAAAGTTGTTATGTTTCGTGGGAAAGGTTCTCGTTTGTTTGTCATCTAAACTCAGCAAACAATCCAAAATACTCTGGAAAAATCATTAAACATGAAGGCTGAAGTGTAATGGAATTCGGATGTTTTTCTTACTATGGAGTAGGTCGACTCTATTGTATCAAAACCTCAATGGATCAACATGTATACGTTCATATTTTTGATATTTGATGCTTCCTATCACAGAATATGAGATGCCACTAGATTGGGTCCTCCAACAAGACAATGACCCCAAGAGAAAGCAAAGGAATAGTTAAGGAAAAATTCTGTGAAACTTTTGGAGTGGTCTGCGCAGTCACCAGAGCTCAATCGTATCAAAAATTTAAGGGCTAATGTCAAAAGGCAGTTACTACAATTATGGCAAACCAGCACCGGATCACAAAGGGAAGTCTTTCAGAAGTCCTGAATCAATATTCCTCTTAAACGGTGCCAGGACTTGGTTGAATCGATTCCAAGACGTTCCGCATCCGTTATAGCCAATATAGGCATCTCAACTAATCATTAAATTTGTTGAATAATTTTAGCTTTCATATACAATTATCTTTCAGTAACCTTTTTAGTGATTTTTGTAATTTTAAGTGATTATTTCCTTCATTTCTCATAAAATTCCTTTAATTTGTTGAAAACGGTAAATAAAACTATGATATTTTTTGTTTTCATAATTATTAAGAGTCTTCTCATTCTAAAAACGTATTCAAAGGATTCTAAAATTTACAAATTTAGTTATGACGGCTTGGGAAAATTTGCTTGTGAGGGTGGTCCTATTTTTTCTTGATCGCTTAAGTGATAAAAATCATCGTCTTTTTGTGCATATTCTAAATTGCTTAATTTTTTTTTACCGATACTCAGCAGACCAGCGGACTCCGCTGGACTCTGAGCGGACTCCTCTATTTGCCTATGGTTTTTTTAAAAGGACTCCGTCAATCATCCTAAGATACCTCAGACGAGTGTTTGTGGTCTGCTTTTGGCACTAAAAAATAAAAACGAGAAGGCAAAGCTAACTTCGACTGTGCCGAAGTTTTAATACACTTAAAAAACTTTACTCCAACTGATTTAACCGGTAAAATATATATGGGATATAGATATCAGATATTTAACATTTGATAATATTGATATAAAATTGATAATAAAAATTTGATTTCATAAGAAAAAACTTTTCTTAGTAAAACACATTTTCCGACCGATCAGTCCTATGGCAGCTATATGCTATAGACATCCGATTTTGATACATTTTTTCAAAATTATTTGAAAGTATATAAAACTAATATATACCAAGATTGGGGACGCTACGATAGAAAACAAAAAAGTTTTTCCCACTAGAAGTAGTTTTTTGACCGACCGTTTCTATGGCAGGTATAGGCTATAGTGATCCGATTTTGATCAATTTTTTCGGAAATATGTGGAAACATATAAAACTAACATATACCAAGATTAGGGACGCTTCGATGGAAAACAAAAAAGTTTTTCTTACTAAAACTTATTTTCTGACCGATCGTTCCTATGGCAGCTATAAGATGTAGTCATCCGATCCGTCCGATTCCGACATATTAGTTGCGTGCAGTATAAAGAAGACTTTGTGCAAAATTTCAGCTCGATAACTTTAAAACTGAGGGACTAGTTCGCTTAGAAACAGACAGACAGACAAACGGACAGACAGACAGACGGACAGACGGAATTGAACTCAGCTCGTCGTCCTGATCAAGAATATATATATGGGGTCGGAAATGAATATTTCTATGCGTTACAAACTTCTGGGCAAAATTAATATACACTTTTCAAATGTATAAAAATTGGCGGCTGTCCCAATCAAAGCAGCCATGCCGAAATTCTCTTAATATTTAGTCTTCTGTGAAGTTTACCACCGAATCCGAACGGCAAAGTTTGAGATTCTTGTTCATGGCTACACTTTCTTCTTTAAAGAAAAAACTTGTTTTATTAAATGTTCTAAGGCGAGATCGAGCATAGGATCTCCAGCACAGTAGGCTCACCCACTACCCCTTGCACCACTCCCAATTTTTTTTACAATTAATATTATTCAAAATGCAATCCATACAATCTATTGATATGGGAACTCTGGAAATTGCTTGTGTGTATTACTTGGCCTTCTGAGTAGCCAACAGAGGAATGAGGCAAGGAATAATTCCTTAAGAAATTTTTTTTTATATGCGATTTGACAGCTTAACGAAAATTCGAACGCCCTCAGTACCTAGCTATAACTGTGAATATGATTGCAAATTCCTAGAAGAAGCTAATGCTTGTATTTTAAAATCCGATAAACGCTTCCGTGCTGTTCTCATGTGGACTCCAATTTTACTCCTACGTAGGAGGTCTCTATACACACTCCCAAGGAGTGTTTGCTAAGGACTCCAGTTTCACTTCTACTAGAAGCGATCTATAAAGAGGTGTTTGCTAGGAAAGCTAGGTACTCAGACACGAATAACATTCTCGCTGCCTATCTAATTACATGGCTCTTCGAATGTGCTCTTCGAATTTTCTCAAAGCATTCTAAGAGGCCGTACTCAGACGTCTAGAATGCGCTCGTATAATGTACATGGGGCTGCCAGATCGCTTTTCAAAAACAGCTGATACATTCTCGTAGGGGGGTCTTCGAATTATGAAACATGTTTGATAATTCGAATAGGTACCTCTTAGAATCGAGCACACAATTTGAAAAAATGGATTCAAAGAAGACCAAAACACATAACAAAAACAATTTGGAGAACTTTGCGGAGCATAAACAAGTTGCAGCGCCCAAAGCGGTCACAATGAAACTTATTTAAAGGGATTTGGCCAACAATTTGACGCTCTGACGTCACTCCATTTTCTCAACGATACGCGAAATACGCACAAGAAATCAACCATGGCAATGCCCATGACCTCTGCATTTCAGAAAGAGCCATCCATTTTCAATTTTATTAACATTTATTTTACAATCTCTGTTGCCCGCTTATTTTGTAAACAAAGAACAGCTGACAAAACCAGAGTGACCCTCGGATTCAGTCACTGTTTACTGTATTTTCGCTGTGGTTTGGTCACCCTACATTCTAAGAGGCCGCTCTTCGAATTATGAAACAATTCTAGCAGCGAGAATGTTATTGGTATCTGAGTACCTAGCTGAACTCTAGTTTCACTCCTACTAGGTGCGCTTCATAAGCACTTTCAAAAGGTGTTGCTGTGGAAGTCCCTTTTCAATCCAGTTAGGGAGCGCTCCGAATTTGGTTGGCTGCTTAGATACATTGAATCTTATTTATTTGCAATCAATAGGGAATTGTTAAGTGTGATATCAGACCAGATATATTACTATTTATATTTTATCCAAGTTAAAGATTACTCGCCAACCAATACACTTTTTGTCTTTAAATTTGGTATGGACCCCCTTCTAAATATTAGCTAAAATCCCACTTTTCCCAGGCTTATTCGGCGATGACCGATGATAATTCCTGGATGATTTTAAGTTAAGTAAAAATTGTTGCCAAAAATGGATTTGCCGTTATGTTAAAAAATCTACAAGGGTATATAAAATTTGGTTGGCTTTTTTATTTAATTGCAGGGCCTTACAAAATATAGCAGATAAATCAGTGCGACCTTGCAGTTAGGCAATGTTGACCTTTTTACCGATTCTGGTCACATTATTTTAGTTTGGCTCTAAACACTTCAAATAAATAGCAAATTCCTTTCTGGAATTTTCTGTAGTGTTAGATACAGTCCTCAAAGACCGAACGATTCGAAAAATTGAATGTGTCAGTCCAGCCTAATGTTTAGTATCCATTTAAACAAAACTGTTGCCAAAAAAATCTCCATACAAAATAATGACACAACAATTTTGTTTGTTTTATTTTGTTCTATGAAGATTTTTATTTTGACAGTATTTATGTTAAGGAGCAACATAAAGTTTATATCTTTTACCGAAAAAAAAAATATTTCCAAAGCTAATATTATTCATTTATGTATACATATTAAACGGGTAAACTCATGATATCAAAAGGGGCTTTAATGAAGGAGACAGAGAAATAAATTTGTGCAAGTTGTGATTTTGTTTTGCTACCAAATTGCTTGTTTTGAAGCGCTGAATGCAACTATAAATTTTTATATTTTGTTTCAGGGTTCTTAAACATGCGTGGCTCCGATATTGACTTTAACCCAGTGTTCTTCGCCTATTTGATTGTAAAACACGATGAACTGCTCTTATTTGTCGATTCAGAGAAACTGCCCAAGAATATCGCTGAGCATCAGTCGGAGAACAACATAAATATTTCAATCAAGCCATATTCTTCGATTGGCCAGGAAATGCGTGAGATTGTACGATTCGGAATTTTCTTAGTAATGTCATTTTCAAATGTTCTCCGTACTTTTCAGGTGTCGGTCGTAAATTCAAAAATTTGGATTGCGCCCACAAGCAGCTATTATTTAACTGCTCTAATTCCGAAATCCCGCCGATATCAGGAGGTAAATTAAATAATTATCAAGATTTCTGCCAACTGCAAATGTTTTTTATAGATAACACCAATCTGTGCATTGAAAGCCGTTAAGAATGAGGTCGAGATAAAAGGATTTATTGAATGTCATGTAAGAGACGGTATTGCATTGTGTAAGTATTTCGCATGGCTGCAGAATAAAGTACAACTGGGAGAACATGTTGATGAAATCTCTGGAGCCGATATGTTAGAATCGATTCGAAGGTAAGTATTTTAAGCAGACCATGTATAGGCGCTTAACACTAAATCAGTGCCATAAAAAACCGCAACACCATTTTGTCATGCTTCGATTCTCAGCAAATGGGTTCTCAGTAGGAATGGGCGAAATATTCTACAGGGTGTATCTTATAGTGGTACCCGATGTTTCTTTTAAAATAACTTGACAACCCGGTGACAGATCGCCATGTTTGTTTATGTTTTGGAAACGTCAGTTCAGTACAATTTTAACCATGAACCACTTTACGCCGCAACAACGCGCTGAAATTGTGAAAATTTATTTTCAAAAAAACTCCTCAACGCGCGTTCAGAGCGAAGGACTATTCGTGCTTTGGTGGCAAAATTCAATGCCACAGGATCTTTGGCAACCTCTACTCTACGGAACATACCGCGTACCAGGCGGAGTTTTGAGGCAATAGCAGCCGGCCGTACATCTTCGAAGACGATAACGGCGCCACGCTAACAGTCAATGACGACCGATATCGGGCCATGTTACGCGATTTTGTGGCAGATGTTTTGGACGAGCATGACATGAAGTTTTCTTAGTAGGCGTGGAATTAAGAGGAAATCTTTCAGACCATTTAAACGAATAGTAAATAAATATATTCAAATCTCTCGCCTACTAAGAGAACTTCATGAAGTTTGCTTCATGGTGTAAATCCCCTCTTAGTCAGTGAGGACAAACTGTTTTATATATAGAGAGAAGATAGAGAGATATGATCTTTGTGGCCGTGTGTGGCAAAATGTGTGGTAGTGTGTGCGCCTACTGTGCTGGAGGTCTGGTTTCGGTCCCGCCTCGGAATATCTAATGAAAAGTTGTTTCTTAAAACTTTTACGCATCCCGTCACCTTTACCAGCTATTGGCGCTATCTGTGAAGTAAACTAGCCATGAAAAAGTTTTTCAAACTTTGCCGTTCGCATTCGGCGTTAATCTGTAGGTACACAAGCCAAGAGATTGAGAGAAGCTCGGCCTGGCCGTTTATTGTGTATTATTATTTATATGTGGCTCAGTGTGTAGCGTGTGTGCGAGGTTATGAGTTTGATCCCGCCTCGGAAAATCTAATTAAATTCGAATTTTTTGTTACACTTCACATCTATGCCATGAGAGCCCCTATTCTCTATGACGGGCAAGATTTTATCAGAGAGACGAACCCGACTTTATCCGGATAAAACTTAAATGCTATTATTTTTAAATGGTAATTCTAAACACATGCCGTGAAGTTTAATGATTTATCCTATTATTGTACTTATAATTAGGACGTTGACGTACAATGCACAGTACGTTCAAGTGGCCCAAGCGACACCAAGCCGTAGCCTGTTACGCGCGAACCCCAGGCAAAATAGCAAGCCCACCTCCCGCCCAACCGACCGAGGGGCACAGCCGCTAACGTGCGACACGAAATCACGGTGGTAAATTACATAGAATACTTATTTGAAATAAAAACGAGAAGGCAAAGCTAACTTCGACTGTGCCGAAGATTTAATACACTTGAAAAACTTTACTCCAACTGATTTAACCGGTAAAATATATATAGGATATAGATATCAGATATTTAAAATTTGCAAATCATTGATAATACAAATTTGATACCATAAAAAACATTTCATATAAAACTAATATATACCAAGATTGGGGACGCTACGATAGAAAACAAAAAAGTTTTTCTCACTAGAAGTAGTTTTTTGACCGACCGTTTCTATGGAAGCTATAGCTATATAATATAGTCATCCGATTTTGATAAATTTTTTCTGTATTATTTGAAAGCATATAAAACTAACATTTACCAAGATTAGTGACGCTACGATGAAAAACAAAAAAAAATTTCTAACTAGAACTAGTTCTTAGACCGATCGTTCCTATGGCAGCTATATGATATAGTCATCCGATCCGGCCGGTTCCGACATATTAGTTGCGTGCAGTAAAAAGAAGACTCTGTGCAAAATTTCAGCTCGATAGCTTTAAAACTGAGGGACTAGTTCGCGTAGAAACAGACAGAGGAAAGACAGACAGACGGTTAGACGGAATTGAACTCAACTCGTCGTCCTGATCAAGAAAATATATAGTTTATGGGGTCTTAAATGAATATTTCTATGCGGTACACATTTCTGGGCAAAATTAATATACTTTTTTCAAGTGTATAAAAATAAAGCAGCCATTGATAGAATCACCGGTAGGTATAATTGTAAATACTAATATTTTTTTACAGTTACATTAGTAACTGAAAAAAAAACCGTTTCGCCCAACCTTAGTTCTGAGATTAAAGAGGTTGGGACATTACAATTAAATTACAGTGAACATCGCTTATATGCAAATGCTATAATGCAAGAAAATATTTGATTATAATCGAGATTTGCAGATAAGCGGTTATCGGTTATATGGAAGTCTTTTGCATGTAAGCAAACTAACTATATACCAATTTGCATATAAGCAATTCAGTTATTTATGTTCATTTTATTTCATTAATATATTGTTATTGTAACAACACTAAAAATCTCCCCTGTGGGAGACCCCCAAGTTAGGAAATTTAGGACTTCTGCATTGCAGAATCTGCAAGCATCACTGCATATCTAATTTTTCAAATTCAGCGTAGCTTTGCGTTTTATAGGTATTTTGTACTATCAACAACAATTTTAATTTGATTTAACACGAAATGCACTTTAATCGAACAAGTGGTTAAGGTACCTCCAGAAGAACTTGAACGTTAATTTTGAATATCTTTACAAGCGCACGGAAGATTTTGATGAGACACCTCAGACCCAAAAATAAACCGAACTGCGTTTTCAGATATACCAAAGTAGCCTTGGTTCGCGAACTGTGACTATTTTGGTACTAGCAATTGCCTAGAAACAATATTTATCGAATTACCAGCTGCACTAAAATTATTCAATTTTGTTTTAAGAATAAAATGCTTTATTTCCAGCAAGGAACTCAAATTTTCAGTTAAAATTGTCATTAGGCAAAAATATTTAAGGTATTCACGAAAACTTGCTTAATAGATAACCTGTTAAAAAATAAAATCTCCAACAACAAAATGAACTACCGAAAAATAAGCTGACATCACCAGCTTAGAGCTGGGTCATGTGGTTGCCTGATTAAAATTCAATTTCAGTGTTGGTAAACACTTCAAACAGTGTGTACCCATTAGGTGCCAGAATTTTAATATTTTTTATAAAGCGCCACTATTTTATAAAGCACACTAAGCTGGCACTTCCACCTTGGTGGCAATGGTGTAGAGGTTAAGGTGTGAGACTGAAAGTCAACAAAACCTGAGTTCAAATTACTGTAAGGTCGGTCTATAAATAATTTTTTTTTGTTCTTAAAGAACATTTTTAACGAGTGCAATTACATAAATTGCAATTACATATTATTTTAAGCCATTATCTTTTAGTAGTAGTAGTAGTAGTATTATTTATTATTCGTATTTCCTTATCATCTACATACAATTTGCTAATAAAAGTATATGACATATGGTTGACTCTTGACATATGAAATAAAATAAATAAGAATAAATAAAGGCATGGCTGAATGCCGTTCGCCTGATAGTGAATGACTGATACATATAACTGGTCTTTACTGTCCATACCAACGCACCATGGCAGGTACTACCCGCAGCTGCCCCGCTCGTCGCGAGATACTACGCCGTTCTCCACCAGGGTGCGATTGGAATGTCCAGTTTAGTCGTCTATCATAATTTCTCGCCGATAATTGAAAGCATATTTAAGGTATTCATTAAGTGCGTGCCAATTGGGGCCATTTAACAATTCGTGCCATTTTTGTGTTGTCATGCTCCATTGTCCAAACTGCAGTACCCGTAACTCTCCTAGAATCGGACACCGTGCAACAAAATGTGCTACATCCTCTCGTTCCCTAGTATTGCAAAGGGTGCAACAGCTTTCTGTCGACATATGTGGTACATAGCTGAGCTAGATCGATTCTGTTCGTGCTCGAAATATGAGAGAAATGTCGTATGGTTCAAATTCGTCATTGAGTTTTTGTAAGTGCGAATTGGCTTCTTTCCCAGCTGTCCAGCTTTCGTAATAAATCCAACCATACCTCCTAGGTACTGCTATCAGTTGTAAACATGCTTGAGTTATATTCTCCTGCCAAAATGTCCCAGTTTTGGAAAAACTGCGACTTTCTCTCCAAGAGATGCTCCACAATGATTCTTGGCAGTCTTTACGGTTCCATCCGCATAGTATATTGATATAGGGTTGCTAGTCCGGTTTCAATATGTATGGCATAGTTTGGTGCATTCATTGGCAAAAATAAAACTTTCTTAATGAAAAAGCGCAGGAGTCTCTCCACTTCCTCGTACCGAGAAACAATTTGTACTTTGTACTGTTATTGACGGACCTCTTCCCAAGCAGATTTTTCCAGGAACTATTTATAGCGACTTTGGAGTCCGTCAGTTTTTTTGCCAGGTGTTTCGCAAAAGACATGTTGGGGGTTGGTAACATGCCTAAGTATTGATACTCGCTTACTGTTTCTAGTTCCGCACCATTTAATTTCCACGCCTCTAATCTTGCTCTGCGGCCTCTGCTGTTTCTGATAATCATCGTTTTGGACTTCTCAATATTTATCTCCAAACTCCATCTTTTACAATATATGCTAAGGGCGTCAATCATTTGTTGCATGCTAATGGGACTATCGGGACATCAATACCCTGATACGCCGTGTTCCCAGTTCTACACCTCCAGGCAAGTTCGCATCAATGTCGTCCACATATAGTGCAAAAAGTAATGGACTAAGCAGGCACCCCTGCTTGACTCCTAAATTCGTGTCAAACCATTCGGACAACTCTTTCCCGTCCCATACGGTGGTTTTGTTAAGGCTATAGAGGCTGTGTAACACATCAATAAGCTTTGTTGATACTCCAAGGAAGCTTAACTTCAGGATAAGACTACGTCTGTCGACACAAACCAAAGGCGGCTTTAAAATCAACAAAGGATACATACATCTTCTAGTTTTGATCTAGATAGTGCTTTGCTATTGATGTTAATGCGAATATGCTGTTCACCGTCGAGTAACCTTCCCTAAATCCTGATTGGTATTCTCCCAATATGTCATGCGATTTGACCCAACACGTAAGTCGCGCTAGAAAAACTAAAGTAAATACCTTCTTTATCGGATTCAGAAAGGATATTCCTCTGTAATAACCCGGTTCCATAACGTTGCCTTTTTTGTAGATTGGATATATAATGTTTTTCCTAAAGGTGTCAGGGACATCTGCTGACTCAAACATAACGTTGAACTCGACTGTCATGTGTGCCATAAATTAAGGCGTTGCATGTTTTAAAATTTCCGCAGAGACTCTATCCGCCCCAGGTGCTTTTTTGTTCTTACAGCGTGATATTGCTTGCGATACCTCCGTGAGTACTATCAGACGGTCCATTTCTGGAATTGACACATACGTGGGTTTATTATGTTTGTTTGGGGAGGTTAGTGCACTGCGACCATTGTTGATCTATTGTGCCCCCACGCTGAGTTTACAACTCACCTAGCAGCCCTATTTCCTGCACAAATGTCAGGATTTTCTTAGGGTCTAAGTTTCTAATGCTTCCAGGGTGCAGCGTGTGCTTCCCAAAGCTCCTAAATCTGCGCCTCGCTAGAGCGTCACAGTATGCTAGTATGTGCTCCGAGGACTCCTCCTTCTCTTCGCAATATCTACATAGTTGGGTGTTTGTTATCCCCAGTTTATACAAGTGGCCCCGCAGTCTACAATGTCCTGTGTAAAGTCCTGTTAGAATCCTCAGGGTATTCTTCCCTTGGTGAATTAGTTTTTGAAACCTTTTGTTGTTATGGTTTCCTATCAATACTTTTGCTTGTCTCAACCCCTTGGTGTCCTCCCAAGATGTTGCTCTAAGCTTATTCTCCTCATTTCTGAGGAGCTCTCTAATGGTGTGCTGTCCAATGCCGCAGTAGGGTTCCGGACCTATCATTGCGGTGGCTGCGCCCTTCCGCGCTAGTTTGTCGGCTATTTCATTTCCGGGAATGTTTTTGTGGCCTGGTATCCAAAGTAGGGACAGGTTGTTCCTGCTGCCTAATTGATCCAGTTTCGCTTTTGTCTCTAAGACCAGACCAGACCATTAAGCGCTGCTTGGCTATCCGAAAGAATAGCTATTTCCCTATTATGGTAGTTTTTCCCCATATTAAGGTCCGCGCATCGGGAGATGTCGCATATTTCTGCCTGAAATATGCTGGTATATTCTCCCATTGATTCGAACCTTTTCATTCCCGGTCCCACTACCCCAAGTCCGGCTCCTTGGGGTGTTAGGGACCCGTCTGTGTACCACTGGATTGTGTGTGGTTGCATGTTATATGTTTCTGGTATTGAGATCCATTCTCTCTTACTACTTTTGTGTACAGTGTAATTCCTGTCAAAGTGAAATTCTGCTACCATTTCGTCTCTGGGTTGGAGGATTATAGGGGTTTCCTTCTCCAATTCCTCAGAGTCTCTTAGGCTAACTATGCAATTCCTGCCTACTCCCTCTGCTGTCAGTCTTAACAGTGTTGCTCTCTTCTTCAGGCTGATGGTGTGGTGGAGTGGTGTTAGCTCCATCAGCACCTCTAGTGCCGCTGTCGGACAGGTGCGCATGGCTCCAGTCATGCATATGCATGCTAGCCTCTGCAGCTTCTGCAGTTGCGACCTTACGGTGAGCAGGTTTGATCTATCTCCCCACACGACAGCTCCATATGTGAGCATCGGTCGCACCACCATGAGGTATAGCCATCGGAGTATATCTGGGGCCATGCCCCACGATTTTCCTGCTATGCTCCTGCATGTGTATAGTGCTCTCGTGCACTTACTTAGTGTGTATTCTATATGTTTGTCAAATCTTAGTCTGTTGTCGAAGACAACACCGAGATATTTGACCTCTTTTTCTGGTATAATGAGGCAGCCGGATAGGCGTATTGGTCTCATTCTGCTTAGTTTATATCTCCTAGTGAACGGTACGATGATAGTTTTTGAAGGGTTAAGGTTGAGCCCAACCTCCTTGCACCACTCAGACGTCACTTTCAATCCCCTTTGAACAATGTCACACAGGGTTTCTTCATATTTTCCTTTCGCAAGGATAACTATGTCATCGGCGTACCCCTGACATGTTATACCCTGAGACGAGAGTCGTTCTAAGAGTTCATCCACTAGGAGGCTCCACATCAGTGGAGAGAGTACTCCTCCTTGAGGGCATCCTCTTGTGGTGCTAACAGTGATGGTTTTCCTGTCTTCTACTGCAGAGACTTCCCTGCACCGTAGAAGCGAGTCTACCCATCTTCCTATAGTAGGATTTATTCCCCTTCTGGCGAGGGCATTCTTGACGGCACAGTGCGATGTGTTATCAAATGCACCCTCAATGTCCAAGAAGGCACATAAAGCTACTTCCTTATCCTCTATGGTTTTCTCTAGAGTTTTTCCTAGTTGATACAGTGCTCTATCAGTTGACCGGCCTGCTCTATATGCGTGCTGAGTTGGCTGGAGGGGAGTCTCCCTTAACAGCGTTTGGCGTATACTATTATCCACAAGCTTCTCTACCGTTTTCAGTAAAAACGATGTTAAGCTGATGGGTCTGAAGGACTTAGGATTTGTAATATCTTTCTTCCCTGCTTTTGGGATGAAGACTACCCTTGCTCTGCGCCATGCTTTCGGGATACATCCGATTGCTAGGCTACTTGTCATAATCTTCCTAAGGAGAGGTAGGAGTATGTCCCTTCCTTCCTGCAGGAACGCTGGGTATATGTTGTCCGGCCCAGGGGACTTAAAGGGCTGGAAGGTTCCTATTGCCCATTCAAGTCTTCCTCTGGAGACAATTTTCTTTGCTACTGCCCAATCCTCCGCACACGGGCGAGAATAGTTCTCCTGGTATTCACCTGATCCTTCTAGGGGGATCTTCCCCGGGAAGTGGGTGTCTAGTAGGAGGCGCATTTTCTCTTCCGTGGTCGAAGTATAGGCATGGTTACTTTTTTTGAGTGAGATGTTCCCATCTGGATTCTTCTTGGACAAGGCTTTATGTAATCTTGCTCCTTCTCTTCTGTCCTGAATGGACTCACGGAATTTCCTGTAATTCTTTCTTTTTGCTTTCCTAATCTCACTATTGTAAAGCGTTACGGTCTGCTTATATCTATCCCAGTCCCCACTTCTTTTGGCTTCGTTGAAGAGGGTTCGGGACTTCTTTCTCAGTTTCTCCAGGGTGTCATTCCACCATGGGGCATCATTTTCTTTTCTCGATTTGCTAAGAGGACAGTTCTCTTCATATGCATCGATTATACTTTTATTAAGCTCGTTTACTGCTATTTCTAGTTCTAGTGGGTGTTTCGGAATCCGAGTCCTAGATGTATTGTTTCCTAACGTGGAAGAGAAGCCTCCCCAATTTGTTTTTCGGCGGTTCCTGTTAGGGATAGTTTGCTGCGTATTCACCTCTATTTTGAAGTGAATCAATCTGTGGTCTGACATAGATTCCTCTAGAGAGACCTGCCATTCCTTTATGTAGGGTTTTAGAGACCTACTAGAGAAAGTGAGGTCTAGGACCTCCTCCCTTACTCGGGTTACGAATGTCGGCACTGATCCGACATTGCATATTTCCAAATCAGATTTGGAGAGAAATTCTAATAAGCACTCACCTCGAGCGTTCACATCGGAACTTCCCCATGCGACGTGGTGAGCATTTGCATCGCATCCGACTACCAATGGTAGGTTTTTGGTCCGGCAATATTCCACCAGGGCCGAAACTTCTTCAGGTGGGCACGCTCGGTCCCCAGCGAAGTAGGCAGAGGCTATGACCATGGTCTTGTCTCGCTTTAACTCCGTGGTTTCTATGGCGACGCAGTCCCTAGAGAGAAATTCTGATAGAATATTGTATTTTATATTCTTCCTAATCATTATACAGGATCTGGGGAGAACATGTCTTTGATCCCAAATTACCATGGATTCTCTTGTATACTGGCCCTTTATCCCCTCGTTGCATCAGGGCTCTTGTGTTAAGGCTAGTCCTAGGTGTTGCCGGGTGAACGTTCTCGCTAGTACGGCCGAGGCCGCCTTGGCGTGATGAACGTTCACCTGGACTAGCCTGGTGCTTTTTGTGACCGAGGGGAGGGTCAGTTTTGCGCTGTGGGTGCTGCGCTTTCTGGCTGGGAGCCCGGATTGCTCCCATCGCCACCGAACATCAATGTGGTGTCGGCGTCTTCCTCTCCTTCTACTTGAACGAGGAGCTCAGAGGCAAGCTCTTGGGAAGACATGGGTTGCTCTGCGTCTTCCGCAACCTCCATGTCTTCTTCGGGGGACTCCCCGTGTAGCTCCTCGTCTTCAGCGACATCTTCCATGCTTCGTGGGGTTCCTCGCATGGAAGTTCGGCTGTCACCTCTTCCTCTTCTTCAGCGCAGCCAATTGTCTCCTTTTCTTCCCGTGGATTCTGCCCAGCTTCCTTCGCGGTCTTCTTAAGACCATGTACGGGGACTTTCCCGTATCTGAAGTTTAGCTGGTGACCCATTGAGACAATTGACTGCATTGATCTGTCATCAATGCCAATGACCAGGAGTGCTCCGCCTCCTTGGTTCCTCCGTGACACCACCCTCCATGCGTCTGTCATGATGTCATTTTGGTTCCTCAGCAAAGTGAGGACCCATTTATCCGTTTTCCCCGCACTTCTCGAAAGAAATATGGTAGCATAATGGGGTGAGGGGATGTTCTCTCCCATTTTACCTAGAAGGGCTATACCCTTCCATTCCGTCAGCCTAGACACATTACTCATTAGCCACTCCGCGGTCGTCTCATCGTTGCAGTCGATGATAAGATGACCTGGCCGGAAATCAATTCCGGCGAAGCTAATGGGCGTGTTCCAGCATGCTAGAAATACCTCTTCCAGTATCGCATCCTCAAGCGCAGATAGCTCTTCATGACTGAGTGTTACCCGAGGGAAATCCTCGGGTACAACGGCTACCCTCACCTTTTTCGTAACGTCTGCATACGTTACTTTGGGCGGAATGGGTTCTGAGGATGGGGGTGCGATGGACGCCTCCACGTCGACTGCTGCTGCCTCAGCTGCGGCCTCAGCTGCAGCTCTGGACGTGCTGGGCACATTTTTCAGAACTGTCTCTGCGGCTGCTGCCTGTGCGAGAGTTTCAGTGACTGCTGCTCTGTCTTTCGACGTCACAGTCGTACACTGACGCTTCGGAGTAGCAGTCGTCGGTGTGAGGTTGCTGTTCCCTCTTTTTGGGGCAGGGGTGCGTTGCTGCTCTCCCGATGTACCAGGTCGAGGTTCCTTTGCCATTCGTAGAGCAACCTCCGGCGAACGGCCGTTCTTCAGGTATCTTAGATACCATTTTACTCTGGACCCAGATAGGCCGCGACGATTTGGGTCGTCTAGGCCGCCTGGTTGTCCTCTTGGAGGGAGAGAGTCCTCCTTGGAACGTTTGTTCCCATTGGGTGGCGGTCGTTGCCCTCCAGTGGAGGGCGGCCGAGTCCCCGTTTGGGGGAGGGTATGTGCCCTCCGGGTTACATTATTCTTCCTTACCGTGGGAGCTCGGTAAGGGCCCCGAGGCGGGGTTTTGCGCACAGGTGCGCGATTTGCGTCTCTAACGAGGCTTGGACGCTCCCGGTCCAGTTGCCTCTCCTCAAACTGTCTTGCGACAGCGCTTGCAGTGATATCCTGCTGAAATTTGTATGGATTGTTTGTCTTCATGGTTGAAGGTCCGTTTTCTGGGGCTACATGAAGGTCTGCCACCGGCCGAGGCCCACCGGTGGCAAGGCTAAATAGAACAGGCGGTCGCCACTTGCCTGAGCAAACCGTTCGAGACTGGACATTTTGTTACCCGGGCCTCCAGCCTAGCTGACTCTCGGCACGGTCCGATTGACACCTTAGTCCGGCCCGGGATGAGATGTAGGGGAGAGGATGGGGGTAGGTGTTGTGTAGGTGTTGGGTTTGTGTGAGGCTATTTGTGAGAGGCGGCAACACAAGCGCCTCGTCGGTGTACTGCGGTGTATCACCCGCTGGCTGTCCGGGACTGCTTATTCGTGGGGAGAGACCCGCTTATTCGCAGCTAACCTCCAAGTTGAGGCCGTTCGCTATCCGCAACCTGCGACCCGTCCGGTGGCCCTAGCTAGGCCTCCCTAAAGCCATCTCACAAGTTTGTTGGGACCATACGTGGGTTGCTATTTAAGTTTCTGGCCTAGGTCACTTCTAGCCATTTTAGCACCAATTGGCCTTTTACCAAAAAAGTTTGGTCTTTTATCGATAAAAGCTCAATACAACTCTTTCATGTGTGACCACGTTTGATATCGATTAACGATTAATTAAAAACTAACCTCGGCGGAAAAATGGAATTAACTCGTGAAAATTTTCGTGCAATCATTTTTTACAGCTTTCGACGTGGATTATCACGACAAGAGTGCAACGATGAACTTAAATCTTTGTATGGCGATGAAATTGGTTTAATGAATTCAATCGCGGGCGACGCTCGCTCGAAGACGAAGGTCGTGAAGGTCGTCCAAAAACAGTCGTTGTGCCACAAAACATTGATGCCGTGAGTGAACTAATAATGCAAGATCGTCATGTGACATATCGTGAGATAGAGGCAACATTGGGAATTTCTTCCACCAGCATACATTCGATATTGCATAAACTCCTGAGCGTAAGAAAGGTTTGTTCTCGTTGGATCCCGCACAATTTGACAATCGCTCAAAAAACGCTCGTGTGGATTGGTGCAAAGAAATTTTGAAAAAATATAATCGCGGTGTTTCAAAAGACGTTTATAAGATCGTCACAGGTGACGAATCATAGATCTATGCTTATGAGCCCGAAAAAAACAGCAATCGACCGTGTGGGTCTTCGAAGACGAGCCAAATCCAACGAAAGTCGTTCATGGAAGAAGCACTTCGGTAAAACTGGTCATGTGGCGACTGTTCCGCTTCAGAAACGAAGGTCGGTCAATTTAAGTGGTACACCACAATTTGTTTGCCTGAAGTCTTCGGAGAAATTCGAAAAACAATCAAGAGAAGACAGATCATTGTGCACCATGACAATGCGAGCTCTCACACATCAGCTCACACCAGCGCCTTTTTGACCGCCCAAAACGTCGAGTTGATGGGTCATCAGCCGTACAGCCCTGACTTGGCACCCAATGACTTTCTTTTTATTCCCGCACATCAAGGGAAAAATGCGTTGTCAACGATTTTCGTCGCCAGAAGATGCTGTTGAAGAGTTCCAAAACCATGTTTTGGAGGTGTCTCAATCGGAGTGGAAAAAGTGCTTCGACAATTGGTTTGAGCGTTTTCATTATTAGACCAGAAATATATATAGCAACCTACGTACGGCAGGGCGTAGAGTCTCTTTAAATATTAGGCTCTTTAAATATAACGCCAGACTATGCGCGTCGACTTTAATAGCTTTACTATTGTTCGTTCCGTTAATTTCTCTCAGAAGTGCCCAGAGTTCCTTACTTTTTTTGACATTGGTAAGTACAGTTTCTAGGTTTCTGTTATATGCTCTCTGCCTATCCTTGCATAATAGCTTATATTTCACTTTTGCCGTTTGATAACTGATTTTGGATTCACTTGATGCATTTCTTTGGACCTCTCTTAATAATTTCATAACATCCCTCCTTGCCTTTTCCCATTCCCAACTATACTACGGTTGTATTTTTTTTCTATTTTGGTCTGGATGAAATCTGCATAAATCTTGATGAATGTACAATACATTCTGTCAGGTTTTTAATCGTTGCAGTGGTTCCTGGACTAACTGCCTGTACCAGATTTAGCTTCAGATTTGCCTTGTACTGATTGGCGCCATGTTCCGACCAGCGAAGCTTGGGCAGCAGGTTTCCTTTTTCCTCATGCGATTCCAGAGTCTTTAAATACTCGAGACTAACGACTATCGGCATGTGGTCTGAGTAGATCTCGCTTTTCACTTCCATATCTTCCAAATATTTGTTCTTCCATTTAGTACCGTCATATTATAGGACTCACACAGATCTATGATTTTCTTGCTATTTCCATTAAGGACTCCTTAGCAGCTCTGCTGAGATTGCTTTATTTGTTTTATGACTGAGTATCCTCTGCCCACACTTGTTCACTTGCTATGCACGCATTCAGATCACCGATAATCATAATGTTCATCTGTTATGATTGTTGGAGGGTATCGTACAGTATTTCATAGTCTCTCATCCAGCGATTGCAGTTTAGATAAGTGGGGAATATGCATAAGGTCGTGCATGATGATTTAGTGTACCTGCATCCTATTGCTGTATCCAGGTCCCTGCTGGTTCCGTAAATAACACCCCCACTAGCGCGTCCCCTGCTTGATGTTCTTGTAGCTGGTTAAAAATGCAGAGAATGATTTTGAAAACAGGGCTCGTACAATTCTATTGCGAATAGGAAAACGAGAAGGCAAAGCTAACTTCGACTGTGCCGAAGTTTTAATACACTTGAAAAACTTTACTCCAACTGATTTAACCGGTAAAATATATATAGGATATAGATATCAGATATTTAAAATTTTAAAATCATTGATAATAAAAATTTGATACCATAAAAAAAAACTTTTCTTAGTAAAACACATTTTCCGACCGATCGGTCCTATGGCAGCTATATGCTATAGTCATCCGATTTTGATAAATTTTTTCAAATTGATGTGAAAGCATATAAAACTAATATATACCAAGATTAGTGACGCTACGATGGAAAACAAAAAAGTTTTCTCACTAGAAGTAGTTTTTGAACGACCGTTTATATGGCAGCTATATGCTATAGTGATCCGATTTTGATAAATTTTTCCAGAATTATGTGGAAGCGTATAAAACTAACATATACCAAGATTGGTGACGCTACGATGGAAAACAAAAAAGTTTTTCTAACTAGAACTAGTTTTTAGACTTACCCTTTATATGACAGCTATATGATATAGTCATCCGATTTTGATAAATTTTTCCTGTATTATGTGAAAGCATATAAAACTAACATATACCAAGTTTGGTGACGCTACGATGGAAAACAAAAAAGTTTTTCTAACTAGAACTGGTTCTTAGACCGATCGTTCCTATGGCAGCTATATGATATAGTCATCCGATCCGGCCGGTTCCGACATATTAGTTGCGTGCAGTAAAAAGAAGACTCTGTGCAAAATTTCAGCTCGATAGCTTTAAAACTGAGAGACTAGTTCGCGTAGAAACAGACAGACGGACAGACGGACAGACAGACGGACGGACGGACAAACGGAAATGAACTCAGCTCGTCGTCCTGATCAAGAATATATATAGTTTATGGGGTCGGAAATGAATATTTCTATGCGTTACAAACTTCTGGGCAAAATTAATATACACTTTTCAAGTGTATAAAAATGTCATGCGATTTTATAAAGGCGAGAAAATTTGAATGAATCAACTTATTACCAATACCTGCTATGTTGTATGCTAATATATTAATTCTAGCTTTATAAGAGGAGTAGTTTATTGTGGGTTTCTTTGCAGTTGCTCTTGTCGATTTTGCCCGTTTTTTGGACCCCTAGCTTTAGCAAGAAGTCCCTCGTAGGTGAATTGACCGGTTTCAAGACGGATGCCATACAACTCATTAATTTCAGCTTCTACTGTTAACCTTTACACACTAGCTTTTTGTTGCTGTCGAAGCGTATCCATTTTCCGTTTATATTGATAGAATCACTCTTGACGAAAACCTTGTATGCGTTGTTGACATTTGTAAGGGCTCTCTTTAATTGTAGGAACACCGTCTTATGCTCTTGTTTTTCCATACTTAGATCTCTTTCAATATATATCGACGTTTCAGTTAGTTTTCTTGTGTTTCTAAGCACCTGAGTAGCCATATCCTCAGTTTCAACTTCGACGCGTAAATGAACTTTATTATTTCTTTCAAATATCACGCGGGTATCTTTTACCTTTGCTGTTGAAACCTGCATTTTTGTACGAAACAGCGAATCTAAACTTTCTTTTGATGAACAATCTTTTTTAACCCCTTTGCCAATTAATAATTTAGCTTTGCTTTGCTCCACAAGTTTTGTTAATTCAATTCTGTCTCTGACTCTATCGGCTTTCAATTGGATGATTTCGGCTTTTAGTTCAATATTCTCCTGCTCCAGAGTCTCAATTTTGTGAGCGACTCCACCAATCTGCAATTTGAGGTCTCCAATATCTTCTTTAGTTGCTAGGGTGTTAGCTATCTTTTAGTATATTTTAAAAATACCCCTCGCTCATTTACTGAGTTTTTAATATAGTACTCAATATGGAAGAAAATTTGTTTTGGAAGGTGTACCATAGCTCGCAAAAATCGCTCAACATTTTCAGGGTGTCTGCAAGAAAACAGTCTTTGTCGAACACTTTTAAATGCTGGAAGCCAAAAACACTTTTCGTTCTGTTTCTGTTTCAAGCGATCACCGCTCTGAGCAGAAACCAGTTTAATCGCTTTCTCTATGGAACTGTTATTGAAAAGCACACTTTGTCAAGAGCAGACGCCCAAAGTGTTTTTTGCGTATGTGTGCGCACCTCAGTCTGCCAAATCTTCTTGCAAAACAGAATTTCGTCTATACGTGTATATGTACACACACATACATATATAGCAAATTAAACGTGCTCTCTCTTTCCCTCTCTAACTGGCTGCCTCTGTAATCGCAGCTCAACAACAAAAACAAAGACACTTGAACGAGACCCTTCATTCGTTTGGATCGCTCAAAAAACACTTTTCGATGTGCAGTTGACGAAAGCGCTCCTGTTAAGCGCACTCTGTTAGACAGATCAGTGCTTTTGCTCAACCCAGAGCCACTGAGCAGTGAGCGCGATCGCAGTAACAGAACTGTTTTTGCTCTGAGCAAAACAGGTTGGGCCTAACATTTTGTTGTCTCTGTTATGAGAAGAGCAGAACAAAAATAATTGTTGACTGTTAAATGCGACCTCTGGCTGTAACATAAACGAAGGAAAATCGTTATAATCGAGCTGCTGTAAGTGTGACTGCTATTGGAGCACGCGATGGTTCCCGGCTACTTGGTCTTCGGCTATGGGTGGATTCCAGAAAATTCATCTGGCCACTTGCTCGCATATACGCTCAAACCTATTTAGAATTTCGCGTGCTATAAAGAAATAACTTCAGTCGGTTCACACCGGTATAGAGAAGAAAACAAAACCGACGCTGAAAGAACGCGGTCAAAGAAAATACTAAATCTACTTCTATGGCTCTACGTAAATGGATTTGCGGATCTTGATGCGGAGTTGAGGCTGTGCAGGTGTGCTGCGACAGCAGCTCAGCCTTCCTATGATCACCTTATCCCGCCTGACCTATCTCGGCCGGTGATCCCTTTTAAAACTCCCTCTTCAATTATCCATTTCCCCTAGAACGCAGCATGGTTCCACACAAAATAACGATTAGCTCATTTTCTACCAAAATTTACAAATATATATTTTAAAATTATAAAACATTTTTCTTAACCTTCAATTGCATTTCTCTTTTACAAATAATTATAAATGGGATGGGTAATATAAATTTGCTTATATGAATTAATTAAATGAAAAAACTTTGTTTTTTTTTCCTTTTTTTAAAAAAACTGAGAATAAGTTTAATGAGAATTATAATTCATTACTAAATAAAATACATTTATTTAGTTTACTTAAATTAGAATTTAGAACAAGCAAAAGACATGAGCAACCAAAGAAACCCTTCTTCAAGCATACCCGATCAACTTCTCGGCAATTGCGAAGTATCAGTTCTGATAAAAATATAAGAGAATTTTTAATTCAAAGCAATAGGCGACAATTCACTCATTTAAGGGTCTTCCTTAGCTTTTAATATCTTAAGTATTGCTTTGGCAATGACTTACATGCCTTTCTTCAAAAAAAAAATGTTATCACACCATGTGGGGGGAAAGGAGTAGCAAGCGGTTATTCTTTATGCTTGCCTTTGCCAACAATTTGTTTTTTACACACGCTATCATTAATTTGGCCTGTCTAAAGAGATCCAGCACCGTTATGGCCTCTCTTTTTCGCTCTCTCTCACAAGGATGTCCAGAGAACACACGGAAAAAAAACCAATCAACTTAAAGTTCTCCGATTAGATTTATATTCCCGTTACTCGTTGCTGCAAAGTTGGTGCAAATGTATGTAACATGCAGAAGGAAGCATCTCCGACCCCATAAAGTATATATATTCTTGATCAGCATCAATAGCCGAGTCGATATAGAAAATAAAAAATAGAAGGCTAACATCGGCTATGCCGATGTTTTATATACCCTTGCAGTTTTTGAAAGGCGCTACCATTGATAACAAAAAAGTTTTTCTCATTATTATCATATTAGTTTTTAGACCGATCGTTTCTATGGCAGCTATATGCTATAGTCATCCGATTTCGATAAATTTATCTAGAATTGTGTGGAAGTATATAAAAATAATTTATACCACGATTTGTGATGCTACGATGGAAAACAAAAAAGTTTTCCCACTAGAACTATTTTTTTGACCGACCGTTTATATGACAGCTATATGCTATAGTTATCCGATTTTGATCAATTTTTCCAGAATTGTGTGGAAGCTTTTAAAACCACTATACACCACGATTGGTGACGGTACGTTGGAAAACAAAAAGGTTTTTCTCACTAGAACTAGTTTTAAGACCGATCGTTCCTATGGCAGCTATATGATATAGTCATCCGATCCAGCCGATTCCGACAAATGTGCAGCGTATTTGTATTTAAAGACTTTTTGCAAAGTTTGGTCATGATAGCTTTAAAACTGAGGGAGGAGATAGCATAGAAACAGACGGACAGACGGACGGACGGACAGGCGGAAATGAACTCAGCTCGTCATGCTGATCAAGAATATATATACTTTATGTGGTCGGAAATGCTTCCTTCTATGCGTTACAAACATCGTGACAATTTTAATATACCCTCTGCAAGGGTATAAAAATTAAAGAGACAAGTTAAAAAATTTTTTTTTTTATGTTTAGGTAGTAATTCAATAGCACTATATTTAGAAAAAAATAACAAGAATCGACACAGAGGATTCAAAGAAATCAGTCAAAATATGCCCTGACGTGACGTTACTTAAAACGGAAGTGGGTTTTGGCTCGGATTACAAAATTGCAAAACTCTGCGAATTGAGAAACTCATTTTGTATGAAACTTAATTCAGTAGTTTTTAGAATAATATAAGTTTATTTTCCAATTTACCAAATATAAAAATCATTACTCGTTCTTTTTTTATTAGCTTTTTTATATCTGACGTGACGTTACTGACGTGACGTTATTTTAATTATCATTGGAAAATATTTTGACGAGATTGATTTAAAAATTATTTTACCCAAAAAAAAACAATAATTTTAGCAATTATATGTTATTTATTCAAACTCTTAATAAAAAATATTAATTTCATTGTAATACTTAGAGGCGTGAAAAACAAGGTAAAGTTCAATATATTTTTTATGGTAGATAATGATTAAGAAAACAAGATTAGATGTAGTATGTATATAGTAATAACAAAATGATTATATGTCTTATATTATATGATTGTAGTTTTATGCGAAAATGCAGTTTCAGCTGCTTTTAATTGCTTGTCTTCGCTGATTGACAAAAAATGAATTTGATGTATACCAGGTATTTTAGGCAACTTCTTCCACTTTTCTGTAAGCAAAGAGAAAACATGTCTACTTGTTCTGAGGAAATGTACATTAAGTTAACACCATCGATGTTATTTCGAGCACAGTTATAAAACGAACGAGCATCTTCCAAAATAATATTTTTTGTTTTCGTCAACTGCCAAACTTTTCGTTTTATGGTTGCTCATACCCCATCGACCGCTCCTTTGCCGTGAGAAGTTGAAAAATAATTCCACTGCAAAACCTTGCAACCAAATTCTGAAATAAAATCGAGCAATGAACTTATTCTTAAATTGGGAGCTGCATCCATCCGAAAAAATATAAATATTTTGATATTGGACATGTTCTTTTTTAATCGTCTCCACAAGAGTTGTCAAAAAGTAGTAAACATCGTACTTACTGTGACTGAGTTTATCACTGATTATCGCATAGGATCTTACTCCGCCGATCAGCCAAGCAACGCAAGTAAAAACTTGACGGTAGCTGAAGTGTGCGCTCTGTACCTCATTTTGATAAGTCAACCTGTAGTTCTCTGCAAAATCAATTTGCAGGACTAGATCTTCTGACTGAATATTTTTTTTTTTTGTTTCAAAATATTTTTGTTGACATCGTTTGACATAAAAGTGGCGTTTAAAAACAGGTAACTGTGCATCTAATTCGTATAAAAGGTCAGATAGAGCACCCTCGGTATGTGTCAATGCAATACGGTCTTCCACTTTGCGCCAATGTTTCCATCTAATTGTATTATACAAATATGAAAAATATTTTAGGGGGACTAAATCATTTTTCACATTTTTAACGCAATTTATGCACTTTCTGTTCATACTGTTTTCGTTCTGAATGTTGCAACAGACAGTTTTAAGAAAACATTCAAAATTTGGTGAAAATGATTTGACCACTGCTGCACTGCTTTCTAAAATAAATGCGAAATTCGCATGGTGCATACACACGCACATATTATGTGGTATCTTGCATGATAGTTGCACGAATTTCGGTTGCAATTCATAAAATACCGACTTACTTAGGAAGTCAAAACATCTCTCCCTTTTGTACAATTCATACGACTCAGAAACAGTCAGCAACATGAAACGTTTGGGCACTATTTCCCCATCGACGACTAATGTATCCTTCCGACCTGCAGCTTGGATACTTATATCGTCTCGCAAGTAAAAGTCCTTCACAAATTGTTTTTTTTTGTACCATTTCCTTGGCAGATTGGTGTTCCAAAGATGATGGATCATGTGTGCCGTATTTTTTATAAAGGATGTCTACAATATGAGCTCTTTTCTCTGGGTCGGCCGGCAAAGCTTTATTGACTTTTTTAAAAGCCTTTCCCAAGGTTTGCTTGCATTTTTATGGCTGATAAACTTCTCTTTCACCATCATTCTTCTTTTTCAATCGAAATAGATGTTGCCTTTTACGGTTTTGTTCCTTCAATTTTTCTAAAGTTTTGTCTTCTGCTTTCAGCAACTTCGTTCTGTACCTCGATGCCCTTTCTCTTGCCCTTTCACGGCTAATTTCCAGCTTAAGCGAATTCAATTTTACTTTTTCCCTGTAGCGCTGTGCGTACCATTTACTTTTAGCAGAAGAGTCCATCTGCAAAGCCACAATTGAATTTAAGTTAAAAATAATCAAAATACCATGCTGGCCAATTACTCACAATCTGACGTGACGTTACACACTTTGGAAATTCTTTATAAATTCGGATATTTGTTTAATAACGGGGCTTTTTTTCTAATTAGTTTACTTTATTAAATATTGTTAAAATGTAAAATTTCACGCACTTGCGATCGCCAGCAAAGCGATAATAGGACTAAATGCTTTTTTTCTGACGTGACGTTATTTTAGAATATCATTAAGAGCAAATCCAAAATTTACCGTTAGCTTAATCTTCTATGCTCTTTTGCACTTATTTTATGGTTATCTGTTATTGTAGCAAAAGATTCGCAGTAAGAGCGCAATTGCACTATTACTCTTAGGCCCCCCGCACACAGAGAGCGGAGCGGAGCATAGCTTAACAGCAAGTGAAAACAAACACACCGAGCCCATAGAGAGCGCGCACACCAAAAGCTTAGCAGAGTGGAGCGGAGAGTGGCTGATCCGCTGTAAACAAGAATGCTCGATTATTTCTGCTAATCCGCAGTTTGCTTATGTTTCTGTGGCGTTCAGTAAGGCAACAAGAAGTTTGAAAAAATAATAAGTTAAATTACACTAGTTTACAAAATTAAAAAAAATACTTATTGAAGCCGGAATTTTTCCCTTATGTATTTTGAAATGCTAAACTCAAAAAGAAATTATTTGGACTTTTTCTTAAACTTTGTCTTTGCTCTTGATTTTCTTCTTTGATCTGGCTTATATCTTAACTCCAAAACTCAGCAAAAAAAGAAGCAAAGCTCAAAAAATTTTCTAATAAACTTGTAAAATAGTCAAATTTGACTCTAAGTACTTTCGTATGTAAAAAAGAATAAACAGTTATTTGTTTCAAATGTTCAAATTTTTGCGTACAACTAAAAATGATGTTAATTTTGTTCGGTTTTAATTGGAAAAATAAATGAATTATGTAGGATTTGTCATTCTCCCGTTCTCGAAACAAACAGTTAGGTCCTTTTAACTTTGACATCCTCAAAGACACCTTTTTATATCATTCTCTAGTTTATTTAAGCTGTAATCAAAAGTTTGTAAAATCGTCCTCGTATATTGATCAAATTTTATCTGATGTTCCCGAATTTCGGTGGATATATTTTTCATATTATTTCATAATTCCATAATTTTGTTTACGATTTGTAAATTTTAAACTCATTTCAATAAGAGATTTCCGTCGCACTCGTGAAGACATAATTATTTGTAATTACAGACATTTCAAAAATTAAATGCAAAGCTGTAAACAAAAAAAATTGTAAATTGAAGAAAACGTTATCCAAATTAAGAGAAGTTAGTCTGTTATGAAACTGATTTGTTTTCTTATAATAATGCATTAGTTAAAACAAACTAGCAACACTAGGGTGCATCAGCTCTTCGCTTTCTATCCGCTCTCTGTGTGCGGTTCATACAAAGCTGAGCATAGCTTACTCGCTGAAAGTGGATGAGCTGTGCTCCGCTCCGCTCTCTGTGTGCGGGGGGCCTTAGATATGTTATTTGTACCGAGAAAATGTTCTTAGAAATAAACAAAACTGACAAAACGTAAACTTCAACTATGAAGCCCGATTTCTCTACAACGCAACTAATGAAAGTTTTGAACTCTTCAATTTAATGAAATTTAAATATTTCTCTTTTATGATACAAATAAGAAAAAACGATTGGTTAACTTTGAAATTTTCGGTCACGGTAGACTTTTCTGCGGAAATGCCCATATGCTATAGTCATCCGATTTTAATAAATTGTTTCTGTATATAAAACTTACACTTGCCAAGATTAGTGACGCTAAAATGGAAAACAAAAAAGTTTTTCTAACTAGAGCTAGTTCTTAGACCGATCGTTCCTATGGCAGCTATATGATATAGTCATCCGATCCGGCCGGTTCCGATATATTAGTTACGTGCAGTAAAAAGAAGACTCTGTGCAAAATTTCAGCTCGATAGCTTTAAAACTGAGGGACTAGTTCCCGTAGAAACAGACAGACGGACAGACAGACGGACGGACGGACAGACGGAATTGAACTCAGCTCGTCGTCCTGATCAAGAATATATATAGTTTTTGGGGTCGGAAATGAATATTTCTATGCGTTACAAACTTCTGTGCAAAATTAATATACACTTTTCAAGTGTATAAAAATACCTCATATCTCCCAAAATTTTTAAAATAGATTGTTCGAACCTTTTAATCATCATTACTTATCACATCGCCATACATTAATACCAGATAAGATGTACGATAGTAGAGTTGCCACCACCGCAATTTGGAAAAGACTTCATATCTCCCACAATTTTCAAGATAGATTATTCGAACCCTCTAGACATATATTTTAATCATCATTACTTATCAATCCGCCATACATCATTTCCCGATCAGATGTACGATAGTAGAGTTGCCACCCCCGCAATTTGGAAAAAAATTCATATCTCCCTCAATTTGGACATGTTGTGATCAAATAAAATATTCTTAATTAAACCTTACCCTGAGTAACGGGTATATCGAAGTCGAGCAGGGCCGACTTCAACTTACGCTCTCGTTTTTTTCGGTTTGCACAACAACAGAAATCGATGTGTCCCGCGGTGGGGGTTGCGAGACACAAATATGTCTTAGATGGCCTTTTCCAATTTCACTTTTCACGAAAACTCCGTCTTTTCACTCCGATCCCGAGAAACAAAGCCGCACCGCTGTTGCTAGCCTTGGTGCTGTTACAAATTAACTCGCTGACTGGAACTTTTTCTCTTCTTCGTTAAGTTTGGTGGCCAGGGGGGAGTCGGTGGGACAGTTAAATGGATTAATACTAGCTGTTAAATGGGCCAGCGTTGGCCTCGGGTATTGGCGTATATTGACTCAGGACGAAAGTAGGAATAAGTGCCACATCTGAAATGAAATGAAATACTGGCCAGCGGACAAAAAATATTCTATTTGAGAACAAAGGATAACTTACGCTTTTGGGAGTATGGCACACAAAAATAAATCTTTTTGGCTGCACTTAAATGCTGCGGAGCCGGTATAGGTATCTTTTAACTAGAATTTTTTATATTTGTACTTTTGTATACGTTATACCGCACTTGAAAATAAATCAACTTGTTGCGTCAGTTGCCAAAATTAGATAAGAATTTTGTTCGGAGGAGCAGCACGAAGAAAGTTTTTAACAGTTTAATGTGTTTCCACCTTTTTATCTGTGGCTCTTCTTAATGCTGTTTACCGATGTTCTCCCACAAATTTATCTTTATCTTCAGTGCGCGCTGCATACTTTTGGGCATCAAAACAATCTTTTAGTTTCAATCTGGTATTCAATCTTCACTCCACTAACAGTACTGTCTCTGGCATGTACACTAATGTGTACTTTTCTGTTCGTTTTCTTTTCAGGATTGTTTACAGAACGAACCTAACTTGCGTGGTTTTTGATGCGCGGCAAGAGTGTTGGAAAATGTGCTTAAATTAGAGTGCAACAATTTAAATTTTGGTGGCAAATGTTTGCAAATATGCGATATTTGCTTATAAGGAATTTGCACACAAGCAATCTAATTCTTATATAAAAATTGCGCATAATGATCTCAAATGTTTTAAATTTGCATGTAACCGGTATTTGAATACAAGCAGTTCGTCATATACCCTTTACTGTATAGCCGCCAAAATGATGAAAAAACGTTTGGCAATGATCCCAACCCCGACCTTCCCCATCCCCCCATTTTCCGACCTTCAGGAATGAGAAAATTATTTTCCACCTATTTGGCCCATTGAGCGTACAAACCCTGAAACCACTCCCGGCACTCATTATTCGACCTTGAGAGTGATTGATTTAATTGGCCCATAGAGCTTTCAAACCAAATTTAATACAAATCGGCTAAAAACCCACCCCCGCACCCATATTCCGACCTTTGCAATGAACTTCCCGAAATAAAAAAACCCGTGTTTCCATTCATTTTGACCTTAGAGCTTACAAAACGAATTTTATTCAGATCGGCACACAATTGTCACTGAACCGAAATACGCCCACCATTATTCTTGCGGAAATTCCACCACCGAGAAATCAAATGTCTAATTATTTTCTATAATGTGTTCACAAAACGATTTTGCAGCCAATCGGATTAAAAATAGGTTTTACCATATAGAATTTTCCAGGCATTTCCCCACTCTTGGGGCGAATTTTCCAACATCGGAAATCTCATGTCAACTTATTTTGTAAACTATCCCTACAAACCGAGTTTTAAGTCAATCGGATGAATAATAGTGTTTTCCATAGAAAATTTTCCGGCCATTTTCCTTCTGGGTGGATTTTCCACAATCAAAAAATCACATGTCTAATTATTTTGCATACTATGCTTGCAAACCGAGTTTGAAGTCAATCGGATGAAAAATAGATTTTTCCATATAGAATTTTCCGGGAATTTCCCGACTTTTTGGGCAGATTTTTCACCGTCGAAAAATCACATTCCTAACTATTTTTCATACTATCCTTACAAACCGAGTTTAAAGCCAATCGGATTAAAAATCGTTTTTTCCTTATGGAATTTTCGGGGAATTTCACGACTTTTCGGACGGATTTTTGAGCATCGGAAAATCTCAACACCGGAAAATCTTAAGTCTAATTATTTTGCATACTATCCTCACAAACCGAGTTTGAAGTCAATCGGATAAAAAATAGTTTTTCCATGAAGTATTTTCCGGCCATTTTCCTTGTGGGCGGATTTTCCGAAACCAAACCAAATTTCAAGTCAATCGGATGAAAAACAAAATTTTCCCCATAGTAGCTTTTCCGGGAGTTTTCCACCCCTTAGGGGTGGAATTTTCAAAAACCCCGCCTTTGTGCCCATTTTCAACTCATATGGAAACTTCTGTGAAAATTTCAACTTTCTATCTCTTACCGTTCAGGCTCTGCGTAAATTGCCAATGAATCAGTAAGTCAGTCAGTCAGGACAAACTCTTTTATATATATAGAGATCTGGGGCGGCTAACTGACTGACATTTTTATGAGATCTTCGGATAGGAGAATAGACGCGTGAGTGCTGTGTTATTAATGACTGCTCAGTGTAAATGTTACCGACTGCTGTGTTTGTTTTCTACTGTACTTAAATCATTTCCGTATCAATTAAGTAACAGCTTTCAAATATTTCTCTTCGAATCTGATTTAAAACTGGTTTAATCCGATTTAATATTTAAAAATAATAAATATCTGGCTTTGGAGCCCCAAAGGGCCAAGTCGAGCTTCTCTCAATCTTTTGGCTTGTGTGTCTTTCTATACTCTGTACCGAAGGTACACAGAGTATATTGGGTTTGTGCAAATGTATGTAACAGCCAGAAGGAAGCATCTCCGACCCTATAAAGTATATATATATTCTTGATCAGCATCAACAGCCGAGTCGATATAGCCATGTCCGTCTGTCTGTCCGTCTGTCTGTCTGTCTGTCTGTCCGTCTGTCCGTATGAACGAAGAGATCTCAGAAATGGTAAGAGCTAGAGGTTTGAAGTGTATGGAACATATAATTCTTATACCTGCAGGCAGATCAAGTTTATTTTTAATCAGATGAACGATATAAGAGCTATACGTAAAAGAAAATAAAAACCAACGAAAACAACAAAACCACAACGCTTGGTAGAACTTACGAGAAAGAGAGATTGAGAGGGCAATAGCTAACTGGTGATTTCCCAATTGGACCTCGCTTGCACCGCTCTCAGTTATCAGTTACATACAAACAGATACAAAGTATATTACAGTCGGGCTTGACCGACTTTCTTACTTCTTAATTTCGCTTAACAGCAAAGTTTTTCAAACGCTTTTTTTTGGCTACTTATTTCACATCTGACGGCAACAGCTGATGAAGATGATCTCTAGCTCGGATGTCTCCGAAAGGAAGAGCAGAAGAGGTTGACCAAGAATCCGATCGGTCGAAAAATGTGTCTTACTAAGAAATATTATTTCTGTTTGATGGTAGCGTGAGCAAATTTTGAAGTCAACAACCAAATTCTTAATGATTTTGAAGATATAAATATCTGATATCTATATTACAAATATATTTTGTTGATGTTTAGCCGGCTTGTATTTTTGTTGTTTTTGTTTGCTATATATTTAGACTGCTGACCAACAGATCACAGATCAGGACCACTTTCCATAACCATTTGGCTGAGCAAGCCAGAAGCCGATCGTTGTATGGAAACTATAAGATATATTTATCCGATTTTTCGAAGCAAATCTTATTCACGATTACCAAGTATAAACACGCTACCTTTAATAACAAAACGAGAAGGCAAAGCTAACTTCGACTGTGCTGTTAATACACTTGAAAAAGTTTACTTCAACTGATTTAACCCGTAACATATATATAGGATATCTATCAAATATTTAAAAAATTTTCAATCATTGATAACACTAGTTTACAAAAATAAAAAAAAATAAAGACCCATTGAAGCTGTTATTTTTTTATGATGTACTTTGAAATGCTGAGCTCAAAAATGAAATTCAAAAATTTTTGTATGGATACGTTTTTGAGTTAGAATTTTTTTTAGTTTTTTCAGTAGGTACCCTTACATTTTATGACATATCTCGAGATAGAAATTTTAGATGTCGTCAAGCAAGGCATTAATCTAAAGGGTATGCAATTTTCAATAATCTAGTTGAAGATCATTTTCCAATCGGTTCAGTAGTTAAAATGCTACAAGCAAAAATATTTCGAAAAAATAGATTTTTTTTCTCAAAAACGTGCAAATTTTGTTTTCCTAAAATCTGTAAAATGTTGAAACTGATAAAAATAAATTGTTTTTTTCTTTTGTTCTTACGAATAGCAATTCTACGAAGAAAATAAGGTATTGGTAAAGAATATCTATGGATAAATAAAGGAGCTGTGAGCAATTAAGTATCATTGTTTTATGTATTTATTAGAAAATATTTTTATTTTTTCTTCGTTTTTGACCTTGCTCTTAATTTTTTCAGTGATTTGGTTTCTATTGGAACTCGTACATTGAGCAAAAAGCAAAGTAAAAAAAAATTTTTTTTTGACCCCTAGTTGTTTCACACAATTGCTTACAACTTCACAATTTAACCACAGATTTTCGTCATCAATGCCTTATTTTCTTCGTTATAGGGCAATTTATAAGAATAAAAGAATAAACAATTTTATGATTTTTATTTTCAACCATTTACAGATTTTAGAAAATCAAATTTTTCACGTTTTTGAGAAAAAAATCATTTTTTTCGAAATATTTTTGCTTCTTACTTTTAAACTACTAAACCAATTGAAAAATGTTCTTTGACTAGATTATTGGAAATTGTATAACCTTTTGATTAATCTATTGCTTGACTTTATCTAAAGATTGTAACTCGAAATATGGCTTAAAAAGTATGGGTACCTACCGAAAAACTAAAAAAAAATTCCAACTCAAAAACGTATCCATACAACATTTTTTGAAATTAATTTTTGAGTTCAGCATTCCAAAATACATCATTAAAAAAAAATGGCTTCAATGTTTCTTTTTCGCTGTAAACTAGTGTAATAAACCTTATTATAGAATACAAAAAAAAAAAATTGTTAGTAAAATCTATTTTCCGACCGATCGGTCCTATGGCAGCTTATATGTATTGAAAGACTTTTTGCAAAGTTTGGTTAAGAAAGTAGGGAGGAGATAGCATAGAAACCGAGGAGATAGCATAGAAACCGACGGACAGACGAAAATGAACTCAGCTCGTCATGCTGATCAGGAATATGTATACTTTATGGGGTCGGAGATGCTTCCTTCTATGCGTGACAATTTTAATATATTATCGCCTCCCACCAGCTTGGAAAAGTGACTTCTCCATTTATCCCGTGGCCCCTTGTGGATCTGGGACCAGATTTCCATTTTGCATTGTGGTACTCTGGGCTTGAAACCTTCATATAGTTGCCTAACCGCTTTGTATAATGTTCGAGTCTCACTCATGCCAAATAGCATCTCGACTTCCTCTCGCATGCGCATTTCCAGCTTCTTCTTTTTTCTACGGAAAAGGCGCTTCCCCTTTCGTCTTTTCTCCAGGTATCGATCTTTTACAGCTCGCGTTGCTCCCGACTGCAGAGTTCTCCTGCGGGCAGCTTCTTTATCTCCAGCAGCTTGGCGACACTCCTCATCGTACCAGGTCTGCTGGTCCGAACATCTCATTGGCAGCCGTACTCATGGAGTGGGAAATATGTTTCCACTGCTCGCATACACCAGAAGGGGATGGCGAGATTTCCCGGAGCAGTTCAGAAAGTTTTGTAGTCTTCGACGGTCCGTTGTGATTGCAGCATCCTGGCTTCTAGCTTTTGATGTGTGCTAGTGCGTGTGGCATAGGCCACACTGATCCGAGTGCGTATCTTGGCTGCAACCAGATAGTGATCCGAATCAATCTTTGCTACTCAAATCGTACGTACGTCTAGCACACTCGATGAATGCTTTCCGTCGATCACAACGTGATCAATCTAGTTTCGCGTTAATTGATCAGGGGACTTCCATTTTACCTTATGAATGTCGCAATGTTCAAATCTGGTTCCACTTATGACCATGCTCCTGACCGCGGCGAAATTATCAATTTTCAATCTCTTGGGTCATGAAGGCTAAAACTTCCGACTGTCGAACCAAAGATTTCTTCTTTCTCGACTTTTGCGTTAAAGTCGCCTAGCACTATCTTAATGTTGTGATCGGGGCAGCGCTCATAAAGATTTTCAAAGCGCTCATAAAATTCGTCTTTAACTAAGTCGTCCTTGTCGGGGCGTGTGCTCAGAGCAGACTAATAAATATTTAAATACCTAGCCATAAGTCTGAGTGCGGCTAGTCGCTTGTCAACAGGTGTGAAGCTGATAACAGATCGCCGTAGTCTTTCGCTGAATACGGAATTTCATTTGTTATACCCGTTACTCGTTACCCGTTACCGCCCATGCAATATGAAAAAACCTCATATCTTCCACAATTTTGAAAATTGAATGTTCGAACCTTTTAGACATATACCTTAATCATCATTACCTATCGATCCGCCATACTTCATTTCGTGATCAGATGAACGATAGAAAAGTTCCCGCCCCCGCAATTTAAAAAATCCATCATATCTCCCACAATTTCGGAAATAGATTGCTCGAACCTTTTAGACATATACTTTAATCATCATTACCTATCGATCCGCCATACATCATTTCCTGATCAGATGAATGATAGAAAAGTTCCCGCCCCAGCAATTTGAAAAAATCCTCATATCTCCCACAATTTTGAAAATAGATTGTTCGAACCTTCTAGACATACATTTTAATCATCATTACCTATCGATCCGCCATATATCATTTCCTGATCAGATGAACGATAGAAAAGTTCCCGCCCCCGCAATTTAAAAAAACCTCATATTTCCCACAATTTCGAAATCAGATTAATCAAACTTTTTAGACATGTATTTTAATCATCATTGCTTATCGGTCCGCCATACATAATTTCCCGATCAGATGAGTTATAGTAGAGTTGCCACCCCCGCAATTTGGGAAAAAAACACAATTTGGGCATGTTGTGATCTAATAAAATATTCTGAAATAAACCTTATCCTGAGTAACGGGTATATCGAAGTCGAGCAGGGCCGACTTCAACTTACGCTCTCGTTTTAGTAATGATATTGGCAATTCAATATTTATTTGCAAAACTAACCGAATGTTGCCATATCAACGAAATTTCTGGGACACCCCTGAATGGGAATTTTCATTGGCTATTAAACAAGAATTAAGTGTTTGAGTAGAGACTTTGCAAAATTGCGGTTATTTGAAAAGCAAAGTCCCCAACATTGAAAGACAATCGGTAAATTGTCCTAGGAAGCCGAACAAGCCAATATTAATATGACGGATCAAGTAGATCTACGGTGAAAAGATCACTGACCTCCTGCTTTGCGCGGGCAGCACATTGATAATTAGTGTGGCCCCAAACTGAAAATTTTTAGTTATATACAAACTTTGGCAGGCACAGAGTATATTACATAATTGACTTGACCGAATTTCTTACTTGTTTTCATTACATTGCAAAATCTCTAGTACAATGGCGGCACTATGAACAAAATGATAAAAAGCGTCCAGTCCAGCGTCAGGCAACTGCCCTCCCACCTGCCTCCCCCCTGCGACCCCTCAGACTACTCCCTTGGTGAAACACAATCACTATTCAATCAATATTAATAACGGTTTTTGTGGCACTCATTATTTTTTTAAACTACTGCTTCTAAATTACACGTACTTACTTAAATCTCTATTATATAATCAACAGCTTAAACGAGAATTATGTTGGTCTTAGCTTTTCAACAATAAGCTCTTCAGGCCCTAATGGTTCCATTATCCATTACCATCCAACGAAAGAGACAAATAGAGCGATTAACGACAAAGAAATTTATTTATGCGATTCTGGCGCTCAGTATTTGTAAGTATGGATTATTTTTTTTTATATATTTATAAGTACATATTAAGTATATCACAATACATTTTTTTTATTAATTTATTGGACTAGTTCGCGTAGAAACAGACACACAGAGAGACAGACGAAATTAAACTCAGCTCGTCGTCCTGATCTAGGATATATATATAATATACACTTTTCACGTGTATAAAAATAATTACAAAACCAACAAGAGAAAAAAAAATTATATATTCTCCATAGGTTAAGTTAAGATTACATAAAAGCTTCAATTAATTAATTCATTTTATATTATTCAATTGATAACTGTTTTAATTCTTAATGTTTTTAATGTTTGATATATGTAGTGACTAGTGTTACAAACTTAAAGTTTTTAACTTGTAACACTATGTATTAATAATTACCAGAGCTGTAAAAGATTTAAATCATTTTTGATTTTAAATCTTAATGATTTATTTGCATCTTGATTGATTCAATTGAGTTTTAAATCATCAAGATTTAAATCTGATTCAATCATGAAAGATTGCATAAAGTTGATTTATAATTCATATTAAAGCAATCTGATTGTAAGTATTTTGATTTAATTCATTTGATTTAAATCATTAAAGATTTAAATCATTTAAGATTTATTCATTTGATTTAAATCAAACTTTTGAAATCATTTGTGATTTATTTTTTTATAGATTTAAATCGTTTTGTGATTTAAATCATTAAAGATTTAAATCATTTTGAGATTTAAATCAGTAAAGATTTAAATCATTTTGAGTTTTAAATCATTCGAGATTTCAATATTTTGATTAAAATCATTAAAGATTTAAAATTTTTCATTTAAATCATTAAAGAATGCAATATTTTGATTTAAATCAAATGATTTAAGACTTTAAGATTTAAATCTTGAAGATTTAAATTTTCAATGATTTAAATCAAATAATTTAAATCTTCAAAGATTTAAATCAAATGAATTAAATCAAAATATTTACAATCTGATTGCTCCAAAATGATTTTTAAATCTCCTTAAAGCAATCTTCAATGATTGAATCAGATTTAAATCCTGATGATTTAAAGCTGAAATGAATGAATTCTTTATTTTTTAAATCAAGTTGAGATTGAATCGTGAATCAATCTCGAAATGATTGATTCATTTACAGCCCTGATAATTACACAGTGTTACAAATCAAAAAATTTTGAGTATACTTTTTACGAGACCCGTGCAGATTGTGGGGCTGGTTAAGTATAGCATTTCCTCATACTTGGTTTGTTCAATACACCCCCAAAATCTTCCCTTATAAGGTAACGGGATATGTAGAATGGCATTATTGGTCCAGAAATCATGAAGCATAAACGTGAATATGTATAAATATTTTTTTTGTATTTGAGAAATATAATTTAAATTTCCCGCCAGACATAAACATAGTTTACTTTTACTTGCACTTATATTAAAGCACACACTAAAATGTAAGCATACTAAAAATAAGACAAAGTTTACTTATACTGACACTCAACTATGTTAAAAAATTTAAAACAGACGAGGTGTGCTCGTCAAATGGTAACCAAATTTATTGGGACCACCTGTGTTAAACGTAGAATTGAATGGACTTTTACCATAAAGTTTAAGAAAAAATCGCTTAGAACAAAATAGTTAAACCAATGGTGGGTAAAGTTTAAATTTCATAAAAAAGGGTGAAATTTCCATATCTGTAACCCGCATTTCTCAGCCATCGCGTTGAATCTATATAACCACTGATTACAATATATTAGATTTATTCCGTTGCTATCAGAATTGTCAAGGTTTGAAACAATCGGACGGTCAATGCGCGAATTATTTCAACTTAATGGAGTAAAAAAGGCAAAAAGCGGTTTTTGGGTCATAACTTCAGATTTTGGGGGTGTATTGAACAAACCAAGTTTGAGGAAATGCTATACTCGACCTCCTCTACAGCGTACGATAGGTCATTTCAAAAGTATATTTTCACTATCACACGGTGTTATAAATGTAATTTAATTTAAAATATAGATGGATATAACGTGGAAAAATAATTAAAGTGTTTGTTAGTTATTCAGGAATTCCACTTAAGTTCTTGTACCTAGTATATCAATATGAAAGCAATATTATCAAACATATGTAGTTCGACGGTAGATTGAAGATTGTAGTTATAGATTAGGTTGGAAATATTAAGACTTGTATTCATTGTAAGGCTGGGTTCACACTGTTCGACGCATGAGACATGACAATCTAGTAGGCCCTTGTGTTGTCTTGATTTTATTGTGAAAAACTTGTCATTTGAAATTCAAAACAATCAGGGACCGTAACGATTATAAGTTATAACTATAAAAATCAATTGTAATTAAACATTTTTGATTTATATTTTTAAAAATCCATCAAAAAAATTATTTTTGATTTTTGTTTAAAAAATTATTTTTAAATATTCATTTTTGATTTTTATTATAAAAAATCTGTTGGGACAAGGAGCTTTTTCCTTATCAGCATTTAACTTCAGGACTGGGGCGTGTAGCAGTTAGTTAGAATTGTCTAAATAATTAAAATAAATCGATCTTCCGTGTGATTAATGATGAACTCTTCGCTTTCAATGTCAAGGCAGAACTAATTTATATTAAAAAATACAAAACAAGTTTAAAAAAAGTTTGAGTTTATATATAAAGTTTTAGGAAGAAATACTGTAAAAATAATATAATTCCCTTTTATAGTGGTATTGTGATAAAGATGAATAAGCTTAGGAGTGAGTACAATGTGGTGGGTTTTTATACATGTGTGTGTGTGAGAATGCAAGTAAAATGATAGCAAAAGAAGATAACAATGAGAGAGTTGATCAAATAGTTTTTAATAATATACAAGATTTAAAGTGTGGAAATATTTAACAAATTAATGTAGTTGGAATTATTCAACTAAGTTAAAAAACGGCAAGAGTTTGACCGAACATCCCGGCCCCGTTGAATGGACCCTTTCAAACTACAGGAAGAACAGCTAGCTTATGTATGGGACGAATAAGCATTCCAGTTGAGGTGCGGAGATGCACAACACGAACGTGACTATCCTTGCCAAGGACTGTTGATTGAACTCGACCAAGTTTCCAGCGAAGCGGAGGTACATTGTCTTCGTGAATGATGACCAATGTTCCTTCGGACAAGTTTGGCGACGGCGAATTTCATTTGGTACGAGTACGCAGCTCATTGAAATAGTCAGCAGACCATTGCTTCCAAAATCGTTGTTTGACGGCGGTAATCATGTCGTATCGATCCAAGTTCGAAATGTTCTTGGGTTCTAGTGACCTCTCAGGTAATGAACGGAGAGAATCACCAACCAAAAGATGTCCAGCAGTTAGTGCGCCGAAATCATTTGGGTCTGATGAAAGAGGTAATAGAGGGCGAGAGTTGAGGATGGACTCAATCTCAACAGCAACGGTATTCAGTTCTTCAAGGGTAAATTTAGTGTTTGCCAAGGTGCGATTTAGAAGACCCTTTGCGCTCTTCACCGCACCCTCCCAGAGACCGCCAAAATGAGGTGCCCTGGGTGGGATAAAATGAAAATTAATGAATTCAGATGAACAAAACTTGTAGATTTCTTGCTATTTCTCCTTTTTAAACATAAACTCTTTTAGTTCACGCAGCTGGTTCGATGCCCCAACAAAATTTGTGGCATTATCACAAAATATGTCAGCTGGCAATTCGCGACGACCTACCATGCGCTTCAATGCATTTAAAAAGGCCTTTGTTGACAAATCAGCGACAATTTCGATGTGGTTAGGAGGCAGACGAACACGGCTATATATGATTTGGTATTACCCTTTCCACGAATCCGCAAATAAGTGTTGATCGGTCCACAAAAATCGATACCACAGCGTTCAAATGGCCGAGCCGGTGAAAGTCGAGTGGTTGGCAAAGGACCCATTAATTGCTGTTGTAGTTTTGGCCTGTAGCGGACGCAATGAATACAGGATCGGACGATGCGACGAGCCAAATCTCTAGCATTGACGATCCAATACTCCAATCAAATAAGAGCCACTAACGCCTTTGGGCCAACATGGTGATTTCGAAGATGTAGATGGCGAACATATTTTCAAACAAATTGAGAGTTGCTGGGCAGCAGCAAGGGATGCTTCTGACTGTCTGGTAACTCAGCATATTCCAGTCGTCCACCAACCTTGACAAGTTCAAAGCCAGTCGACCGATCTAAAAATGGAGTAAGAAATTTCAAGTTATTTTTTAGAGGTTTGTCTTTCTGGAGCAAGCGAATCTCTTCTGAGAAGTGTGTTTGTTCCAGATTATGAAATTGGATGCGAACCGAAGTTCTTCAGGTTCTGGCGAAGCAGACGTCGATGTTAGTAGTTTTCTACATTTGTTGATAAATCGGATTATCCAAGCGATTATCCGAAGTGTGCTAGCATACGAGCTAATCTTGTCGCTGATATCGAGTATTAGGTTGTTCTCTTTTATGGCAGTAAATAGACTTTTACGTTTTTCTGTGTTTACCACAGCCAAGTCGACATCAATCTTTTCGTTTTTGATGGGCCATTTAGACGGATCTTCAAGTAGGAATGATGGACCGGAAAACCAAATTGACCTTTGCAGATCCTCAACGCTACAGCCTCGAGATAGAAGATCAGCTGGGTTAAGTTGTGTTGGCACGTGGTTCCAATGGCCATCACAAGTCAATGTCAGATACTCTGTTTCCCACAAAGATAGACAAGGTGACTGAATGCTGTTGAAGCCAATACAAGACGAGTTGAGAATCACATCAAAAATATGACATGATGTTTCTATTTGCGAATATTTTCTTGATTTTGTCGTAGAGTAGAGCCAGCAAATGTGCGCCGCAAAGTTCAAGTTTTGGGAGTGACTGTTTCTTCACAGGTGCAACTCACGATTTTGTTGTAAATAGATGGACCTTAATATGTCCATGAGAATCCTCAGTACGGATATAAAAACAACAGCCGTAGGCCCGAATCGATGCGTCGCAGAATGCGTGTATTTGAATGTTGCAGGTGTTCGACTGCAGACAAAAACGAGGCACAGTTAGTCCCGAAAGTGAGTTAAGGGACACCAGACAGTTGTTCCATGCATCAGTCAGATTTTGGGGAACCGACTCGTCCCAATCGAGTTTCAGGAGCCATAATTCCTGCATTATTATCTTGGAGACAATGACGAGTGGGGACAGCAAACCTATCGGATCGAATAGTGATGACGCAGTGTACAGAAAAATACGCTTTGTGACAGTGGAGTAGATTTCCTTAGGTGAGAAAGAAAAGCTGAAAGTATCATCTTGTTGATGCCAAGTTACTCCAAGTGTACTGCTCACAAGGTTTTCGGAAATGTTGATTTCTTTCTGAGATTTATCCTCCATGAGGTCAGGGTAATTTGAATGACATTTGCATAACGGAAGTTTACCTCGACTAAGGATTTCAACGATTTCTGCTTTAAGTGCACGCAGAGTGTCGATATCGTCAGCTCCACAAAGCAGATCATCGAGCCGAGGCGGTACCATACGTAACTGTGTTGAGTTCGTAAGTTTGTAGATCTGCATCTGGAGAGGCTCGCCAAAGAATATACTGGAACTTTCGATCATCTTTATGTACGAGTAGCTGTCTGTACATTTTCGTAACGTCAGCTGTAATGGCAAAGCGATACATGCGAAAATGCAGCAAAAGAATGTACAATTCTTCCTGGATAGTAGGACCAACTAAAAGTATATCGTTCAGCGACCGTTGCGATGTTGTGCGACACGAAGCGTCGAAAACGACTCTGAGAGATGTTGAGATACTGCTCGGTTTGAGCACAAAATGATGAGGGATGTAGAAATGGGGTTTTTCTAAGTTTGGTTTCGGTACAAGAGTCATGTGACCGAGATTTTTATACTCTTGCATGAACGAAACATACTGCGAGCGAATATCAGGCAATCGAGCGAGGCGTTTTTCTATAGCGAGGAATCGGTTTCGAGCTGTGTCAACGGAATGTCCAAGAGACTTTGGATGGCAACTTAACAACAACGCGGCCAGTAGAGTCTTTGCGAGTTGTGGCTAAGTAATGATCCTCACAAAGGCGATGATTTGGGTGAAGCTCTTTAATAGGGCGTTCAAGCGATTCAATTTTCCATAAGTGCTGCAAATGATTATCAATTGATTCCTCAACAGTAACCAGGCACAATGGTGAGTGCTCATTATGTTGACGACGATATCTGCCCGAAACGACCCAGCCAAATAAAGTCTTTTGCATAGTGGGCTGATTCGGTCCCATACGAATTTGTCCAATAGATAAAGCGTTAAAGAATGCTTCGGTTCCAAGAAGCATGTCGATACGACGAGATTTGAAAAAGGTATCATCCACCAATGATATATTGGCAGGTATGTTCCAACTTGCTATGTCGATCTCGGTATCTGGTTGATAAGCAATGTGCGATGTTATTCCAAATTGTAGTGTCAATTGATACCCCGAAATACGCGATTTTATCGAAGTAGTTGTACGAGACTTAAGATTGGTAAGGGATTCTCCAATGCTACGAATTCCCATGTGGTGCCTTTCACGGTGAAGGCAACAAGAATCCAGCATGTCTCATGTGTCCAACAATGTGAACTCAGCCTAAAAGTATTTTTTTTCTTCCCAGTACTTCATAATATCAGCGTTGACATCAATCGGCTTCGGGTTGAAGGTTGATTTTTCAGTAATAGCCTTTTTTAAATCGTCGGATTCCGGTTCATACTCTTCAACCAATTCAAATGTGTTATGATAAGCATTGAGAAAGGAACAAGTTCTTTGACCTCCATGCATAATGCACTCTAGTACTTGAACTTTGGGATATGTTATGCAGCATTGCAGAAGTCGAAGGTTGTCCATCTTGGTCTGAGGCACTATCCTGAAAGGAAGGATATTAATGAAATTCTTTTAGTTTGTATTGGACTTTTTTGGATAAATAGTTCTTAGTATTTAAATTTTTATATTTACCTTCTCTTTCAATTCGTATATCTGTTGCATCAGGATCTTAAAATGATTCTTTGCGTATGCCTGGGAAATTAAGTTCTTCAAAATCCGCCGGGATCGTGGTTCCAAATAAATGGCGGAAGAAATATTGCGTTTTTCATCAGAGTAACCTCACTTTATTCAAGACACGTTGCTAAAAGCAACGACTCAGAACACAGCAACACTCGAGAAGAGAAGCCAGCGACCTTTTTAATTGCTATCTCCGTTCGAGCGCGCCAATTCTAGCGTCTTATTCGATGTCTTCTCCTCCCATTATTCTAACTTAGGGCTATATTACACGCTACTCCTTTATACTCATTTCATTTCCTAACTTATATAACTTAACTAAAAAATCGGTAAACACCGGCCCCCTTGAAGGGACTTTATCCTTCAACAAATTGGCAGAAGAGTCTGCCGATGAATAGACCTTTTGTAGGTCCCATTATTGGTCGTGATATCGACCACCCTGACCTTGCCGTCCGTGCCAGCGTGGATCGCTATCACTCTGCCCACGACCCATTGCTGCGGTGGCACGTTGTCTTCGGCGACCACGACGAGTGTTCCCACGGCGACATTGGGTTCCTACTGGAACCATTTGGCTCGTACCTGCAGGCTGGAGATGTACTCCCGGGACCATCGCTGCGCCATCGCCTTAAGCAGGTTTTGTTGACCTGGTCCGGAAGTGATGGTGCTGGGGGAGCAAGCATCGGCCCGCCGATCAGCAGATGTGCTGGGGTGAGCGCTTCCCCGTCGTTGGGATCGGGACTCTGCGCTCCGATTGGCCTCGAATTGAGGACGGCTTCCACGCTGACCAGTAGAGTGCTGAGCTCCTCGGCGGTCAGGAGAGCATTGCTCACCGTTCGTAGGAACAGGCTCTTCGCAGACTTGATACCTGCCTCCCATAACCCGCCAAAGTGAGGACCTCTGGGAGGTATGTACGCAAACTCGCATCCTTTTCTTGATGCGAATGTGCGTACGGCGTCGGCCTCCTTGTCCCACTGCGCTCGGAAGTCTTCCATTTGGCGATCTGCTCCGACGAAGTTCGTCGCGTTGTCGCAGTACACGCGCTGTGGAATTCCTCGACGTCCGACGAACCTTTGAAAAGCCAAAAGAAATGCATCTGTGGTTAAGTCAGATACTAATTCTAAGTGAACCGCTTTTGACCCAAAACAAACAAATAGAGCCACGTACGATTTGTACGGTGGCTTACCACGGATGCGAAACGTTGTGCTAATCGGGCCACAAAAGTCGACGCCACAGATTGTGAATGGGCGAAGAGCTCGTAGTCGGTCTGCTGGAAGATTGCCCATAATCTGTTTCAGCAATATGGGTTTGCATCTGAAACAAGCGATGCACGAACGCACTGATCGGGAACATAATGCTTTTGCATTCACCACCCATATACGTTCTCTAACAAATCCTACTAGAGCTCGAGGGCCAGCATGACAATTCGTCGTGTGCAAATGCGACACGTATGCTTTTAAAAACTGCGAGTTCTTCGAAAACAACAACGGAAATTTTTGCTTCATACGGGATAGAAGCATTTAATAACCTGCCCCCTACACTCAATAACGAAAACGAACACCAGTCTTCTTTATATTCTTCCAAAAAGGGGCTCAAGCGCTGAAGATTAGGGCTGAGAATTGACTTCTTTTTTAATTTTGAAATTTCCTCACAGAATTCTTGAATCTGTATGAGTTCGACAATCTTGTTGAATGCATAGTTCAACTCACTTGGTTTAATTATAGTATCAGGCGGCACATTACATCCTTTGGCCCTTCTAATAAATCGGAACACACAAACGAATACTCTGAGCAAACGCACATGCGATGAATATCGATCTACCACTTCCATCAAATCATTAGTATCGGGTTCAACCACTAACGCAACCGCGCTTTTCCGGACTTCTAAAGTGGCTAAATGGTCAGGAAGCTCAAAGTGACGATTTACTGGCTAGCAATTTTCTGGTTCCATTAAAAATTGTGGTCTACTAAACCATATGGAGTTTGATAACTCTTCGCCGGTACACCCACGAGAAATAGTGTCTGCTGGATTTATATTCGTTGTACATGTCTGTTGGATCTCAGCTACACGATGTGAAACGAAAACAGACAACGAAGAGGGATGTGACTTGATCCAGTGCAGAGTAACTTCGGAGTCAGTCCAAAGAACAAAATTTTTAGTCGGTATGTTCAACATTTTTCTGATACGATAGTAAAGTTCTGCGAGAAGGTGAGGTGCACACAGCGCAAGGCGCGGTAATGTTTGCGTCTTGAGGGGCGCTACTTTTGATTTGGCAGTCAGTAAGGAGACTTTCAAACCTTCTGCATACGAGTGCGTACGTAGAGGCAAGCGCCATACGCTCGTATTGAGGCGTCGGCAAAGCCATGAATTTCTATCGGTGACTGCTGATCGGTGTAGACGAATCTTGGGACCTTGATTTTTTGAACATATTGCAGGCCCAATTTGAAAGTATCCCATACTGTTTCAAGCTGCATTGGAATAGATTCGTCCCAATCTAACTTCCGCAGCCATAGCTCTTGAAGGAGTATCTTTGCCTTTATAAGGAGAGGACCCAAAAGCCCAAGGGGATCGAAAAGTCGAGCAGTCACTGTAAAAAGGATTCTTTTAGTCGCTCTGAGATCAAGACAGGAGCCATCCAGCTTAAACTGAAATACGGCTTCCCTTGGCAACCACATAACACCGAGGGTCTTAGTTGCGTCTGAGTCAACTTTAGCAAGTGGTATCGCTGTGTCTTCGGACACAGACAGCTCTGTACAGTTGGAAAACCATTTTGCCAGTTCAAACCCGGCCATTAGTAGCACTTTCGCAACTTCTTCGCGCAGGTGTCGAAGTTCGCTAATGCTCCGGTTAGCATGTCATTGACATAAAAATGTTTTCGAATGCCTTCAGCAGCTGCTGGATTTGATCAGACGGATCTCTTCTCCACACTATGAGCTGAAAGTTTCTATCAGCTTCGTTCACCATCACCTGACGGTACATTTTTTTTATATCAGCCACTAAGGAATATTTGTGCAAACGAAAACGAAGCAGCGTAGAAAAAAGCTTCTCTTGAATGGTTGGGCCAACCATCAAAGTGTCTTCAACGCAATCTGGAGGTTCGAAACGCACAAAAGTACCGTATGTAGATAAGCTTTGGAAGTTCGCTAAGCCCGGTTGCTGTCTTGACATAAAAATGTTTTCGATGCCTTCACACCTGTTTATCAGACGATCTCTTCCACCTTGCTGAAAGTTTTTCACCCCCTGACGGTACATTTTTTTTATATCAGCCACTAAGGAATATTTGTGCAAACGAAAACGAAGCAGCGTAGAAAAAAGCTTCTCTTGAATGGTTGGGCCAACCATCAAAGTGTCATTCAACGCAATCTGAGAGGATGTACGACAAGACGCATCAAAAAGTACCCGTAATTGAGTAGATAAGCTTTGCGGTCTAAGAACACACTGATGCGGAATGAAATAGTGTGGTGTATCTGGAATTCGATTGTCGGTTGGCGTCATGTGACCCATTGATGCATATTCATTCATTAAATCCAGATAAATTTGTTTTAAATTTTCATCTTTTGACAATCTTCTTTCTAGCGACAAGAAACGACGTTTCGCTACTTCGTATGATGAACCAAGTTTTTTAGGATCACCTTTGAATGGGAGACGAACTTCAAACCGACCTGAAGACAATATTTTTGTATTTTCAGTAAAATGACGTTCACAATTTTGCTGCTCAGGAGTGCAAACTTTCAATGTTTTCAGTATTTCTTCAATCGACCATAATTTACGCATGATCCAAAAATCAAATGAAAACTCGCTACCATTAATACGTGACTTTACCAAAGTGTGTATTCTTTTCTTAGCTTGAACATTAGATTCACCAATGCCCCGCAAGCTCATACACACAGCCTCCCTTTTAAGCTGCCATTTTTGTGCGAGCTCCTCAGCCACAAAATTGACTTGGGAACCCGAATCCAGTAAAGCTCTTGCTTAAACAAAATCGCCATTTTTTGTTTTTACATTTAACACTGCTGTGTCAAGAATAACCTTGTCCAAAGCTGCCGCATGCATGGCATGTAAAGTGGAAGGTTCTTCTTGAGCAATGGATGGCTGAGGAGGTGGTAACGCCAGGTTCGAACTAGCTGAATATATATGAAGCAACATGTGGCGTTGCAGCGAGCTACTGTATGGCCGCCCCGCAGACAATTTATGCACAGCGGTGCATTTTTTGCAAAATCAAATCTCTGTTGAACCGAAATAGCTGCGTAAGCCGGACAGTTTTCAATATAATGTTCGGAGGAGTTGCAAAACAGGCAGAGATTTGAATTATGTTCATTGCTAGCAGCTAAAAACGAATAATTATTTTTGTTTGAAGTTTTCTTTTGAAAATGATTGGTTTGAGCTTAAGATGTCTTTGGTTTGCTTGATTCTTCTGCAACGATATGTTGGAACGTCGATTCAGCGCAGTTTCACATTCGCTCCACATTGGGAGTTTGGTATAGTCTAACTGCTCTTCCCATTTTCTTTTAGTAACTGAATCGACCTTACCCATAACCAAAAGAACCAAAATTGCATTTGTGATTTTCTGATCGTCCCCAAGAGACAGAAGCGAATCATATGTGGCGGAAACTGTGTCGATTAATGTTCTCAAGGCAGTGCCTGATGGCTGTCCCATTTTAGTCAAATTAAATAAAATTGATATGTTGTCTAAAAATATAAGACAATCATTATCATACACCAGCTTCAAGCTTGCCAATGTCATTGAATAATTAGCTTCCGTAACTTGGAAGGCTCAAACTGTACCTAAAGCGTCACCGGACAAACATGCAATGAGGTGATTGAATTTTTTAATGTCGTGAATGGAATCGTCATTGTGAACAAATGTTTCGAACAGGCTCATAAAATTTTTAAATTCGGAATGTTTTCCGCTAAATGTTGGAAGAGAGACGGTGGGCAATCAACGACGAGGCGGCTGTTGCATAGGGTTTGATTGGATTTGGAAATGATCCATACTGTGTCTTCGAGTCTTTTCCAAAGCCGCTTTAATCATGCCCTTTGGGTTATATTTTATTTTTATTCACTTCAATTTTATTTTGATAGCCAATCGCATTTTCAATATGTGTGCTGAGAATCTCCAAGCGACACTCTAACTCCAAGGGAAGTAACGAGATTGACCCATCCGAAATAGGACGATGCATGCGACTTATTGAATTAAAACATACATCACGCTTCCTACGGAGATCTTCGATTGATTCCTTGCTCATTTTGAATTAACTTATCAACTGAGCTACTTGCGAAGCGTAAAATAAAAATAGAAGGCTAACATCGGCGTAGCCGATGTTTTAAATACCCTTGCAGTTTTTGAAAGGCGCCCATTGATAACAAAAAAGTTTTTCTCACTAGAACTAGTTTTTGGACTGATCGTTCCTATGGCAGCTATATGCTATAGTCATCCGATTTGGATAAATTTTTTCAGAATTGTGTGAAAGCATATAAAACTAATATATACCATAATTGGTGACGCTACGATGGAAAACAAAAAAGTTTTTCACACTAGAACTTATTTTTGGACCGATCGTTCCTATGGCAGCTATATGCTATTGTCATCCGATTTGGATAAATTTTTTCAGAATTGTGTGAAAGCATATAAAACTAATATATACCACAATTGGTGACGCTACGATGGAAAACAAAAAAGTTTTTCTCACTAGAACTTGTTTTAGGACCGATCGTTCCTATGGCAGCTATATGCTATTGTTATCTAATTCCGATAATTTTTTCCAGAATTGTGTGGAAGTATATAAAACTTATATATACCACGATTGGTGATGCTACGATGGAAAACAAAATAGTTTTTCTTACTAGAACTAGTTTTTGGACCGAACGTTTATATGGCAGCTATATGCTATAGTCATCCGATTTTGATCAATTTTTCCAGAATTGTGTGGAAGCATATAAAACTTATATATACCACGATTGGTGTCGCTACGATGGAAAACAAAAAAGTTTTTCTCATTAGAACTAGTTTTTGGACCGATCGTTCCAATGACAGCTATATGATATAGTCATCCGATCCGGCCGATTCCGACAAATGTGCAGCGTATTTGTATTTAAAGACTTTTTGCAAAGTTTGGTCAAGATAGCTTCAAAACTGAGGGAGGAGATAGCATAGAAACAGACGGACAGACGGACGGACGGACGGACGGACAGACGGACAGACGGACTAGCGGAAATGAACTCAGCTCGTCATGCTGATCAAGAATATATATACTTTATGTGGTCGGAAATGCTTTCTTCACTGCGTTACAAACATCGTGTCAATTTTAATATACCCTCTGCAAGGGTATAAAAATGCAGCAAATGGTATTACAAATTAATATGCCCAATCTAACAGTGTAGGGGACCACACTTAGACGGCCAGAGCAAAGCTATTCAGTTGCACCAAAAAGAAGAACGACAAGAAGACAACCGAAAATTATGCGCCTATGCGTGTATGTATGTGTATGCAGCTGTGCTTAGACCGGCCACTCAATGTTAGCGGCATGTGCGTGTGTATGTATGTATATATGCGACTTAGCTTCTCGAAAATTGAGAGCGAGTTCAAACCATTGCAACGGGATTTTCAAATTTGGCGGCAGATGAAGGGAACAAAAGCAAAAAGAGAATATGTATATGTATGAATGTATGTAATGGCTGATGCACAGCTGATGACAATGAGAGTGGGATGATTGGCAATTTCGATCAACAATTGCAGTTTAGAAATAAATTATCCAAATGCAAACACCAATTATGAATACAGAAGTTGATGAAATAAAGGCACGAGTTTTATAAATTTATGTTTGGTTGAAAAGTTTAATTTTAGTTTTGTTCAAATCAGAGGCGGGTCACTTGTTGATGTATGTATGAATGTTAGCAATGAGCATGCATATGTATGAATTATTAAATTGTTAAATGCTCAACTATCTACCGTTTTAGTATATGCCAAAGGTTGAAAGACGGGCCAAAGGTTAACCACAATCTTAAATATGACTTTCATCTTTTGCACTAAATACCTGATGGGCAAAGCTGCCAGAGCTGACTTTCCTTAAATCCGGAACTTCTTTGGCCATCCTCTAAATTCCCACGACAATTTTCGATTCAGTCCAAATTCAGCAGCAATCCTCAGCAACAAGCGACAGCAAGGTTTAATTTTTATTTTTTTTTTTTTTAAATGTTGTTTCACACACCGACCGGCTCGCGTTTAAACGGTTTTTTGTTTGTTTGTGTATGTACAAAGTTTGAACTTTTGCTCACTGCACTGAGCCTCCAAACAAATTAATTGCAGCGAAAAAAAATTGTTAAATTAAACCACCAACAACGTAAGTCCCTGCTCGGGTGCCATGAAAAAATATTTTATTTTAATTTAATAAAATTTGATGTAATGTTTTTATATACGTGGACAGTTGTTGGTGGCTTGGTTATAATTAACAATAACAACAGTTTATTTAATTTTCTTGACTTAAAGTTATGCTCAGATTTTCGACACTCGACACTCGAGAAGAGAAGCCAGCGACCTTTTTAATTGCTCTCTCCGTTCGAGCGCGCCAATTCTAGCGTCATATTCGCTGTCTTCTCCTCCCACTATTCTACCTTAGGGCTATATTACACGCTACTCCTTCATATTCATTTCATTTCCTAACTTATCTAAGGCTGAGTTCACATTGTTCGACACATGAGACATGATAATCTAGTAAGGCTGGGTTCACACAGTTCGACACATGAGACATGACAATCTAGTAGGTCTTTTGATGTCTTGCTTTTATTTAGGTATCTTATTATTTGAAATTTAAGCCAATACAATATAAAGGCAAACTAAATTATCATGTCTCATGCGTCGAACAGTGTGAACCCAGCCTAAGCCTTTATGTTGTATTGTATTTAATGTCAAATGACAAGTTTTTCACAATGAAAACAAGACAACATAAGGGCCTACTAGATTGTCATGTCTCATGTGTCGAACAGTGTGAACCCAGCCTCACTTAACTAAGAAATCGGCAAACAGATATGTTTCGAATGTGTGTGTGTTGAGTTCGTGTGAGCGTTATGCGTTACTTTGGAATTGAATTTTACCTCTACAAAACATTTTTCGTACCAAAATTAAAGATGAGGTGAGAATATCTTAATGACAATAGACCTTACTTCAGACAACGATCGGGCGGTCTTAACGATAGTTCCATGCTTTATTTGAAATCTTTTAATCTGTGAAATCTGTTGTCCAGTAGGTTAATCGCAAGCAATTATGTTATTTTAAAACGACATATCTTCGATTTGTAACACATCGAACATCCAGTGGTGAAAAAAGTGTTTTGAAAGAGGAAAAATATTCAATATTTCAACGGGACATCTTCTTAGTTTATTGTCCTACTTAAGATGGTAATGATGCATATTTTTATACCCTAGCAGAGGGTATATTAAAATTGTTACGATGTATGTAACGCAAGAAACATCTCCGACCACATAAAGTATATATATTCTTGATCAGCATGACGAGCTGAGTTTATTTCCGTGTGTCCGTCTGTTTCTATCAGGGTTCGTGAAATGCACAAAAATTATTTTCATGCCAGGATAAATAACATCAATGCTAAAAATAATAGTTTTCAGACATGAAAATAAAAAAATTTACGTATGGCAAAAATTATTTTATTCATTTAACTAACACGTGCATTTTATGCTAATTATTTTAGCTGCCTGGTGTAAGCAAAAAATGAGAAAAGATATTTGTTACAACATTTTTGCCACCCATGTGAATAATTTGTTGATTTTTGTATTTTTTTTACAATTCATTTGTATTGGTGTGTGAGAGTCGCTTGTGCGCAGCCAAGCCGCCGTCAACGGGAGTGGAAAAAATAGAATATGTCACGACGACTCGCGATCGTAGTCCCTTTTTTATGAGGGCCATAAAATTTGACTACCTGCTGTTTTCGCAATGACCTGCAGACTAGTTATCAAACTGCAAATCGAAGTTGGTTAAAGTTAACCCCTTTAATGAAGGATAAATGTGTATGTATTAAGATAGATTAATAGCAAAACACCAGGGCATTAAAATATACGGCAGGTCAATGGAACAAGCGCACCCATAAATTCGCGCGCCATCCATAAATTTATCCTTAATTAAAGGGGTTAACTCTTAGGTCCATTGATTTGCAGTTTGTTAATTGGTCAACAGGTCATTGCGAAAACCACAGATCGATAAATTTTATGACCCCCATATAAAAGGGACGACGATCGCAACGTCTCGCGCCGTTCTCCGGCAGCTTGGCGGCGCACAAGCGACCCTCACATACACACCAATACAAATGAAATGTAAAAAAATACAAAAATCAAAAAATTATTCACATATCATACAGCTGCCATAGGAAAGATCGGTCAAAAAACTGGATCTAGTGAGAAAAACTTTTTTCCATCGTAGCGTCTCCAATCGTGGTATATATTAGTTTTATATGCGTCTACTCAATTCTGAAAAAAAATTTATCAAAATCGGATGACTATAGCATATAGCTGGCATAGGATTGATCGGTCAAAAAACTAGTTTTAGTCAGAAAAACTAATGTTTTCCATCGAACCAATCGTGGTTGGTTAAAAGTTCATTAAAAGTTGTTTCTTACTTGATTTAGAAAAGGCAAATATGCAAAATAATTTTAATTAAAGAGTTTAAAGCTTTCCTTAGTACCGATAGCCATATATCGGGCTAGAAAGTACAAATTTACGTTTTGGCCAGTTTTTCAGTGCATTTTCTCTTTTCGATTTACTTACTCTTTCACTCTTTTCGCAAAACTTTAGCGTCAATTAAAATTGATTTTTTTGTTGCGTTGAATAATTTAAGAAAAATAATTTTCACTTAAATATTGCCAAATGAAATATAAGTAAAGTAACGTCAGTAACGTTACGTCAGATATAAAAAGCTAATAAAAACGAGAAGGCAAAGCTAACTTCGACTGTGCCGAAGTTTTAATACACTTGAAAAACTTTACTCCAACTGATTTAACCGGTAAAATATATATAGGATATAGATATCAGATATTTAAAATTTTTAAATCATTGATAATAAACATTTTTATACCATACATAAAAAAAATTTCTTAGTAAAACACATTTTCCGACCGATCGGTCCTAAGGCAGCTATATGCTATAGTCATCCGATTTTGATAAATTTTTTCAAAATTATGTGAAAGCATATGAAACTAATATATACCAAGATTAAGGAAGCTACGATAGAAAACAAAAAAAATTTTCTCACTAGAAGTTGTTTTTTGACCGACCGTTCCTATGGGAGCTATATGCTATTGTCAACCGATTTTAATAAATTGTTTCTGTATATAAAACTTACACTTGCCAAGATTAGTGACGCTAAAATGGAAAACAAACAAGTAAGAAAGTCGGTCAAGCCCGACTGTAATATACTCTGTACCTGTTTGTATGTAACTGATAACTTTACAGTGTGAGGTTTTTTCAAAATTTGGGGGTGGCAACTCTTTCGACTATCGTTCATCTGGTTGAAAAACGATGTACGGGCTCGATAAGTAATGATGGGCAGATTTACCCTAGTACATAACTCGAAAAATTATAAAATTTGTATAGTAGTAGTTGTAGTAGCTTTTATTCACTTGTATAATTTTTCAAATATATTAAATTAAATCTAGGATTATATAAAAGCTTAAGTTTAGATTATAAAATATATGGCATGGCATTGCAGCCGTCCGCCAATTCTTCAAACATATTTCATTTTTAAGGAGAAAGGTGATAAAATTATTATTGGAAGAGACTATTTAGAAAGGTTTTCGTCTTCTCACAATTAGCACATCACTTAATCGGATGATCAAGGAAGGCCCGGGGGATACTTGTCTCCCTTTGGAGCCAAAGCTTGTGAGCTGCTTGAGCCTCTAGTTAAAGAATTACCCCTGGCCACTCCCAAGTGAATGGCAGTCAGGAGCTTTCCCCACTTTCATGGACTTCAACTAATAGGCCCCATCCCCCCCTTGCAGGATTTGTCCCTAGAACTCTTCGTTCTGGATCCTTTGCCGGTAAGCTAGGGCTTCTTTCAGAAATGAAGACAGTTTGCACCAGTTTTCTCCATTAAGGATCTTAGCGCACTCATCTTCTGTAAGCGTAGATTTCGCCCAGTATTTTTGCCTGTGCTCTTTCAGTATCGGGCATTGTCCCATAAAATGTGTGGTATCCTCTCGTACCTGCATGTTGCACATGGTGCAAAGGTCTTGGACCTCCCCTCTATGCGGTTGATATTTCAAAGGTAGTATCTCCACTCTGGCTTTGAAAATAAGAGCTATGCTGTATAAATCTAGGCCGTCAACGAAGTAGTTTCGTTCGCAAAGCGCGTGGCTTAGTTTTTTATATGATTCCCAGGTGTTACTTTCTACTGCTTTTGCTTTGAAATCGTTCATGGCCCTCGTATCTGTGGCGCGGATAATTCTGTCCTGTATATGTACCCATGTGTTTATATTTTCAGTAACCCAGTTAATATTGTTATTCCAATGGATATTATGTTCCTCTGCTAAAGCCAGCCATTTGCTGCAGAGCTGTGACTTTGTCTCAAAAAGGTTTTTCGCTACGGTTTTGGTCAGACGTCCTTCAGGCATTTGTTTCACTTTGTTAATGTAGTTGAACTGTTTTTGTAACGTGTATAGATACATGACTGGCAGACCTGTCTCCAGGTGGATGGCATATGTTGGGGCATTTCGCTGGAGCCTAAATATCTTTTTGATAAAGAAACGAAGCAGTTGTTCAACTCCATCGAACTGCTCGTCTCCCCATACTTCTGCGGCGTAGCATAGGATTGACCTGGCTGTTGCAAGGAATATCGTGAACTTTTTAGAGTGTGCTACTTGGGTTTTGCTTAGCAGCTGGTTCCACGTGCTGTGCAAAGCAACTTTTGCATCTGCAAGCTTCTTTTTGATGTGTTTCGCGAAACTTAAGTTTTGTGTAAGTGTCACTCCTAAGTACTTAAAATCTTTGACCACCTCAAGGGCCTCTCCATTTAACGTCCACTCCTGTTCAGCCATGCGACCCCTGCCGTCTCTGATTACCATTACCTTCGATTTTTGAGTATTGACATGAAGGCCTCAGATATTGCAATATTCGTAGGTAGCGTCTATCATCATTTGCAGGGAGCTTGCGCTTTCCGCCATCAGGACCATATCGTTTGCGTACATCAGCACTTTTAGTTTTTCGTTTCCAAGGTGTACTCCTCCTGGCAGAGCTGTCGTTATGTCATCTATATATAGGGCAAACAAAAGAGGACTCAATAGGCAGCCTTGCTTTACACCCTGGTTGCACTCGAACCATTCTGATAGCGATTTTCCGTCCCATACTGCCGCTTGGTTTTCGTGGTACAGACTTTGTAGTACTCTAAGTAGTTTGGTAGATATTCCGATGTTGCTGAGCTTGTAAAAGAGGCTTTTCCTATCCACAGTGTCAAAGGCTGCTTTAAAATCGACAAAGCACATATACATTTTTTTCTTCAGTTGACGATACTCCTTGGCAACCGACACCAGTGTAAAAATACTGTCAATTGTGGAGTAACCTTTTCGGAAGCCTGCTTGATACTCGCTTAATATGTTGTGTCTATCTGTCCATGCCGTTAGCTGCTCAAGCAGGACAGTTGTAAATGTTTTCATGATCGTGTTGAGAAACGAGATTCCCCTGTAGTTTGCCGCCTCCTTTGGGTCACCTTTCTTAAAAATGGGAAAAATTATTGTTTGTTTAAAACTCTTTGGCGCATCCTCTGAGTTCATAATGTGGTTGAAGGCAGTGGTGAGACATTCCACAAACTGGGGTGTTGAGTGTTTTATAAATTCCGCGGGAATTCTGTCCACACCTGGCGCCTTTCCGTTTTTACCGCGTTTAATGGCCAGTGCCACTTCCGCACTTGAGATTGGCTGCTCTAACTCTTCGACTATAATATTGGGAAACGCAAAGCTGTGTTCTATTTGAGTGGTTTCAATGAACAGCAAATGTTTAAAATGGGAAAACAGCATCCTTGAGTCTGCACTGATCATTTTTCTATGTTGTTGACCGTTTATATGTCTGGCGAAAGCCCAAAACTCTTTACTATTTTTTATCGAGTTCATTTATTTTTCCATTTGTTTATATTATCTAATTTTCTTTGTTTTGCATAGGGCTTTAAAATACAAGTTTTTGGATTTGTATAGTGCCTTTGATTCCGCAGTTGCCTCTTTGCGAACGAGTTTTAATGCTTCCATCGTCTGCCTTCTTGCGACGTCGCATTCTGTGTCAAACCACGGTTGTTTTCCGGTAGCCCTGGATGTGGCTTGCACTGAAGCCGCTGCTTGTGTAATACAATCAATTAGTATCTCTATGGTCCATGATTCGTGGGCTTCGGTACATTGGTGAAGTTCTCGGCTTAGATTTTGCTTGTATTTTTCTTGCAATCTGTTATTCCATTTTAGTTTAGGCAGTTGATGTTCAGGGGTAGATGGAGTCCCCGCAATACTCACGCTTATGGCGAGTGGCATGTGGTCGGAAAAGGCTTCTGACATAATTTCAAAGTCTACGACATTTCGGTTCCAATATCCACCGCTCAAGCCGTAGTCAATTGTTGAGCTTGCCTGTCCTCTGATAAATGTCAGATTACCCTCCCTATCGCTGACTGATCTTCCATTTAGAACTGTTAAATTATAGTCTTCGCATAGTTCGACTATTTTATTCCCGTTACTGTCGAGTTTGTGGTCCATTGCTACTCGTATGGTTTGTTCAACGGAATTCAGTGGGTTGTCACTATACGCCGCTACTTGGGACGAGCCTATTCTTGCGTTTAGGTCGCCAACGATCAGGATGTTTGATGATTCCAATTCTTGAATGGTGTTGTGCAATTGCTCAAAGTCATTGGCCCACTTGTTGCAGTTAAGGTATGTCGGAATAATATCTAGCTGTGCTTGTTCTGTCTTTATGTCTATTACGGTTGTGTTGCACAATTTTCTGTAGTTGCATTTCAAAGATTTTTGAACCTCATGCCTTATACCCAATAATGATCCCCACTTGCGCGTCCTCTGTTCGCCGTTCTTGTCGCTGACTCCCATGAGAGCTCAAAGTTTGGGAAATAGTGCTCATACTCTTCTTGGTTTTTTTCGACAAAAGTTTCACACAAGAAGAAAATATCAAAAGAATTTATGAGGTTGAAGAATTGTTTAAAAATACGCTTATTTGCTAGACCAGATATATTATATGCTATTATTTTCAGAGTTTGTGGGGCATGGGGTTTTGGCTGATTTGGGGTTAGTTTTTTGAATTTGCCCTAGCAACGAGGTTTCCATTGTTGGTGTCAATGTTGCTTTCCTGTCCGTATAGGGCTTTTAGTGTGTTTGCCGCCGGTTGCCCATTGTGGAAAAGCTCATTTTGACCGTTCCAATAGAACCATTTATCTTCAATGGCAAGCCTGTCATCGCGCACAAAGATTTTTATACCCGTTACTCGTAGAGTAAAAAGGGTATACTAAGTTTGTGCAAATGTATGTAACAGGCAGAAGGAAGCATTTCCGACCCCATAAACTATATATATTCTTGATCAGCATCAATAGCCGAGTCGATATAGACCTGTCCGTTTGTCCGTCCGTCCGTCCGTCCGTCTGTCCGTCTGTCTGTATGAACACCTAGATCTCAGAAACTATAAGAGCTAAAACTACAATTTTGTCAGTGTAGACTTGTATTTTCTGCACGCAGATCAAGTTTGTTTCAAATTTTTGCCACGCCCCCTCCCGCCCCCGCAATACCGAATATCTCCCACAATTTTGAAAATAGATTATTCGAACCTTCTAGACATATATTTGAATCATCATTACCTATCGATCCGCCATACATCATTTTTCGATCAAATGAACGATTAAAGAGTTGCCACCCACGCAATTTGGAAAATACCTCATATCTCCCAGAATTTTGAAAATATATTGTTAAAACCTTCTAGACATATATTTTAATCATCATTACCTATCGATCCGCCATACATCATTTCCTGATCAGATGAACGATAGAAGAGTTGCCACCCACGCAATTTGGAAAATACCTCATATCTCCCAGAATTTTGAAAATATATTGTTAAAACCTTCTAGACATATATTTTAATCATCTTTACCTATCGATCCGCCATACATCATTTCCTGATCAGATGAACGATAGGAGAGTTGCCACCCACGCAATTTGGAAAATACCTCATACCTCCCACAATTTTGAAGATAAATTATTCGAACCCTCTAGACATATTTTTTAATCAACATAACATATCGATCCGCAATACATCATTTCCCGATCAGATGAGCTATAGTAGAGTTACCACCCCCGCAATTTGGAAAAAAACTCATATCTTCCAAAATTTGGGCATGTTGTGATCTAATAAAATATTCTTAAATAAACCCTGAGTAACGGGTATATCGAAGTCGAGCATGGCCGACTTCAACTTACGCTCTCGTTTTATTGGGGTATGCTGCGCTTATTTCCTTCCTTTATACAATATATGGTTGTTCCTTTAAGCATTTTAGCTTGCTTTAGCACAGCATACACTGTGGCTGTTGAACTGAATTCCGCAACTACTGACATCTTGTTTCCTCTTTCGTTTAACTTCTTGGCTGCTTCAATCGAGTATCCTCCGCTAAGCTGTAGATTCTGCCCCATTACCTTTTTGACCGCTTCTATGGGGTGCATATTCGCAGATAGACCTCCAAACACAATGTTTCGCTTCTTGGTGTCGTCTTCGACTCGTTGCAGGCGTTTCGACTCTTCATCTTTCTGGCTACGTAATTCATGGACTTCTGCCTTGAGTTGCTTGTTTTCTTCCGAAAGTTGCTCCACCTTCACTGCCATTTCTGCCACGTTTGCTTTAATGTCTGATATATCATCTTTAGAGGCCACATTTTTTAGTTTTTCGTCAAGCAACGCTGACATGACGCCCATTAGATCCGTGAATTTCATACTTCCCACAGTGTCGGCTGCTGCTTCTCCTCTCAGTTCAGGCGACGTTTCTTTTAGAAGTCGTTTTGCGCCAGTGACTGTTGGGATTGATACACACATTGGCGTTTGTACCAAGGTGTCCTTGGTGTTTGGTGGTGTATGCATAATGTTAGCTGTTTGTTATCAATAACTTCCAAATCTTTTTATGAAATGCAGCCTACAAGTATGCAATACTAAGCTATTTGGATCGATGTAGAGTTACAGCAGGATTAACAGTGGCTGACCGCGTTAGATAAGTACTCGTGACTTATTAGTTACAAGGTCATGTGGTTGTGGTCCCTGCTTTACGTGTACTTTATATGACTCACTGTGGGTACTTCTCAGCTGACTGCTGCCACCTCTAGTATTGCTATTATGCTGCCTCACGCTGGTTTTCCTTTGAGTGTCGCTGTGCCAATTTTCGCGGCTTTCCACCACTTTCGCCGAAAAAATGAGTGGAACTCGTATCCTCCGCCTTCACCTGGAAAAAATGTCCAAAAGTATGTGATAACGCCGCCAAGTGTTTCTGACTATAATTTGTCTGATTGGTTAACACCCAGTCCAGCCTTCCCTCAGCAGCTGACATTTAAATTTGTTGCAGGTGTCTCACAATTGGCCAGCAACCCAGAGCTCGATGCAAACACGTCTTCACCGTTTCAATGTGCTTTCTTATCCATAAAATTTGTATATAATTTCCTATTAACATAAACATATCTATATTAGTCACGCGGGAATCACGCGTGATTTCTGACCGCAGGCCATCTCAATTGCATCGCTCCTCTCATACTTGGTCTTTGTCTACTTACACAAATATCTATTGGAAAGAAGGGAGGGAGATACTGAAAGCGGCGCAGTCCAGTAAGCTATTGCCCTCTCACTCTCTCTTTCTCGTAAATGGCTGCGGTGTTGTTGTTGTCGTTGCATTAAATTTTCTTTTACATATAGCGCCATTATTGTTCATCTGATCGGAAAACGATGAGTAGAATATATGTCTAAAAGGTTCAAACAACCTAACTCCAAAATTGTGGAAGATATTCAGTTTTTTTTAATTTGCAGGGTAGGCAGGGGGCGTGGCAAAAATCAAAACTAAACTTGATCTGCCTGCAAGTATAAGAAATATACGTTCCATACACCTCAAACCTCTATCTCTTACCATCTCTGAGATCTCTTCGTTCATACGGACAGACGGTCAGACAGACGGACAGACAGACGGACATGGCTATATCGACTCGGCTGTTGATGCTGATCAAGAATATATACAGGGTTGCCCATATTCGACGGACCCATGTTTTTTTTTTAAAAATCAAAGAAAAGAATAAAAATTTGGCGGTTGGCAATCTTAATCATTTAATTTGTTCCAAGTAGATTTGTTTACATCAATTTTTGAATATGATATCTCTCAAATGGCCGCCTCTGGCGTTGATGGCGTATTGTGCCCTTTTTGCAGCATTTTCCATCGTTTTCGCCAACATTTCGGCCGGAATAGCGGCTATTTCTTCACGAATGTTGTCCTGAGCTCTTCTACGGTCCTTGGCTTGTTAACGTAAACCTTTGACTTCAAATATCCCCACAAGAAGAAGTCAGGCGGCGTCAAATCGGGCGAACGCGGTGGCCAGTCCAAATCACCACTTTTCGACATCAAACGGCCCGGAAACAATTTCTTCAGAAAATCGATTGTTATGCGACTTGTGTGCGGTGGAGCGCCGTCTTGTTGAAACCAGAACTGCCTCATACGCTTTCGACGAATAATTGGCATCACAAAATTGGTCATCATGTCGCGATAACGCTCCTGGTTGATGGTAACAGCATGGCCATTTTCATTTTGGAAGAAAAACGGCCCAATGACCGTTTTCGCACTAACGCCGCACCAAACTGTGACTTTTTCGTCATGAAGAGGCACTTCTTGAATCTCCTGAGGATTTTCAGTGGCGTAAATACGGCAATTTTGCTTATTTACGGTCCCATTCAATGTGAAATGGGCTTCATCGGACATGATAATTTTGTACCTTCGGTACAGAGTATAAAAAGTTTTTATCACTAGAACTAGTTTTTGACCGACCGGCAGCTATATGCTATAGTGATCCGATTTTGATACATTTTTCCAGAATTATGTGGAAGCATAAAACTAACATTTACCAAGATTAGTGACGCAACGATAGAAAACAAAAAAGTTTTTCTAACTAGAACTAATTCAAAGACCGATCGTTCCTATGGCTGCTATTTGATATAGTCATCAGATCCGGCCGGTTCCGACATATTGGTTGCGTGCAGTAAAAAGAAGACTCTGTGCAAAATTTCAGCTCGATAACTCTAAAACTAAGGGACTAGTTCGCGTTGAAACAAACAGACGGACAGACAGACGGACAGACAGACTGACAGACAGACGGACAGACAGACAGACGGACAGACAGACAGACGGACAGACAGACGGACAGACAGACGGACAGACAGACGGACAGACAGAGGAAAATGAAATCAGCTCGTCATTCTGATCAAGAATATATATAGTTTATGGTGTCGGAAATGAATATTTCTATGCGTTACTAACTTCTGTGCAAAATTAATATACTTACAGTTTTCAAGTGTATAAAAAGAACGATAAATGATTTATATTTGGTAATTTGGGAATTAAACTTATGTTATTCTAAAAACTTCCGTTTTAAGTAACGTCACGTCAGGGCATATTTATTTGTATATTTTTTCGTACGAAAAGAAATGCCCATATGTATATTAGTTTTATATGCGTCAACATAATTCTGGAAAATGTATCAAAATCCGATGACTATAGCATATAGCTGCCATAGGAACGATCGGTCTAAAAACTAGTTCTAGTGAGAAAAACTTGTTTGTTATCAATATTAGCGTCTTTAAAAAACTGCAAAGGTATTTAAGACATCGGCGGATCCGATTTTAGCGTTCTATTTATTTTTTAAATCATTTATTTATTAACATTTTATTTTTCGGTCGCGGTGGACTTTTCTGCTGAAAAGCCCATATGTAAAATTCTGAAAAACAAATGTAGTTTTAGTTACAAACAGAGAACACAATAAAGGGGTGTCCGCTGAAAAAGTGAATACAATTTTTTTGGTTCATGTTTCAACCAGCCTAATATATATTTTTGGTCAGCATCAATAGCCGATTTGTTTAGTTTATTTAAACATTTCTGTTAAAGTATTTCAGTTATTAAAAAATTTAACGGAACAAAAAATTAAGTTACAAAAAATAAGTTAAGTTACAAAGAATAAATTTAAAAACAGTTGTGTTTTAAAAGAAACAAGAAAAAAATACAAAAAAAAAAACACGAATTGACTTTGGCTAGAGCAGAACATTTAATAAAACTTTAAGTAAAATTAAAATTATACTGTGTTCATTAAAGTTAAGCTTCAAATTATATAAAAATACATTACATTTTGATAGGAGGGTTCTTCGGTTATTATTTTTAAAGAAATAATAAGACCCTCAAGCAAATCCATGAATTAAGTTACAAAAAATAAGTTAAGTTACAAAGAATAAATTTAAAAACAGTTGTGTTTTAAAAGAAACAAGAAAAAAATACAAAAAAAAAACACGAATTGACTTTGGCTAGAGCAGAACATTTAATAAAACTTTAAGTAAAATTAAAATTATACTGTGTTCATTAAAGTTAAGCTTCAAATTATATAAAAATACATTACATTTTGATAGGAGGGTTCTTCGGTTATTATTTTTAAAGAAATAATAAGACCCTCAAGCAAATCCATGAATTAATGTAGATGTTGTATATTTCTTCATAGAATGCTGATATGAGGTCATTTCGTTTTCGTTGGTATTGTTGTCCCACTATCATATTTACACATTTTATAGAAAATAACCTAAGCTTTTCAAAAAAAAATAAAATTGTTTTTTTTTTTTAAATACCCATTTGGGTCAAAATTTAATAATAATGGTTAATTTTGAAAAATAGGGGGTTAATTTTAATTTTTTTGTATTTTTGTTATTATTTCCAAAAAGTACATGAAAAATGCTTTAAAATGACATATTCACAATTTCAAATCGATAAAGTTTTGTAATAGTTATACGATTTTAAAAATACCAATGTGACTTAAAATGTCAAAACTTCCACCCCCCTAATTTCTACAATTTTTTTTGAATGAGTTAATATATTGGGAATTTATTACCTTCATATAGTATAACAATTCACCAAAGTATGAAGCCAATTCAAAAATTTTCATTTTTTGACTGGGACGTTTGAGAAAGAATGCCCCATATATTCCTTTTAGTTTTTTCGAAACCGCAAATCGCAGGGCAAGTGCTTGAAAAAATTCTGGGCAAATAATGTACCGATAATGAAATTTTGTACAAAAAGTTACCTAAATGCTATAAACCTCTAATAGAGCTCGATTATATTATATTTCGAGCTCTATTAAGTTCTGTGAAAGCTGTTCTTCAAAATATATTTAAAAAAAATAGAAGACTAACATCGGCTACGCCGATGCTTTAAATACCCTTGCAGTTTTTGAATGGCGCTACCATTGATAACAAAAAATTTTTCTCACTCGAACTAGTTTTTGGACCGACAGTTTATATGGCAGCTACATGCTATAGTCAACCGATTTTGATAAATTTTTTCAGAGTTGTGTGAAAGCATATAATACTAATATATACCACGAATGGTGATGCTACGATGGAAAACAAAAAAATTTTTCCCACTAGAACTAGTTTTTGTACCACCGTTAATAGGGCAGCTATATGCTATAGTCATCCGATTTTGATAAATTTTTTCAGAATTGTGTGAAAGCATATAATACTAATATATACCACGAATGGTGATGCTACGATGGAAAACAAAAAAAATTTTCCCACTAGAACTAGTTTTTGTACCACCGTTTATAGGGCAGCTATATGCTATAGTCATCCGATTTTGATAAATTTTTTCAGAATTGTGTGAAAGCATATAATACTAATATGTACCAAGATTGGTGACGATACGATGGAAAACAAAAAAGTTTTTCTCACTAGAACCAGTTTTTGGACCGATCGTTCCTATGGCAGCTATATGATATAGTCATCCGATCCGGCCAATTCCGACAAATGTGCAGCCTATGTGTATTTAAAGACTTTTTGCAAAGTTTGGTCAAGATAGCTTTAAAACTGAGGGAGAAGATAGCATAGAAACAGACGGACGGACCGACGGACAGACGGACATCGCTATATAGACTCCGTTCGTCATGCTGATCAAGAATATATATAGTTTATGGGGTCGGAGATGCTTCCTTCTATGCGTTACAAACATCGTGACAATTTTAGTATACCCTCTGCAAGGGTATACAAAACCGGTAGTAAAAAGTTCCTTATTTTCAGAATCCTGAAAAAAGGGTATAGGTCTTTTAAACAACAGAAATAAAACAATGTTGTTCCGATATTTGACCAAAAACAGGAACGAATGGAATGTCTCTTTATTTGTTTATTTATTTGTTGAAAAAAGTCGACAAATGGTGGCTGTCAACCAAAAAAAGAAAAACTGAATACGTTATAAAAAGGCATAATGAATTAAGAAAGCCTAACAAGGAAAATCTAACAAAATTACAAAATGACTAGTAACGACTCCGACACGGTGGGGGAATTTTATTTGCCCGTCCGGCCAGATATGCCCCAATTCACAGCCAATTGAAGCCAGAGACGTTACTAGACCTAACACAAATTTAAATAGTATAGAAGTCGAAAAAGAGAAAAAAAAGAAGGGGAGAAGAAAAAGAAAAACAGAAGGCTTAAAAATATGTTTACAAAATCATAAACACAAACAATAAATAAACAATATTATAAAATGAACAAAAATAATATAAAATAAATAAATTATGAAAATAAAATTTAAAATTAAAAGAATTAAAAAAGAAAATAATTATATTAAATATAATAAAAATAAAATAAATATAAGCTAAAATAAGGATAAATTAAATCATCCGGAAAATCTCTGAATATTTATTAGCCGGTCCGGCAAGTTAGGCCCCTGCTCCTGCTGGAAGTTTTAGTTTTTTATTTGAGTTTTATCCCAGTGCTTCAAGAATATTTCTTTTAAATTACTGCACTAGTCACAAAAAGTTGATAATGATAATAATTTTTCAGTCTTCCTACTTTTACATCTTAATACTAACAATATTTAGACTTATTTGTAACATTCCTATTAACTAAGATCACAAAGCTATATAATTTAGACAAAAGTGAGAATATGAAAAAAAAAGAGTACAAACAAACGAAAGTGAAAAGAAAAAACAATATATAAATGATTATGTTAATTGTTCCTGAAGATGTTCTTTAAGCTTAACTTTAAATTGCGTAGCGCTTTTAATAGATTTTATTGAGTTGGGTAGTGAGTTCCAATGGCGAGCAGCATAGACATAGAATTGTTTTTCGGAACTAGACAGCTTTATTCTCGGGCATATTAAATTATTTGTTCTAGAGGATGTTGCAAAATTGAGTTTCTCGTAAAGGTAAGTCGGTTCTCTGCGGGTAATTATGTTGTGTAGTAATATAAGACCTCTAAATTTTAACCATTGACAAAGGCAAAGGTCAAAAATTTTATTTGCAAAAAAGGTTATGTGGTCAGACCTATTTTTATTAAATATATAGCGGGCTATAGAGTTAAAGGTGACTTTAGGTTTGTTCAGGCTAGCTGCGTCACATTGCCCAAATACCTCTACGCCATAAAAAAGTGTAGGAATCAGATACATTCTAGCTATTGGCATACGAATTTGGACGGGTAAAAACTTCTGAGATAAGGACAGCTGTCTAAGTAATCCATACAATTTTCCAGTGGCTCTGTTAATATGGTCATTCCAAGTTAATGTGTTATTGAAGTGAATTCCCAAATTGGTAGCTTCAACCACATATGGAATATGCATGCCATCAACACATAACTTAGGCAGCTGACCCATATCCAGATCTCTTTTATAGATTATAAGACATTTAGATTTCAGAGGATTAAGTCCAAGACCATTTTCAATGGCCCAAGTATTGATTTTTGAGAGTTCAACATTACACATAGAAATACACTCATTTAACTGACTTAGCGGACGACTTACATACATCTGGACATCATCTGCGTACATATGAATCTTACAATTTGACAGGACACTAGGGAGGTCATTCACATACACAGAGAACAATAAGGGTCCAAGAACAGAACCTTGGGGTACACCTCGTGTAATCGGTAGGAGACCAGAGGTGCACTGATTCGATACTACTGCCTGTTGTCTATCACTTAGGTAGGACTTAATAAATTTAGTTGCTGAGGTCGAGAAATTAAAGAGCGATTTGAGTTTTGCGCATAATAAATTATGATTCACGGTGTCGAAGGCCTTACTGTAATCAAGTAGACATAGGAATGTTACCTGACTATCATCCAATTGACATCGAATATCTTCTGATATTTTTAGTATCGCGGTCGTGCAGCTTCTGTTTTTCCTAAAACCAGACTGGTTATCATTTAATTTAGAGTGTACTGCTAGAAACTGCTGAATTTGGAGCGCCATCAACTGCTCGCAGACTTTTGATAAATATGGCAAGATCGAGATTGGCCTAAATTCTCGCGATGATTTAGGGATTGGCAATATTTTTGCAAATTTCCACATACTTGGAAAAGTGGAAGTGGTTAAGGCAGTGTTTATTACATATGTTAAATAATCTATTATCAGTGGAAGAATTATTTTTATAAATTTTGGATTAATATCGTCCAGCCCCACTGCATTCGACTTAATCTTTAGAATACATTCAAGTACATCACACGAACTGACACACATAAAGCTAAAACTATTATCACAGAGGGTATTTGGTTGAACATTAAGGTACATATTTTGCGTAGCTTCAGGTACTGAGATTTGTGTGAATTTAATGTTAAGATTGTTTACGTCCAAATCAGTCTTTAATTGAGGTTTAAGTTTCCCTATTCCTAGATTTTTAAGTTCTTGCCATGTTTGTCTGCTCGATATTGCACTATCAAATTTATTATTGTAATAGTCTCGTTTGGCTGTAGTGATTATTTTGATCGCGTTTTCTCTTAGCTTTTTAAAATTACTATAGAGATCATCTGTTTTGTATCTCTTCCATCTACAGTAGGCGGCGTTTCTAAGGTTAATTTGATGTTTAATATTATTATTGAACCAAGGCTTTAGAGAAGGTTTAATTATTTTTGTTTTTATTTTTACACACTTGTCATATATATCTAGAATGTTTGTATTGAGTATATGTAATTGCTGGTCCACAGTTGGTAGGCTGAATATTTGGGTCCAATTACAATTATAAAACTCTCTTTCGAGAGCTGGATAGTCGATTGACTTAAAGTCTCTATAAACAATCTGAACATCACGATAATCTAACTCCATATCGAAAGTTAGGAAGATAAGATCATGTTTCGAAAAGACTGGAACTGATATCTGATCATATAGTATTATTTTTGTTGAGTCTGTGACAAAGAAAACGTCCAGTAGGGTATCACAGGTTTTTGTAAAGTGTGTAGGTGTCGTGTTATTAACAGTTTTTAGTCCTAGGGACTCCATATCTTGCACCAGATGTTTATCAATTAACAAATTGCAGTTAAGGTCTCCAGTTAGTATTACGTCTGTATATGATAAGGAAAGGTTAGAAATTACTTCAAATAACTGAGAACAATCAATATTTCGGTAGGGTCTGTATATACAGCCAATCAATGTTTTCAGGCTTGTTTGCTTATTATTGACTTCTATAAATATATATTCAATTTCACTATCATTAGGGTGTTTTAGTAGAGTCCTACATGTCAGTCTGGCGTTCACGTACACTGCGACACCTCCTGCATGACTTGTACGGTCTGAACGAAACAAAACATATCCCTCACAATCAAAACTTGGGTCAGCGAGGTCAGACGCGAACCAGGTTTCTGAAACACAAATCAAATCCACTTTCGAGTTTACAAAAAGGTATCGAAATTCATCCATTTTTTTGACAAGGCTCTGGGCGTTTATATGTGCAACAGTAAGTCCCTTTTTATGGTTGCTTAGAACTCTAATCATGCTGCTCGCAATGGTGCTACTTAAATTCTGAGATAATTAAACAGAGTAAATCTACTAAATGCGCACGCCTAACATTTAAAGGAACAATTTTACCTATTACTATAAAGATGAATACACAATAACTTATTTTACACGAGTACAAATATAGAATACATGAAGAATATTAAATTTTGGCAATATGAAGCTTAACCACGAAAGTCAGCGGAAAGGGCATTTGAAGTCGTCGGAAATGCTTTTGGATTAGCATCACTGCCGGTAACACATGGTGTCTGCTCAGTTACAGGTGGAGTCAAATGATTTCTCTTAACTAAATCTAAAAGATCTTCCATGCGCTCAGTGCAGCACACAGCTTCTCTTCCAGTTAGTTTGACATGTACCAGGCCACGTCGTGTGAACACTGCAGAGAGCACCTTATGCTTCTTAAGACGCATTGCCTCTTTAAAAATTAAGAAGCTCTCTTTTGACAGCTGCTCATTAACGTAGATGGGTACGTCAGAGTGCATGTTAATCAGTTGCAGCGTTAGTTGAACTTTTCTCTCCTTCGATACGCACCAATAACCCGTAAAAGCGCAATTTTGTCACGTGTCGAGTCCATTTTAATAATAATGACTGGGTCAACAGTGGAGTTTTGCGACTTTCTTGCCCTGAAAATATCTCTGACTCTCGGTGGTCAGAGATTTTGCCGTATATGAGCAAATGATAAGACAGAGATAATTGAATATATAATTGAATAAATAATTCGAATAGTGAATCAGCGACATTACTAAAAGACATTAAAAATCAAAAAGATTTGAAAAAGTCAACAAGAAGTAGAAATCGGAAAAAATTTAGTTAGAAATCTTCAAGACTCTTTGTTCAATCAAAAAGTTGTGTGCATTGTGATGGACAACGAATCTTGTGTAAAAATGGACTTAAACAGATTACCCGCCCCTTATTTTTACACAATGCATAAAGGTTGTAATTTTTAATTTAATTTTTTCACAATGAATATTCGATCGGTTTAAGAACTAGTTCTAGTGAAAAAAACATTTTTGTTTTTCATCGTAGCGTCACTAATCATTGTATATGTTAGTTTTATATGCTTTCATATAATACAGGAAAAATTTATCAAAATCGGATGACTATAGCATATAGCAGGCATAGCACCGATCGGTCGGAAAATTTGTTTTACTAAGAAAAGTTTTTTTTTATGGTATACAATTTTTATTATCAATGATTTAAAAATTTTAAACATCTGATATCTATATCCTATATATATTTTACCGGTTAAATCAGTTGGAGTAAAGTTTTTCAAGTGTATTAAAATTTCGGCACAGTCGAAGTTAGCTTTGCCTTCACGTTTTTGATTATTTTTGAATAGTTTTGAATTTTTTGTCGTAATTTTAAATAATCCTGACTTTTTTTTTATTATTTCTAATCGTAATCAATTAGTAATCAGTAATTTTTTTCCAACTTATTATACAGTTATTAAATAATTTTTTTATATATAATTTAATTGATTACCAATCGTATTCCGAATTTAACAGCTATGTTTAGAACATAACTCAAACCAAATAAAAAGTTAAATTAGAAATTGTATTCGAATTATTTGTTGCGATAAGCCTTATTTGGCCATCATTCATAAAACTATTTCATTTGTAAACAATTTTGTTATAGAGACGGCACGACTGATGTGACAAGAACTTTCCATTTTGGCACTCCAACCGAATTTCAAAAAGATGCGTACACTCGTGTTCTCAAAGGTCAATTATCTTTTGGATCGACTATTTTTCCTGCAAAAGTGAAGGTATGTATTTGCTAAATTATTAAATCGTTGAATTTTATATATTTATTTTAGAAATTTAAAGACAGTAGTATTTTGTCAGGTATGAGTTTATTTTGTGAGACTACAGATATATTATTGCGCCATGATCCGAATTCCAAGTCGATTTTCGTGTAAACATTTCTATTTCAAGTTAGAATTTTATATTGGTATAAAAAAGGTGGCAAGTTTCAAACTGGATTAATTTCGAGCAAAAAGGGTGACGAGATCAAATAGCCACAGATTTGTTTGTTAATTACATATAAATTTATTCAATTTAAATTTTCAATAGAAACGTTTGCACGGTTTTTATACACTTAAAAAGTTTATATTATATAACATAGAAATATTCATTTCCGACCCCATAAACTATATATTTTCTTGACGACGAGCTGAGTTCAATTCCGTCTGTCTGTCCGTCTGACTGTCCGTCTGTCTGTCTGCTTTTACGCGAACTAGTCCCTCAGTTTGAAAGCTATCGAGCTGAAGTTTTGTACAGAGTCTTCTTTTTACTGCACGCAACTAATTTGTCGGAACCGGCCGGATCGGATGACTATATCTTATAGCTGCCATAGGAACGATCGGTCTAAGAACTAGTGCTAGTTAGAAAAACTTTTTTGATTTCAATCATAGCGTCACCAATCGTAGTATATGTTAGTTTTATATGCTTCCACATAACTCTGGAAAAATGTATCAAAATCGGATCACTATGGCATATAGCTGCCATAGGAACGATCGGTCGGAAAAAGTGTTTTATTTCTATATCCTATATATATTTTACCGGTTAAACCAGTTGTAGTAAAGTTTGTCAAGTGTATTAAAACTTCGGCACAGTCAAAGTTAGCTTTGCCTTCTCGTTTTTTCTTGTGGTTTCCCCAGAAGACCTAGTCCACATACTGCAAAATGGAATTCTTTATTTAATCGGAATCGGAATACTGGGGAAATGGTTATATTAATAAATCAAAAAACAATAATACAAATTTGTTTATCAGAAAAATTCCACCACATTTTGTGCAAATTTTTTCCTTCAGTATTGCATTGTGATGCACCAGAAAATCAAAAATTTCGTGGTCCGTCATTGACAAAAACTTTGAAATTTACCTAAATTGAACTCGATAACGAATTGATTGCAACTGAATTATCCACATAAAAGCTAATTAAAACCATAAAATAAAACACTTTTTCAAAAGCTAACTATATTGAAACATGTCGAAAATCGTATTCAGCATGGGTAGACGAACAGTAATTAGTTTAAAATGTTCGGGATACTTTCGGGTGTTGAACAGTGTAATTGGCCAACAAGAAGACATCTGGAGAGCCTTGGTTTCTGTGGTCTAGTGGCACTATTTGCTGGTTGTACCTTGCCAACTGGGGAATAAGTTTAATGGCCGATTATTGTTAAGGCATCAGTTGAGAGTCCAAAACTATCGCATACAACCGGATAAGTAGTGGCAATTATTTAAAAAGAGTTACATTTTTATACACTTTCAGTGCATATTAATTTTGCACAGATGTTTTTAACGCATAGAAATATTCATTTCCTCCAACCCCATAAATTATATATATTCTTGATCGGGACGACGAGCTGATTCTATTGAGCTTTGTCCGTCTGTCTGTCCTTCTGTCTGTTTCTACGCAAACTAGTCCCTCAGTTTTAAGGCTATCGAACTGAAATTTTGGACGGAGTCTTCTTTTTACTGCACGCACAAGTATGGCGGAACCGGCCGGATCGTATGACTATATCCAATAGCTGCCATAGGAACCATCGGTCGTTAAATATGTCTTTGTGAGAAAAACTTTTTTGTTTTCAATGATAGGATTCTTAAACTCTGGAATTATGTATATTATATGCTTTTAAACAGCTCTACAAAATTTGATAAAGATCGGATGACTATAGAACCGATCGTTCGGAAAATGTGATTTACCAAGAAAACATTTTTTATGGTAGCGTGGTCAAATTTTGATCCTTTTAGACCTACAGTTTAACGCCGATTCTGAACGGCAAAGTTTTTGAGAAGCTTTTTCTTGGCTACATACTCCACAAATGGCGCCAACAGCTGTAAAGGTAGACCTTGTGTGTAAAAGTTTTTAAACAAAAACTTTTATAATTAGATGTTTCAAGGCGGGATCGAAACCACAACCTTCCGCACAGTAGGCACACACGAGGTAGTTAATGTTTGTTTTAATAAATAGGAAAATGCAGGAATATTTAGATAAAATGGAGAATGCAGAAGTCGCGGGCAATAAGAATTCAGCTTAACTTTGCCAATGGACCATATTTTGCTGCTGACATTGTTACCGACGTTCCGATGGGTAGCGTCGGAATAAATACAAACAATTAATCTGCTTAACAAGGCGGCAAACCGATGACCATTCCGATGGGTATGAGCGTACAAATTTAGTTTGTCTGAAAACTGGCCCAGCGTTTATAAAACAAGTTTGTATGCAATCAGAAGTTTTATTGGAAATATGATTTTACCTGAAATGCGATGAACGACTTATACATGTTATATTTTTAATTTTTGTTGTTTCAGGGGCAAGTACTCGATACACTAGCTAGAAAAGCGCTTTGGGACGTTGGACTAGACTATGGACATGGTACTGGTCACGGCGTTGGACATTTCTTGAATGTGCATGAAGGACCAATGGGTGTAGGTATTCGCCTTATGCCTGATGATCCCGGTCTTCAAGAAAATATGTTTATTTCTAATGGTAAGAATAATTCTAACTTAATAAATTATTTTTATCAACTTAAGCTGGCTAGATTTCAAGTCGTTGTGTTTTTGCCACCACACCAATAGAACAGGTTGGCTATAAAATACTGTTTCATAGACTTCTCAGTGTAACCTTTACGTGAGAAAACTTTTAGCCTTCGAAAAATCTTTAAACGACCGTTAATTCATGGAAATTCACGACCACAATGCACATGGGTCGGAATCACGGTTTCTTTTTTGCCATTAAGTCAAACGAGAAGGCAACCCTAATTTCGACTGTGCCGAAGTTTTAATACACTTGAAAAACTTTACTCCAACTGATTTAACCGGTAAAATATATATAGGATATAGATATCAGATATTTAAAATCATTAATAATAAAAATTTGATACCATAAAAAAAAACTTTTCTTATTAAAACACATTTTCCGACCAATCGGTCCTATGGCAGCTATATGCTATAGTCATCCGATTTTGATCAATTTTTTCAAAATTATGAGAAAGCATATAAAACTAATATATACCAAGATTGGGAACGCTACGATAGAGTTTTAATCAGGGCTGCAAACCGGTCCGGAACCGAACCCTTCAGAACCGGTTCGGTTCAGGTTCTGGTGATGCCTGAACCGAACCGGGAACCGAACCCCATTGAAAATAATCACGTGAACCCGAACCCGAACCTAACCCAGATTTCTAATTGATGGGGTTCGGTTCTAAAAAAAATTCCAAGCACAGAATTTATTTTTGCACTTTGATGATAAAAAATATTTTATAATGATGATCAAAAATGTATCCATTCTTATGCCCATGCATGGACGGCGACACTCTTCCCGTCCGCAACAAAAGACTGGACAAAATAACACAACCTCAAGCAATTTGCATCCGAAACCGTATTTCAGGGTATTATTTTGTTCGTGCGGAGATGCAACGGCACGGTGAATACAAGGAAAAGTTGTACGTCATTTAAATGTCTTAATTTTTTTACACAAGTCACAATTTAAATACTTTTAGCATTTCACTCTCACAATATGCCAGTCAAAGTCGTGCTCTGGTGGTCCCATTCCTGGAAAAAATAGCTCTGACTGGAATTCGCGGAAATATATAAACGTGTTCGGTCACACTATAAGTTAGGGATGAGACATTCCGGCGTAGCTGTGATTAAGTCACTGGTCACTGGCAATCATCAAATCACAGTGACTGCATATAAAAAGCAACAGTGTGATTTGGTGACTACAAGTCACTGTGACTTAATCACAGTTACGCCGATATTTTCAATCACAGTTACTAAATCACGGATACGCCGATAAATGTCATCTCTTATTTATAAGCCAAAAGTGGCCGTGTTTTTTGCAGGTTTCGTGGCCACAAAAAGCACATCAGTTTCAGGAATCCCACTACTGTGAAAGAGAAACGACTTTCGCTGAGAGTGCAAGTTGGCAGTATCGCTGAACTCTTCTAAACATACATACAATGTCTGATTGTCTAGTCAATTTAGGCAGATCATTTATGTGATTGACTGCCAAAAACTGCAGCAGTTTATAAGGCATCTGTTCTTCAAACTCTATTTAATTATTTATTATGTACATAAATATATAAAATGCAATCCGGAACCCAAACCCGAACCGGAACCTCGGTTCTCAATTTAAAGGGAACCGGTTGTGGAACCGAACCCCTAGCGTAGGGTAAGGGTTCGATTGGGAACGCTACGATAGAAAACAAAAAAGTTTTTCTCACTAGAACTAGTTTTTTGATCGACCATTTCTATGGCAGCTATATGCTATAGTAATCCGATAGTGACGCTACGATAGAAAACAAAAAAGTTTTTCTAACTAGAACTAATTCTAAGACCGATCATTCCTATGGCAGCTATTTGATATTTGATATCAGCTATTTGTCATCCGATCCGGCCGGTTCCGACATATTAGTTGCGTGCAGCAAAAAGAAGGCTCTGTGCAAAATTTCAGCTCGATAGCTTTAAAACTGAGGGACTAGTTCGCGTAGAAACATACAGACGGACGGACGGAATTGAACTCGGCTCGTCGTCCTGATCAAGAATATATATAGTTTATGTGGTCGGAAATGAATATTTCTATGCGTTACAAACTTCTGGGCAAAATTAATATACACTTTTCAAGTGTATAAAAATAATTAAAATATATTTAATATATTTGAAATAAGTCAACTGTTTCCTAAACGCTTGTCACTTGGGGTTTTTGGTAAAAAAAAGTGTCGCTTCTGTAAACTGTAAATTACTTGAATTTAAATATAACTGCCATCGATATGTAATCGTTCGATTAAGATCTTTGCAACACTGTAATAGCCTAATCACACTGAGTACATTTTAGAGGAACGCGTGGAATTGATGTTAAATGTGAAACTTCAATTCAAACTGGCAACATCTAGCATCTTACATCTGTCAGTCAGAGCTCTTCAAAAATGTGTTGTATAAAAAATTATACAAACATTTATTTAAATAAAAACTTAAATTGCCATGTGTGGCGATTAAAAGGCAGCTATGCTGGGTGCCATCTCCCGTAGTACGTTTTTTTTTTTGGCATTTTATGGGCTTCTTTACATCTGAGATATCAGTTCTTAATCGTGTTAGCATTATATGTTCCGAGGCGGAGTCGAATGTACAACCACCCTCACAGTATTGTCTTATGTCGAGCTCCATGTGAGTCGTCGTCAAGAGGCTTTCATTAAATTTAAATTTCATTAAATTTAAAAATGAATATACAAATTCTTGACAAGTTTCTCTGAGATTACATTGTTTTATGTGTTACGGTGGGATAGGAACATTATGATTAAAGATGTTGGATTTTAGATTTTGCTCAGTGTGATTAGCCTATAAGAATGAGTTAGATATATCGATAAGATGGTGATACTGATCGATATATCTAAAGCCATTCAGTTTATCTTAGAGCGACAACCAGACAACACCTTTTGATTCAAATTATAAGCTAGATATAAGTCATTAATAAACAATAAAGTTAATTCGTTACATTGTGCAACGTTGGTGATGATGTACATTGAGATTATATTAATAGCCATATTGGACGAAGAGAACGTGTGCCTGGATAAAGACGCCACAGTTTTTCAATTGCGTGTGGCTGTAAAATCGATCATGGAAACTAAATCAGAAGAGGCAGCTATAAAGGATCTGCAACCAGTGGAGGTGTTGACCAGTGGCTTGGGCGAGATGCATTTGTCTGCAAATTCGGTAGCGCCAGTCGGCGACAGTGATAAGGTTCAAGATGCGTGTGAGAGTGAAAGAGACGAACGGAGTGAGGTGGCGGGAGGCAATATGGCGCAAGATGATGAAATTCAGACGAACACAGCGCACGTAGACAGAATAATGGCGCCAAATCGAAACATGCGGCAACAAGATCGACGTAGTGGGACATATGAAATAGGAGATGTGAACGAAGAGATGCTGTATTTAAGACAACTGGAAGAACTGTATGCAGCCCGTGAACGAGTATTCGATTTAAAAATCAAAGTCGAAAAATTGGAGGGCAAACCGAGCAAGGCAAATGTTGCGGAGCGTAATTGTATTGACATAAAATACCTGGAAATACCTGCCCTTGTTCAACAATTTTGTGGTGATGATGGCTACCCTGTGTTCCGTTGGCTAGTCGACTTTGAAGACGTCATGAATGTGTATAACGTGCCGAACCCAAGACGGTGGATTTTTGCCAAGCGATTGCTAACTGGATCGGCAAAAGTACATATGATCCACGTAGCGCCGTTGACCTGGGAAGACCTGCGGAAGGAGTTGCTTGAAGTTTTTGAGCATAAGGTGACAACGTGGGATGTGGCTAAACAATTAGAGGCCCGTAAAATTTCTGAAGGCGAGACGGCACTGCAATACTATATTGCCATGTGCGGCATTTCACGGCAGGCAGAACTGGCAACATGTGATGTTGTCCGATTTATTGTGGATGGCCTACAAGCACGGTTGCCACTTGTAAAAATTAAAATGCTCCAAAAACAATTTAAAAAGGATCCATGACAGATAAAAATGCTCCAAAAAAGGCTCCATTCTAATTTAAAAGAAATCCACATCAACAAAAACGTACAGGAATATATTGTTTATTTATTTATACAGTCGAACTTCCATTTTACGAACATCCGTAAGACGCAGTTTTCTATATAACGAATTCATTTCCAGAACAATCAGTAAGATTCGCTCTCTTTACTATGATTTTTCTAAGCCCGTAAGTCGAATGTTCGTGCGTTTTCGATTAACCTAGAACGAATTTTTAACAAAACTATTTCGATTGTTTTTTTTTTTACCAAAACAAACGAAATGGTTTTTAGGAAATATTTTGAATTATAAATTTGACGAACACATTTAATAACACTGTGATTGTTTTTTTCAAAAAATAAAAAGACAAGACCAACTTGAACGGTAATCAAGTCTAATTAAATACATTTATAAAAAATAATAGATCAAAAGCTAAAAAAAAATTACAAATATTTAATTTTATTATCGAAATGACATTATATTAGGAAACATTTAATCAGATATCACTTGATAAAATATTTTACTGTGATATTGCTTAATATTTGGAAATTTTAAAAAAATTTTGAAATCAATTTAATTAATTTTGACCACAAATTTTATAAGCGCAATGATATCGAAAATCTGTAAATGTAGTTAATTAGAGGACATTTCAATCTATTTATTTCGATTTCATGAGAATCAGTAATCATTTTATTACAATCTTCAAAAAATGTTAACTTGATGAAAAAGCTTAAAAAAAATGTATGGAGCCATCGTGATAACTCAAAAAGTAATGATGCAGTTCGATTCCTAGGGCACGAATTAGGGGAAACCCGTTAAAGTGGGTCATGTCTTTTTTCGACTTGCACAATGTAATCAAAATGTTATCACTTGTTATTTGTGCATCAGTTCTCAGTTTGATGATAGCAAAAGGAATTGCCGCGCAGTTTGGAATTTTTTCTAACAGTCTATCCACAAAATTTTAAAATTAAACGTGATTATATTTTAAGAATGTCTGATGCTTCGTAGCTCCTCATATTTCTGCGCCGGCTCGTCTGCTTAAAGACAATTGCTCCGGGTTTTGTTGAAAATGCCATACCAATTTGTGTTTTGTGATTTGTGATTATTTTGAACTTATTAAAAAAAATATTTTGCTATGCCTAAAAAGCTCCATTTTTCCAAAAAAGGCTCCAGGGCTCCAACGAGAAAATAAAGTTCCATTTTGAGCGTTTGCTCCAAATGCGGCAACCGTGCCTACAAGATAAGACTGGAGCTGCGATGGCGATGGCCTACTGTGAATCCCTGAGTGAACTCCGCAAGAAAAACATCGTATACGACAAGATGAGACTGATGCGTACGCAAACATCAAACTGTACACAAGAGATGAGTTAACCTAAAAGTGGTGAAAGGGAGAGTCAACAACATATTCCTGAGGCCCTCCGATGTTATAATTGCCGTCAGTTCGGGCATATGATGAGGGATTGTGGACGACCTAAGAGACCTGATGGTGCCTGTTCTAATTGCTGGGGAACAGACCATAAGTATCAGCAGTGACCTAAGCGCAAAGTTAAGTCTACTATAGCTGCGGTTCAAGACCAGGATATGGCAAACGAAAAAAATTCTGAAGATTTAGCGGCGATTCAATCAGATAAATTATGAGTTTCATCTGGTTAAGAGAGATACATAGATTTAATAAGTTAATTTGATACGGGTAGTCCCGTAAGCTTTGTTCAAAAAGCATTAATTCCTAAATACATTAAGTTCAATTCAGAAGGAAATAAATATCATGGACTGGGTGGACAACCTATTCCCGTATGGGCCAAAATAAAGGGCCTTGTAAATTTTATGTCAAAAAGCTATACTATTTGGCTCTATGTGGTGGATGATCATATATTGCCATTACCAGTATTGTTAGGGCGAGAGTCGCTCAAAATAATGGAAATTCAGTTAGTGCATAAAAAGAAAATAAATGCAGATTTTAATTTACCGTCGAATTTAAGGAATATTAAAACCATCAGCTCTACTTGTGCATCTCTGTTCACCAGTTACCCAGTAAATAATCATAGTTTAAGTAAACACAAAGCAAACATTGCATAGAACGGACGCATAAAGTCCACCTCCGTATTAAAATTCAAATATATCGTTGATTTCCTACAGTTAAATTGTATATTATAACAAATAGCTAAACAACATTAAAAACATTATATTTGTGTGCAAAGTTGCTGTCTGTATATAGTGGAATTAACAAACAAACAAACCATAATTGTAACTAAAGCTAGTCAAACAAATCTGCATTGGCTGCTTGTGTGCGCGCAACATCGACCTTTGACCATCAAACATCAAAAGCTGCCTGTGAGAGTGAGAGTGCTAAGCATAACAACAACAATTAGCCATCATCTGTTTTTCTCTCGTTTGTGGATCTTGTGAGAGCGCTGCAAAGCATAAAGCTTATAACAATTAAACACACGAAAATACCAACAGCAACAACTAAAACTCACTGCTTAGAACTACAAACATCCAACCGCGATGCTGAAGAGCGGATTCTGCGTGAAATGGAAACCAAAATAAAGGGTCTAGTTGGTGAGATGGAGCAGCTGGCTCGGCGGGTTCAACTTATAGAGGCTGAAAATATTCGGGCATTGCGCGATAGAGTAGGAGAACTTGAGGCAAAGCTTGCGACCAGGATTGCTTCTGAAGAAAATGTTAGCATTGCAAATAATCTGAGATTGCACAGGGTGCCCATAATGGAAGACGAAAATCTAAAAGCCATTATCAATCACCTCTTTCTTTCCCTCAACATCACAACACCACCAACAGTTAAGGAGGTCTTTAGATTTAAATCTCGGAATGCGGGTCAGACTCTTGTTGACCCAATAATTGTAGTTAAATTTGGCAGTATGAAAGACAAAGTAAATCTTCTTCAAGCGGCAGGAGCGTACCGGAGAAATACTAAGCAGCTGCTGAGCCTAAATCTGTTAGGTATTGATTCGAATGCTCCGTTTTACTTAAATGAACAACTCACCAAAAATAATTACGAGCTATTTAAAGAAGCCATGAGGCTGAAAAAGCAAAAAACATTGATGGCTGTATATACCCGCAACGGAATAGTCCATGTCAAGCAGCGTGTGGGAAGCGAGTACGTCTGCATTAATAACATGCAAGAGCTGCAGTGTTTTAGAAACCAACCTGGGGATGTTTGCTCACCAGCACCTGAAGTTGTCTCTTCCCCTATTGGTACTGCCTCAGCCGAACAAGGGTTTCGGAATTAGGTGTTCCAGTTTAAGGAGAGAATATAATGTCTACTTTATTTTTATTTTTATGGATAGGTTAATTATATGTATTCTTTTATTTGTGGTATATAGGTATTATTATGTATATGTTTTGTATTTATTGCGTGCACTACTGATAGCTTATTTTAATTTTAAACTGTTTCAAATGTTATGGAAACATAACATTTACATGACCTCGAGCCGGCTAGTCGCAATTTCTAAGCAAATAGAAAGGTCGATAAACACTTTTAACAATAATTTTAAAAATAGTTGATAACTTGAACATCTCCACAACCAACAGTGGTATCATAATTAATGTTTTGGCAAAACAAAGAAAAGGCTTAACAATTTGTCATATAAATGCACAGAGTCTGCTCAAAAAGATAGAAGAATTTAGATATTTGTTTGTGAAGTCAAAGGTAGATGTTATCTGTGTCTCAGAAACGTGGTGCGTTTATTTTGTGTGGTGGATTTCATGTGTATCGATCAGATCGAGAAGGTCATGCTGGGGGTGTTGCAATATATCTCTAAAGTCAAAAGTTATATGTAAGTACCCCCCTGAAAGTGCAACAGAGAATCTTTTTGTTCAGATAATGGGACTGAAAAATGAAAGGAAATTGCTAATTGGCTGCCTTTATCGACCAAATAGATATACTGACTACACAGAAGTAATTGATGTAATTTCGACTTTAATTTTAAACTGTACTGACATTATGATAGCTGGTGATCTCAATAATAATATGTTACCTGAACGGAACTTAGCAGACGAAATGGCTTCAATAGGAATGGATCTTGTAAACGTAATCATACCCACACATTTCACGAATACCTCTGACACCTTGCTTGATGTATTTTTTGTTAATGATAAAGAGAAAATACTATTATATGATCAGGTTTCTGTACCAGTATTCTCGAAGCACGACTTAATTTTCTTAACTTATGATTTTAGATATCAGACTGATGAAGTAATATGGTATAGAGACTTTAAGAATTTGAACATAAGGCAAATCGGCAACGAATTTGGAAAATATAGTTGGGACACAATATATATTTTAAACGATGTGAATTCTCAATTAGAGACACTGCGATTTTTTTGTAGCAATTTATTTGAGACTTTCATACCACTTAAAAGGAAAATATTGAAAGCAAGTCAAAAACCCTGGTTTAATGAGAATATTGCAAGACATATAACCTTAAGAGATTCTGCATATAAAAAATGGAAAATTTATAGGACTTCTGAACATTATCAGCCTTTTAAAATGTTAAGGAAAAACGTGTATGATCTGATTAGGACCAAATGATTATCCGGTTAACTGATACAACCCCTTTTCATTTATCATACTTTGAGAGAGAGAAAAAAGCTGAAATGATTGAAGATTTGTTAAAAAAAAATATTATACGTCCTAGTAAGTCTCCTTATGCATCCCCTGTGGTCCTTGTGAAGAAAAAGTTGGGCGAAATTCGTATGTGTGTTGATTACCGTGGTATGAATAAGCGAATTGTTAAAGATAATTTCCCATTACCCCTTATAGAGGATTGCCTTGAGTATTTGGAAGGTAAATGTTGTTTCTCCATTATTGATTTTAAAGCGGTTTCCATCAGATAGGAGTGGACGAGAAGAGTGTTCAATACACTTCATTTGTGACCCCTCAAGGACAATATGAATATTTGAGAATGCCCTTTGGACTTTCCAGAGGTTTATTTCAGAGATACTTGCTGACTTTATAAAAAATAAGAGCATTGTGGTATATATGGACGAAGACCGTAGAGGAACACCTAGAAATTTTGATGAAGCTGTTGGACCGTATAAGTGAACATAACTTAGTGATCAACATGAAGAAATGTGTATTTTTGAAACGAAATTGCGAATTCTTGGGTTATAAAGTGGACCAATATGGAATAGTACCTAGTGATTCTCATTTAGAAGCATCAAAAAGCTTTCCGGTCCCACAATCAATTTAGTCACTTCACTCATGCCTGTGATTTTTCTCCTATTTTCGGCGGTTTGTACTATCGTTTGCCCGTATAGCAAGACCCCTTACTGAATTGTTGAAGCAGGGCGGTCCATTTCCACTAAATGAAGAGCAATTGCTTGCTTTTGATACCTTAAAGTCTGCCTTAGCGACTCCTTCAGTTTTGGCCATTTTCAACCCGGATAGGGAAACTGAACTGCATACTGATGCAAGTTCACAAGGGTATGGAGTAGAGATGGGCGCGGGACAGAAAATTGCATCCCGTCCCGCCCGATCCCGAATCAGAATTTTCTGTCCCGTCCCGCAAAATCTCTTGTCCCGCCCGTCCCGAATCCCGAAAATTTTTGATTCCGAAAAAAAATTTTTTTTACAACGTACTTAATAAGTCTGAACTTCAGTGAAGGAATCGACAATACTATCAAGCATGATGAAAACAGAGTTCCATCTTGTTTTTACGTGCTGTTTAAGAGATTTGGACAGTTTTCAGTTAAGTTCAGAGTGCTTAAAATGGCCTACTAAGGACTTTGAAGCATTCAACAAAGAGTTCAATTCTGTAACCTTCCCTTTATCGAATAGATCTGTCATGACCAGGTTTAAATTGTGGCACGCACATGGAATTCTCTTGTAATGCTTAAAAGCTGCTTTAATATTGGCACCATTGTCTGTGACAATAAAGCTACTTCTAAAACATCGTTCTAACTCATACTGTTTTAAAATTTCAGTTACACATTCCAAAATGTTTGCTCCGTCTTTCTTACCCATTAAGAATTCTCGATTTGCTAGAACATTTACATTAAGAATAAAATCATTGGAGATGTGATGAGCTGTTAACGTAAGAAAGCTTCGTGGCGTGTGCTCATCGGTCCACATATCACTAGTGTAGGCAATGGACTGATCCTCCAGTTCAGCTTTTAGCTTCGTTTTGACGTTGTTATATTCCTCGGGCAAAATTACACTGGTAATAGTTTTCCTGCTTTTAAGCAAATCAGATGCATTTTGCTTGCCAAATTCTGATCCAATATCCAAAAACGATTGCGCTAGTTGCAAGAATCCTTGACCTAACAAAATAATGCAGTTTCTTAAATATTTTAGTTATATATGTATATCCACTAGACTGGCCCTTAAATCTTCGATTTTTAAGTGCTGGGGCCAGTTAGGGGCCAGTCTAATATGTGTGTTTACTTACCTTCGGTTGTGGAAAGTCTTAAGTCATTTGTGAAGAAAAAAAGTTGATGCTTAGCAAGCTTATTACGAACGCTGGATGGCACTTTCTTTTTTACAAAGCTATCCAAACTCGATTGCACTCCGCTTCTGTCCTCTTTAAATTTTTTGATGCACTTGTGGCGATGCATCCCGGTAGTACCATTTCGTGATGTATGTGGTATTTCAAACTTTACATTGAACACAAAGAATAAAATCCGCTGGTTTATCATTTAGCGAAATCAACTTTAAATTTTTCCAAATGTCAGATTTGGATGACGGATTAATAACATTAACATCATCACTATTGTTTATAATTTTATTTTGTATTTCCCCTTTTGACGCCATGCTGGTTTGTTCTAGTGACCATATTTAGCAAACACAAAAATATCAAAGAGCAAAAGGCGCGTAACCATTAAGTGACCATGTTTTGTATTGGTGAAAATGCAAAAAATACTAACTCGATGCAGAAATATACTAATAATAGCTTTAAATAAAGTTTTAAAATGAAAAAATATTCGGGTCCCGAAGATATTTCGGGTCCCGCAGGTTATTTCGGGACCCGCTGGAATTTCGGGATAATGGAATTATCCCGCCCGTCCGGCACTTTTTAAAATTTGTCCCGTCCCGCCCGGGACCAGCGGGAATCCCGTCCCGCGCCAAACACGTAGAGATGAGCGTATAGAAAACCATAGAGCTGAGTCTGTTGAGAACCATAGAGCTGAACTTGTAGAGAACCATAGAGCGGAGAGTATAGGTAACCATAGAGTGGAGCATAGCGGGAACAATAAAGAGAAGCATAGAGTTGAGCCTTTAGAGAACCATAGAGCTGAACGTGTAGAGAACCATAGAGCGGAGAGTACAGATAACCTTAGAGTGGAGTATTGAGAGAAGCATAGAGTTGAGCCTTTAGGCCCCCCGCACACAGAGAGCGGAGCGGAGCACAGCTCATCCACTTTTAGCGAGTAAGCTATGCTCAGCTTTGTATGCACCGCACACAGAGAGCGGATAGAAAGCGAAGAGCTGATGCACCCTAGTGTTGGTAGTTTGTTTTAACTAATGCATTATTATAAGAAAACAAATCAGTTTCATAACAGACTAACTTCTCTTAATTAATTAATTAATTCTTCAATTTACAACTTTTTTTGTTTACAGCTTTGCATTTGATTTTTGAAATGTCTGTAATTACAAATAAATATGTCTTCACGAGTGCGACGGAAACCTATCATTAAAATGAGTTTAAAATTTACAAATCGTAAAATAAATTATGGAATTATGAAATAATATGAAAAATATATCTACCGAAATTCGGAAACACCAGATAAAATTCGATCAATGTACGAGGACGATTTTACAAACTATTGATTACAGCTTAAATAAACTAGCGAATGATATAAAAATGGTGTCTTTGAGGATGTCAAAGTAAAAAGGATCTAACTGCTTGTTTCGAGAACTGGAGAATAGCAAATCCAACATAATTAAATTTTTTTTTCCAATTAAAACCGAAAAAAATTAACATAATTTTTAGTTGTACGCAAAAATTTAAACGTTAGAAACAAATAGCTGTTTATTCTTTTTTACATACGAAAGTACTAGAGACCTTCACGAGTGATTACACGATTACAGTTACTTTTTTTGTAACAGATGAACATGAAAATGATTTCATGATTACGAGTAGTAATCGGCATCGTGGCACCGTACGATTATAACCGTGGAATCGTCAAAGAATAATCTAAAAAAAAAAAACTAATAATTCATATCAATCTGTGGGTAATAAATAGTTTGCACTGAACATGTCCAACAAATTCCAGTGTATTGGCATCCGCTATTTTGCTAAAAAAAATTTACAGACTTCGCTGGATCCATTTACTTCAACTCGCTTGTATTGTCCTAATCGCAGCTTTTGAGTTATTTCCATTTTATTTAAAAAAAAAAACATTTAGACAAACAGTACATTTCAGAAATAATTCGGAATAAAAACTGACAAAAATAAAAACGAGTAAAATGATTAAAACGGTGCGGTTCCTACGATGCTACGGTGCCACGGTGGCAATTTGACAGCTAGGTAATCATACTCGTCTGTAATCATACTCGGCGAGTATAACTCGATTACTATTTTACTTACTCGTGCAGGTCTCTAGAAAGTACTTAGAGTTAAATTTGACTATTTTACGAGTTTATTAGAAAATTTTTTGAGCTTTGCTTCTATTTTTGCTGAGTTTTGGAGTTTAGATATAAGCCAGGTCAGAGAAGAAAATCAAGAGCAAAGAGCTAAGAAAAAGTCCAAATAATTTCTTTTTGAGTTCAGCATTTCAAAATACATAAGAGAGAAATTCCGGCTTCAATAAGTATTTTTATTTTAATTTTATAAACTAGTGTAATTTAACTTATTATTTTTTCAAACTTCTTGTTGCCTTACTGAACGCCACAGAAACATAAGCAAACTGCGGATTAGCAGAAATAATCGAGCATTCTTGTTTACAGCGGATCAGCCACTCTCCGCTCCGCTCTGCTAAGCTTTTGGTGTGCGCGCTCTCTATGGGCTCGGTGTGTTTGTTTTCACTCGCTTTTAAGCTATGCTCCGCTCCGCTCTCTGTGTGCGGGGGGCCTTAGCGAACCATAGAGCGGAGAGTATAGATAACCATAGAGTGGAGCATAGTGGAAAGTATAGAGTTGAGCTTTTAGAGAACCATAGAGCTGAACGTGTAGAGAACCATAGAGCGGAGAATATAGGTAACCATAGAGTGGAGCGTAGAGGGAAGTATAGAGTTAAGCATAGCGAACCATAGAGCGGAGAGTATAGATAACCATAGAGTGGAGCATAGTGGAAAGCATAGAGTTGAGCTTTTAGAGAACCATAGAGCTGAACGTGTAGAGAACCATAGAGCGGAGAATATAGGTAACCATAGAGTGGAGCGTAGAGGGAAGTATAGAGTTAAGCATAGAGTTGAGCATAGAGTTGAGCCTTTAAAGAAGCATAGAGCTGAAGATATGGAAAACTATAGTGTTAAGCAAACAGATGCCCATAGCGCTGAGTATATAGAAAACAATAGGGATGGGCTTATAGATAATGGTAAAGTGGCGTGTATAGATAATCATGGAGCTAAGTATAGAGATAACCGTAAAGCTGGGAATATGAATTCCAATAGAGCTAAGCGTATGAATGATGATGGAATTGACCATTTTGATGATTGTAGAGCTGGCATCTTGTTAAACTGTAGAGGTGTGGATGTAGAGAACTATAGAATGAAACAAGTTGGGAACCTGAATATTGAAACTAGAGAGATGAATGTAGAATGGCAAGAGAACCATTGATCTAGAAATATAGAATCCCTGCGAGATGAAAGTAAAGATAACAGTGATATAGAGACTGAGATGAGAAACGGTATAGCACATGCAGATCATTATAGTGGGACTAATGTCCATTATGGTATGGACGGTGGTTAAATGTCCCGGGGAGAGTATTATATAGAGTCTGAAGGAGAAGATGATGGAGATTTTGAATTTGTAGAGCAGACCTTTTTGGAATCATTGCCGTTAGTTGGCATTGTAGGCGCAACACCTGAAGATGTAGATTTGATACTACAATCTGAGCAAATGCGTGATAAAGAATTAGGTAAGATTCGTGAATTACTAGAGAAGGGAAAAGTGATTGACTTCGAGTTAGCAGACTGTGTTGTTTACAAGAAGAATAGAGATGAAACCTTATGTTTATATGCACCAGTGAGTATGGAAGAACAATTGATTAGGTTGTGCCGTGAGAAATTAGGTCACTTAGTTGCTGAGAATATGTCAATGACTTGAGAAAAACTTATTGGTTTCCTGCTATGAGAAGCAAAGTTAAGAGATTCATAAAAAACTGATTGCCATGCATACTACATTCGGTACCAAAAACGACTCATAACCGAACGCTCCATAGTATTCCAAAGCCATGTGTCCCGTTTTATACACTCCATATAGACCACTTAAGCCCTTTGCCAAGTATAAATTCGAAGAGAAAACACTCTCTTGTGGTAATTGATGCCTTGACGAAATTTGTCAAACTCTTTCCTGTATACAGTACTAGTATGCGTGAAGCTAAAGACGCGTTGAGTAAATATATTGAATTCTACAGTCGCCCTAAGAGAATAATATCTGACCGTGGCACTTGCTTTACTTTCTTAGAGTTCACAACCTTCCTGCAGGAGAGAGACATTGAGCATATCAAAGTGGCTACGGCAGCACATCAGGCTAACGGCCAAGTGGAGAGCGTGAATCGTGTCCTCATCCCTATGTTAGGAAAAATATTGAGACAAGCGGATTGGTATAAATTGATGAACAATGTAGAGTATGCTATCAACAACTCTGTCCATAGTAGTACTTAAAAGACCTTCAGAAGGGTCCCATTATAGATGAACTATCAGAGTACCTAGAGAATAAATTGAACATAGCGTCTAGAGATTTGAAAGCAATGCGTAAGAAGAGAAGAGTAAGAAGAATTTTATGTTCACAGGCAAGGAATGTGCAATTGTATGCAAAAAAGCATAGAGTTCCTATAGTGTTTAATGTAGGTGATTATGTAGCCTTTCGTAACGTATATACCACGCCAGGAATTAATAAGAAGTTCGCAACAAAATATCGTGGACCCCACATAGTAAATCGAGTGTTTGACAATGACCGATACGAGATAGTGGATATTGAAGATTGCCAGCTGACACAGCTACCTTTTCGTAGTGTTTTTGAACCTGCAAGACTTAAGCATTGGATAAGTAATGCTAATGATACTATAGACATGTGTTCGTAGATCGTGGTCGATCTATAGTCAGGTCGGCCGAATGTAAACTGAAAATTATTTGAATTTAAATATAACTGCCATCGATATAAAATCGTTCGATTAAGATCTTTGCAACACTGTAAGAATGAGTTAGATAAATCGATAAGATGGCGATACTGATCGATATATCTAAAGCCATTCAGTTTATCTTAGAGCGACAACCAGACAACACCTTTTGATTTAAATTATAAGCTAGATATAAGTCATTAATAAACAATAAAGTTAATTCGTTATACTTTTAAAGCTGTGGCATTTTCGCAACTGACACAACACTTTCTCATACACCGAACCACACTCGACGATCGTGGCCAACTAGGCCCCGTTCCGAACAAACTGTCGCCAGGCTCTAACAAGCAACATTCGAATTGCCAACTAGATTATACCAAAGACAACATATATATACATTAGGGCGGGTCGATTTATTTTTTGAATAGGCCTATAGCAGAATCGCAATCTATGGACAATTCTAAGAACATTTGCCCAAGAAACCATAGGTCTAAAATAAAAACTTTGCCGCCGCATTTTAACCTATAGGTTCATAAATAACACAGGTTAACAAAATGACCAACATTGTGTTGTCCAGCCTTGCTGGTATATAAATATGATAGAGTTATCTGCCCAGATTCCAAAACTGGCTTCGGTTTAGCTCCATCGGTTGTTGGTAGCAAGAAATGGCGGAAAAACTAATTTAATGCTCTTTTAACGTATTAGTGGCCCTACTTGCCAATAATTAGTGAAATTGTGGTGTTTATACGACAGAGCACATATCAATGGAATATAATTATAGCCGATAGGGTCAGAGTTGGACCTTAAAACTAGACTATTCACGATTTATAGTGATATTTTAAAACAAATAATTTACTTTATGCCAGTGTGGTTTTTTGATTTGTATTTGAACATCCTTAGCATATGGCCGAACTTTTTCTCTAATTATGTAATGTTTGGCCAAGTTTTGGCATGTTATTTTAGGCCTATGGTTTCTTGGGCAAATGTTCTTAGAATTGTCCATAGATTGCGATTCTGCTATACGCCTATTTCATTTTTTTTGCCCCATACAAATCGACCCGCCCTAATATACATATTATACCGGGGAACTCATGAAAAAATCTAAAAATAAAACAAAGCAACCGACGAAATCTAAAAATAGTACAAACTAAAGCCACTGACCAAATCTAAACCTAAAAATTAATTGTTTTTCCGACGTCGGCTAAAGGTACTCGTCTTTTGCCTTTAGTTATCCTCGTTGCAACTACGCAAGCATGAACTAAATTTTAGATTTTCAATTTTTTACAATTCATTTCCTTTTGAGTGCAGGGTATTTTGTTTTTTTTTCTATCAAGTTTGTCATTACTACTTATTAAAAGAAAATCTGTTTAATTTTAATATTATTGTTGTGTGAATTTGGGTATAGTATCTGGGTCAGGCTATCTAATTGTCGACGTACACTTTTACACTTACAATTAGCACTGCTGTGTTGTTGAACACATGTACTTGTCAAAACAGCCAAAAAGCAAAGTCGAATAATAAACCAAAAAAAAAATAAATAAAATTCTTAAAAAAAAAAGGGTTTTCCATTCCAGGATTTGAACCGGTTTATGAAAAACGCAAGGCGTGAAGCTTCTCCACTTAGCCAACACCAACATTGTAAATCATGTGCTTTAATATCTCAATATACACTACGATTGAAAAAAAGGTGTGGTTAACACTCACGAGGCTCTGATGTGAAACATGTTAATTGAAATAGTTTATCTATACCGTGGGAAATGCCACGGCTGGCTTGGAAAACAGAGTTGGAAACAGTATCCCAGATCCCTGACCCCAGATCCCTGATTCCAGATCCCCCATCCGAAGTCCCTGATGCCAGACCCCACACCTCTGGTCCCAGATCCCACATCTCTGATCCCTAATCCCAGACCCCCAATCCTAGCTCCGTGAGCCCAGATCACTCATTCCTGATCCGTGAGCCCAGATCTCTGATTTCTCATCCGTGATCCCAGATTCCTGATCCTCATCCCTGGTCCCAGATCCCAAATCCCTGATCCCACATCTCTGATCGCTGATCCCAGACCCCCGATCCCTAATCCTAGATCCCTCATCCGTGATCCCAGATTCCTGATCCTCCATCCCTGGTCCCAGATCCCCCTTCCCAAATCCCTGATCCCACTGATTGTCAAGTGGCCATGGTCAAGTAGCCATGGTCAAGTTGCCATGGTCAAGTAGCCACGGATGGCCAGGCAATTGCTTGGTCTATACCAGTGAGCGATATGCGTTATTTTCAAATGGAATTTTACCCCTACTAGAAAATCACCGTACCAAAATTAAATATGTTTCACATCAAAAACTGGCCTAGAAAATGGGAGCTGATATCAGCTCCCAGGAACAAACGTTTTTTGTTTGACTTGCGTCATCTATAATATCTTTGATTATACGGAATTTTTCATGACCCGACACGGCCATTCTAATGACTACTCGTCCTCGAGTAATCATCAAAATATTTGAACTAACAAATTTCCGGATCACTTGGATTTTTAAGGGAGCGCGCTTGTGACCGGCGAAGTTGAGGTAAGAGATGTTTAACGAGTTTCTTAGAGCGAATGCAGGTTCTGCAAAATAAGCATTCTTTGTATTTTTATTTTATTAACCAAACCAATTGTTAGAGATTTTTAATTAATAGTCACCAATTTTATAGTGATGGTACATAGTTTATAACATAGGATGAAAATTAATTGATATATGATGGATCTAGTGATCGTACTATTATATTGAAGTATGCAATATTTTTAAAACCTAAAAACAGAAACACTTAAACTTAACGAACCAAATCCATTTTGGCGGCAACATTTCCCCGTTCGTAAATGATCCCGTTTCAGTGATACCAACTTATAATCCGACTTCCAAAACAGCTACTACAGGTCTCTCCATGATTCCTCGATTAGTTTGAATGTTTACCCGCCTGTCCTGTCCATCTTTTGTGGTGATTGCGTTGATTACGCGGCCCATTGGCCACAGGTTCCTAGGTAGGTTTTCATCTACGATGACGACAATACTACCGACTTGTATTGGAGGAGTCTTCTCGAACCATTTGACACGCCTGGTTAGTACTGGCGAATACTCCTTAACCCAACGCTTCCAGAAGCGGTCTCCGAAAAGTTGAGCTTGATTCCAGCGATGTCATTGGTCTACTTCGTCCCTGCAAATTGGTTTGTAGCCGTCTGCGCTGCCTAATAACATGTGATTTGGAGTCAAATCCGCCTGGAGGGTTGAAAATTTCCGCAGATGTACCTCGTCTCGCCATAAAATTGCGCAGGCACATAATACATGAACTGGGGTCCAAGCTGTCTGCTATCTCGAAATGCTCAAAGTGTCAAGCACGTAAAATTTACTCCCCATCTTTTTTCCTTATGTCTGCCGTCTAGCTGCTGGGATGGGTGCCATTTGCGGCGGATCAAGAACTGCTACGTCGTTTTTGCATTTATGGCATGCTCTTCGTGTACTTGTACAGTACGCGAAGAATTGGAGGCAATAGCGTGCGCAATATTCCATTGATGTCGATATATACGTTGAGTCCACTGAGACATCTCTTCATGGTAAAGGGTAGTTCAGCCGATAACGTGCTGACTTCATTATAATACTCGATTGACAGTGAATGCTTATAGAGTAAATCATCTGCTCGGTTGATCAGTTCCGGAGTAACTTTTTTCGGTTTGGAATGGCTTTCCAACTGAGCTTTTAAGCGGTCGATATATAGCAGAAATGTAGCTTCTGCCCTATAATAACGCCTCAACTGGGAAAAATACTCGACGTTACTGATTTGGTCAGACTTCTTTGACGTGACATATACTTGCTTTCTTAACACTGATTAGTCGATGTTCTCGCAATATGAGTCAGATTTTGGAAATTCAATATCCGGCTTGAGCAAATAGTCAGGTCCTTGGAGCCACTCCTTTGTGTTCACTGAGCTAGTGACCTTGGTAGCCAAGTCAGCCACATTTTTCTTGGTCGGGATCCATCGATGTCAGAGTATTTCTCCGAAACGGTGTATTACGATTTGTTTTTTGGATCTATTCCGACCAGTACGTGATCCTGTTGATTTTCAGGCCGCGTACTTGAACTATCTTTTGCGCCATGCGCAATCCTGCTACTGCAGCCTGCAGTTCCATACGTGGAATGTACATTGGTCTAAGTAGCGCCATATTGCTTTTTGCTGCTACCAGAGCAACATGTACAGGCTCACCCAGCTGTACTCGAACATAACAAACGGCTGCATAGGCGTATTCGCTAACGTCAACGAAAATGTGCAGATCCACTTGAGACGCTGTTGTAAGTTTTTGTACTCAGTCGTTATAAAGCGCATTCCAGACACTGCTCTGGAGGAGATTGCGTTTGCGCAATGTATCCAGCAGTCCTAAGTATGTCCCAATTTAAGCCGGTTTGCCAATGGATGTTTTTGCCCTTGCCCCAAGTGAAATGAATCCGCTCCTGTTTGTTTGTACAGGGTTGCCCATATTCGACGGACCCATCTGGCAACGCCATAACTTTTGACAGAGATGTCAGATCGCTTAATGACATACCGCGTTTGAAGCGTCAGTTCAAGCAGATTTTTACCATGGAACAATACACGCCACGCGAGCGCTCTGAAATAGTTGAAATTTACATTCAACAGAACAAGTCAATTGTGAAAACTCAACGTGCTTTTAAAAAATAAAAAAATGTGAAAAGTGCGCCTTCTAAGAACACCATTAAGCGTTTATACGAAAAATTTTCGACTGGTGAGGCTTTTTCTAATCCGAAGAGGCCAAATAAAAGTCGACCAAGGCGATCGGCCGAGAATATCGCTGCCGTACGAGCCAGTGTTGAGAGGTCCCCAAGAACATCCCAAAAACGCCGTTCTCAGCAGTTGGGCATGGCTCGGTCCACTTTACAAGAGATTATTCGCGTTGATTTGCATTTGTTCCCGTACAAAATTCAATTGACGCAAAGATTGTTGCATGCGGACAAGCCTCGTCCATTGGAATGGGCCCAAAGAGTCATCGAAATGGCCGAAGATGACGAGCAATTTTGGAACAAAATTATCATGTCCGATGAAGCCCATTTCACATTGAATGGGACCGAAAATAAGCAAAATTGCCGTATTTACGCCACTGAAAATCATCAGGAGATTCAAGAAGTGCCTCTTCATGACGAAAAAGTCACTGTTTGGTGCGGCGTTAGTGCGAAAACGGTCATTGGGCCGTTTTTCTTCCAAAATGAAAATGGCCATGCTGTTACCATCAACCAGGAGCGTTATCGCGACATGATGAGCAATTTTGTGATGCCAATTATTCGTCGAAAGCGTATGAGGCAGTTCTGGTTTTAACAAGACGGCGCTCCACCGCACACAAGTCGCATAACAATCGATTTTCTGAAGAAATTGTTTCCGGGCCGTTTGATGTCGAAAAGTGGTGATTTGAACTGGCCACCGCGTTCGCCCGATTTGACGCCGCCTGACTTCTTCTTGTGGGGATATTTGAAGTCAAAGGTTTACGTTAACAAGCCAAGGACCGTAGAAGAGCTCAAGGACAACATTCGTGAAGAAATAGCCGCTATTCCGGCCGAAATGTTGGCGAAAACGATGGAAAATGCTGCAAAAAGGGCACAATACGCCATCAACGCCAGAGGCGGCCATTTGAGAGATATCATATTCAAAAATTGATGTAAACAAATCTACTTGGAACAAATTAAATGATTAAGATTGCCAACCGCCAAATTTTTATTTTTTTCTTTGATTTTTTTTAAAAAAAACATGGGTCCGTCGAATATGGGCAACCCTGTATGTGTTTCGTTAAATGTGTTGGTTGCTGCTTCATGTCAGCCAACAATGATCGACTCGTTTATAAGCATTTAGTTTGTAAGTGTTAATGTTGGCCAAGTAAAACAAGTAAGAAAGTCGGTCAAGCCCGGGGGTGGGGGTGGCAACTCTTTCGACTATCGTTCATCTGGTTGAAAAACGATGTATGGTGGCTTGATAAGTAATGATGAGTAGAATTACCCTAGTACATAACTCGTAAAATTATAAAATTTGTATATAATTTCCTTTTAACACAAACGTATCTATATTAGTCACGCGGGAATCACGCGTGATTTCTGACCGCAGGCCATCTCAATTACATCGCTCCTCTCATAGCAAGGTTCAATTGGGAAAATACCAGTTAGCTATTGTCTTCTCGCTCTCTTTTTCGTAAGTTTTACCAATCGCTAAGGTGTTGTTGTTGGTTTTTATTTTCTTTTACGTATAGCTCTAATATCGTTCATCTGATCGAAAAACGATGTATGGCGGGTCGATTCAAAATAAGTAGTAGAATATATGTAATAAAGTGTATATTAATTTAGCCCAGAAGTTTGTAACGCATAGAAATATTCATTTCCGACCACATAAACTATATATATTCTTGATCAGGACGACGAGCCGAGTTCAATTCCGTCTGTCTGTCCGTCTATCTATCTGTCTGTCTGTCTGTTTCTACGCGAACTAGTCCCTCAGTTTTATCGCTATCGAGCTGAAATTTTGCACAGAGTCTTATTTTTACTGCACGCAACTAATATGTAGGAACCGGCCGGATCTGATGACTATATCATATAGCTGCCATAGGAACGATCGGTCCAAGAACTAGTTCTAGTGAGAAAAACTTTTTTGTTTTTCATCGTAGCGTCACTAATCTTGGTATATGTTAGTTTTATATGCTTTCATATAATACAGGAAAAATTTATCAAAATCGGTGGACTGTATTATATAACTCCCAGAGACCAAGATTTTAACCTTCGTCACGTACGGTCACACTTTTCGCTGTTTAAAATTTGTCAAATTTAATTAATTTAAATAAACACATATACCTTAACCTGGAAACTGCGCACCTTTATCAACCGAACGGCAGGGCAGAAGGAAATCGCATCTATATCAAGGACGGACTGGAACAAGCGACACAACATAAAGCGGCATCTTGAACACTTTTCTGGCCACAGCAGCCCCGCCAGGCCGAACCAAAGCAAGAACAACAACCAAGTAAGCTTAACAAACAGAGAAAGTGAGAGGAACGTGAGAGGAACAGATCGCCAAAAGCTCTGTACTCCTATAAAAAGCTCGGCTTAAATCTAAAACGAATTGCATACTCTCAGGCTGTCGAATTTGGGGTGAATTTAAAATATCAATTTATACAAAAACAAAAAAGAATCTTCTTCCCATATGGCTTTTGTTGGACACTCTCCTCCTAAAGTAGATTGGACACCTGTCCACTCTGGTGGTAGCCAGTTGACTGAGAGACCCATCAGCACTCCAGCAAATGTAAGGAAGCAGAATGAGAAAAGAAAACGAGGAGAATACGGTCCGGAATCGACGCCAGAGATGTCACCAGAGTACCCCCCAGTATTGTCGCTTAACGATCTCTTCAATGCCATTAAGGACATGAGTCAAAATGTGGACACAAAAATACAAAATCTAACAGACTCAGTGGCAACAAAAGATGATATTGGGGAAATTAAGGCTCAAATGCTTGGGGTTTCCCAAAAAGTAGAGTCTCTTGAACGGGAAAACCAAATGCTTAAAGCAGAAATCGACCAATTGCGCAATGATAGAAATGCTGACCGGAGGGATGTATCTAAGCTAGTTGACCTGTCCAAAGCCAAAAATGTCATAGTGAAGGGTATGAAAAAGGGACAAGCGTCCAAAGAAGAAGTTGAGTCTTTCTTAAGTGGAAAAATGGAGCTGCCGCTATTAAAAATCCGGGACACTAAAATAATTTTTGAAAAAAATAACTCCGTGGGTATTGTAGCGGAATGAGAAACAGCAGGAATGGCTACGGATGTATTGAAAAACGGGAGAAAACTGGCTGGGACAAAAATATACGTCGACAAGGATCTAAGCGCGGAAAAAAAGGAAAAAAAATCAGTTCTACTTCAGCTAAAAAGGGACCTAACACAAATTAATAAAAACGTTAAAATATTTGTGAAAAACGAGTTCATCAATATCGAAGGGAAATTGATTTATATAAATGACAACAAAGAACTCACTCATAAATGGCAATCGGCAAATATGGTTCTAACTCAGATATTCGGAAACAGCAACAATTATCCAATATTTTGCTATGAATCACTGCTTAAGAAACAAATGATGCAAAAAACGGTCAAATCTAGCAAGTAATCCTGTCATTCATAGTTTTAACCATCCAAATAATAGTAAGTCTGTAATAGAGTATATCAATAGCAACATAATATCACCTTCCACAAATTCTTTCGTAAATATTAAACTCTTGGCTTACAACATAGCAGGTCTTAAATCTAAACTGATACAAAAACTTTTCTTCGAGTACATTAACAAATTTGATATTATTTGCCTCTTTGAAACTTTTGTTGAAAAAAATGAGGAGGAATTTAATCCTTACTTTAGCAAATACGAGCTACGATGGTTACCAGCGACAAGAACCGCCATAAGAGGACGTGCAAGTGGTGGAACCTTACTCGGAATAAAACATAAGCTAAGAGAAAAAACCAAGTGCAGCTTTATACCATATGGAGGCGGAGAGTGCATCGAAATTATTACGAATGAAAAATGTCTATATATCCTACCTACATATCTCAACTGCAACAAATGGAATGAAGATTACTTAAAGCTTTTCGATTATATTGTAGAAGAAAGAAAAAATAATATTTTGATCATTGGCGATCTTAATGGAAGAATAGGAGACACACAATGTTACTCGAAAAATGAGCCGGTGAACAAATTTACAGGAGCTGAAAGGAAAACAAAAGACTGTGTAGTGGATTCCAGGGGACGAAAAATAATTGATTTATGCGATTCTTTTGACCTGACCGTGCTCAATGGCAGATCACATGGAGATGCAGAGGGATGCTACAGCTTTACTCGTGGGGACTCCAACACCGTCATTGACTATTGTCTTATCCAAGGCATGTGGCACAATTGCGTGCAAGATATAGAGCTGCAGGAACAGATTTTTTCGGACCACATGCCGCTCGCAGTGGATATCAACTTACAAACGGAACAAATAGTTCAAGGCGCAAAACTGCTACCAAAATTAAAATGGTGTAATAACTATTCGGCTAAATATCAAGAAGTCTTAGAACGTAGCGTGGAACATCCAGAAGAAGACCAAGAACTCGACCCTATAACCCATCTCACCAACTCCATAGAGAAAGCTGCGGAATTCATGCAAAAATCTCAAGTCAAGTGCTATAAGGAGGTTTGGTTTGACAGCGAATGTGAACGAGCTAGAAAAGCATCAATGAATATGCTGAACAAAGCCAGGCGAACAGACCATCTTACGGACAAGAGAGAATATCAGAAACTAAATAAAAGGTACAAACGACTCTGCGCAGCTAAACATCGGCAATATTACGAGCAACTAGAACTTTCAATATGCAATATAAAAGACAGCAAAGAATTCTGGACAGCAGTTCGAAAAATAAATGGAGCCTCATTCCGATCACCAATAAAAGTATCCTGTGACCAGTTAGCAGCTTACTCCAAAACATTGTTATGTGCAGAGGTAACGGATCTGATGCAAGAAATCTCCTCTCGATGTGTGGAAGTACACGAGCTCGATTCGGAAATAACATTTGGAGAAATTCACAGCGCGCTAGAAAAGAGTAAAATGGGTAAAGCCCCAGGAGAGGACCGTGTACCAGCTGAATTTATCGTAAATGCCCCAAGTAATTTCATCGCAAAGCTTCTCGAAGAATACAACCGTATATTTAGCTCTGGAGAGGTTCCAAAATGCTTTCAGAAAAATATTATATTTCCTATATGGAAAAATAATAATCCAAATGAAGTCGAGAACTACAGAGGCATTTCGTTCCTGAATTCAATGGTAAAAATTTTCACTTCGATCTTACTGGCAAGACTTGAGGCTTTTACAGAAACTAACCAACTACTAAGGGAGAATCAATCCGGCTTCCGAAAAGGATATTCAACCGTGGACAGCATTTTTGTTCTGACATCAGTTGCGAACTCATTTTTGGAAGAGAAGAAAAAATTGTATCTATTTTTTATAGATTTCATAGCTGCCTTTGATACCATTAATCGAAGAAGTTTGCTTTGTAAATTAAACAACATGGGAGTATCAACTAAAATGATAAAAACTCTAAAAAGCCTGTATATTAATAATGAGACTGCAGTGTGGGATGGTAATAGTTTATCAGACTGGTTTGAAACAAACCTCGGAGTAAAGCAAGGTTGCTTGCTGATCCCATTACTCTTTGCCTTATTTGTGGTTGATATATCGATGGAGCTACCTGGAGGAGTAGAATTCGGACAGATGAACTTAAAGATTCTCATGTACGCGGACGACATGGTCCTTTTTGCTGACAGTCCACAAGTAATGCAGAACATGATTGATGCCGCACATGCATACTGTCAAAAGTGGAGTCTTGAGATCAACACCACAAAATCAAAAGTAATGGTAGTTCGAGCAGGCAAAGGACGCTTAGCGAAAACGGAGAAGTGGAGCTTGAATGGCATGCCCTTGGACGTGGTCAAAGATTACAAGTACCTAGGAATTACAGTCTAATATGTCTTTTGCAAAACATCTAGAACAAAAGCTGAAAGATTCGAAAACAGCAATTAACAGTACCTGGAGATCTCTTTACTGCAAAAGGTACGTTAACTCGAGTATAAAATATAGGATGTTTGAGGCAACTTCAAAAGCAATAATGTGTTATGGAGCAGAAGTCTGGGGATATGCGAGATACGAAGACGTAGAAAAACTATTGCGATATTTTATTAAAAAATTGTTTTATCTCCCACAAAACACGCCTACGTATGCCATACACCGAGAGACTGGACTTCCAGAACTATTTTTATATACGCTAGGAGCACATTTTCGCTATATAAATAAAATAATTAAGCTGCAAGAGAGTAGACTACCGTATATTGTGGTCAAAACACTTCTAGAAGAAAGAACACAATTCTTCAAAACATGGGAAAGTCTAGCTCAAGATTTTGGAGTAAACCTGGATCTTTCGCAGCCCGATACTTGGAAAGATGCTCAACGCGACCTGTTGCAAGCAATAGATGAACAAGCTCGAGAAAGGTTTGAAGTCTCCGCATTAGGAAGTCAAACTCGCAACACCTATAGTCAACTAAACCACAACTTGAAGGAGAGCAACTACTTTCAAGACCAATACGACTCCAGGACAATATCAAACATATTCAAAGCTGGGACGGAGATGCTGGCACTAAATTATATGCCACACTGTCAAAATTTAGTTGAGATATGCACTCTTTGTAATACGCGAGAGAGGGAAGACGTGGCTCATTTCTGTGCAACCTGTCCAATATTGAGAGAGCTGCGAATGAATGTTTGGGGAAAATCCGTGCTGAATCAGGAAGATATCAAAATGGTTTTAAACGGAGCAGACTGGGAAAAGCTGGCAAAATTCCTCCTACATGCAACACGCTACAGAAAAAGAATCCTCGAAGAAAATTTCTAAATGTTTTGTATGTTTCCAGTTTATAAAAATTTCATTAATTTATGTACGTCCAACTTAATGTTTATAACTGTATAAATTTAATAGGCTGACGGCACTATTGCCATGCTATTTATATTAATTTCTTTATATTGTAAAATTAATTCAGTACTGAGCTAAAAAAATCCAAACAGGAAAAAATAAAGAAACATTACTACTTACTACTACTACTATAACTCCCATAGAGAAGGTCGGTCAAAAAACTACTTCTAGTGGGAAAACCTTTTTTATTTTCCATCGTAGCGTCACCAATCTTGGTATATATTAGTTTTATATGGGTCAACACAATTCTGGAAGATTTTATCAAAATCGTATGACTATAGCATATAGCTGCCATAGGACCGATCGGTCGAAAAATGTGTTTTACTAAGAAAAGTTTTTTTAGGGTATCAAATTTTTATTATCAATGATTTAAAAATTTTAAATATCTGATATCTGTATCCTATATATATTTTACCGGTTAAATCAGTTGGAGTAAAGTTTTCAAGTGTATTAAAACTTCGGCACAGTCGATGTTAGCTTTGCCTTCGGTACAGAGTATAAAAAGTTCAATGACAAGCACAACTTAGATAGAGATGGAACCTTAAGTACTAGTGTGGCCAGATGGGCAAATACCAAAAAGTGTACGATAGTAATTCAGGGTGAGTAAATTCAAATTAAACTTAAGTTAATATAAATTGAAATTGAAAAAAAAAAACATTAGCTCTTCTGCTCCAACATTCTCCCCCCGTTGAAAGAATCCACGCCAATTTCAAATTAATTGATTGGGAGCGGTGCTAATTTGTGAATATGGCGTCTTGGTATTCCCCTGCTAGTCTTTAGGTCTACGACTCGAATTTTCCCATCCTTTCCTGTGATGGTTGACGCAACTCGAGCGAGATTTCAATGTTGAGGTGGCGTGTTATCCTCGTGGATTACCAACTCATGTATGTTGCGTTGAGAAGGCATCCATTTAGACCGTAGTTGCAGCGTATGTATGTAGCCACGATGCCACAAAGTTCGTTGCATTCTCGCAATATAATTTTGTAGGCAGCCCTCGTCGTGCAATGAACCTTTGAATACATAATAGAAAAGCATTAGTCGATAGGTCAGTCACCAATTCAATATGTATTGCCTTTGTCGCAAAGCAAACGAAAACAGAGACATAAGTTTTGTATGGCGGCTTTCCACGAATTTTGTACGATGTCATAAATGGTCCACAAAAATCGACACCTGTCACCAGAAACGGTCGTTTACAACGGAGACGGTCCGCAGGAAGATCTCCCATTAACTGCTGTATTAGACGTGGTTTATATCGAAAACATACAGTGCAATAGCGGACAACCTTTCGTTCTACCATTTTAGCGTTGATGACCCACAATTTTTCTCTTAATACGGAAATCAGAATTTTGCAATTGGCATGCAAGTGTTGTCGATGTAGGAATTCGAGATACAATCGAGTGAAACGATTTGTGCTAGGGACGATAGCTGCGAATTTAGCATCAAAGGGTAGCTCCGACCTGGCTAGTCTTCCGCCTACTCTAAGTACGTGGAAGTATACAATACAATTATCAAATTCCATTCGATGGAGAAATGGAGCGGGGCTTTGCATGCTCGGCTTTAATGACATTCCCTTTGCTAAGAACTTAATGTCTTCTCTAAATGCTGACTGCTGTATATGTCATACTATTCGCCAGAATGTTACGTTTCGCTCTTTTGCTGGTATATCTACGATCTCACTGACCTTAAGTAGACGATTGGGTAAGACTTTGTTAAGGACACGAAAAATATAAGAGAGAACCCGAAGAATGGGCATATATGAAGACGAGTTTTCAATAATCTCTGTAATTATTGAACAAGAGGCTTCGTTTGATGATTTAGTATGCACTACAGATAACGTTGAGCCGGATGTGGGTGGTTTATTGCATACCACAAACGCTCTATTCCTTACTTCGATTGAAGCTGGCAGGGGTCACTCAAAATTGTCCATTCTTCGGGTGGGCTTTTCAAAAATTCTGGACCGAACATGCTGCAACCTCAAGATGCGATGTCAGCAGGATTTTTAGCTGATGGAACGTGACGCCTCTTGTAATTCTGCTATTCGATTAGCAACAAAACAGTTTAATTTCGAGGAATGCATCTTGAGCCACTGAAGGACGATTTTGGAGTCGGTCCAAAATGTTACTTTATTGATGGAATTGATGGAACATTATATTCAGATGGAATTTACCAAATGTTTTGTTTAGCAGAATTCCAACTTGGGCAAGGATTGAACCTTAATGGGAGCAACCTAGGACTTTGCGATCAACAAAGTTGTATGAATTTGTGAATCAATCTCCATGCGGATGTATATGCAGCACCCGTATGCTAGTTCCGAGGCGTCTGAAAATCCATGTCTGTCGCCTTTGACTTGGAGTGACGTATGCACATAGCGATGAATTTTTAATTGAGACGTATTTACAAGATCGTTTCTCATATCACTTCACATGTGATCTAGATTTTCTGGCAACGGATAATCCCATCCAAGTTCTAATAAATGTAAGTCTTGCAACAGAATTTTGCAACTAACATTGATTGGACTCATCAGTCCGAGGGCATCGAACATCCTTGCAATCGTTGACAGAACTACTCGTGATCCTTGTTGTGGCTACCCACAATAATGCCAGGGCTTTCGTAGCGGATTATTCTTCGATTTTGATAGGAACTTCGGATGATGATAATCAAATGAGATCAGTTGAATTGCTGTTGAACTTGGTGATTGTCAAATTTGACATTTCTAAAAGAGCAATGATCTGACCCTTCTTCTCCTTTAGCTCACGAATTGTATCGGCTACTGTGAGAGGGTCATCAACATAGAATTCGGTTCTGAGAATCACCGCACCGATTGGAAATTCTGTTTCGAACAATATTATATAATGCAGACATCGGATTGCCAGAAAATGTGCTGACGACAGACCGTACGTAACCGTGTTTTGTTCGTACATCTGAATTGTATTGGTGGGATTTTCTCGCCATAAAAAGATTTGAAACTATCGATCCCGAGGATCAATCATAAATTGTCGATACATTTTCGTAATATCGCCGGTGAGATCAAATTTATGCAGCCTAAACATTAGAAGAGTCGTTATTAAATCCTGTTGGATTGTTGGACCAATCATAAGTATAGCTCTGTGGTTTTATTACACAATTATGTGAAATAAAGAAATGGGGTGCATTCTGATCCAGTGAGTTAATGGGTGACATATGCCTTAGTGAAATGTATTCGTTGATAAAATCAGCGTAGGCTTCTTTGAGCTGTTCCTCACGGTTTAACCTTCACTCCTGCATAATAAATCGATTCTATGCGATGTTGTACGACTTGCCAAGATTCGTCTATGGGTCTTTGAAGGGTAATCGCACTTGTACACGTTCATAGCTACACATCGAAACGTTGTCCATAAAGTGGTCTTCACACACTTGTTCTTCGGGTTGAAGCGTCGGTAATATTGTCAAACAATCCTCAATTTTCCAAAAACGTTTCAGCATTTCCTTTAACAGCGGAGAATCTTTCAATAGATGATATTGATAGGTTGAAACGGTTGATGGAGATGATGAAATATTCCCGCCTACTATCCAACCGAATTCTGTGTTGAGTAAACATGGCTTTCCTGGAACTAGAGTGTGTTTGCCAGTACGAATAGTATCGAAAAATCTGTCTGTATTTATCAGAATATGGATTTTGTTCGGTTCATAGAAAACTGGATCAGCTAGAACAATTCCATTTGGAAACTTCCATTGAGCTATGTCTACATTGTTACTAGGATGATTAGTACAAATTAACTTAATGACGGCAAAAGTTGAAGACCATTCAAACTCCGATACGCGAGATTTTAGTGAAGTTGCCACATTGTAGTTAATTGATTGTACTACATCGGATATGCCGCTCACAGCTTGCGAGACTCGACATCTTTCTAATTTCAAGCGTTTTGCTGTTTCCTCTGTGATAAGGCGCGAACTAAGTGATATTTGCCGAACCTGTCCCTGACTTGAACGTTAGCTGTAGGTAGTACGCCTCGTTTGGCAGCTCGTACTACTAGAGAAACATTTGTTTGAGCTTGATTTAAAGTGGATTGAGGAAATTCAGTCCCAGACTGTATTCCTTGCACGAAATTGTGCAGCAATGAGTGATGTGCTGCACGACACACCTTACAACGAAATTTCGATTGACATTGTTTCTGATTGTGGTTCCTTCTGAGACAGTTAAAACACACACGTGCTTCTTGACCCAATCTCTGCGTTGACCATGAAGTAAAGTGGCAAAAGTAGAACATGCAGAGATATAATGTTCTCCTGACTGGCAATACTCGCATTTGGAGCTTGTTGTTATAAATGCTTTTGATGACTGTCCTGATTTAGATTTACTCCTGGTTTCTAGCGATTCTCCCAGACTAAGACATTTCGTACGGCTTTCTAAAAACTGGCATCGGTGAGTTAATACCTTGCAACAATTTTCCCAAGACAGAAGAGCATCGAACATCTCGTCTTAATGAAGTTTAGTATCTGCGGCGACTTTTGAAGGCAAAATGTGAATCATAATGGAATTCATGACATCTTGCGTAGAACCAAGTGACAAAAGCGATCCTCTCATTGCCGATACTGAATCCAGTAGTTTTTGTAGAGCCATGGCATCTGGCTTGTGCATTGATGGTAGGGTAAACAACATGAACAAACAAAAAATTGCTCAAGCGCCTTGGAATAATTTTCCTCAGTGCCTTGGAAAATTTGAACAACTTCCAACGCAGGTCCTCATAGACAGCTGAGCAAATAATTGAATTTATCCATCACTTTTATTGATGGATCCTGCTCTGCGCTGGTAAATCTTTTATAATCAGAGTATTTGCAGTCAAAGTCAGGCAACTTGGTTTTCGGAAGCCGACTGTGATGATTTACTGAGGCACTAGAATTCCGAAAACTCGCATCGGCTATGCTAACTCGCCTTTTCTTGTTCATGAGATTTACAATTTCTGCTTTCGCATCAATAAATATTTCTTTAATGTTTGACCGTCCCGTATCGCATCGGCTATGCTAACTCGCCTTTTCTTGTTCATAAGATTTACAATTTCTGCTTTCGCATCAATAAATATTTCTTTAATGTTTGACCGTCCCGTATCTGCATAGAAAAGATTCTCGATCTGTGTTTGGAGTTGACAAACTGTGCGAAAGGTATTTTCTAAAATCTGTTAGTTACTTTTCAGTACAGTAACTTCTGCTCTGATGCCTAACGCAGAAACTCTCGTCTGAATATTTCTTATATTGCGCTCCATCGTTGATCGTTGTAATCGTAATTTGACTAATTTCGCATATGAACGCATATCGATTGATGAACGTCAAGAGGTACTTCCACCTTCATTGACTTCTGGGTTAGAATCCTTAATTCCAGGCATTTTTACAGGACAATAATAACACAAAGCCTACCAATGTCTACTAAGATCAGAATCTGAATAAAAAGCAAAATGTGCGATGTATGTACGTAATTGTATCAAACCCTGACAAACGAAATGGACAACAGCAAAAATCTCAGCAAATATCTTTAATTTACCAACAACCACAATTTATCCCCCACCCAAAGAGCACTTTCAAATGATCACCGTTAATTGATTTTGTATATGTGTAATACACATTGTGTTTGTTTCAATACTCTCAAAAATGTATGTGTATGTGTGTGAAAATGGGAGTGTGAGTGTGTAAAAATGAGAGTGTGAGTGTGTGAAAATAAGAGTGTGTGTGTATTTGATATCATATATATGAGGGTGTGACTGATGTGTTTTTTTTTTTATTTAATATATAAACAATAAGACAGTACATTCTTTTGTACATAAAGTGTACTGCAGTTCTCATCATGCCGCCCCCGTGGTACTGCCGCAAGGTATTTCTTCACGGGGATGGCTGGCCGCTGGCCGCTCTTTTGTTCAGCTCGTTATCCTAAGCTAGTCGGATAAGTTCGGCGACTGATTTGTTCCAGGCGTTTCTGCTCCTTCAAAATGCTTGCTGCCAAGTCTGATATTATTTGCCACTTTTCCATTTTTTCCTCCGCTCGTAACCGGACTTCGGTAAAAAGTGGACAGAAGAAGAAAACGTGTTCGGCGTCTTCAATTGTATCTCCCCCACAGTGGCTACAATATGGATCTGCTTCGTGCTGAAAGCGGTATAGATACGCTTTAAAGCAACCATGTCCACTGAGAAGCTGCGTGAGGTAGAAGTCCAGGTCTCCGTGCTTTCTCGCGATCCATTCCCTTATAGATTTTATGCAGCGAAAGGTCCATCGTCTCTTTAAACTGCTCCTCCAGCGGTCCTGCCACGAGTCGATACTGGTTTGGCGCACTAATATTCGTTCTGTTGCTCGTCTTGTGTGATCTAAGGCTGCAGTGTGGGCGACCTCATGTGCTAGGATATCTAGCGGATGCATGCCTGCAAGAACGAGCGCAGCATCATCCGACTCAGTTTTGAACGCGCAGCAGACCCTTAGTGCGCATAATCGGTACGACCCTACCAAACCTCTGAAGTAGGACTTGTGCTCGAGGGCACCAATCCAGGTGGATGCTCCGTAAAGGATTTGGTTTTTTACTACTCCTGCGAGCAGTTGTCGTCTCCGCTGCTTGGGGCCACCAACGTTTGCCATTATGCGGGACAAGGCTGCAATTGTCGTTGCAGCTTTTTTGTTCGCATACTCTAGGTGTGACTTGAAGTCCAGAAGTCTGTCAATAATTATGCCAAGGTATTTCAGCGCTGGTTTTGTTTTGACGGTGTGGCCTCCGATAGTGAAGGATGTCTCTTCCACGATTTTTCTGCTGGATATTAACACTGCTTCCGTTTTTTGTTCCGCCAGAGTAAGACCAAAGTCGTTTAGCCAGTTTTGAACGCTCTCAATAGATTCGGTCGCCTTTGTGCTCACCTCCGGGAGGTGTTTTCCAACGACAACAACCGCAATGTCGTCCGCGAACCCAATTATCTCCGTGTTTGCAGACACTTCAACGCGCAGGACTCCATCGTACAAGGCGTTCCAGAGCGAGGGGCCCAATACCGATCCTTGCGGCACGCCTCCTGTAACTTCATGCCTCTTCACTCCTTCGTCGGTGTCGTAACACAGGATTCGACAGTTAAAGTAACTTCTGACTAACTTCCTAAGGTAGGGCGATACCCCTACTGACGCTAACACATCCAGAACCTTCGCCCAGTTTGCTGAATTAAAAGCATTTTTTATGTCCAGTGTTACCACTAGGCAGTATTCCTTGTCTCCATGTAGCCAGCGTTTTCCATTAATGGCCTCTCTGGCAATCGAGGTGACTGCAGTTACCGCCGTCTATTGTAGATCTCCGTTTCCGGAATCCGTACTGTGAGTCTGAAAGGCCTCCCAGTTGATTAATCTCGTCTTCCAGACGGGTAGCCAGTATTCGCTCAAAGACTTTCCCAATTGTGTCTAATAGGCATATGGGTCTGTATGCGGACGGATCGCTCATAGGCTTGCCGGGTTTTGGTATAAGAACCAGTTGCTGGATCTTCCAGCACCTCGGGAATGTTCCTTCTGCTATACAGCAGTTAAACAGCTGCCCGCAAATACCAGGTGCTTGTTGGAGGGCGAACTTGAGGGCCTTGTTTGGTATCCCGTCGGGTTCTGGGGATTTCGAGTCCTGAATTCTTCGCGCTGCTTGGAGGATATCTTCGTCAATGACAGGTAGAAAGGGGTACATCGAGTTTTCGGCTGGCGAGACCAAATTTCGCTGGTCTGGGAAAAGAGAAGAAACTATTTCTGCCAGCATCGTTGGGCAAGTGGGTGCCACTTGCTTTCCTGTCGAAAGTTTCTTCATCACAATCTTGTAGGCGAGACCCCACGGGTTTTTGTCGGCTTCTTCACACAACTCCCTAAAACTTTGACTTTTGCTCTCTCGAATCGCTAGCTTAAGCGCCTTTCGGGCTTCCTTATACCTTGATTGGTTTGAAAGAAAGTCGGATGACCCTCTCCTGGCGCTGAGGCACTCTCTCCGCAGCTGAGATATGTTGTCATTCCACCAGTAGACCGGGGGGTGGCCGTGGGCGTACGATTTTCTGCTCATTGAAGCATCGCAACAGTCATGTAGCACACGTGACATTTCCATTGCCATTTCGTTTGCCGTTCCTATAGGCAGTGAGTTGGGGAGCATCGCTGAGAAGGCATCCGTGTCCAGCGTGTTTGTCTTCCAACCTCATCTTACTTTCACCTGTGAGCAAGGGGCCCGTGCACCTCCTGTTTGAAGTTTGCATATTATGGCTGCGTGGTCACTCTGGGTGTACAGGTCGCTGACCCTCCATATAGCATTTCTGCACAGGCACGGGCTGGCGAAGGTCAGATCTATAATTGATCCTCTACCGTTTCTACAAAACGTTTGTTCTGTCCCTGTATTCAGGAGGACCACCTCCAGGGTTGCAAGTCCGTCCAGTAGCGCATTTCCTCTGGCATTTGTGGATGTACTTCCCCAGGCCTGTGCCCAAGCGTTGAAATCGCCTGCAATAACTGTAGGTTTTCTTGTTCTGGCATCAGCGATAAGCTTGTCCAGAATGTCCTGGAATTCCGAGAGTAGTTTGCTTGGGGGGATATAGCAACTGTAAATGTATATGCCACCTATTTGAGCGCATACAAAGCCTTCTTCCACCGACAAGGTGTACATAGGTTTTGGCACCCTTCCTGAGTACCAGATGGCGGCTTTTCCTGTGGTGTCCTGGGCCCACAACTGGGTCGTTTTTGGCCGGTAAGGTTCGCTAAGATGGCGACGTCTATTTGGTGCTCACGTACCGTCTGCTCCAGGAGGGACTGTGCCGCTTCACAGTGGTTTAGATTAAGCTGCAAGAGATTCATCCTGTCAGCTTTCGTAGGGCCTCCTTGTAGACTGGGCATATGCTGCTCCCAGTATTGTGCTCAAGTGATTTAAGGTTTCTTCTTGCGCAAAGGAGACACCTAGCTTTCTGCTTGCATGCTCTTGCGATGTGGTTCTCTTGGCCGCATTTGTAGCATGATCCTCCTACTTCCAGTTCACTCTTGCAGTTGATTGCGATGTGACCGAATTCCAGGCACTTGAAGCAGCGTTTAAGCCGAGGTTTCGCTTTGACTCGGCAATGTACCCAGCCTATTCTGATTTTTTCGAGTTCCGTGAGTTTGTTTGCTTTGTCTGGTGAGAGAAGCAAATTGGCGGTTTGAGTGCCGCTGTATGCGGGGCGGAGGGATTGCACGGCGTCTAGCCCGATGTAGGGTTCACCAATTTTTCCGTTAATAGCTTCGCAGATTTCCTCCTTTGTCACGATCTCGTCGAGATCGCGAATCTCGATGCTGACTTTTACCTCCAGCGTGCTTACCAAGGCTCGGCCACCAAGGACTTGTTCCACTGCAGTGTGGATCTTCGACGTTTCGGTGCGCTGGTCCTTTTTGAGCCTAAAAAGAAGGTCGCCCTTTGCCGTTTTACGAATAGACCCCACCTTTGTCACGATCTCGTCGAGATCGCGAATCTCGATGCTGACTTTTACCTCCAGCGTGCTTACCAAGGCTCGGCCACCAAGGACTTGTTCCACTGCAGTGTGGATCTTCGACGTTTCGGTGCGCTGTTCCTTTTTGAGCCTAAAAAGAAGGTCGTCCTTTGCCGTTTTACGAATAGACCCCACCATCTCGACAACTTCCTTCAGTGAAGGGTCGGTCCTGACGATGCGCAGCGCATCTGCATATGTGCATTCAGACGATGTACGAATCACTATATCATCCGGTCTGGCTAGTGTATTTTTTTGCTTCTTATGGCGCTTTACCTTGGTCCACATTTGTTCTCTAGTGGTGCTCTCCGTTGCGTTAATGTTATCTGCAGAAGTAATTGTATTACGCGAGTTTGGGATGGGCTCAACTGGGAGCGGGAACTCTTTAGCTGGGGTTTTGGCGGTGGACGGGTTGCCTGCGCTACTTTTTGGACCCTTTTGTCTATAAGACGAATTCCTCTGCACTTGGTTATCGCTTTGGCGCTTGGGGGCCAGTTTTTCTTTGGGGCGCGGTGAGCACTGGGTGCTCTGCTCCTTTGCCTGCTTTAGTTTTTTACCGCGGTTGTAGGCGAATAATGCCGATCGTTGCATTGTCGAAATGCGTTGCGACAGCTCCTTCATTTCCTTGTTCAGGTAACGTGCATACTTCATCATTTTGGATAGCTCGCCTGTTTTTTCGACCAGTGTGTTAAGGATAAAGAAAAGTTCATCCTTATTCGCTTCTCCTTGTGGGCTAGCTCGTGTTGCACTAAATTGGAACACCTCGGTGGACGGGTTTTCAGAAACATGCACTGACACCGTAGGAGTCTGCATCTCTTGGTCTGTTTCGGCCATTTCCTCCTTGTTTTGGGTCTCCTCCGCGGCCTGAGTAGCCCATCGCTGGGGCGGGGATCTCGGCAACGCCGAGCGTCGCGCGAATGCCTCGATGTTTTCGTTCTCCAGGTTGTTTTTCTTAGGGCTGGCTTTCACTCCTACCCTAGGCTGGAGGGGAGTCCCTCGGTGGCCAAAGGTTTCCCTTGGCGTTTTACCGGTGGAAGGTATACCGCTTCGTTTCGGTCACCAGAGCCTCGTTGTGTGGGCACCGCCGCGGCGGAGAGGTTGGTGGTTGGTCGGATCCGTGACCTTTTGCTCCTTTTCTTTCCCCTCCGGCCTGTGTGCTGACTGCGATTGGGTTCTGTATATTTTCGCCTAAAAGTATGCCACACTTTCAGGAACAGCAAAATAGACAAAGCCCAGGGTTCTTAATTATTGCAATTTCGAGTTTTTTTGTTTTATTTTAATTTTAATAAATAAAAATAAATAAAAGAAAAGAAAGAAAGAAAAGAAAAATTAAAAACCTTTCGACCTCAGCGGGATTTGAACCAGCGACCTCCCGTTCCAGAGTTAAGCTGTCTACCCTCTTCACCACCGCCGCTTGCAATGAGCTGCTGGCTAATGTGTAATTTGTGTGAGCTGCACTTCTTGAAAAATGCAGGGGGTGTGCACTGCTTTGCCGACTCCGCGGTATGCACTTTCACACACACACACGCACGCCCACTCACTCGCGGCGAATATGCGAAATATCGGTACCTCCTCTCTAAGTTGGTCACTGCACTTGTGTTGTTGTGTTTAGATATATTGGTTTGTTTTTGTTTGGCCAGCGGAGCCCCCAAACAATTGCACAATTTAAGTTTTCGGTTTTACAGGCAGACACTTTGATCTCGACCCGTGGACACTTCCCACGGTCAGGTGTATGATCACTAGCACTTGTACCACTCTAGTGGGATTGTCTGTTAGGAGTTTCTTAACAAATTACGCACTTTTCACAGAGACGCTTTAAAACACGACCGTCCTCTTCAAAGCTCAGCTTCTTTCTCTGTGACTGATGTGTGTGTATTTGCGATTGATATGAGTGTGTGTGTGAGTGATGTGTGTCCTAATGTGTGAGTTCTAAGTATGTCCCAATTTATGCCGGTTTGCCAATGGATGTTTTCTTCCAAGTGAAATGAATCCACTCCTGTTTGTTTGTATGTGTTTCTTTTAATGTGCAGGAGTATTTTTAGCCCAATGGTGTAGCAAGATATGAGACCCATAGGGTCGAAAACCGACATGAGCACCTAAAGTACTTTTCGTTTTGGTGGGAACGGACCCTCGGCGTGCGAGTCTGAGAATATATCGAAAGGAATCAGTTTGTGGTTCTCAATATATACATTTTCTTTCCAAATTTGACTGGCGATTGAGTCGCTAAATTGCCATTTACGAGTTGGCTCCTCAGCCAAAATTTGATGACCAATTTCGAATTTCTAAACCTCCAGCATGTTGAACTTTGCGAACCAGATTTGATATTTCCAGTGCCCCCTGTTCGTTGTCCATGCTGTCAATATAATCGTTGACATAGTGAGCCATTTGGACATCCTCATGTACCCGTGGATACTGTTGACGATATGGTTCGATGTTTTTGTTGCGTACGTAGTGTGCGATATATGGAACACAGCTTTGCCGCTGGCTTTTGGCCTTGGTAGATTCCAAATGCGCTGGCTATTATTGGCCAGCTCTGAGAGTTGAACAGCATATCCCTTTTAAATTAAATTTCTTATTTGGTCATCAATCTTGTATAAGTTCGGCTCCCGCTTAATCTTATTTTTCAAGCAATTTAGACGATTTAGTGCAGCATGTTAGCTTTCTGGTAGCATGCAGTCGTTGTTGCGCCATTAAAGTCCTACCTCGAATGGCCCATTTACCTTGGCGCATGTTTGTTCTAAAATTTCGATGGCCATTTTGTCATTCTTTGACTGAAGATTGCAAGGCTTGATTGCCTTGCAATCAAGGCTAACTGTCCTTTACGATGTCATGTAGTTCTTGCCACCGACAATCACTATGATGCATAGTCCAGTTTCTTGCTGCTTCTGATGTTCCTTGAATGCTTCAGACGAGCAGACATTTAGACGCAATAGGTTGATCATATCTTCCTTCGAGCAGTTTGGATGGTACAGCAATTTCCAATGAGAAACATAGGTTGGACACTCGAATACGATTGTAGTTGTACGTCTTTTAAACATGGATATTTTTTTCGCTGCTTGCTTACGTTCACTGATTGCCTCGGAAGAGCAAAATTTCGTATAGTGTGGACATTTGTCCATCCAATAATGCTTGTCGCTGTTTGCCCCTTGAAATTTGGATTAAAGTCCGTAGAGATGAATTCTTCTGGCGTGTGGCTTCACCAGTCCAGTGTAAGCATATCGGACCTGGCACGCCTTTCATACCAAGGGTGCTGAAAGTTTCCTCGTCTTTTAAATTAACGGAGGATCCCTCGTCCAGAAATGCATATACCTGGGATATTTTATTTTCTGCATGCAGGTTTACCACATCGTTATGTGTGGTCACAATGGCTTGATTCTTTTCCTGGTTTGTTTTGTCTATGATGGGGCCATCTTTATAAAGCAATGGATGATGCCTCTTGATGCAACCATTAACCGCACATGGCTTTTTAATGAATCAGGCTTTACGGTGATTTTTGGCACAACTTTTTCTCATTTCGCCTTTTGTCAGATTAAATTTATTGCACTGTGATGAAGCGCGAGCAGATGAGCCGCATGCCATGCATTTTGATGAAGATTGCTTTTAGAAATCTTTAGAATTTGACTGGGATGAATCTTTTTAGCCAGCAGATTGGACGACTTGACCCTCGTGATAAGGATTTACTGGATGGACATACTACGGTTGACGCAGCCTCAGCGATATTATAGAGCCAGTCGCTAATCTCTTGGACTGGGGGGTTGGTGCTTGCGGATGCATAGCCCAGTCGAACTTATGCTTGTTGGACAACTTGTCGAAGAACATTTTATTACATCATTAACAATGGTTGGAAGAAGTAGCTTGTCTTCGGCCAGATCTCTGGCCTTGCCTCCTAGGCATTTTTGCAGGCGTAGCATATTTTCAACGTTTGAGATCCTGCGACTGATGTACTATTGTCAAATGTGTTGATGAACATCGGCCATTCTTCAGGGTCGCCGTTGAACTTTAAAATTACTTGCCTAGCCGCAAGTTGAGAACTTGATGGACTACGTATTCCTGCCATTGAAGCTGGCGATCTGGCAGGAAAAGTGAAGTTTTGTACATATCATAAAGTAATTGATATTTTTGCTCTATGTACCTGTGTAGCCCTTTTTTCCTCCAACACAGTTAGTTGGTGTTGACTAGTTGTATTCAGCGCGTCTTGTGGCTGTACAACTTCACTTAACTTGAGTGAAGGTGTTTCCTGTTGGGATTCGCCAATGGTTTATACGTTTTGAGGCGCATATAAGACAGCTGCAGACCTGTGTTGCTCCTCGACCTCGCAAGTAGCGTTCCTTTCCAGAGGTGAATGCACCATCATGTTAGATGAATTAGGGATCGGGTATTTTGTGGCACAATCTTTACAGCTCTACTCTTGAGATGCAACGCTATCGTTGCCTCCGGCACACACAAAATGGTACCAAGTTTCGCATGGGTCACACTGAACCCAGCTTTCGGAATTGTTGTTGTTATACACTTGAAAAGTGTATATTAATTTTGCCCAGAAGTTTGTAACGCATAGAAATATTCATTTCCGACCCCATAAACTATATATATTCTTGATCAGGACGACGAGCTGAGTTCATTTCCGTCTGTCCGTCCGTCCGTCTGTCCGTCTGTCCGTCCGTCTGTCCGTCTGTCCGTCTGTCTGTCTGTCTGTCTGTTTCTACGCGAACTTGTCTCTCAGTTTTAAAGCTATCGAGCTGAAATTTTGCACAGAGTCTTCTATATATCATATAGCTGCCATAGGAACGATCGGTCTAAGAACTAGTTCTAGTTAGAAAAACTTTTTTGTTTTCCAACGTAGCGTCACTAAACTTGGTATATGTTAGTTTTATATGCTTCCACATAATTCTGGAAAAATTTATTAAAATCGGATCACTATAGTATATAGCTGCCATAGGAACGATCGGTCGAAAAATAAGTCTTTGTGAGAAAAACTTTTTTGATTTCCATCGTAGCGTCTCGAATCGCTGTATATATTTGTTTTATATGTTTCCACACAATTCTGAAAAAAATTATCAAAATCGGATGACTATAGCATATAGCTGCCATATAAACGGTCGGTCAAAAAACTACTTCTAGTGAGAAAAACTTTTTTGTTTTTTATCGTAGCGTCCCCAATCTTGGTATATATTAGTTTTATATTCTTTCATATAATTTTAAAAAAAATTATCAAAATCGGATGACTATAGCATATAGATGCAGATGGACCGATCGGTCGGAAAATGTGTTTAACTAAGAAAAGTTTTTTTATGGTATCAAATTTTTATTATCAATGATTTAAACATTTTTAAATATCTGATATCTATATCCAATATATATTTTACAGGTTAAATCAGTTGGAGTAAAGTTTTTCAAGTGTATTAAAACTTCGGCACAGTCGAAGTTAGCTTTGCCTTCTCGTTGTAATGTCTTTTGCACGCTCCGCACAAAGACATACTTTATTAAACTAATAACAATTGTTCTTTTTTCAATGAATTTATATTGGCGCTATATGATTATAATTATGTAATTAACTGTAGAGCTATTGTTGGTTTTGTACACAAGTATTCCAGCGAACCGACTCGTCGTCTTGTCGCGACGTGATTCTAGGTACACACTATTTCCAAAAGTAATGAAATTAATTTCTGTTTGGCGGCTTTACGCATATATGCAAACTCACACACACATGTGTTGCAGTGACGAAATAGTTTTAGAAAGTATGTTTGAGCATACTTCAATTATTGTCTAGTTCACTTTTGTATGCGAATTATATATACACATGCAAACTCACTTACAACACTAGTGTAGTTATGAAATGATTAAGAAATGGAATGAAATATTTTAAAGAAATGTGACCGTCGAACTTAAATTTTTACTGTCGATTCTTATAAATTCTTAAGAAAAGTCAGAAATTTCGCGTATCTGCATAAAACAGAAACATAAAACTCCATATTAATAAAATTTCAGTAAGCGATCATTGAAAAATGATGATTTTAAGTGAATTCGAAATAGTCGTCAAACAAATTTTAAGAAATAATCCAGGAATGCAAACCGGTTTTAAACCGAACCAAACCGTACCTGACCGTTTTTTTGTGCTCATAAATCGAACAAAGAACCGAACGTGAGATCTTCCAAAAATGCTAAACCGAATCGAAAACCGCCTTTAAAAACGGTTCGGGTCAGTTTATCGATGAGTTTAATGATATAAAGACGATATTGCACATGTAAACTTCGAACATTTTCTCAGGTTGTAGAAGTGTTTCCTCATTAATTTAATTGTATCTATTCGTTTTCAAGTTTATTAGTGACTGATCCAAAAATGCTGCACGCAGGCAGACAATAAAACAGAATAGGCAAACACAAGTGAGGAGATAGAAGTTGCGATAGTTATTAGAGATGGGATTTAATAGAGAGGAGACATATTGCGTTGAAACTTTAAATTCATATTTTCAACACTCCTTCTCAAAGCATTATGTCTACCTTTACAAAAAATAAACGTAATTCTTTTATGTATTATACAGAAATTGATACAAATTTAACATAAACCCATCATATTTATACATTTTTCATGTTTGACCCTATTTAAATTTTTCGTTAGAACATCTGATATCATATTTTCAGTGGGAACATACTCAATTTCAATTATCTTACTCTTGTACATCTCTCTGACGTGATGATATTTGATATCAATGTGCTTGCTGCGGGCATGGAAGGTGGCGTTTTTCACTAGGCATTGGGCACTTTGGTTATCGCTGAATATTTTTACAACCTGTAGATCACCAAAGCCCATCTCGTTGACCAGCTTTCGTATGTACGCCGCTTCTTTTGCTGCCGTTGAGAGTGCAACATACTCTGCCTCAGTGCTGCTGAGGGCAACAACACTTTGCTTCTTTGACTCCCACGTGAAGGCAGCACCAGCAGCAAAGAAAGCCCATCCGCTAAAGGACTTCCTGTCGGTACTATCTCCAGCCCAGTCTGCATCCACAAAACAATGAATGGGCTGACCAGTACGCTCGTAGTGCAATTGCATGTCAGCAGTGCCCCTCAAATAGCGCAGCACACGCTTAGCACCAGCTTCGTGCTCCTTGTGAGGATCTGCATTCTGTTGAGCCAATTTCGTAACAGAATGTATAATGTCAGGGCGAGAAGTGATTGCCAGATACATTAATGAACCAATCAATGATTGATAGCTGACTTGATTCACTCGCTGGCAGTCGGCATGGTCACATTTTACTTGATGGTTGGCTTCCAAAGGTATAACATTTGGCTTACAGTTCTGCATAGAATACTCGTTCAGAAGACCCTCAATATATTGCTTGTGACCAATTCTCACGCCCCCGGTTTCTCCTGTTCGATCGATTTCCATTCCTAGGAAATGTTTCAGAGCACCTCCATCGACAACTTCAAACTCGTTGGCAATGAGCGCTTTTATCTTGTTGAGATCCTCCTTCTTTGAACAGGCAAGTATGAGATCGTCAACGTACACAACTATGATGTTAATGCTGCCTCCATCCTTTTGAGTGTACACACATGGTTCGCTGGGACAGGGAGCAAAACCAATCTTCAGGAGCACAGCATTTAGCCTCTCATTCCATTCGCGCCCACTCTGCTTGAGACCATATAACGATTTGCGCAATTTCAGCACTTTCTTTGGGTATCGTTCGTCGATGAACCCCTCTGGTTGACGCATGTAAACCACATCATGCAAATCGCTATTCAAGTAGGCAGCGGAAACGTCCATTTGGTGCATGTACATTTTATTTTCAACTGCCAATGCAATGACGAGTCTTATTGACGAATAACGAGCCACAGGTGAGAAAGTTTCAGTAAAGTTCACGCCATAACGTTGAGCGCAACCCTTTGCAACAAGACGAGACTTAAAGCGCTCTATACTACCAAACTTGTCGCGTTTTACTGCAAATACCCATTTGCAGCCAATGGCCTTCTCATCCTCGGGTAAATCCACCAACGACCAAGTCTCGTTGGCACGCAGGCTATCCATCTCTTTGTGCATGGAAGCCCTCCATTCGTCACCATGTACCATACTTAACGCCTCCTTGACGCTATTTGGAACCGCAATATCGTCTGCAGTCATGATGTTGAGCACGTTGTACTCCTTGCGTGGGCGTCCAGGCCGACCTGTATAAACTTTTCTAGGCCGCCCGTGTCCCCTTAGCTCGCCAGCTTGGGTATCTTCAGTGGCACCTGCCACTCCTTCTGCATGCTGTTGCTCGACGACAGACGCTGCGTCGTCTTGTTCTTCTGACAGAACCTCTTCATTGGATTTTTCATCCTCAGCAACACCAGCCAAAACATCCTGCAGCTCTAAGATTTGAATTTCGGCACCTTCTGCTGAACCATCTGCTTTAACGCCCTCGCCATGTACCAGGTTATTCTCAACGAATACCACATCTCGGGCCTCACAAATAATACGCTTCACAGGATTATACAGACGATACGCCTTAGCAGTTTCAGAATAACCAAATAAGACATGTTCCACGCCCTTCGGGGCGAATTTCTTGGTGTGAATTTTATTCAAAACAATAACTTTTGACCCAAATACTCTCAGGTGTGACACACATGGCTTTCTTCCAGCCCATGCCTCAAAAGGTGTCATACCAGGCAAAGTTGACGTTTCAGAGCGATTACGTAGGTATGCTGCAGTTCTTATGGCTTCAGCCCAAAACCACTCGCCTACACCTGCATGCAGCAGCATGCTGCGCGCCATCTCGACCAATGTTCGGTTTGCGCGCTCCGCCACACCGTTCTGTTGGGGGGTGTGGGGTACTGTCAACTGCCTTTTAATACCATTTTCTTTCAAATAATTTTCAAATGAGCCACTTAAATACTCACGACCATTATCACTTCTCAGTGCCTTCAATTTTCTGCCTGTTTGGTTTTCGGCAAATGATTTAAATTCTTTGAACTTTGCAAATATTTCGTCTCTTGTCTTTAAGAAATACACAAACACATAGCGGGATTTATCATCTATGAATGTTGCAAAGTACCGTGCACCGGCCGCAGAATCTTTATTCATTGGACCACAAATGTCAGTGTGCACCAATCCCAACACTTCATTCGCGCGATTTTCACTGGCCTTTGGAAATTGTTTCACGCAAATTTTACTTTTCGCACAAGTAATACAGACATGTCCCTGCATGTCACCAAACTTATTTGGCTTTATACCGTTCACCATTTGTTCCTTAATCATTTTGTTCAGACTCGCGAAATTCAAATGTCCGAATCTATTGTGCCACATTTCTAAAAAATTGGCCTGTGCGACAAAGCACGTTTTTCCATCACTTTTCTCATCGCTCTCAAACAGGAACAAACCATGTTGCTTTTCTGCAACCAAAATAGTCTGCCCTTGATTATTTTTAATACACGCATTTTTCATTGCGAATTTCACTTCATACCCACTTTCTAGGGCTTTCGATACCGATAAAAAATTACACTGTAAGTTCTCAACATACAGAACATTTCGCAATTCTATTTCACTTTTCTTCCATTTTAATTTCACTGTAACGCGCCCGTTGGCTTCAATGTAATTATTCCCTGCCAATAGAATGCGCTCTTTATGCTCTTTCATGTCCACGAATTTCGATTTCTCACAGCACAAATGAGCCGTGGCGCCAGAGTCTAGACACCACACATTTTTTGCCAACTCGCCTTTGGCTCCCGAACAGAAAACGGATAACGATTTCTCTGGAAATTTTTCACTGTCTTTCTTTCTCGCACCTTCTTTTGATCGACAATTTGCAGCTCTGTGCCCGCGACGACCACACGTCCAGCAAATAACTTCGTGTTTTTGCTTTCCGTCTTTCGATTTACGATTTTCGGTACGAGACCCGAACACTTTTGTTCGCACTTTTCGGGGCCTTCATTTGCCTTGCGTCTTTGGCCTTCTTCATGCAGCTTGATTTTGAGCGTGTTCAAACAAGGCAATTCGTCTCGCGTTTCGATTGCTACCACGAAATTTTCGTACGAGTCAGGCAAACTCGACAACAACAATATGCTTAAAATTTCATCCGGAATGCTCAACTGAATTTCATTTAATTTCTCAACGGTAGAGCAAAAATTATTAACATGAGCTCCCAGAGATTCGGCTTCTGCCATTTTCATATGTAGCAATTCTTTGAGTAAGCTAATCCGACGCGCGGGACCAGAGGGCATGTGGATCGCAGCTAGTTTCTTCCATGCACCTAGTGCCGTGGAACAATGTTTGACATGGTTGATCTGTGAAGCCTTGATGCACAGCATCAAGCTGGCAAACGCCTTCTCGTCTTTTGCATCGAAATTAGCCTTTTGCTCTTCACTGTCGGATTCATTTTTCACCAACCGACCACAGACGACCGACCACAAATCAGAATGAATAAGGACGCTTTTCATCTGAATTGACCACGCACTGTAATTGTCATCGTCCAGTTTTTCTATCGAGTGAATTGAGGAACTCATTTTTCTGATAAGAAAATACACAACCGAGTCACACAAGAAAGTCCAGAAATTTCTTTTCGTAAGAACAATTCACTTTCTACTGCCAGGGGTAAAATCACAAAAGTCCAGAAGTTTCTTTTCGTAAGAACACGTCACTTTTACCGCCGCGCCCTGGGCCCATAACCTATTCGTTTTCAAGTTTATTAGTGACTGATCCAAAAATGCTGCACGCAGGCAGACAATAAAACAGAATAGGCTATTGCGTTGAAACTTTAAATTCATATTTTCAACAGTATCCTTTGCTGTACCTTCAAGTTCTCTATTTAACGATTCTTCTTCTTGTTCAGAGGATGGAAACTTGTCAATACAATCCTTAAACTTATGGGCAGAGCCTAATAAAGACAGAGCCTAATCAAATCAGCTCGCCAAGCCAATAATGGATTTTATGCGCGGTTCTAATTAATATATTTCTATTGAAAAAATCTAAGTTATTTTTATGCTTTCTAAGAAATCATCACGCCTAATCACGTTTTTAAATTATAAATTAACCGTAAACCACTGAACCGAAAAAAATCGGCGGTTCGGATTTCTACAAAAAACATATTTTGAACCGAACCGATGGTTTAAAATCTCTGTGAACCACAGAACCGAACCACTCCTTATTTCCGAGCGGTTTACATCCCTGAAATAATCAAAATCAAATTTAATAAACGTAATTTAGTAATTTAATCCAGATGATGCGCTACCTATGTAAAATATTCAAGAATCAAAAACGTCGGACAAATCTCATTTTTATAAAACACTTTTAAAGAATAGCCCAAATTATTACCGCCATTGAAAAAAGATATATGGAAATAACAAGCTCGTTTTAGCTTTTTATTGAAATTTAGAACACACCGAAAGGTGTTGAATGAGATTTGGATATACAATTACGGAAGAAACTAAAGAATGTATGTAATATTTTTGTGTACTATGATGAGGAAAGAATGCCCGCATGATCCTGAAAGGGCTTTACACGGGCCATCTACAGACTGTGGAGCCAACTGTACGTGGGGATAACAAATACCTTATGCAGATTCTGCGAAGAGAAGGAGGAATCCTCCGAACACAAAATAGCACTCTGCGATGCTCTAGCAAGGCGCTGATTCAACAGTTTTGGGAAACATACCCCAACAGTATTAGAAACCTAAACCCCACAAAAATCGTGACATTAGAACAGGAAATAGGGCTGCTAGGGGAATTGTAAAGTCAGCGTAGGGGCATCACAGATCAATAATAGTCGCCAACGAACAATCTAACTAATGATTTGTTCGATAATGTCAATCAAATATTTTAAAATTCAGATTTTAATATAAATGACGCCGGAAAAAATGTATTTAGCTTACATATTTTAATTGAAATATGCACGGCTTACTTCGTGCGATGTGGAATGAAGATTTTCGACGCACAAGCAAAGTTGTTTTTTTTTTTTTAAAAAAACGATAGAAAAAATTATTATTATAATAATTACAACCAAAACTGTCCTGAACAATTTGTTTTAAATAAAAAACCCATTTTTTTGAACTGGTTCGATGCCGGCAAATCCAAGTCGTTTACGATTTTGGACCTTACATAATAGCTAGATCTGGTGGGAAAATGGCTAAATACATACTGATCGTAAGCGCTTGTTTCTGATAGTCTGGCAACAACACCAACAATAGTTGGGTCAGGACTGAAAATAAGCTTAGGGAAAACTTTAAAATTGATTATCTAGAAAACTGTTGGGATAAATTTCCAACAAAAATGGGGGAAATAGCTAATCTTATTCTCAATCAGGGTGCATACCGTTTATATGTGTACAGCATCAGGAAAAGATAACCACGAATTTTGAGGTTATACTAAATGTCACTGCATTTTTTTTGGTCATATTCAACGGCTTAACAGCGCCGCCCTGTACGCTGGTTTACCGTGCAATACGGCACAACTTTAAAACGCGGAGAAATTTAAGAAAATATGGCGAATTAATTTTTTTTTCAAAAATTTGTATGAAGAAATTCTGACGTTGGACCTTTGTTAGGCGATTTCCAGCTGTTCGCAGCTGCTCCAAACAATACGGCCACTTTTATGTTAGTTGGATGGCCACACTCCTCCCTTTGTATGGAACAGCTGCGAACAGCTGTTTCAAGAAATCAAAAGCAAATCAGTTTCAGGAATCCCTCTAATTTTTTTGTTGTAAATTTGTATGAGGAAATGCTGAGGTTGGACCAATGTTAGGCGATATTCTCAAAAATTAAGGGGAGAATTCTTGAACCATTTTTATTAAAAAATAAAAAATTAATTTTTCAAATTCCACCGTTGCAACCTTCGCTTTCTAATTTTTATTTTAATGCCAAATTGATTTCTTCAACTCACTGCAAGCAACAGAAATAGCGCTTGTTCATTAAAACGTTGTCAGACCGTTTATGCAAAAAAATGTCGAACTTTATTTTAGTATTACCAGATTTTACCTATTGGCATTAGTGCTACCAGATCACAATATATAAATATTACCCCACGATAGTTCAATTCCATGTTCATTGCTATGCATGTTAAGAATTTTTATGCATGCAGACTAGAGTTGGAGAATCTAGATTATTTCAATGACCTAGTTCATTTTTTGATTAACTATTCAGTTTCGAGTTATAGTTCATTTTTTTAATTATAGTTCATTTTTTGAACTATAGTTCATGATTGTTCATTCTGTAAACTATAGTTCATATTATGAACTATAATTCATTTTTGTTAATTACTTACTTTTAAACTATAGTTCGTTTTTTAAACAACATTTTATTTTAATAACCAATTCTGCAGCAAACTTACCTTTTCAATTTTCATTTGATTACACGGCAACAGCCATTTTGCTCTAGCCCTTTCAATGCAAAATTCTGTTCCAGTTTTGTGCACTGCTTCCAAAACTGGTCTCGGTTTTTCTCTATCAATTTTTATCAGTGTTGCCAACGCCTCCTCAAAAATAAAGGACAGATGACCCTTGAAAAAAAGATAGAAAACGGACAGATTTTTTATAAAAGGACAAAAAAACAGGACAAATGGTAAAGCTGGGCTTACTAGGCGTATCGGCCCCAATTCTATCCATATTTTAAGTATGCAGTCTTAGAGTACATCAACGAAAGTAATTTATTGATTCTTTTTAAACATCTAGTACCAACCCTGAATTTTAGATTTTTTATCATTTCCAACACAAGCGTTTTTCGGAACAATTACCCATTCTAAAAATTCCCAAATTTGTATGGCAATAGCTGGCATGTCAGGACTCCCCCATAAGAATTTTTCTGAATCTTAAAATGCAATCCGCGACTTACAAAATCCTGCGAAATTTTTAACTTCAATTATTGTAGACTTTTAGTTGGGGTACCACTTTTATATTAAACATGATTAAAGTTGTAAAATTAAACAAAAACAAAATGTTAAAAAACTTCTTGAAGATCTCATTAGACTAAGATCGGTTTGGCTATATATGCATTGTTGATCGTGGCTTTCACCATGTTATGGAAGATTTAATTAGATATTGTTCGATAAATAAACTTTATCTAAAAAGATACATTTATTATACATAATCATATACATTTTTATCCAGGATATATAATGATAGCATTTTATAGCCTTTTGGGAGAAAAGTAGCAAATTCTTCATCAGCAGATGGATAACAAAATCTTAGCAAAATAAAAGTCCATTTGCAGGAAAGCATATTTTTAATACAATAAATTCGGCAAACATCTAGATGTAGCAAGGAAATTTCTTATCTCCTAATAAACTAATTGATCCGAAAAAGAGCTCTCAAAAAGCTTTATAAAGGATGAATTAATATGTGGCTGAAGAAAACACAAAGTTTTGTTTCAAACAGTTTCTTCTCTGGATACTATGAACTTTTTTGAAACAACTGAAAAGGACCTTACTATGGCGGTATCCTTCTTGATAGAAATTACTGATGAGCTTGGGAGTTTTTCAAAGCAAAAAAGATTTTAATTCAAATTAAATTGAGTTCGCTACATATTTTTAGCGAAACATATAAATTCTATATTGAGTACGTTTCGCAGTCTGTGGATTTTCAGGAAAAGTAGGCAATTGGTGTGAATTTATAAAGCTAATTTATAAAACTAAAAAAAGGATGAAAAAGGGATAGAACAAAATAAAAAAGCCATTTTTTCCGGATAGGGGACAAATCAACATTTTTCCGGAAATGCCAGTTTTAAATTTTCCGGAAAAAGGACAAATTGGCAACACTGATTTTTATATACCCTCTTCTAGGTGGTAAAAAATCAAAGCGGTCGGATGATTTGTATTAGAGTTACATCCATGGCTGCAAACTCCTGCAATTTCGACGGTGGTTCGGTTCGGCAGTCGAACTCTTACCCTACATTGGTGGATCGGTTCCAAAATCGGTTCTTTTCAAATTACGAACCAAAGTTCCGGTTCGGGTTCCAGATTTCGTTTTATAAATTAATGAGCATACTTATAGGATATGTTGATTCCGTATAATGACGAGATTTCCTGGACAGAATTATTTTTTCTAAGAATGGCAACGACACAGCACGGACTTGATTGGCACATTATTGCACAGTGGTCGCTCCCATACGCCAAAAATAAAAAAATCGAAATCAAAATTTTACAGTTTGAAGAATATCGATCATCTCATAAATAAATAATCTTTTTAAGACAAACGGGGTTTTTTAGCGTGACCATTAGCTCTTTGTGAAAAAATACCTTAAAGTCAGACCACGTGCTACGCAGTTCAGTTAGTTGTGTTATGTCTCAAAGTGACGCCAATGTTTAAGAGTAAAAAAGTTATCAAATAAAAGCTCCAATTACTTTTTAATAATATGGATATTATTCATACAGGTATTAACTTTGATTTAAATTATTTAACACTTTGTATATTGTGGTCTATCGTCTAAAACAAAAAAAAATCCTAAATTACCTATTGTGAGTGTTTTTATACCCGTTACTCGTAGAGTAAAAAGGGTATACTAAGTTCGTGCAAATGTATGTAACAGGCAGAAGGAAGCATCTCCGACCCCATAAAGTATATATATTCTTGATCAGCATCAATAGCCGAGTCGATATAGACATGTCCGTCTGTCCGTCTGTCTGTCTGTCTGTCTGTCTGTCTGTCTGTTCCGTCTGTCTGTCCGTCTGTATGAACACCTAGATCTCAGGAACTATAAGAGCTAGAGCTACCATTTTTTCAGTGTAGACTTGTATCTTCTGCACGCAGATCAAGTTTGTTTCAAATTTTTGCCACGCCCCCTCCCGCCCCCGCAATATGAAAAAACCTCATATCTCCCACAATTTTGAAAATAGATTGTTTGAACCTTCTAGACATATATTTAAATCATCATTACCTATTGATCCCCCATACATCATTTTTCGATCAGATGAACGATAGAAGAGTTATCTCCCACAATTTGGGCAACCTTACCCTGAGAAACGGGTATATCGAAGTCGAGCAGGGCCGACTTCAACTTACGCTCTCGTTTGTTTTCTGATTGTACGTTCCCTTAAGCTTTTAGTTGTGATGCCGATCGATTCCGATGTTAATATTTATGATTAATAATAGTTAATAATAATAGATTAAAATTAAAACAGAATCAGCTGCCGGGAGCTGCCCAGCGTCATAATATTTTGATCCGAAAGCAGCAGGTATTTGTGTTTTGTTGTTGGTGCTTCTGATGTTAAGTGCTCTGTTATGTGTTTGTTATTGTTATTTGCTATGTTATTTGAAAAATCTCGATATTGGCAACTAACAAAGACCTTATAAATAGATTACTATAAAGTTCAGACCCTCTCATAAGTGAATTTAGAAAATTACCTTGCAAAAAAAACTTTATTAAAAGAGTCTGTTTTTGAATTATTTGATGATTAATTAATTATAATGTTACATATAGTAAAATGCATTTACAAATTTTCTTTTTAATTTTTGGTTTTTGTTAATAAATGTTCGGTTCAGAAGTGTTTTAAGACATGATATACTCGTATTTTATTAAAAATATTCATATATAAGATTTAGTAAAAAGTAATCCATTATTTTCTCAATAAATGACTTTAGTACTCTGTATCTAGCTTCATTTTCGTTTCAATGATTTACAACAGATGTCGTTGTAAAGATGACAATTAGTACTAAAAAAGCTTTTTTGACAGTTTTCCATTTGATTGATTCAATTTCGTTTGCGCACGTGTCAAAAATATAGAGAAAATTCACTACATTTTACAGTTTTTATTCGATAAATGCGAAAATGCAAGTCAGACGGCTGAAAATGTGAAAACGGATTATGGTCCTGATAGAGTAACAGCAATTTGCAATTTTGGTTGCGTCGATATCGTTCCGGTAATTTTGAGGTTAAGTATGAACTACGTTCCGGATGGCCAATATGTAATGAACAAATCCTTCAGAATAGTCTGAAGCAGATGGTGTCAGGAGGAATTTAGTTTCGGAAAAGCGCGTCATGCGGGAACATCGGAAACGGCAAGCAAAACAGCCTGGGGGGGGTTCTTTTCCTTCTAATTACAAGAAGAGTTTTATACTGAATATTCATGTTTTTCAAAAGAATATTAAAGTTAATTAATATTTATAAACCAGGGCATATTTGATTTAATCCAAAAGCTGATTTAATGAATTTAAATTATATTAGATAAGTATTTCATTTTTCTTTTAACTAAGGCTAAGGATATCTAATTATATTTTTTATGGCCTAATGAGAAGAATGTGCAATATTATAAAATTAGATTTAACATTTTGTTTTAGATTAAAGTGTAAATAATTCAAATTTAGTTTGCCTTCTTCATTTTGTGTTTTTAAAGTTTTTATCCACTCAGCATTGTTTTTTTTTAAATAATAAGAATAATCCAAAAAAAATGCAAAGTGTTAAGTCATCGAAAGATTCAAGCAACTCAATCCGATTTAAAGGGTATCAGCCTATCAGCTGTTATGTTTGGCTGACTTAAACACCAAATTAACTCAAAGAAAGCGAAACGGAGTGCAATGAACGGATTCTCTCATTTATAGGCACCTATGTGAACTTTTCACTCATGTTTGTTAATTGCACTCGCGCTCAAACATACACACAAAAGAGACACAAAAGTCACTCAAAGATATTCACTCAATTTTGTTACTGTAGCTTGCCGTATGTTTTAATTAATGTTGCTCGTTGCTAAATCTTACGAATTTAATTTCAACAATGATGATTTTATTAGGTTTGTTTTGGTTCTCGTGTTTTGTTTTCTTCTTTTAGAGCACTCTCATGTTCAATGTTTAATAACACTTTTCAGGCCAAAGCCAGGTTTCACTCACCCAAACATACTGCAACGTCGATGGAGGCCTCCTCGATGATGGTCGATGTGATTTAGGAGCTAAATATTAGCAGTTAAATTATTAAACAATGGAGTTCAATGTTTAATAACACTTTTCATGCCAAAGCCAGGTTTCACTCACCCAAACATACTGCAACGTCGATGGAGGCCTCCTCGATGATGGTCGATGTGATTTAGGAGCTAAATATTAGCAGATAAATTATTAAGCAATGGGAGCGTGCTTGACCAAAAACAAAAACCATAAAATAGCGAACTTTAATAAAAAAATTTAACACAAATCCAACTTGAGCAAGTGGTTCAAGGCCAGGCTCGCCATAATAATTATCTTTTTGCACTTCCTTTAAATAGCTTTTCTCATTTTACTCTCTTTTATGTATCCGATTCTTTTCTTTAATTTTTTCTCAATACTTTTTAGTTGCACATGCTCCTTTTTCGAGGGACTAACACAAATTCTTTAGTTTTGGTTTTTCTTTTCAATAGATATAAACGTTTTAGGTAAATTTATGGAATGAGTGACGATTTGACTTTCTTTTGGCTTTAATCTTTTTTGATCACACACTTTGCTTCCCTATGTGAGTGCGGGCGACCCGAACTGGCTGATGAAATAAAGATGAGAAATGATGAACGCTGCGACCGCTGCTTGGAGTGAAGTTTAGAGCTGACTTGAGTGTTCTGGTTCACTAAAATTTGGCCAGCTGCGTAGAGGCGACTTTCTCTAAGCCTGTGAATATGGCTCTTGCTTCAACCCCTTTGAGCAGACTTGGATTTTGAAGTGGGGTCTTCTCGAGATTTCTCCTTCCAGATCGACTGGCTGGCTTCCGAGGCAAATCTTGTGGCTTTGCCGTAGGCTGCCGCACTCTCAAAAAGTTCACCAAAGGAATGTTTTTCCGTCTCGCTCTCACTGGTTGGTCTCAGGAAGTAAACGCAAAAATGTGCACACTCCAGACTCAAAATATATGAAAAATTCGGCCAAATCGGGATGGCTCTCGAAGCACAGGAGGTAGATATATGAAAATAAGGCGGGATGCCTTTGAAATTATTAGATTATTTTATGCCACATGCCATGAAAAAATTCAGAAATTTACCTAGACCAAGGAGAGACGTCTACTCAGCAACAACTTGAAAACGGAAAAGAATGCGATTTCTCTCCATTACTTTTTTATACGCACATACAACTTTCCACAAAAGCAGCCATTAAAATTTTGTTCGCTCCTGCTTTTGGTGAGAACAACCGCTATGTTTGTGGCGTTGCCACTGAACGAGTAGCTTATGATCTTTGGGCGGGCAATTTCAAATTGAATTACAACGGTCATTATAAATTGTCGAAAATGTTAATAAAATTATGGAAATCGGTAAAGCAGACCGTCATGCTAGCACTGTTTCGATTGCACTGGAGCGGAACATTGCACAAAAACCGTTTGGAACCAAAATTAATGGATTTATTTTTAAATGTAAATAGGTGGTATGGGCGTATGGGCGTATAACCACCCTCAATTTTTTAAAAATAGTTTAAGAGTATTGTTATAAGCTAACAGTTTAAATTATAGACCTGGACGACACGCAGAACTATTTTTGTCGCGTACTTCCATACAAGTCCGACCACTGTGCATTGTGAGAGTAAATTCGAAAAGAATTTTAGTTGTGCCTAGGTTATAAAAATGACTAAATTTAAATGACGTGCAACTTTTTTCTCTATTAACCGTGTCATATCATTTACATATAAACAACATTCTTTTGTTGCGGACGGGAAAAGTGTCGGCGACCATACATTAGAGACCTGCACGAGTGATTACACAATGCCGGAATCATGAGTAAAAATACTCATTTTTACGATTACAGTTACTTTTTTTTGTAACAGGTAGTCATTTTCATGATTACGAGTAGTAATCGGCATGGTGGCACCGTACGATTATAATCATGGAATCGTCAGAGAATAATCTTAAAAAAACAATAATGAATATCAATCTTTGGGTAAAATTTTACGACAGTACATAATTTTCCCGGTTTTATTTACGAATGGCATGTCCAACAAATTCAAGTGTATTGGCATCCGCTATTTTGCCAAAAAATTTCCAGACGTCGCTAGATCCATTTGCTTCAACTCGCTTGTATTGTCCTGATTGCAGCTTTTGAAATATTTCCATTTTATTTAAAAACGAGAAGGCAAAGCTAACTTCGACTGCGCCGAAGTTTTAATACACTTGAAAATATATATAAGATATAGATATCAGATATTTAAAATTTTTAAATCATTGATAAAAAAAAAAATAATAAAAAAAAAAATTTTCTTAGTAAAACACATTTTTCGACCGATCGGTCCTATGGCAGCTATATGCTATAGTCCTCCGATTTTGATAATTTTTTTCAAAATTATGTGAATGCATATAAAACTAATATATACAAAGATTGGGGACGCTACGATAAAAAACAAAAAAGTTTTTTTCACTAGAAGTAGTTTTTTGACCGTCCGTTTATATGGCAGCTATATGCTATAGTCATCCGATTTTGATAAATTTTTCCAGAATTGTGTGGAAACATATAAAACAAATATATACTACGATTGGAGACGCTACGATGGAAATCAAAAAAGTTTTTCTCACAAAGACTTATTTTTCGACCGATCGTTCCTATGGCAGCTATATGCTATAGTGATCCGATTTTGATACATTTTTCCAGAATTATGTGGAAGCATATAAAACTAACATATACTAAGATTAGTGACGCTACGATGGAAAACAAAAAAGTTTTTCTCACTAGAACTAGTTCTTAGACCGATCGTTCCTATGGCAGCTATATGATATAGTCATCCGATCCGGCCGGTTCCGACATATTAGTTGCGTGCAGTAAAAAGAAGACTCTGTGCAAAATTTCAGCTCGATAGCTTTAAAACTGAGAGACTAGTTCGCGTAGAAACAGACAGACGGACAGACGGACAGACAGACGGACGGACGGACAAGCGGAAATGAACTCGGCTCGTCGTCCTGATCAAGAATATATATAGTTTATGGGGTCGGAAATGAATATTTCTATGCGTTACAAACTTCTGGGCAAAATTAATATACACTTTTCAAGTGTATAAAAAATGTAAACGAACAGTACGTTTCAGAAATAATTCGGAATAAAAACTGACTAGAATAAAAACGAGTAAAATGATTAAAACGGTGCGGTTCCTACGATGCTACGGTGCCACGGTGCCATTTTGACAGGTAATCATACTCGTCTGTAATCATACTCGGCGAGTATAACTCGATTACTATTTTACTTACTCGTGCAGGTCTCTACCATACATGTGCATTAGGGTGAAGTGAAAATTTGTTTTTTTTTTTTAAATTTTTTCCAGGCTTATTTATCGATGACTCAAAGTATTAAATGTCTTGTGACAAAATTTCAGATTTCTAAAGCAATATCTTCAGGTGGCGCAATCAACTTGTTTTTTTTTATAAACTGTTCTCCGACTCACAGTGCTCGTTTGGCCGATTTAGCGTTGCAAAAATCATATTTTGATGTTCGATTTTTTTGACCACAATATTTTAATTCGATAAAGGGAACTCCAGATAGCCAGAAAAACCTTCGTTTATTGAATTTGGTCAATTACTTTAGATTTTACAGTGGTTTGAAGTTGAATCATTTCTTAAACATTTGAATTTGTAATTTTTTTGGTTTCAAATGTCAACTTTGGGAGAGTAAATTATATTTAATTAGTAATAATTAATTAGATGAGGTGACCGATGGGTGCACGTGTTGAATATGTTGAGTTCAATAATTCATTTATTAGACAAGCATCGTCTGTGCGTTGTCAGATCCAAATTAAGACTAAATAAAAAGCTTCTTAAACCTAAAGCTCAACCCTAAATTCCCATCGCTGCTGGCGACAGCGGCTGCAGTCGTCGTTCACTGGAAGGCTGACATTGCATCTTTTGCAAGGTCAGATTCCAAACTTTACTGAAGAATGGTTTAAGCTGTGGCAACGGAGTAATAAGCTGGGACAACTTTGTCAACATTTGGCCGGAAACAAATGCTCAGTGTCCAACTTTGGATATGGTTAACATCCAATGATAACTCATCCCTGCTTCAAATCAAGGGCGTCCTCGTTCTTGCAGAGGATAGATGACTTGGTTGTGACCTGCAGAAAGTGATGCCAACACCTTGTATTAATGATCTTCTTTTCAGAACACAAATGTAAGGGAAGTGGCACTGCCAATATGGGAAATCGGGGAGATGATTACCTGCTTACAACTATAAAGTATTCGAATACTGAATGTATGATTAAATTTGTTGTATGACCTTAAAAATAGCTACAGTATTAAGTTTGCACTAATATTTGCAATTTCTAAGCTTAAGTATATAAATTTATAGTCTCAGGGAAAGACGTATTTTTAAAATTTATTCTATTGGTTCTCGATTTTAAATTTCCTGGTGGGAGTAAGCTTGTTTCCCAATCGTTTATTGGACTTCACGAAGACTTTTTCCCCTACTTTGAAAATCCTATTCTGCCTCAAAAGGTTGCCTTTCTCCAGTTGGACCTCTTGAGCCTTGTGAACCCTTTCTCTTATTTCTTCGTTAAATGCAGAAGATGCAGCTTGAATCACCTCTATTGGTGATTTCTTTGTCACCGAGTGTTTGGAGCGGTTGTATTCTATCGTTGCAAGCAACATAACATCAATCGTGTCATTGATTTTTCTATCTAACTTAATGCATTTTGCAATTTCTGAGAGTGTGCTATGAAAGCGTTCGATTTGCCCGTTGGACGTGCTGTGGAGCGGGGGTGCATTAACAACATTCACATCGAAATAGTTCTTCAACATAGAAGTAATGGTTTCTGACTTAAATAATGCCTCATTATCGCAAAAGATTGTTTTTGTTCCCTGAAAAAAGTTTAGAAGTTGTATTATCGGTACCTTTACATCGACGATTGATCTGGATAATACCGGTTGGACCACCGCGAATTTCAAAAACTTGTCTACGCAAGTCAAGAAATATTTCTTTTCAGTTGAAAATATGTCTATATGCAATATTTCTCCTGAATAGGAGGGGATTGGAGTTACGCCGAGTTCCTGCTTTTTAGGGTGACGGGCATATTTCGATTTTGCACAAATCTGGCAGTTACGGGCGATCTCATTAGTCAGTTTTTTCATTTTAGGGAAATAGTAATCGCACAGGTTTTGCTTTACATTTTCCTGTGCCGCCCTGTGAGCACGGTTGTGTTCGGTGGTAACAATTTCCTTTTATTCACTCTTATCAAAGATATCGGCTACCATGTTTTTGCAGTGCCAAAATTTTGTGGTGGGGAACGATTTGACCAAATCATGCTGTATGCGAGCTAATACTGGCAATTCACAGTAGATTGCATTTACAACTCTGTGGTTTATGTTATCCTTGACTATATCAACAAGTGATTCCAAGTTATAAAAATGAATTTGGTGGCGAGTCTTTTCATTAAATATTATAAAATTTCGTGTCAAGGGGAATCGGGCCTGTTCAATCACCAATTGATTTCTAAAACATTTTAGAGGTGTGTCAGTAGTCTGAATCGTGTACGTCAGTGATGCTTCACTGTGAAAAGTAGCACAATCGGACTCTGGTTCAGCATCAAGAGTATGGATGTTTTGTCTTGATAGAGCATCTGCTACATGGTTTTCTTTTCCGGGTTTATAAAAATATGTTTGTACCGTATTCGTCAACAAATGATTTCCAGCGTCTTAACTTTGCATTCGGATTGCGATCGGAAACAGCACCAGTAAGAGGCTGATGATCCATGTAGATGTTCAACCCTCTTGCTCCGTACAAATATTGTCTCAAATTTTGTAAGGCCCAAACTATTGCCAAGAGCTCTCTCTCATTTGTGGCGTAGTGAATCTCTATATCTTTTAATGTTTTGGAGATCATTGTGATTGGTCTACCACCCTGCGATAGTACCGCTCCTATGCCATGAGATGAAGCATCTGTTGTCAAATCAATTGGCTTCTTAAAATCGGGGTATAGCAACATAACGTCTTCGGATGCCAATAAGCCTGTGGAAGGCATGGAGTTGCGTCTCGTTCAGTTTTATGTTGATCTTTTTAGATCGATGTTTGCTTACTTTCCCGTTCTTCCCTATTAGAATATCTGACAATGGTCTAGCTATCGATGCGAAATCCTTGACGAAACATCTGTAATAACTAGCTAATCCCAGAAAAGATCTAAGTGCAAACAGATTTGTAGGCTCCACATATTCTTGTATTGCTTTTACCCTCTGAGGATTCGTTTTCAAACCGCCTCTTGAGACAATAAAGCCGAGATATTCCACACTCTCTTTAAAGAAGTGGGACTTTTCCTTCGATACCCTCATATTTGCCTCAAGAAGTCTATTTAATACCCAATCAATGTCCTGTATATGATCAAATTCATTATCAGAGAAGATAATAACATCGTCTACATAAACAAAGCACGACTTGCCTATCTGTTCGCGGAGGATATCATCTATTGCTCTTTGAAAAATGTTCGGAGCATTCTTAAGGCCGAACGGCAGTCGGCAAAACTCATATTTCCCACCATTAACAGAGAAAGCTGTTTTTTCGCGATCTTGCTCTGCAAGCATTATCTGATGATACCCTGATTTGAGATCGAGGGTTGTAAAAAATTTTGCCTTTGCCAAATTTGACAAGATCATTGAGATGCTTGGCATTGGGTAGGTTTCAGCAATGGTTTTTTCATTCAGCTTTCTGAAGTCTACTACCATGCTTTTCAGTTGCAAACCCAATTCATCTATGCCCTTTTTGTCAACAACCCAAATCGGGTTATTGTAGGGTGATTTTGATGGCCTAATAATGTCATTTTTCAGCAGATCATGAACCTCTGCTTTGACGAAATCAGCCACCCCCATAGGATAAGGGTAAAGTATAGAGTAGACTGGCTCAGAATTTTCTGTTCTTATTGTTGCAACCACAGCCGTATTGTAAGGTAGCAGTTCGTTGGAATCTGCAAAAACCTTAATTTTCCCCCGCATCATCTTCCTAAAGTCGGCTTTAACTACATGGGGAATTTCAATGTCATCGGCTTTTGTAAAGCTGACATTCTCACACCTGTAGAATTGTAATGGCTCAGACCCTATCTTATAAAAAAGATTTTTTTCTTTTAAATCCAATGTTACAGCTGCTTGCGTTAGTAGGTCGAGTCCAATTATCGCATCAAACGTCGACAGACTGTGCAACAAGAAAAATGGCGTCATCTTGCCAAACATGGACAAGATGCACTTATCGACGAATGGGGAATTCACTGGAACTACATTCTGCAATCCCTGCATTGGTTTAATGTAGTTCTTTGCTGACCCCGTATCAATTAATATTTTTACTGTTTTCCCTGCAATTTTCCGTTCGATGAACGGAAGCAGGGACCTGTCACTAAAAAATGTATGCTGTCGGACAAATAGCCACCCTCATATTGCTGTTCATTCTCTGCCACTGCTGCTGCTGCTGCAGCATCATACTCTGCAATGTGCTGATCGCCAGAGGATTGGGCTAAGTGGTTAAACCTTTGTTTTCTTTGCCCAGTCATTCTATCTGAGGTATTTGGGCCCTTTATAGCAAATCCTCGGTTTGAGGTCTGTGCGTAGCCCTGTGACTGATTGGCAGTTGGATGCTTCCACTTAGATGAAGTTGGGTCCACATCCATTTTTTCAACCTGTTCGGTTTCTTGCTCGCCAACTCTCGGAGCCTCTCCTCTAGAAGGACCACCCTGTGCTTTGTTGAAATTGGGGTTCTTGCCCTGTCCATTCTGGGGTACTCTTTTATTTTCCGGAATCTTTTGGTTTTGGCGACCTTGTGTTCGCTGATTTTCTAACTTATGAGCCTTGTCCTCAAGATTCTTAGCATATGATGCTGCAAAAGCATATCGCTCATGATTTGACTCTATCTCCTGGGCCAATGCTAAAGCGGATGGTAAACCACGTCTTCCCCGTATTTCTCATTCATACACCGTGCCCTGATCGCATTGTAAGACATAGTGGCCTTATTGGTAAGAAGAGTTAGTTTCCTTCCCACTTCATCATAATATTCCAGCAGCGTTGAATTTCCCTGCCTGAGACAGGACAACTCCTGTTCTAGTGTGTGAAGAGGACGTTTGTCTGCATACGTGAAGTCTTATCTATTAATAATTGCCTTAAAGTTTAAGACTGTATTATTATTGCATCGGCTGGCCCAGTAATCTTGTTTCTAATTATTGTCACCGCTTTATAGTGTCTTGAGCAGCCTTTGTACGACTCAGATATTTTATAATCGACATGAGCCGCTTGCCGCCAGGACACATATGTTTCCTGAGAGCCATTAAATGACGGTAGTGACTTAACTGCGTCAAGCGGTTCGTCACACCTTGTGCCATCTATTGTAATTTCCTCAAAAAGCTCAATCTCAGGTATAGCCAGCGAATTGTTGCTTAACTGGCTCGTTAACTGGTTTAATTTTTCATTAAATTCTTGTTTCGGAATAAGTAGTGTCTGGTCCATTGCGCTTCCTACCTGCCTTATAATAATATTATGCGCTTCCATTGCATCTGCCAATTTGGCATCAATCATATTCTGCACGTTTACCGAGTCGAGGTCTTTATTTTGTGCCAGTGCGGCTTCTATTAATTTATTAAAATCATTAGCTTCCATTTTTTGTTTCTTTTTATTCACTTTTAGAAAACTTAACCCTGCACAAAGTTCATCTATTTCAATATCAATGTCCGCGTCTTTATTTGTGGTCATTAAGGAGAATAAGTAATGTAAGAACACATCAAACAGCTTATTAGGAGTTATTTTAATAAAAATTGTTTGTTTTAATTATTTGTTCTTGATTTAATTCAAATATTTTTTTCCACTTTCTGTTCGCTGTATGCTGATTACAGGAGGTTGCAGAAAAAAAGAAAAATTTCGAAAAAAAATGCTTTTAGCCCAGTGTGCTGTGTCTTATTACACGTGGTCGGCTAATCAAAAATGTATTGCCTTTTATTATAAAAGCTTTTACTGTGTTCTTTGCAGTTTTTTGTTTCTTTTTTTTTATTTTATTAGATGAATTAATAACATTTTTTCTATTTAAGTGTCAGTTCCTTTAAAAAACAATGCTTGAACATACAAATTACTTACAATTTTGTGAAAATCTGCCTTATAGTATTAAGAAAAAATCTGCTGCCGGAGTCCCACGCCGCACTTTCTGGAAACCTCTTTCGCTGCCCAAATAGCTGGCTGCTAGCTTGGTGTTAACGCTGCCCGAAGAGCTTCTCCAGTGGCTTCGGTGACAATTTTCCTTCTTTATCTGCTTGGCTTGGTTTGACTTGGTTTGGGAAATGTTTTTGTAACTGTTTCGAGTTTTGCTCTTTAACTTAGTCTTTCAACTCGTGCTTTTTGAAACTGTTCAGCGTTCTGTTTTTCAGTTTTAGTCTTTTACTTTGTGTTTCGTTTGTAACTGTTGTACTCTCGGTTCTTCACTTCTTATCTCACACCATGTGGTTCAGAGAACTTGTTGTATTAAACAATGATTTAAATCTTTGTCTTTGGTCGTGAATTCCAAATTGTTGGGCGCCAATTATATTTAATTAGTATTAATTAATTAGAAGAGGTGACCGATGGGTGCACGTGTTGAATATGTTGAGTTCAATAATTCATTTATTAGACAAGCATCGTCTGTGTGTTGTCAGATCTAAATTAAGACTAAATACAAAGCTTCTTAAACCTAAAGCTCAACCCTAAATTCCCATCGCTGCTGGCGATAGCGGCTGCAGTCGTCGTTTACTGGAAGGCTGACATTGCATCTTTTGCAAGGTCAGATTCCAAACTTTACTGAAGAATGGTTTAAGCTGTGGCGACGGAGTAATAAGCTGGGACAACTTTGTCAACATTTGGCCGGAAACAAATGCTAAGTGTCCAATTTTGGATATGGTTAACATCCAATGATAACTAGTATAAAAACCAAACGGATATTCCGATTTAAATTTGGTTGATTTTATTCAAAAGATGGATCAATTCTTCATGTAAATGCACTTACACATTTTATTATTTGGAACTCACGTTTTGGGTGGACACTATTTTTGGGTCAATTTTTTAACATTAAGAGGCTCGGAAAAAAAGGTTCTCTCGTCGTCATTAATTTGAAGCATGAAAATCATGTGTTAGCTTATAATTATTCTATTGTAAAAGTAGCAGCTGCATATACCCGCATACCTCTACAGTGATATATGCCAAGTAACCTGCAGGAAAAGCAGGCCAATCCCAGTTGAAAATACAAGAGGAAAAGTTGTTCTGATCGGATTTCATTGCTTCTTGACTATGATTAATGGAATAGTCTTGAGCGACATCACAATACTAAATCAACATTGGCATGTGCTATCGGCAAGAGACTACTCCGATGTTTTAAATACCATTGCAGTTTTTGAAAGGCGCTACCATTGATAACAAAAAAGTGTTTCTCATTAGATCTAGTTTTTAAACCGATCGTTCTTAAGGCAGCTATGTGCTATAGTCATCCGATTTCGATAAATTTTTCCAGAATTGTGTGGATGCATATAAAACTAATATATATTACGATTGGTGACGCTGCGACGGAAAACAAAAAAGTTGTCTTCCCTAGAACTAGTTTTTGGACCGACCGTTATATATATATTGCAGCTATATGCTATAGTCATCCGATTTTAATAATTTTTTAAGAATTGTGTGGAAGCATAGAAAACTTATATTTACTACGATTGGTGCCGCTACGATAGAAAACAAAATTTGTTCTTACTAGAACTTGTTTTTGGACCGATCTTTCCTATGGCAACTATATGATATAGGCATCCGATCCGGCCGATACGACAAATGTACAGCGTATTTGTATTTAAAGACTTTTTGCAAAGTTTGACCAAATTAGCTTCAAAACTGAGGGAGGTCTGAGGTCCGTGTTTTGTTGATGTCCAGATATTTTGCACGTGTTCGCTTCTCTATTCATTTTATAGACCTTGTTTTTAGATTCTTGGGCTTCCTCTGACAACTCTTCCATCGATAAAAGTTGTCGTTTGTTTATCCGCTCACCATGATCCAATATTTTATGAACAGTAGGAGTTCGTTTTTTTTCGGATATTTAGCACATAAAAGATTTCTTGTCTCCTTAGCATATTTTTACCACAGCCTAAGACATTGAGAATGATCTTAAGCCTTTTGATGACATCCAGATGAATTCCTGTTATCTGAGATTTACCTCATTGTTATTGAAGAATCTCCGGGATGGTTTCCATCATTTGTGTTTCAATAGCCCTGCTTGGGGGAGTCGACTATCAGCCCGAGCTCCGCCAAGAACTTTTGTTGTATATCCCGATTCCTCATTATATCCTTGCATAGGGTATATTCAAATTGTAACGATGTTTGTAACGCAAAGAACGAAGCATCTCCGACCCCATAAAGTATTTATATTCTTGATCTTGATCTGTTTCTATGCAATCTCCTCCCTCAGTTTTAAAGCTATCTTTACCAAACTTTGCTAAAAGTCTTAAAATACACATAGGTTGCCCATTTGTCGGAATCGGCCGGATCGGATGACTATATCATATAGCTGCCATAGAAACTATCGGTCCAAAAACTAGTTCTATTGACAAAAACTTTTTTGTTTTCTATCGTAGCGTCACCAATCGTGGTATATATTTCAGCTTCCGTATAATTCAGAAAAAAAATGATCAAAATCGGTTGACTATAGCATATAGCTGCCATATAAAACGGTCGGTCAAAAAAATAAGTTCTTGTAAGAAAAACTTTTTTGTTTTCCGTCGTAGCGTCACCAATCGTGTTATATATTAGTTTTAAATGCTTCCGCATAATTCTCAAAAAAAATATAAAAATCGGAAGACTATAGCATATAGCTGCCATAGAAACGGTCGGTCAAAAAACTAGTTTTAGTGAGTAAAAGTTTTTTGTTTTCCAACATAGCGTCACCAATCTTGGTATATATAAGTTTTATATGTGAAAATCCACTAGAGTTTTTGTGGCAAGAAAATAATGAGACGCGTTTGACTTAAACTTCGAAAAGAAAATTATTTATTTGGCAAGTCGATTTAAGACAAATAACAACGAAGAAGCGCTCGGATTCAATGATAAACGACAACTAACTTTAATGCTTCAACAATTAACTTAAGCTTGGGTGGCGAAACGGGGCGAATTCGCTCAGAGCGACGAAAAAGAGAGTTTTATTGCGCTCCCGCTCCGCCCTAAACTAACTTACACTAGACTTCAAAAATGACATTTCACTAATAAAATAAAAAATGCCATCTGCATCAACAATATGCTTCAAAAAACTAGTTCTTGTGAGAAAAACTTTTTTGTTTTCTATCGAAGGGTCACCAGTCATGGTATATTTTAGTTTTATATGCTTCCACATAATTCTGGAAAAATTTATCAAAATCGGATAAGTATAGCATATAGCTGCCATAAGAATGTTTTAAATACCTTTGCAGTTTTTGAAGACGCTACCATTGATAACAAAAAAAAACTAAAATATACCATGACAGATGACCCTTCGATAGAAAACAAAAAAATTTTTCTCACTAGAACTAGTTTTTTGACCTACCGTTTATATGGCAGCTATATGCTATAGTCATCCGATTTTGATAAATTTTTCCAGAATAAAAATCTAATATATATCTAGATTGGTGATGCTTCCATGGAAAATAAAAATGTTTTTCTCACTAGAACTAGTTTTTGGACCGGCCGTTTCCATGGCAGCTATATGCTTTAGTCATCCGATTTCGATCAATTTTTCTGAATTCTGTGGAAGCATATAAAACTAATATATTCCACGATTGGTGACGCTACGATAAAAAACAAAAAAGTTTTTCTTACTAGAACTAGTTTTTGGACCGATCGTTCCTATGGCAGCTATTCGATATAGTTATCTGATCCGGCCGATTCCGACAAATGTGCAACCTATGTGTATTTAAAAACTTTTTGCAAAGTTTGGTCAAGATAGCTTTAAAACTGAGGGAGGAGATAGCATAGAAACAGACGTACAGACGGACAGGCGGAAACAAACTGAGCTCGTCATGCTGATCAAGAATATATATACTTAATGGGGTCGGAGATGCTTCCTTCTATGCGTTACAAACATCGTGACAATTTTAATATACCCTCTGCAAGGGTATAAAAAACAACTGCTTATATTTTTGCTTTCGTTTGCTTGTGCGCTTTGACGTCGGTAATATATGCATTCATTTTGAAAGGACGTAATTGATAAGCGACAAAGTGACGCCAAACCGTTGGGAGCAAGAGCTTGCCCAGCGCTGATATAGACTTTAGGTTAACCGTGATATTAAGTCCATCTTAAAAAAAATTTTTATTTGAATATAACAATTCCCGCCATATCTGCTGCTGTTAATTTCCATTATACAGCCCATTATTGCAGGACTGGGATGATAAGCGATTTGTTTAGCCGTAGTAGCATCGGTTTGCAATAGTATTTATTTTTCGTATCTCTAAGCGGACGTTTTTGTCACTGGGCTGTACCTAGAAAGACAAAATCTTTTACAACGGAAAAGTTGAACTCAGCCATTGCTACAGATTGTCATGACTTGCTGATACTTAGTACTTGATACTAAGTACTACCTAGTAAAACAAAAAAAACAAAAACAATTAAATCAAACTAACAACAATTTTGCAGCTCTCATCACAATCGGATCTTTGCTTAGGACCCGATCCAGGACTTAACAGGCTGTTTTTCAAACCACACAATCAATTTTGAATTTATTAACCGGTGGCCGAAATAATTAACATATGCTTAATCTTTTTTTTACTTATTTTTCTTTCAGAACCAGGTTTCTACAAAGATGGCGAATTTGGAATACGCATTGAAGATATTGTACAAATTGTCCAAGCACAATCCGTGCATAATTTTGCGAACCGGGGTGCTCTAACTTTTAAAACCATCACTATGTGCCCTAAACAAACAAAAATGATCGTTAAGGAGCTTTTGACCGAGCTTGAGGTACTTTCCACTTTAGAAACATTTCGATTTTTTTTTAATTAATGAATTTTTATTTTAGGTAAAACAACTAAATGAGTATCATCAGTTAGTTTGGGAAACTCTTTCTCCTATATTGTCACAAGAAGGCGACACTTTTACTCTCTCTTGGCTGAAAATGGAAACACAGGCAATTTAACATATAGTTGTTTTAAATATGCAAGTGTAAATAAATTAAAATCTTAAATAACTGTTTATTCGGATTAAAATTTAAAAATTCAATGAAATGTGACGTTTACATTTTTAAAGCACTTTTCAATTACTTACAATCGTTTTTATAATCATTACTCGTAGAGTAAAAGGGTATACCCATTAAAGCATCATCATCAAACCCTGTCCGTCTGGACGTGTGTCCAAATTTCCTTTTATCAGGTTTTTTTTTTTTGCAACTCATGAATAAGTCCTTTAATTTTTTTATACGTCAAGTTCTGTTCGGAGTAGCAGCTGATTCCAATTTGCCCATAAGTGCTTTTGAATCGGTTTCTCTTTTACTCAATTTAAATGTTTTGCTGTTTCGCTTGGACTTGGACTTTTTCCATAATCTAGTTCTAGTTTATTTCGGTATTCGGTTCCGTATCGGTACCTTGGTTTTTATTTCGGTATACCGGGTACGTACCGGTATAATTAAAAACGAGAAGGCAAAGCTAACTTCGACTGTGCCGAAGTTTTAATACACTTGAAAAACTTTACTCCAACTGATTTAACCTGTAAAATATATATAGGATATAGATATCAGATATTAAAAAATTTTAAATCATTGATAATAAAAATTAGATACCATAAAAAAAAACTTTTCTTAGTAAAACACATTTTCCGACCGATCGGTCCTATGGCAGCTATATGCTATAGTCATCCGATTTTGATAAATTTTTTCAAAAATTTGTAAAAGCATATAAAACTAATATCTACCAAGATTGGTGCCTATACGATGGAAAACAAAAAAGTTTTCCTCACTAGAACTTGTTTTTTGACCAAACGTTCGTATGACAGCTATATGCTATAGTCATCCGATTTTGATAAATTTTTCCTGAATTGTAAAGAAGCATATAAAACTAATATATACCACGATTGGTGACGCTACGACGAAAAACAAAAAAGTTTTTCTCACTAGAGCTAGTTTTTTGACCAATCGTTCCTGTGGCAGCTATATGATATAGTCATCCGATTTCGATCAATTTGTTCAGTATTATGTGGAAGCATGTAAAACTAATATATACTAAGATTGGTGACGCTACGATGGAAAACAAAAAAGTTTTTCTCACTAAGACTTATTTTCCGACCGATCGTTCCTATGGCAGCTAAACGATATAGTCAACCGATCCGGCCGGTTCCGACAAATTAGTTGCGTGCAGCAAAAAGAAGACTCTGTGCAAAATTTTAACTCGATAGTTTCAAAACTGAGGGACTAGTTCGCGTAGAAACAGACAGACAGACAGACGGACGGACGGACGGACGGACAGGAATTGAACTCAGCTCGTCGTCCTGATCAAGAATATATATAGTTTATGGGGTCGGAAATTAATATTTCTATGCGTTACAAACTTCTGGGCAAAATTAATATACACTTTTCAAGTGTATAAAAATTTTAAGCCGAAGATATAATAGAACCAGTAGCAACCTTCTCGACAGAATGTAGTTAAAAAGAAGGGAAATAAAACATAATAAACTTGACCCCGGTAATCAGATGAAATAATAATACTTGTGTAACTTAAAGAGCAAGGAGATCTTTTGATATTTGATGGAATGTTAAATACACTGAAGATATCTTTACCGATCACAATTTAACCCTATTGTTAGGTAAAGCCGATTTGGTCTAATTATTAAATCGTTTACTTTGTAAATTAAAAAAAAGGAAAATCCCACAACTAGTTTTTACATTAACTGTGTTGAGTAAAGGATAAATTAATAATATTTGGAAATTATTGAACCAAAATGGATGAAAAGAATAAAATAAAATTGTTCTTATTAACGGTTCCGGTTCTGGTTCTGAGTTTTAATCGGTTCTTTTCGGTATACGGTTCCGGTATGGGTTCCGGTTTGACACCCTGGTTGTAATCTGAGTTCCATCGAGTGCAGCAGCATCTTTGCGATCGTATAATTTTGTATGCCAATTTACCCAGGGCCCACAACCTTTTAAACATTGCTATTAATAAAATATGTAAAATTAAAAAGAGAAATTTTTATTTTTATATTACTTAAAGTAGTTTAAAGAGCTCGGCAGCTTCCAACATTTTGGTAACTCCGATGTGATGGCCGTGGTTTTAATATTTAACTGTCAGTTCCATTGCTGGGCAGATTCGTCCGTGATATAATATCAAAGGGAGCTGCACCCACGGTTGCCACTTGAAAAAATTATTTTATATTTCTTCATTTAAAATTCTTTAAAATTAATTATAACAAAATCCATTTTTTAAAATTTTAAAAATTATCCCTTTTTATTTAGGTCATTTATTTGTCAGTGGTGTTATATATATGGCCATAGCTTCCGAAACCCTACTCCGATTTGAAAATGAAGTAAAAAAAATGACTGCCAATAAATAAGCCTACAAATAAGTCTGACACTTTATATTTTAAGGAAATAGTTTTTTGAGTTAATTAGCTCAAAACATAGATTTTTTGTACATTTTTTAATCAAAAAAAATATAGTGTTTTTATCAGGGCTGCAAACCCCTCTGATTTTGACAGGGGTTCGGTTCGGGGTTCGAACCCTTACCCTACTCTGGGGGTTCGGTTCCACAACCGGTTCCCTTCAAATTGAGAACCGGGGTTCCGGTTCGGGTTCGGGTTCCAGATAGCATTTTATATATTTATGTACATAATAAATAATTTAATAGAATTTGAAGACGAGATGCCTTATAATACGCTGCCTGATGGCTTGGAAGTCAAGCACATGAGTGATCTGTCTTGATTGATTGATTGTATGTATGCTTAGAAGAGTTAAGCGATTCTGCCAACTTGCACTCACAGCGAAAATTTTTTTTTTGTGGCTAAGAAACCTGCAAAAAACACGGTCACTTTTGGCCTAAAAATAAGAGATGAGCTTTATCTGCGTACCCGTGATTTAGTAACTGTGATTGACCATATCGGCGTAACTGTGATTAAGTCACAGTGACTGGCAGTCATCAAATCACACTGTTACTTCAAATATGCAGTCACTGTGTGATTTGATGATTGCCAGTGACCGTGACTTAATCACAGACACGCCGGGTTGTCTCATCCCTAACTTATAGTGTGTTCAGCCACACACACACGTACGTACATACATTTCCGAGAATTCAGTCAAAATTATTTTTTCTACAAATGGGACCGCCACAGCACGGCTTTGACTGGCATATTGTGAGAGTAAAATGCTAAAAGTATTTAAATTGTGACTTGTGTAAAAAAATGAAGACATTTAAATGACGTACAACTTTTCCTTGTATTCACCGTGCCGTTGCATCTCCGTACGAACAAAATAAAACCCAGAAATACGGTTTCGGATTCAAATTGAATTCACTTGCTTGAGGTTGTGTTATTTTGTCCAGTCTTTTGTTGCTTACGGGAAGAGTGTCGCCGTCCATAAATGGGCATAAGAATGGATACATTTTTGTTCATCATTATAAAATATTTTTTATCATCAAAGTGCAAAAATAAATTCTGTGCTTGAAATTTTTTTTAGAACCGAACCCCATCAATTAGAAATCTGGGTTAGGTTCGGGTTCGGGTTCTCGTGATTATTTTCAATGGGGTTCGGTTCCCGGTTCGGTTCAGGCATCACCAGAACCTGAACCGAACCGGTTCTGAAGGGTTCGGTTCCGGGCCGGTTTGCAGCCCTGGTTTTTATACACTTGAAAAGTGTATATTAATTTTGCCCAGAAGTTTGTAACGCATAGAAATATTCATTTCCGACCCCATAAACTATATATATTCTTGATCAGGACGACGAGCTGAGTTCAATTCCGTCTGTCCGTCTAGTCCCTCAGTTTTGAAGCTATCGAGCTGAAATTTTGCACATAGTCTTCTTTTTACTGCACGCAACTAATATGTCGGAACCAGCCGGATCGGATGACTATATCATATAGCTGCTATAGGAACGATCGGTCTAAGAACTAGTTCTAGTTAGAAAAACTTTTTTGTTTTCTATCGTAGCGTCACTGATCTTGGTATATATTAGTTTTATATGTTTCCACACAATTCTGGAAAAATTTATCAAAATCGGATCACTATAGCATATAGCTGCCATAGAAGCGGTCGGTCAAAAAACTACTTCTAGTGAGAAAAACTTTTTTGTTTTCTATCGTAGCGTCCACAATCTTGGTATATATTAGTTTTATATGCTTTCACATAATTCTGAAAAAATTTATCAAAATCGGATGACTATAGCCTATAGCCGCCATAGGATCGATCGGTCGGAAAATGTGATTTACTAAGAAAAGTTTTTTTTATGGTATACAATTTTTATTGTCAATGATTTAAATTCTCTTTCCTTCTTTAATGTTCTAATTTTAAACAATTATATAAAATAAATAATTTAAAGTGATGATATTACACATTTTTTATGTGTATATTTAATTTTTCCCTAAATTGCGTAACACTACTAATATTCTTTATGTGGGATGGAAGTTGGTTCCACAACCGAACAGTATTAACAAAAAATTGTCGATCAGAGCATGCTAGCTTATGGCGTACAGCTATTAGATTCAAAGGAAGTGGCAAAACTTATCTTGTCATACAAATAGGATGGTTCTCTACTATATATTATCATGTGCATAAAAATAAGAGATCTGTATCCTGTCCATGTTTTAAAGTCAAGCTCATATATTTGAGTAGCAAAGTGTGAAATATGGTCAGTTCGTCTTTTATTATAAACATACCTAGATATATTATTAAATGTAACGTCAAGTCTTCTTTGGGATGCAGCATCACAGCTTCCGAATATTTCAATCCCATAGCACAGTGTAGGTATCAGGTACGTCTTCGCAATTAAAAGTCTAAGATTTGTTGGTAGATAATACTGTGTCGTGGAAAGTTGTCTAAGTATACCATAAGTTTTGCCTGTAGCTTTAGTCACCTGATTATTCCAAGATAATGTATTATTAAATGTTATACCTAGGTTCACTGCCTGAGATTCATATTTTATAGGCTTGTTGTCAATTTTTAGCTTTGGAATATCTGTAATATTCAATGATTTTTTATAAATTCAATACACTTGCATTTCGTAGGATTGATTGACAGTCCATTACTCCTAGTCCAATCATTAACACGTAACAAATCACTATTACAAACATCTACACACTCATTTATATTATACAGAGAACGACTAACATACATTTGAACATCATCAGCATACATGTGTACATTACAATTGGACAACATATCTGGAGGGTCATTTACATATAAAGAAAAGAGAAGCGGGCCAAGTACTGACCCTTGGGGTACACCACGAGTTAGATACAAAAAAGACGATGTTTTAGAATCTGCAACCACTGCCTGACTCCTATCACATAAGTAAGATCTAATTAGTTTTATGGCAGTGTCTGTAAAATTAAGGAAGTTGTTAAGCTTACTTAGTAGGATCTCATGGTTAACTGAGTCAAAAGCTTTACTGAAGTCAAGTAGTGTTAAAAAAGTCACATTTCCATTGTCCAAGGAGGCAAATCCTTATATCCTTAGTTATATTGCTGTTGTGCAGCTTTTATTCTTTCGATACCCAGACTGTTTATTACTAAGTAATAAGTTATTTGTCACAAATTTACTTATCTGCTGAGCCATTAATTGTTCACAAACTTTTGACAAAAATGATAAGATAGAAATTGGTCTTAATTCATTGTTTCCTTTTGAAATAGGTATAATTTTAGCCACTTTCCATAAATCAGGAAAAGTTAATATATATTTTACTGGTTAAATCAGTGGAAGTAATGTCTTTCAAGTGTATTAAAACTTCGACACAGTCGAAGTTAGCTTTGCCTTCTCGATTTTGTTTATATGAACCAAAAAGTTCTTCAAAATTTGGTCAAAATCGGATGACTATATTTATTAGAACTTTGTCACAGAGGAAGTTAGCTTTGCCTTCTCGTGTCGAAAATGGGCCTTTTTAGAATGGGTTGTGTTTATATTACATGGAGCATTCCTGCATAAATTTTGTACTTTTAAGGAAAAAACTTTTTTCTGACACTCGGTTTTGATTACTTTTAGGGTTTAATTTTAAGCCATATTTACTTATCTGATTGTTCTATTCGATTACGTTAAATTTAAAATTTTTAAATTATAAAAAAATGTTTTGCCCTGCTCAAAGAGCTCCATTTTGCAGAAAAAGGCTCCAGTGCTCCAATGGGAAAAAAAGATGCATTTTGGAGCGTTTGCTCCAAATGTGGCAAGCGTGGCTGCACCGCAAGAGCTTTAACACTCGACTTGTCTGCTCAGCCTAGCGTTGACGTTTAGTTGTCAGACTTTCTTCCTCCTCCTGGCCACCTCGGCTGAGCGCTGGCATTTGATGTCCAGACTCTCCTCCACCTTATTCACAAATTTTTCGGAGGCGGTCTGCATCGACTTCCTCTTTGCGTAGTGCTTGCGACCTTCCTTAATCTTTCGTTCGGTCCATTTCAGCTTGTTCCTGTCCTCTGGGCTGCCATTGAGTCCCACCTCCATTTTTAATTCTGCTTTGTATTGGGCCTTTGCTCGCATGCCCTACTTGGTTCTCTTGGGACCTTGCGAGAGGTAATGGCACCCGCCTGAGTTGGGGAAAACAGCAGCTGTTCTTCGGCTTCTGTCGTAATTGAACCTCCGTGTGATTCGCAGTCCGAGTCTTTATCCACTGAAATACCCGCGCCACACTTTTTATGCACTTGAAAAGTGTATATTAATTTTGCCCAGAAGTTTGTAACGCATAGAAATATTCATTTCCGACCACATAAACTATATATATTCTTGATCAGGACGACGAGCCGAGTTCAATTCCGTCTGTCCGTCCGTCCGTCTGTCCGTCTGTCTGTTTCTACGCAAACTAGTCCCTCAGTTTTGAAGCTATCGAGCTGAAATTTTGCACATAGTTTTCTTTTTACTGCACGCAACTAATATGTCGGAACCGGCCGGATCGGATGACTATATCATATAGCTGCCATAGGAACGATCGGTCGGAAAATGTGTTTTTCTAAGAAAAGTTTTTTTTTATGGTATTAAATTTTATAATCAATGATTTAAAAATTTGAATTATCTGATATCTATATCCTATATAAATTTAATCGGTTAAATCAGTTGGAGTAAAGTTTTTCAAGTGTATTAAAACTTCGGCACAGTCGAAGTTAGCTTTGCCTTCTCGTTCCTCATGATTGATCAACATCGGTTCAGTAGAACTGGCGCAATCATGGCTACCAGGTCGAAAAACGTGGTTTCGAGAAACCCGCGTTTAAAGTTTTGAGCAACGTAAAATATTCTCACTTTAGTAAGAACATTGCACTACTTTAATGGATATATCTGCTAAACTATATCGAATTTTGGAAAATGGTGAGAAGGGGATGAAAGGGGAATGTCCAAACTATAATAATAATACAAAACAAAAAAATCGCAAATTTTTGTTTTCAAAGGTAGAAGACCCCCTTAAACTACAAGTGTCCAAATTTTATTATTGGCGAACATTACCAGGCCATCCAACATGTATATAAAGTATTTCTTATTCTGGAAAGTACAACTAATTTATATAAATATATATTTGACATAACATAAAGCTCCAATAGCGTAGATATTTCTTCTGGTCTCCTTGAAAACCTCTTGATGTTACAATATTGATAATCATAACATGCGCATAAATCCCAATAATAATTTATTTCTTCTGATACTTCGGCCATGGCGACTTAAAATTTTGTCGCCGCTTAAAATTTAACAATTGTTTTTTGTTTTTGTTAGTGGTCGCAATTGTGACTATACCCTTACGATAGGCAGAATTATCAATACTCTAGCATTATAAATAGTTAGATGCAGCTGCATTTATTTTGAAAGCAACTTTTTGCCACCACTAGCTCCAATGACTTTTGTATGACAGAAATGCTGCTTCTGACACAATAATGCAGAAATGGAAGAATGCGCTGTAGTGAGTACCCACGATATCTATCGATGATATTTCCCTTCGTATTTTATTTTTATATCAACTTGGCTGCTTGCCAGACTACATAGATCTCTGCCTGGGTAAGTAATACCAAAGTTACATAGGGCGCATCATTGTCGAAGATGCGAAAAAATTATGCAGGCGTTTAGACTGCTGCCGCATCATTGAAACAGCTGTTCGCCATGCCAAACGTAAACAATCCAAATTACTAAGAAGAAGAGAACAAATGTAATATGTTGAAATGGAGACAATTATGAGCGATAATATATTAAATGTGGCACGCGGTGTATTTGGCAACGGCACTGCGTTCGCCAAAAAGAAAATGGGGCTTGCTTTTGAGGATCATTTATTTTTTAAATTACGCGGCCCAATTATGTTGTAGTTGCTTATTGAAATTCGATGGCAAAATCACCTGTTCGCAATCGATGCCGTAAAACAATACTCGATACTCGCCCATATACGGTCACTCTTTCCGCATCATTGCCGCATCTTTAAACATGCGGCTCTTCTTCTATCCACTGGTTTCTTATGGTAAATAATTCCGCCCCTTCCGTTTAAGTGAAATTTTCCTTGATGCGGCTGGTGTAAACTGCGTATTAGATAGAGTTAGACAATTAACTGGTTCAAGAGCGGCACGGAGCCGACTGAACCGGTTCAAAAGTGTTTCAGAACCATATTTCAGAAATTATAAAAGCTTTGAAATTAAAATTTCAGAGTGCAGGTAAGCAATATGAAATAAACATGTAACGGTTTCAGGACCGCTTTCGAAGCCAATTAATCCGGTTCAAAAAGGGGCTTAGAGCCATATCTCAGAAATTATTAATGCTATGAACTTGGAATCTGAATACATTTTAGAGGAACGGTTGGAAATGATGGGCAATGCGAAACTGAGAATCACACTGGCAACATCTTACATCTATCATTCATAGCTCTTAAAAATGTGTTGTGTAAAAATGATAGTAAAATGTATTTAAAAACGAGAAGGCAAAGCTAACTTCGACTGAGCCGAAGTTTTAATACACTTAAAAAAGGTTTATCCAACTGATTTAACCGGTAAAACATATATAGAATATAGATATCAAATATTTCAAATTTTTAAATCATTGATAATAAAAATTTGATACCATAAAAAAAACTTTTCTTAGTAAAACACATTTTCCGACCGCTCGGTCCTATAGCAGCTATATGCTATAGTCATCCGATTTTGATAAATTTTTTCAAAAATTTGTAAAAGCATATAAAACTAATATCTACCAAGATTGGTGACGTTACGATGGAAAACAAAAAAGTTTTCCTCACTAGAACTTGTTTTTTGACCGAACGTTTATATGGCAGCTATACGCTATAGTGATCCGATTTTGATAAATTTTTTCATGAATTGTATGGAAACATATAAAACTAATATATACCACGATTGGTGACGCTGCGATGAAAAACAAAAAAGTTTTTTTCACTAAGACTTATTTTCCGACCGATCGTTCCTATGGCAGCTATACGATATAGTCATCTGATCCGGCCGGTTCCGACACATTAGTTGCGTGCAGCAAAAAGAATACTCTGTGCAAAATTTCAGCTCGATAGCTTTAAAACTGAGGGTCTAGTTCGCGTAGAAAAAGACAGACGGACAGACAGACAGACGGACAGACGGACGGACGGACAGACGGAATTGAACTCAGCTCGTCGTCCTGATCAAGAATATATATAGTTTATGGGGACGGAAATGAATATTTATATGCGTTACAAACTTCTGGGCAAAAAATATATACACTTTTCAAGTGTATAAAAATTTAAGTGATATCAATTGATTTTGTGCATGCAATATTAGCTTTAGGAAACTTATGGTAAAAACTAAAAGGCAGCTATGCTGGGTGCCATCTCCCGCAGTACGTTTATTTTGCGATTTCTACTGCCTCAGTGTTCTACCAATCTTAACAAACCAGCACCTCGTGGCTTTTGGTCTTGATCGTGTAGGTAGTTGCTCAGTGTTATTTTCGATGCAACTAAATATAACTGGCTTTACAGCTGTTTGCCCAAATGGCAAAGGATTCCAAAGTGCCGGTAAGGCACAATCAACTAAATTTAATTTGTGTACACACACACACCACAATAGAAAGAACTAGTCGCGTTGATCTTCAGTTTTAGAGTGACTTTTATTGCCCAATGCAATGGGTATATAAATACATAAATCGCTGCTTACAAGCAAACGGGAGAGCGAGAGAGAGTTACATTTTAAGTAGTTAACATAAGTAGGGAAATTAATTTACATTGCTCTTATACTATAGATTTAATAATAGGGTGATTCAATTCCATTATATAATTTTAATTTAAATCTAAATATATTTTGCCTGAAATGACCAAACATCGGCCACGTTGACAGACCGTAGGCCTTCAATTATTCGGTAAAGGTGCCAGACGATGGATCGATCGTTTGAAGACTCCTGTCTTCGTTCGCACGACCGCAACACGCACCTTTCCATCAGCTCCAGTGACCACTTCATCGACAACGCCTGTTATCCACATTTGATGAGGCACGTTGTCCTCTTGAATAACTACCACCGTGCCTGGTGCTAGATTGATCTTTCGTCCACTTGCCGCGCTGCTGTAGGCTCAGCAGGTAGTCGCGAGACCAATCTCTCCAAAAGCGCTGCTTGATCGCTGAGACGAGTTGCCACCGTTGCAAGTAGGTCAGATTCGCCTCGGTTTGCTGCAGCGCGGATGCGGGTGGCAGCGTTGCGAACGTTGTGCCTATTAACAGATGGCCGGGAGTTATGACTTCCCCGTCGTTGGGATTGCTGCTGTCGGCCACGATTGGCCTCGAGTTGAGAACTGCTTCTACCTCGACCAGGATTGTTTGGAGCTCGTCCTCCTTGAGCAGAGCGCCTCCAATGGCTCTCAGCATGAGGTGTTTGGCCGACTTGACGGCCGCCTCCCATAGGCCGCCTCCCATAGGCCGCCTCCCATAGGCCGCCTCCCATAGGCCGCCTCCCATAGGCCGCCTCCCATAGGCCGCCTCCCATAGGCCGCCTACCATAGGCCGCCGAAATGCGGAGCTCTCGGTGAAATGAACTCGAACGTGAACCGGTGAGACGCAGCATACGCATGAATCCCCATGTCCTGGCCATCCGTTTGGTGTGTTTCTCCAGCCAGCGAGCAGCTCCTACAAAATTGGTGGCATTGTCGCAGTATAGCTTCCTGATAGGACCGCGGCGACCAATGAACCTGGAGAGGCATAAAATAAATGTATTAGAAGTCAAGTCCTTTACTAGCTCTAGATGCACTGCCTTCGAAGCGAAACAAACAAACAGTGCTATATACATTTTCAGAGGTTGCTTCCCTCGTATACCCAGAGATACTTTGACAGGTCCAAATAAGTCAACTCCGCTAATTTCAAATGGCCGATTGCCATGTAATCGGTCGGCGGGTAGGTTGCCCATAATTTGTGACAACAACTTGGGTTTGTAATGAAAGCAATGAACACACTTGCGAACAATAGCATTACATTCTTGTCGCGCATTAATGAGCCAAATTGATTGCCTTAGCAATCCAACTAACGCTCGAGGTCCAGCGTGACAATTGCTCCGATGAACATGCTGAAGATAAAGTTCGACAAATCTGGAGCCCTTGGGCATTAATAACGGAAATTTTGCATTGTGTGTCAAAGGGGCGTGGAGCAAGCGACCTCCTACTCGAAGTAAAGAGAGCGAACTGTTGCCAAAATGCTCATCACAAATAAAGGGACTGAGTTTTTGAAGAGCAGGTTGCAAACACAATGACTTTTAAGTTTTCCACGCTCAGTTTCATATGAATCCTTTTGCACTGCCTCAAAAATTTTCAAAAATGCAACTTCCAATTCGTCAGATCGTCATCTGAATATTTGAATATTTGAAGTCCAGCGCCGTCCTGTCCGTCTATCAATAAAGCGAAGTATATATACGACGATATTCACGATCTTCAAATACGAGGAACATTTTTTCACAATTTCCAGAATGGGGTTGAGTTCCACATCGGCTACGACTAGTGCGGTGGCAGATTTATTCTTTTCCAGCGACGCATTGGCATCTGACAGTTGAAGATGCGCATTGAAAGGCCAATTGCACTCGTCCTGTTGCAAGAACCTTGGACCAACGAACCAATCCGATGCGATCACTTCGATTACAGAACAGCCTCGAGATGCTAAATCGGCTGGGTTTTCCTTCGTTGAAACGTGACGCCATATAACTGTGGATGTGATCTCTTGAATATCTGCAATTCGATTTGCGACAAAGGTTGTTAATTGAGATGGCTTAGAGCCATATCTCAGAAATTATTAATGCTATGAACTTGGAATCTGAATACATTTTAGAGGAACGGTTGGAAATGATGGGCAATGCGAAACTGAGAATCACACTGGCAACATCTTACATCTATCATTCATAGCTCTTAAAAATGTGTTGTGTAAAAATGATAGTAAAATGTATTTAAAAACGAGAAGGCAAAGCTAACTTCGACTGAGCCGAAGTTTTAATACACTTAAAAAAGGTTTATCCAACTGATTTAACCGGTAAAACATATATAGAATATAGATATCAAATATTTCAAATTTTTAAATCATTGATAATAAAAATTTGATACCATAAAATAAACTTTTCTTAGTAAAACACATTTTCCGACCGCTCGGTCCTATAGCAGCTATATGCTATAGTCATCCGATTTTGATAAATTTTTTCAAAAATTTGTAAAAGCATATAAAACTAATATCTACCAAGATTGGTGACGTTACGATGGAAAACAAAAAAGTTTTCCTCACTAGAACTTGTTTTTTGACCGAACGTTTATATGGCAGCTATACGCTATAGTGATCCGATTTTGATAAATTTTTTCATGAATTGTATGGAAACATATAAAACTAATATATACCACGATTGGTGACGCTGCGATGAAAAACAAAAAAGTTTTTTTCACTAAGACTTATTTTCCGACCGATCGTTCCTATGGCAGCTATACGATATAGTCATCTGATCCGGCCGGTTCCGACACATTAGTTGCGTGCAGCAAAAAGAATACTCTGTGCAAAATTTCAGCTCGATAGCTTTAAAACTGAGGGTCTAGTTCGCGTAGAAAAAGACAGACGGACAGACAGACAGACGGACAGACGGACGGACGGACAGACGGAATTGAACTCAGCTCGTCGTCCTGATCAAGAATATATATAGTTTATGGGGACGGAAATGAATATTTATATGCGTTACAAACTTCTGGGCAAAAAATATATACACTTTTCAAGTGTATAAAAATTTAAGTGATATCAATTGATTTTGTGCATGCAATATTAGCTTTAGGAAACTTATGGTAAAAACTAAAAGGCAGCTATGCTGGGTGCCATCTCCCGCAGTACGTTTATTTTGCGATTTCTACTGCCTCAGTGTTCTACCAATCTTAACAAACCAGCACCTCGTGGCTTTTGGTCTTGATCGTGTAGGTAGTTGCTCAGTGTTATTTTCGATGCAACTAAATATAACTGGCTTTACAGCTGTTTGCCCAAATGGCAAAGGATTCCAAAGTGCCGGTAAGGCACAATCAACTAAATTTAATTTGTGTACACACACACACCACAATAGAAAGAACTAGTCGCGTTGATCTTCAGTTTTAGAGTGACTTTTATTGCCCAATGCAATGGGTATATAAATACATAAATCGCTGCTTACAAGCAAACGGGAGAGCGAGAGAGAGTTACATTTTAAGTAGTTAACATAAGTAGGGAAATTAATTTACATTGCTCTTATACTATAGATTTAATAATAGGGTGATTCAATTCCATTATATAATTTTAATTTAAATCTAAATATATTTTGCCTGAAATGACCAAACATCGGCCACGTTGACAGACCGTAGGCCTTCAATTATTCGGTAAAGGTGCCAGACGATGGATCGATCGTTTGAAGACTCCTGTCTTCGTTCGCACGACCGCAACACGCACCTTCCCATCAGCTCCAGTGACCACTTCATCGACAACGCCTGTTATCCACATTTGATGAGGCACGTTGTCCTCTTGAATAACTACCACCGTGCCTGGTGCTAGATTGATCTTTCGTCCACTTGCCGCGCTGCTGTAGGCTCAGCAGGTAGTCGCGAGACCAATCTCTCCAAAAGCGCTGCTTGATCGCTGAGACGAGTTGCCACCGTTGCAAGTAGGTCAGATTCGCCTCGGTTTGCTGCAGCGCGGATGCGGGTGGCAGCGTTGCGAACGTTGTGCCTATTAACAGATGGCCGGGAGTTATGACTTCCCCGTCGTTGGGATTGCTGCTGTCGGCCACGATTGGCCTCGAGTTGAGAACTGCTTCTACCTCGACCAGGATTGTTTGGAGCTCGTCCTCCTTGAGCAGAGCGCCTCCAATGGCTCTCAGCATGAGGTGTTTGGCCGACTTGACGGCCGCCTCCCATAGGCCGCCTCCCATGGCCGCCTCCCAGGCCGCCTCCCATAGGCCGCCTCCAGGCCGCCTCCCAAGGCCGCCTCCCATAGGCCGCCTACCATAGGCCGCCGAAATGCGGAGCTCTCGGTGAAATGAACTCGAACGTGAACCGGTGAGACGCAGCATACGCATGAATCCCCATGTCCTGGCCATCCGTTTGGTGTGTTTCTCCAGCCAGCGAGCAGCTCCTACAAAATTGGTGGCATTGTCGCAGTATAGCTTCCTGATAGGACCGCGGCGACCAATGAACCTGGAGAGGCATAAAATAAATGTATTAGAAGTCAAGTCCTTTACTAGCTCTAGATGCACTGCCTTCGAAGCGAAACAAACAAACAGTGCTATATACATTTTCAGAGGTTGCTTCCCTCGTATACCCAGAGATACTTTGACAGGTCCAAATAAGTCAACTCCGCTAATTTCAAATGGCCGATTGCCATGTAATCGGTCGGCGGGTAGGTTGCCCATAATTTGTGACAACAACTTGGGTTTGTAATGAAAGCAATGAACACACTTGCGAACAATAGCATTACATTCTTGTCGCGCATTAATGAGCCAAATTGATTGCCTTAGCAATCCAACTAACGCTCGAGGTCCAGCGTGACAATTGCTCCGATGAACATGCTGAAGATAAAGTTCGACAAATCTGGAGCCCTTGGGCATTAATAACGGAAATTTTGCATTGTGTGTCAAAGGGGCGTGGAGCAAGCGACCTCCTACTCGAAGTAAAGAGAGCGAACTGTTGCCAAAATGCTCATCACAAATAAAGGGACTGAGTTTTTGAAGAGCAGGTTGCAAACACAATGACTTTTTAAGTTTTCCACGCTCAGTTTCATATGAATCCTTTTGCACTGCCTCAAAAATTTTCAAAAATGCAACTTCCAATTCGTCAGATCGTCATCTGAATATTTGAATATTTGAAGTCCAGCGCCGTCCTGTCCGTCTATCAATAAAGCGAAGTATATATACGACGATATTCACGATCTTCAAATACGAGGAACATTTTTTCACAATTTCCAGAATGGGGTTGAGTTCCACATCGGCTACGACTAGTGCGGTGGCAGATTTATTCTTTTCCAGCGACGCATTGGCATCTGACAGTTGAAGATGCGCATTGAAAGGCCAATTGCACTCGTCCTGTTGCAAGAACCTTGGACCAACGAACCAATCCGATGCGATCACTTCGATTACAGAACAGCCTCGAGATGCTAAATCGGCTGGGTTTTCCTTCGTTGGAACGTGACGCCATATAACTGTGGATGTGATCTCTTGAATATCTGCAATTCGATTTGCGACAAAGGTTGTTAATTGAGATGGATGAGTCTGTATCCAAGGGAGGACCACCTCCGAATCAGACCAAAACACGACCTTCTCGATTTGAAGGTTAAGTATTGACCGTACTTCTTCCCAAAGCTTCGCCAAAAGATGGGCTGCGCAAAGTTCAAGGCGAGGTACTGTTTTAGTTTTAAGGGGAGCGACTCGGGATCGTGCAGTAAGTAGGTACACAGATATGCCATTAGGGTTTGCAACGCGAATATATAAGCAACATCCAAACGCTCTAGTAAAAGCGTCAGCGAAACCATGAATTTGGCATGGAACATTCCCACTAACTCCAACAAATCTCGTTATAGAAACGGTGTTCAAGTCATGAAAAGTATCTGCAATAAGTTTCCATTTTTGCAGAACGGTTTCTGGTATGGGATCATCCCAGTCCAGACTGAGAAGCCAAATCTCTTGCAGAAAGATTTTTGCTTTTGTTATGACTGGACATAGCAGTCCTAACGTATCGAACAGACGAGCAATAAATGAAAGAATAGATCTTTTGGTTGGTAATGTTTCCGACTTCAATTCTTTGAGTATTTAAAAACATCAGTATGAGGATTCCTAATGTTTTTAAATCTCCTTGATCTCCGGATGAGATCAAAGACTCTTTTGGCTGAATTTCATCAAGATGGCAATTTGCAGACCATATTGTGAGAAAGAATCCTGCTGATTTTAGAATGCCATCTAATTCATTGCGCAAGTTCTTCAATTCCTCGATAGAATCAGCACCTGTCAAAACATCATCAACATAAAAGTCACTAGCCAGTGATCGAGAACCAAGAGGATGTGATTGTGAGTACAAATCACTGAGATATTTCAAACATCTGACCGCCAAAAATGGGGCGCTAGCTGTACCATAAGTTACAGTGTTTAGACAGTAAATTTGCAAGGGGTCAGTGTTGGTACGTCTCCAGACAATCAGTTGAAAATTTCGCTGTGCCTCGTCAACCTCAACTTGACGGTACATTTTTTCTATGTCTGCAGTCAATGCGTATTTGCGACAGCGAAATTTTAGTAAAGTTGCATACAGACACGGCTGTATAGTTGCTCCAACCATGAGCAAATCATTCAACGACACTTGAGTGGTAGTTTTGCAAGAAGCATCAAACACTGCTCTTAATTTAGTGGATGTGCTTTGAGGTCGTTCCACACATTGATACGGAATGAAACAATGTGGTGTCAAGGGTATGCTATTGTCCGTTGCAGTCATGTGGCCCAGTTTAATATATTCTCCCATGAAGTCGATTAGCATAGCCTTGAGATGTGGTTTGGATTCCATAAGTCTCTCTAACGATAAAAATCTTCTCTTTGCTATTTCGTATGACGAACCAAGACTTGTTGGACTTGTCTTAAATGGCAACGATACTTGCAAACGACTTTCGCACATCAACAGCAATTCCTAAAACTTTTGAGAAAATTATAACATCTCAATTGCAACATTTGTGTAGTTCCATTATTTCACCGTTCCAACATGGATTTGTGAGATGTAGATCTACCACCACTAACCTCTTAGAGTTTACATCCTTAGTGATAAAAGGGTTCTTAAGTAAAATGCAAACTGACGTCATTTATACTGATTTTAGTAAGGCATTTGATTCTGTAACCCACTCCTTGCTGCTTCACAAACTGAGCCTAATTGGATTTCCCACTAATCTTCTCAGTTGGATTTCTCAGTACCTAAGTGATAGAACCACGGTTGCCACTTGAAAAAATTAAAATGCTCCAAAAAAATTTAAAAAGGATCCATGACAAAAAACAATGCTCCAAAAAAGGCTCCATTCTAATTAAAAAGAAATCCCGATCAACAAAAACGTACAGGAAATTATTATTTTTCATTAATTTATTAATACAGTCGAACTTTCATTTTACGAACATCTAGAACAATGCAATTGCATTCAATTTTCAGTAAGATTCGCTCTCTTTACTACGATTTTCTACGCCCGTAACTCGAATGTTCATGCGTTTTTAATATACCTGGAACGAATTTTTAAATAAACTATTTTGATTGTAATTTTTTACCAAAACAAATGAAAATTGTTTTTAGGAAATATATCTTCGGTTATAAATTTGCCGATAACAATTAATAACACTGTGATTGTTTTTTCAAAAAATAAAAAAGACAAGACCAACTTGAACGGTTTTCCCCAAATTCGGGCCTTAGGAATCAAACTTTATCATTACCATTTTGAGTTATCACGATTTTTTTTCAAAGTCCAAAAAAATATATTTAATACGCGCAAAATCTAAATAAATAGATTTTAATCTCGTCTAATTAAATACATTTATAGTTTTTCGATATCATTGCGCAATCAAAAGTAATAGATCAAGAGCTAAAAAAAATTACAAATATTTTTACATAATTTTAATTACCGAAATGACATTATATTAGGAAACATTTAATCAGAAATCACTTGATAAATTATTTTACTGTGATATTTCTTAATATTTGGTATGTATAAAAAATTTGAGATTAATTTAATGTAAAAAAGTTATATTTTTGACCATAAATTTTAAAAGCGCAATGATATCGAAAGCTGTAAATGTAGTTAATTAGAGGACATTTCAATATATTTATTTAGATTTCATAAGAATCAGTTATCATTTTATTTTAATCTTCAAAAAATGTTAACTTGATAAAATAGCTAAAGAAATATGTTGTATGGAGCCATCGTGATAACTCAAAAAAATAATGATGCAGTTCGATCCCTAGGGCCCGATTTAGGGGAAACCAGTTGAGGTGGGTCAAGTCTTTTTTTCGACTTGCACAATGTAATCAAAATGTTATCACTTGTCAGGAATTGCCGCGCAGTTTGGAATTTCTTTTTACAGTCTATTTGAAAAACAAACGTGATTATATTATTATGACAATTGCTGCCGGGTTTTGTTGCAAAATGCCATACCAATTTGTATTTTGTGTTTGTTAATTTTATTATTTTGAACTTATAAAAAAAAATATTTTGCTATGCCTAAAAAGCTCAATTTTCCCAAAAAAGGCTCCAGGGCTCCAACGAGAAAGAAAATATCCATTTTGGAGCGTTTGCTCCAAATGCAGCAAACGTGGATAGAACCCAAAAGGTTCTATTTCGAAATTCATATTCTAAGTGTATCCAAGTTACTTCTGGAGTACCCCAGGGTAGTCACTTGGGTCCATTGCTTTTTACTCTATTCATCAATGATCTACCTTCAGTTCTGACTCATTCACGAGTCCTTATGTATACTGATGATGTTAAAATTTGTTTAACATATAAAGATTTGGTATCTCGATATCATTTGCAAACTGACTTGGATGCATTTCACTCATGGTGTGAATTCAATCTCCTAAACCTTAATAGTTCGAAGTGTAAGGTTATGACATTTTATAGAAGCTTACCACAACTGGTCACATACACGCTTGATAATGTGGCATTAGAGCGTCTAAACGATGGTGCCAATGAAGTAAATGATCTGGGGGTAATTCTTGATCATAATCTTAAATTTGACTCTCATGTAACTGCTACTGTTAGTAAGGCCAGAAGTGTTCTTGGGATTATTAAGCGTTGGTGTAAGGAATTTGATGATCCTTATACGACCAAAATTCTTTATACTTCTCTTGTCCGTCCAATTCTTGAGTATAGTTCATGTGTCTGGTCTCCACAATATTCGATCCATCAAGATAGAATTGAATCGGTGCAAAAACAATTCCTATTGTTTGCTCTTCGTGGTTTGAATTGGAATCCTGAGGTCCGGTTACCATCGTATTCTAGTAGACTTCTTTTAATAAACCTTCCCTCCTTAATTAACCGAAGAGTTATGCTTGGTGTAATCTTTATACATAGACTAATAAATGGAGAAATCGACTCATGAGAGTTGCTTAGTCAAATTAATCTTAGTGTTCCTGTTAGACAGACACGTAACTTTATCCCCTTATCTCTAAAACGATGTACTACTAACTATGCTTTGCATGAGCCGTTTCGTGTCCTTTGTGCTGACTACAATAAAATCTTTCGAGTAATTAGTTTAGAAGATTCTATTTTTGCTATAAAAACCTCTATATAAACGTATTTATCCCGTAGTTTGCTTTAATTCCGTGTTTTTCTACGCGTTTTCGTGTCACTCGTTTGTGGCAGCGCCCCCCGGTCGGTTGGGCGGGAGGTGGGCTGCTATTTTGCCTGGGGTTCGCGCGTAACAAGCTTCGGCTTGGTGTCGCTTGGGCCACTTGCACGTACTACGCATTGTACATCAACGTCCAAACAACTGTTCTGGGGTACATAACTTCGCATCAGTTATGTTTGGAACTTGTTCCAACTCCCAAAACCGTTTTACCAATTTATCAAGAGGGCAGGACTCATGCAATGTGCTCACCAGAGAGCATGATACTGTTATTTTTGGACCTGTCGATTTACAGCGTCCAGAAACAACCCATCCAAAAACAGTATTTTGTAAACTTGGTGAATCACTGCCTTGATTAATGTGACCATCTTTTAACAGCTCAAAGAAAGCGTCTGCACCCAACAGCAGATCGACCTTTTGTGGCTTATGGAAGTATGGGCCAGCAAGCTGCATATTATCAGGAATTTTCCATAAACCTTGAGGGACTGTTTTCTCTGGCTGATACGAGGAAATATTTTTAAGTACAACAAAATCAGCAACCATTTCGAAAGAATGAACACGAGAGCAAATAGTAGCCTGATCTATTTGATGAGCGGACAAACTAGCTTTTCCAATGCCCAACAGGCTTATATCCATTTGTCTCCGTTTTAACTGTAAACTTTTTGCCAATTCCTCTGTTATGAAATAACTTGTGAGCCTGAATCCATCTCACGATTTGGTTTGCGAGACTTAGAATGCCCTGAAGTGACTTCTTCCGCTGATAGATGTTGATACCGTTTATATAGTGCGGTTTGACAATCTTTCCACAACGGAATCTTTTGATAATCAAGACTCTCTTCCCATCTTGATCATGTTTTTTCATCAACCTTAGACATGGCTATATGAATCAACATGGCGTTAGCAATCTTCTTGTCATCACCTACTGACAATAGGGATTCGTAAATGGCGGTGACAGTGTCAATTAAAGACCTCAACGATGCAGCAGATGGGTTTTAAATGGGCGGAAGATCGAAAAGTTTTGCAATACAATCAAAGAAAATCAAAAATTCACAGTCATATACTTGCTTTAATGCGGCTAATTCTTTATGATAATTTGCATCAGTCACCTGAAAGGCCTTAACTGTGCCCAAAGCTTCTCTTTCTAGACAATTGAGCAAGTGGTTGAATTTCTCAACATTCGATAGTGTTGGATCATTGTCAATTATCAATCAATCCAAAGAAATTTTTGAATTCAGAATAGCTGCCACCAAATTTCGGCAGATTCATCTGCGGCAAATGTCTATTATGTGAGACAGTTGCATTCAAAGTTGAATCATTATGCACTTGAACATTAGGGCGGGCACTGGCAGACATAAGCATTGCCTTAGTTGACACGCATAAATCCTCTAATTCAGATCTAGACGCCAAATCAGGATTTGCATTTTCGATCGTGAGCTGCAGGTCAAATGCTCGATTAATGTATTTATTTAAAATATCTAGCCGGAATTCTAATTCCAATTTATTGAACAAGACTGTTTTTTCCCTGATTGACTGCTGTATTCTTTCAATATGCTGCTTGACAACATCCAGCTGGTTAAGACATTCAACTTCATCAAGTAAATCCCCCTCAACACATTTTTTTGCTTTGAAGCACCACGCATCTTTCCAACCATTGCTAACCTTGTACTTTCAAATTAACTTGCCAATATTAACAATAAAACAATCCACCAAACAACTTATCAATTGTTTTCGCACGACTCCGTCAATTGGCAACTACAATTGACAACCAATTGATATTACTTCAAGTCTATAATGACTTATGCTAACAGCAAAAGAACAAAATCAAATATCGACTTCGAATCCGCTCATGCGAAGATTTGTGAGAGGCGCTCTCTACAAGGCGAATTGGCAGGAACTTGAGCGAATGGGAAAACGAAGAAACGTTGAAGTGACAACAACAACAAGCCCAGCTGCGAACAACCCTTGCAGCTGTGCGCTAAGAAACCAAAATCCAAATGTAGCGGTAATTGCAGCGAGAACCGCAACAACAAGTTGTGTGTGTTTTTGTTGCTTTGTGCAGCTGACCAACGGAGTCAGCGCTTAGCGACTGCGAAGTTGGAAGTGAGCGAGATGATGAAACAGAACGGTTTGCTAGCGTTTACCGCTCACCCAGACCAATTTGCAAACATGTATGTGTATGTAAGAGTTTGCGCTGCAGTTCACTTCACTAATGATTCACTTATGATTCATTGATGCATCACTCATGGGTAGCGATGAATCACCGGTGAATTGCTATGAAAAGAAAAGAAAAGAAAGAAATTCATAAAAGATTTTTTGGTTATTTTCATTAATAATTCACCTCCAATTTTTCCCTATTCAAACTTCAAAATACGCTATAGTTTTATGTTACATTTATTTCCACTTTATTCAATAAATTATATTTAATTTTAAACAAAATAATTAAATATCTAAAAATACACATATAATAATAATAATAATTTATGTCATAATAAATAAATAACAAGATTACAAATCATATAAAATAATTTAATACTGTTATTTATTTATTATGTTTTTAACTATTGCATTGTACGCAATACGTTGCCTTGCTCTACAGCTTCTCCGCTTTCTGGGTTGAATCGCTCTGCTGAACTGCTTCTGTAATAAAGTAGTATTAGTATAATTTAATTTTAGAAAAATTTATATGCAAACTTACCTTAGATGGCTGACAAAAACTTCACTTACCTGAAATCAATTATTATTTTACACAAACAATGCAACAGAATGAATATTTTTTTTAATCAAAACAACTTCACGCGCCGGCAGCAAAAATCAAATGCTCAAACTTCTAGATTTTTCTATGCAAGTATCGCATTGTGTGAGGGAGGGGGAAGGGGGAAGCGTCAAACGCAAAACACATCGGCAGTCAACGATCGCCGTTAATCCTTTTCTTCTTTGTGTCATTCTCTTTCGGCGCCCAAAATGTTTTTAATACCCTAAGGTACTGCAAGGCATATCCGACTTTTAAAAGTATTTGTAAAATATATTTATAACCCATAAATAAATTGTGGATTTCGGGGTAATAAAAATTAAAAGTTATTATAGAACTATCAATCCAACCTGTCCAAACCTCTAATTTAAAAATTCAAAAATATTTACACAATTTATAGTTTCAATGCTCGCACATTTTTTAAGGGTATACAAAGTTCATCATTCGGCTTCAGTAAACTGCAAATTATTTTTTTTTGGGTTGAAGTAGGCAAAATTGCAACAACAAAACACATACAGAATTCTCTTCTGCCGACGTCGGCGTCAAAGCAGAACGGTGAATAAGTGATAAATTTGACGAGAAGTGAATTCTGGAACTGAAGGGTGTGCTTTTGCACATATGTATGTATGTATATTTGTGTGCTTGAGCACAAGTGCATGTATGATTTGCAGCAATAATTTAATTTTATGCCTTTAAATTATGTTTATGCAACGACATATATATATGGATGTATGCACATATATGTGGTTAACACTTTAAATCAACTATTACGGTTGCACTTGTTACCTGGTGTGACTTGCTGCGAGATTTAATGAATCCAACGATGTTCCAGTCCAACGAAATTCCACTGCAACTATGTGTGTGTGTCCACCCGGGGGCGCCAAATATGTTTGCCCAAATGGCAAAGGATTCCAAAGTGCCGGTAAGGCACAATCATCTAAATTTAATTTGTGTACACACACACACCACAATAGAAAGAACTAGTCGCGTTGATCTTCAGTTTTAGAGTGACTTTAATTGCCCAATGCAATATATAAATACATAAATCGCTGCTTACAAGCAAACGAGAGAGCGAGAGAGAGTTACATTTTAAGTAGTTAACATAAGAAGGGAAATTCATTTACATTGCTCTTATGCTATAGATTTAATAATAGTGTGATTCAATTCCATTGTATAATTTTAATTTAAATCTAAATATATTTTTTTTGAAATGACCAAACAACAGCCATAAATGACCAAGCCGGTGGCATGACATAACCCCCAAGGACTTATCGCCCAAAAATTATTTGGGCGTTAAGTCCGTTTTCATTCCGGACATAACCCCCAAATTGGGCGTAATGTCCGTTTTTCTTCGGACATTACGCCCAAATTAAGTTTGGGCGAAAAGTCCGTTTCAAAATGAATTACAGTGGTTCGCAGCTTAAGAGGGTCTTCCACATTCATAAGGTTTTTAGCTGATTTTTTTGTTTTTAATTCTGGAGAGAAAACAAAATTCTATTTTTAATTCGGTTTTTTGTCATTCGTTATTAAATATTTTTATAAAAAAAAAAAACAAAAACAATGTTTTGAATTCGAGGGCGGTTAAAAAATTTCTCGGTCTGCCAAGCAAGGTCTCATAAAAAAGATGTAGTGGTGGTAGCCATGATTCTGGGAAAGGTTATCTCAAATTAGAACGGAAACGATATTATGATCACAATTGATGTAGTTTTGGCCCGTACCTCATTATAAACAATTTGATTGAGGGTTCGTTTTATTAAAAAACGAGAAGGCAAAGCTAACTTCGACTGTGCCGAAGTTTTAATACACTTGAAAAACTTTACTCCAACTGATTTAACCTGTAAAATATATATAGGATATAGATATCAGATATTAAAAAATTTTAAATCATTGATAATAAAAATTAGATACCATAAAAAAAACTTTTCTTAGTAAAACACATTTTCCGACCGATCGGTCCTATGGCAGCTATATGCTATAGTCATCCGATTTTGATAAATTTTTTCAAAAATTTGTAAAAGCATATAAAACTAATATCTACCAAGATTGGTGCCTATACGATGGAAAACAAAAAAGTTTTCCTCACTAGAACTTGTTTTTTGACCAAACGTTCGTATGACAGCTATATGCTATAGTCATCCGATTTTGATAAATTTTTCCACAAATATGTAAAATCATCTAAAACTAATATATACCAAGATTGGTGACGCTACAATGGAAAATAAAAAAGTTTTTCTTACTAAAACTTATTTTTCGACCGATCGTTCCTATGACAGCTATATGATATAGTCATCCGATCCGGCCGGTTTCGACCGATCGGAAATGAACTCAGCTCGTCGTCCTGATCAAGAATATATATTGTTTATGTGGTCGGAAATGAATATTTCTCTGCGTTACAAACTTCTGGGCAAAATTAATATACACTTTTCAAGTGTATAACGAGAAGGCAAAGCTAACTTCGACTGTGCCGAAGTTTTAATACACTTGAAAAAGTTTACTCAAACTGATTTAACCGGTAAAATATATATAGGATATAGATATCAAATATTAAAAATTTTTAAATCATTGATAATAAAAATTTGATACCATAAAAAAATTTTCTTAGGAAACCACATTTTCCGACCGATTGGTCCAATGGCAGCTATATGCTATAGTCATCCGATTTTGATCAATTTATTTGAAATTATGTGAAAGAATATAAAACTAATATATACCGAGATTGGAGACGCTACGATAGAAAACAAAAAAGATTTTCCACTAGAAGTAGTTTTTTGACAGACCGTTTATATGGCAGCAATATGCTTTAGTCATCCGATTTTGATAAATTTTTTCAGAATTGTGTGGAAACATATAAAACTAATATAGACTATGATTGGTGACGCTACGATGGAAATCAAAAAAGTTTTTCTCACAAAGACTTATTTTTCGACCGATCGTTCCTATGACAGCTATATGATATAGTCATCCGATCCGGCCGGTTCCGACATATTAGTTGCGTGCAGTAAAAAGAAGAGTCTGTGCAAAATTTCAGCTCGATAGCTTTAAAACTGAGAGACTAGTTCGCGTAGAAACAGACAGACAGACGGACAGACAGACAGACGGACAGACAGACGGACGGACGGACAAACGGAAATGAACTCAGCTCGTCGTCCTGATCAAGAATATATATATATATATATAAATTAATATACACTTTTCAAGTGTATAATAAAAAGTTGAAAGTCTGTCTGAAATTTTGTTGCTGCTTACTTTGTGTCCGATTCATATGTTGCCTTTAACTACACTGTGACTGTCAAAAAAAAAAAAAAAAAACTGTCTTATTTGTCGTCTTGCACAGAGTTAAAGATAACACTTAAAATAAATTCATAATTTTTTTATTTATTAAAAAACAATTTTTATAAACTTTTATTTCATATTTTTATACACTTGAAAAGTGTATATTAATTTTGCACAGAAGTTTGTAACGCATAGAAATATTCATTTCCGACCACATAAACTATATATATTCTTGATCAGGACGACGAGCTGAGTTCAATTCCGGCTGTCCGTCTGTTTCTAGTATAAAACCACGATGCTTCCACATAATTCTGGAAAAATTTATAAAAATCGGATGACTATATTATATAGCTTCCATAGAAACGGTCGGTCAAAAAACTACTTCTGCTGAGAAAAACTTTTTTGATTTCTATCGTAGCGTCTCCAATCTTGGTATATATTAGTTTCATATGCTTTCACATAGTTTTGAAAAAATTAATAAAAATCGGATGACTATAGCATATAGCTGCCATAGGACCATCGTTCGGAAAATGGGTTTTTCTAAGAAAAGTTTTTATGGTATCAAATTTTTATTATCAATGATTAAAAATTTGTAATTATCTGATATCTATATCCTATATATATTTTACTGGTTAAATCAGTTGGAGTAAAGTTTTTCAAGTGTATTAAAACTTCGGCACAGTCGAAGTTAGCTTTGGCTTCTCGTTTTATTACATTTTTATACCTTTAAGGAGTGAAATTGGGTGGTAAGGGTGGGAGTGCATGGGATTACCCACGGACATTTAATCAATATTTTTAAACCGTCTCCAAAATTACATGCCGATATATCTACTGAAAGTATTTTTGGCCGCTTGTGCAAGTGTTGGCCTAATTTGAAATTTGTTTTTCCAAAATTTGGGCATAGTGACCGAAATTTTTTTGGGCAGAATGTCCGTTTTTTTTTCGGACATTACGCCCAAATGAATTTGGTCCTTATGTCCGTTTTTATTTCGGTCATATCGCCCAAAAATTATTCGGGGGTTATGTCCGAAATGAAAACGGACTTATCGCCCAAATTAATTTTGGGCGATAAGTCCTTGGGGGTTATGTCATGCCACCCACGAGCTATACTCACCTACTAGCAGAAATAAATTGTGTTATTGATTTCAGTTTAATCTATTAACAGTTATCGGGCCCATCGCGGTAAGACTTTTTAGGTGTCTTCGGAAAACAGCTCTCAGTGGTTGAGTTTTCAATATTCTTAAATGAAACTTATGTCCAAATATATTTTGAATGTTGCTCTTTCTTTTGCAAAAATAGAGTGAAAAAATTAATTCTTTGATTAAAATTAAAAAGAAACTGAAAGAAAATAGGCTTTTTCAGACCCTGAAAACAAATGTAACCCTTTAAAAACCATAAAATTTGTTCATTTAAAAGTTGGTGCGTCACCTTAACTTAGTGTAAATATGTTTATGGCCTTCTGAAATCGTTTTTATTATCAACCATTTTTAATTAAGTATATGAACATTATAGCTGATTTTGGTATTGAGGATGGTCGTAGATGGTATATATGGGCATTTCCACAGAAAGAACTACCGAGACCGAATATTAATATATAAGAAATATATTAAAACTTGATGTTTTTAAAGAATTTACACATTTACTCAGTTGCCATTAAAAGAAAACTCCACTGAAAAATGTAATTAATGTCTTTCTTGTTTTGATAATTTTAAAATTTTCCCATATTCATTACTTTTCTTACCGGAACAATTAACTAAATATGTTAAGAAGAGCAACCAAGGATCAGTTAACGTTTATTTTTCAATTCGTTTTACTGAAAATCAGCATTTATTTATATTACAACTTTTGCGTAATCGAATGTAAGAGATTGAAAATGTAAATGTGAATGTGTTTATTTAATACGTGAAAAAATTGTAAACTGAAGAAAATGAAAATCTAAGTTTGTCACGTCACGCCCTTTGCAAGGACACAAGCAGCTCGGTGGGAGGAAGATCAACGGGACTTGAGCCAGGAGAAGACTGCATCGCTTACACCCCACTGACTTAGCCAGTCGCAGGATTTGATCACCACCCACTTAGTAAACAACAAACAAAATAACATAAAACACACTTAAACTTAGTTAAATAAGCAATTTGTTAAAACCCCTACAAGTAGCAACACACATTTTTTTCTTACCATAACCATAACATAAAAAATGAATTCAATTATACACTTCACTACATTATAAGTTGCTTAAAAGCATAGCTGTTAAATAATGATTATCAATCATAATTATTACTAATTAGATTATTTATTTTTTGAAAGTAAAATAATCAATTTAAATACGATAATTTATGGTTTCCCACGATTGATTATTGATTACGATTATAAATAATCAGAAAAAAATCGGGATTATTTGAAATTACGATAAAATATTCAAAATTATTAACAAAAAAAAAAAATTATAATTGGACTACTTTCAAAGATTAGTTTTGATTATTTAAAAAAAATTGAAATGAAAATGATATTTACACAAAAAAAAACGAGAGCGTAAGTTGAAGTCGGCCCTGCTCGACTTCGATATACCCGTTACTCAGGGTAAGGTTGCCCAAATTGTGGGAGATATGAGGAATTTTTCAAATTACGGGGGCGGGAACTTTTCTATCGTTCATCTGATCGCAAAATGATGTATGGCGGATCGATAGGTAATGATGATTAAAATATATGTCTAGAAGGTTCGAACAATCTATTTTCAAAATTGTGGAAGATATAAGGTTTTTTTATATTGCGGGGGCGGGCGTGGCAAATTTGAAACAAACTTGATCTGCGTGCAGAAGATACAAGTCTACACTGAAAAAATGGTAGCTCTAGCTCTTATAGTTCCTGAGATCTAGGTGTTCATACAGACGGACAGACGGACAGACAGACGGACATGCCTATATCGACTCGGCTATTGATGTTGATCAAGAATATATATACTTTATGGGGTCGGAGATGCTTCCTTCTGCCTGTTACATACATTTACACGAACTTAGTATACCCTTTTTACTCTACGAGTAACTGGTATCAAAAACAACAAAAACTAGGATTTGAACCATCGTCTCCCGCATGCGAAAGTCAGGGTCTGACATGCTGCTCTACCCGGTGGGCTATGGATTCAGTTATTGATATGGGCATTTCCGCAGAAAAGTCTACCACGACCGAAAAATTAAAAGTTCATTAAAAGTTGTTTCTTACTTGATTTAGAAAAAGTAAATATGCAAAATAATTTTAATTAAAGAGTTTAAAGCTTTCCTTGTTCAGATAGCGAAATATCGGGCTAGAAAGTACAAATTTACGTTTTGGCCAGTTTTTCAGTGCATTTTGTCTTTTCGATTTACAGCTCTCAAAGTGATTAAGCAATTCCACTCTTTTCTCAAAACTTTAGCTACAATTAAAATTGATTGTTTTGTTGCTTTGAATAATTTATGAATAATGTTCTTCAATAAAAAATTGCTAAATGAAATTTAAGTAACGTAACGTCAGTAAAGTCACGTCAGATATAAAAAAGCTAATAAAAAAAGAACGAGAAATGATTTTTGGAAAATAAACTTATATTATTCTAAAAACTACTGAAAAAAGTTTCATACAAAAAGAGTTTTTCAATTCGCAGAGATTTGCAATTTTGTTATCCGAGTCAAAACCCACTTCCGTTTTGAGTAACGTAACGTCAGGGCATATTTTTACTGATTTCATTAAATCCTCTAAGTCGATTCTTGAAATTTATTTTTCTAAATAAAGTGCTATTGAATAACTACCAAAATATAAAAAAAATTTGAAAAACTTGTCTCCTTCATTTTTTTATACACTTGAAAAGTGTATATTAATTTTGCCCAGAAGTTTGTAACGCATAGAAATATTAATTTCCGACCCCATAAACTATATATATTCTGGATCAGGACGACGAGCTGAGTTCAATTCCGTCTGTCCGTCCGTCCGTCTGTCCGTCTGTCTGTCTGTCTGTCTGTTTCTACGCGAACTAGTCCCTCAGTTTTAAAGCTATCGAGCTGAAATTTTGCACAGAGTCTTCTTTTTACTGCACGCAACTAATATGTCGGAACCGGCCGGATCGGATGACTATATCATATAGCTGCCATAGGAACGATCGGTCGGAAGATAAGTTTTAGAAAAATTTATCAAAATCGGAGTACTGTATTATATAGCTCCCATAGAAACGGTCGGTCAAAAAACTACTTCTAGAGAGAAAAACTTTTTTGTTTTCTATCGTAGCGTCCCCAATCTTGGTTTATATTAGTTTTATATGCATTCACATAATTTTGAAAAAATTTGTCTAAATCGGATGACTATAGCAAATAGCTGCCATACGACCGATCGGTCGGAAAATGTGTTTTACTAAGAAAAGTTTTTTTTTATGGTATCAAATTTTTATTATCAATGATTTAAAAATTTTAAATATCTGATATCTATATCCTATATATATTTTACCGGTTAAATCAGTTAGAGTAAAGTTTTTCAAGTGTATTAAAACATCGGCACAGACGAAGTTAGCTTTGCCTTCTCGTTTTTTATACACTTGAAAAGTGTATATTAATTTTGCCCAGAAGTTTGTAACGCATAGAAATATTCATTTCCGACCCCATAAACTATATATATTCTTGATCAGGACGACAAGCTGAGTTCAATTCCGTCTGTCCGTCCGTCTGTCCGTCTGTCTGTCCGTCTGTCTGTTTCTACGCGAACTAGTCTCTCAGTTTTAAAGCTATGGAGCTGAAATTTTGCACAGAGTCTTCTTTTTACTGCTTGCAACTAATATGTCGGAACCGGCCGGATCGGATGACTATATCATATAGCTGCCATAGGAACGATCGGTCTAAGAACTAGTTCTAGTTAGAAAATTTTTTTAATTTTCCATCGTAGCGTCACTAATCTTAGTATATGTTAGTTTTATATGCTTCCACATAATTCTGGAAAAATGTATCAACATCGGATCACTATAGCATATAGCTGCCATAGGAACGATCGGTCGAAAAATAAGTCTTTGTGAGAAAAACTTTTTTGATTTCCATCGTAGCGTCTCCAATAGTACTATATATTTGTTTTATATGTTTCCACGCGTTTCTGAAAAAATTTATCAATATCGGATGACTATAGCATATAGCTGCCATATAAACGGTCGGTCAAAAAACTACTTCTAGAGAGAAAAACTTTTTTGTTTTTTATCGTAGCGTCCCTAATCTTGGTATTTATTAGTTTTATATGCTTCCACATAATTTTGAAAAAATTTATCAAAATCGGATGACTATAGCATATAGCTGCCATAGGACCGATCGGTCGGAAAATGTGTTTTACTAAGAAAAGTTTTTTTTATGGTATCAAATTTTTATTATCAATGATTTAAAAATTTTAAATATTTCCTATCTATATCCTATATAAATTTTTCCAGTTAAATCAGTTGGAGTAAAGTTTTTCAAGTGTATTAAAACTTCGGCACAGTCGAAGTTAGCTTTGCCTTCTCGTTTTTTTTAAATTTCTTCTAAAGCCCTATGTCCACTCGACTCGGAAATTTCCACGCGAAAAAGTTGATATTTCGCAGATACTTAACAGACTCTGTTAAACTGCTGTTATTAACTTTATAACCGATTTTTTGAATCGATAAACGATAGGAAGTAACATTGTGCTGTTAACGCGCTGTAATTTTGCACTCAAAAGTTAAAAGCCGTTTCTAAACAAAATAATATAAAATTGCGATTTTAAAACAAAGTGTAGGATGGATACAGTATGTTAGTACACATTCATGTTTTTTAATAATGTTTTTTTGAAGCGAACTTTTATTGTTGAACCTAAATGTGGCGAAGCTGGCCGCCACCTTTCTGGAGGAAGAGGAGCAGCAAAAAAAAAGAGAAAGCACAGACACTGGGTCGATCCATATCTGCTCGAGAGAAGTGAAAAGGGTCGATTTGTCAAAGATGTAAGTTGTATTACCTTTGAATTTTAATTGATAATTTTTGTTGTAGTTTCAGAACATGATCCAAAATCCTGATGTCTTCATCGAAAACTTTCACATGAGCTACACTTGCTTCGGAAAGCTTTTCGAAATTTTGGAGTCTCACTTGCTGCCGAAACGCAAGTCTCGCCCGGATTGCATACCACCTCAATCTAAGTTGGCAGTAGTTTTGGAGTGAGTATTGGTGCTGTTGTGATTACTTAAGTCCGTTGACTTTTTCTTCCGTGGGTTAATAGGTATTTGGCGTCCGGAGACATACAACGTCATGTGTCTTCGTCTTACCGGATCAGCAAATCAAGAATGGGAAAACAAGGATTCCCATAGTGTGCGATGCCATTTCCGCGGAGCTGAAGGCGGAGGTAGCCCCATGGAATATGGAAGCCATGCAACAGTATGCTGACGAGTTTAAGAACGCTTGAAATTTCCCAAACTGCATTGGAGCAATCGATGGCAAACATGTGGCCATAAAAGCACCAATTAATAGCGGGAGCTTGTTTTATAACTATAAAGTATGAATTCACACTTGCGTTTAACTTTCATAAAACTTTGTCCCATTCTAGGGCTTCCACTCAATTGTGCTATTGGCTGTATGCAACTCATCTTACAGGTTCACCTACGTAGACGTTGGCGCATATGGTAGCGAAGGAGATGTGAATGTGTTTTCAAACGCCAAATTCGGACAAGATATCATGTCTGACAAACTCAACTTCCCCGTCGATAGCGATGTTCGTGGTACCAAATTGCCATATTTTTTGCTAAGCGATGATGCGTTTCCGTTATGCAAACGCATAATGAAGCCATACAGCGGGAAAAATGTGACACAAGACGAGCGGATTTTCAACTATCGGTTGAGCAGGGCTCGCCGTTGCATTGAGAACTCGTTTGGGATCCTGAACTGGAAGTGGATGTGCTTGCAACGGACTCTCTTGTGCAAACCAGAGCGAGCACAAAAAATTGTGTATGCCTGCTGCAGAACTTTTTAATGCGAGTCGTTAAGGATAATTATGCTGTAGTCGCCGACATTCGCAGCAATAATGCTGCGATCAGCAACCATTTTGATGGAAACGAGTAGTAGGGGAATGTATGTTCTGAATCAATTGACCTTTGACCTTTGGCTTTGAGGAATACGGTCACACTAATTTTTGTGTTTTTATATTTGGTATTTTATGGTTTTGCGACATGGTCACACTAATTAGGGATCATTTGAATTTGGGTGTTTGGTCACACTGTTTTTTGCCCGTTAAATTTAAATTGTGGGAGTTATTTTTGAATTTTGGCCGATAGTTGGGCGCAAAATTTAAATTTTGATCGTTTTAGTTTTTTCCCACCTCTGATAAATGGCGCGAAGTTTGAATTTGTGAATTTTTAAGGTTTTCCCTTCCCTATTGTAATGGCGCGAAGTTTGAATTTGTGTGGGCTTTTTAATTTTGGTGTATGATCACACTAATTAGTGATTTTTTGATGGCGGGAAATTTGAATTGTTGTCTTTTGGTGTGTTTCCATCCCTATTGATGTGGCGGGAAATTTGAATTCTGATTTTTTTTTTGTGTTTTCCAATCATGGTTGGAGGGCTTTTTTGAATTTTCAAAGTTTTTTTGAATTTTTAATTTTGCGTTGTATGGCGGGAGTTTTTTTTTTGTTTGTTTTTTCGAATTTTTGGTCAGAAGGGTGGGGGGAACAGGAGCGGTGATCTGTGGTGGGGGTGGTGGAGGGGTCGGGGCGATCTGCAGCGGTCCCAGCGACTTGGATCTAGTTTCTTTGTGTGTGTGTGTGTATGTTTTTTGTTTTCAAGATCACTTGACCTTGAACGGCTTGAACGGACTGATTGTGGGTGGGTGGGGATTTGCACTGGGGGGTGGAAAATAGGGGGTAGGCGTGGTGAACTGTGGAGGGAGGGCGATCTGCAGCGGGTAAAAGGAGCAGTAATGCAACTGGGGCAGAAGATGCAACTGCGCAAGTGGCTTGCCCTTGAATTATTGTTTGCATTTCATTGATTGATTTCAAGGGCAGGGATAGGTTGAGTCATTGTTTGTGGGCTTTTACGGATGCGTAAGAACGAATTTTGTTATTGTTAAAGAGTTCTGTGACAAACTTTGATTTTTCTGGTCTGCGGATGAGGTTGGGGTGGGGGCAGGGATTGGTTGAGTCATTGTTTGTGGGCTTGTGCGGGTACGCAAAAACGAATTTTGTTATTGTTAAAGAGTTCTGTGACAAACTTTGATTTTTCTAGTAGAAAATTTGTGCGATTTCTATAAAACCTCTAAGTTTAAATGTCGTAGGCTTTAGTTGAACTCTAACATTCAAGAAAGTGAATACTGCTACAATGTCAGTAAGTACCAATAATTCAGTTATGATTGCAAAGAATTTTTTTGATTTTAATTAAATGTTTCTTTATATTGTAGCTATTCAGTTGCAGATCTGTACTAGCTGGTCGACTAGTTAGTCTTCATGGTTTACGTGATTTGGTTTATAAGGTGCTTAACGAGCAGGAGGCTCTATGTGAGAAAACTTCAATGCCCCTGATGGACTTTCTACTAGAGCTTGATAAGAAAATGGATGGTATTTCGGTGTATGATGAAATTCGAATGCAACTTAACGACTTTCCTTTATCGCTAGAAGATGAGTACGCTTGGATATTGTTTCTCAAATCAATGACCAATGTTGACATTCATGTACAACATATAAATCTTTATGTGAACGAGTGTTATTTTGCAACATTTGTGTCATTAAAATAAAACAAAGCAAAAACGAATGGAAGCGCATTATTTTTTATTTAACCTTAGTTAGTGAATTCCATTGGTAAGCTTATGATAATTAGAGATGAGTTTCATAAGCTTATTTTTTCGCCAGATATAGAAGTGACAAGCACATGTATCCGTTGCTAGATTTTTTGTTACCCAGCAGCATGACGATAAATGTTCGCCATACTCATCGAGATTTAAAATCTTTGGATTTCCATGCTGCTGAAAGTATTCTCGGGTCTCTGTCAGAAACTGTGTGTGCTCATCAAAAAGTATATCCTTAAATTCCGCTTGGAATTCATCAATCAGGTGAATAATTGTTTTTGCGGCATACTCATCTTTTGAAACGACTCCGCCCATTGGCATAGTGATGAACTTTACTCTTGAAGCGTCAAAGAAGAAATAAATCGAATTTTTAATTGAATGGATACAAAGATTTTTAATAGATCAATATTTCATGATTTACAGGGTGATGTTGATCTTAGTAGTAGGGTACTAAACTTTTAGATGTAAAGTCTTTATATAATTCCAAAATGGTTCGAGAATTTTTTAGGGCACACTCATTATTATTTATATGCATACCGCAATTGTACAACTCACTGTAGCCCAAAGAATTAATTTTAGTACAGCTAAGCTCTTCTTCCAAGTCTTCTACTGAAATTGCAAGAAATTTTTCAAGAAAATCTTTTTTCTTAAGTCCAGTGGTGATTACATGATTATCGCATATAATATCCCGAAGCCAATTTCTGACTTGTAGGAAACTAGAGGATCCATCATTCCAACAAAGACAATGATAGTTTTTAGTCATACAGATTGCTCTTCTTCTTGCCATTGTAGTCAAGTGGAGGAAATCATAAGGGGGTAGCAAAAAGAAATGGCTGTCCAGGTGGGGGTTATTTTTAAATGCTGCAGCTATTTCTTTTAATATGTATTCGTTTTTGTTGCCATAGAAGCCCTGTATATCAATGGAAACTACATCTAGATACATTTTTAAATTATTTATTTATTTATTTATTTTTTTTTTCTGTACTGCTGTTGTTGTTAGTGATGCTTTTAAACAATGCGTTGAACTAATCCACTAAGCGGTGAATATTCAACTAAACGATCATGTATTAGTAAGCAATAAGCTTCGGTGGACGAAGCACTTGGAGTCGATAAATTTATAGATAGTCTTACATCAATTGCTCCTGACTTTACGACTTCATTTTGATATGAAAGATCGATAATAACCATTGGAGCTTTTTCCAAAAATGTCTTTGGTGATAACAGCGGTTGAGGGTCTCTCATATAATAGCTTTGCTGGAATTTTGCATACATATCGTATAAAGTAGCGATTCGAGAACGGTCAAAACTTATATTTAAATCATCATACGGGTATGACTCAGAGTTTAAATGTACTTTCAAATTTGTTAAGTCATTGGAAATTAATTTTCCTTCCGACATGAAAGCCACTATTGCAAATCGCGGTCTCTCCCGGTTATCAGCCAATTTTACGCTCCATATGTATATGTTGGGTGGCATTAACAAGCGATGGGTTGATATAACAATCCCAACTGCGGAAAGCCAGCGGTAGAGTATTTCCGCTTTTTATAACATTAAACATCTGCAGTTTGGCTTGATCGTTAAGGGTTACGTGTGGTATTTTCCAAGTTATATTCAATATGCTTATTTTATACTCTATATTATTAACTTTTTGTTCAAATACCTTACTCATGTTCTTCGCCATGAGTAGTATGAGTTCATGCTTGCAGTTCAACAAGATTTTATTGTAGTCTTCGGCAAACCCAAGTAAAGCGGAAGAGAGAAATTGAATAATCCACTCGGTGATAGTAGTAATTCGTCTTCTTTCTCAAGAAACCAGCCTCCATTTCGAAGCATTTCACTTTCGAGCTTATTTAAAGATAAATAATTTTTTAAGGTTGATGTTATACCCACGAACCGTGTGCGATCAATTTCAATTCCGTTTATCTCATAGCGAATTTCATCAAAAATCTGTGCAGCGCAATTATTTTTAAGTTTGCCTGCATGAACGGCTGTAATGTCCGATGAGGTAATCGACCCCTCAACATTGATAAAACTTTCATGGGGTAGTACGTATAAATCTTGGTTTTGGATGCTTATTCGAATTTCATCGTTATGCTTAAATGATTGCAGATAAGATGAGTAGGTGTGGTATTCTCTTTTACTTATACTCTCATCCGAGTGGGGTTTCTCACAAACATTTAATATATTGCTCATTGTTTACGGATTTTAAGACCCAATGATTTTAAAAATAATTTATTTGCTGTTGTAAGAGCTCTCCGTACAGATCTTCCTCCTCGTCCTGTTCTATAACCGAAAGTGATTGGCGATGGAGATCTCCATACGCTTTTATTTATACTATTGTTATAAATGATCATTGTCGCAGTCTCAGGTGTGGCCGAAGTGTGATATCTTCCCCACGCAAATTAATCAAGTCTCCGTTCTGATCAGTGATGCGTACTGTTAATGTACTTATCTCACATGTGTTCACAGGCAAATAAATTAGATTGCGTGGTATCTCATCCATTTTATAACCAGGAGGAACGTTTAGAGCAAATTCATGAAGGGTATGCGATGGGATGTTATTCACATATGATCCGTTTATAATGTTACACTCCAAACGAATTGCATTCACCTTGAGAATATTCACAGGCATATCTGAGATGTGCTCAACAGCCGGTTCGAGGATTCTCGGCTTAAATCCAAACAATGATCCGATTGAACGCACCTTATCTAAATAAATTGGAAGTGTCCTACTGATAACCGACACTTGCAGTGTGTTGTTATCGCTTTTAATTTCAAGATCAGACTCTACACCTGCTGCAGACAGCTTATCGAGAATAACATCAGTAATATCGCTGAGCTCATAAGATCCCACAGGTATCTCAATGATGTGTTCTCCAATATGAAATAGATTATTATACAAATCTACATTTGGGATTGAGTTGAACATATGAAAATCAATTAGACAACACTCGTATTCCCCCATCATTTCAAGGGGAGGAAAGTAGTTTGCCGTTAATGTTGAGCTGTTTTCAGTTAAAGTTAACGTTGTTGACATTTTGAGTTAGTATTTAGAAGTGAAACTATAATCAAGTTTTTTTAATCTTTTATTTACATGCGAGTATGCTTAAAAAATTTTAAATTACTATAAAGACATCAAATCCCTTTCTATAACGTCCGTTGTCTATACGATCATCTTTGTTAATCATCAGAAATCCATAGTTATCTCTCCAACATAATTGACAAATTTTCATAAATGTTTCAAAGCTCATGTCAATACCCACATGGTCTTGGTATATATGCTTCATATTTAGTTGATCTTGTTTAAACATTAAAATTATGTTAGCGTTATCGCGCACAAGATGTTTGGGAATGCGTGTATATGACTGGCATAAATAGAACGAATCAACATTCTTATGCCTTCCCATACAGAAGTATGCGCGAATGTTCTCCTGTTTTTCGCATGCCACATCATCAAATATCATTATTGAATTGTTTTTCGCTTTCTCGGTCGGAATAACAGACTCATTCTCAGAAAACGTATAGAAGCCCATTCCCTTTACCGGGGACACAAGTTCTTTTAGATATTCATATTTCGGCTGATGTAACGACTTTGAGTACAAGTAGATATTTTCAAATTTCAATCCGTTTGGGCTTTCAATTAGGCTGATCATTACATTGGTTTTCCCACAATTCGATGGACCAACGATTAGACCTCTTATTGAGTTAGGCAAGAGACTGCTGTGTGAGATTCGATTTTTTTGATTACCCACAAAATCGAAATTTTTCACCTCAATGTTTTTGTTTTGTTTTATTAATCGCATATTGCAACAAAATGCACATCAGTCGTTAAGGAATCTTCAACGAGTAACCATCTATTATATTAGTTATGCGCTTATATAAATCAAAAGCAAAGGGTGGTGGACTTGTGAATAAAATAATTAACTCTCTCCCAGTGGAATTGCATTTGCCTGGCTATCAGTTCTGTGGTCCAGGAACCAAACTTGAAAAACGCTTAGAGCGCGGCGATAAGGAAATAAATCAATTAGATTCCGCTTGCAGGGATCATGATATAGCATATTTAGAGGAGAAAGACTTAAGCAAACGACATACAGCTGATTCAATCTTAGCAGATAAAGCTTGGGAGCGAGTTAAAGCACCTGACAGCAGTTTTGGCGAAAAAGCCTCTGCGTATTTCGTTACTAACGCCATGAAACTCAAGAAAAAATTTGGAATGGGTCTCAATCAAAAAATCAAGAAAAAAACAACAAGAAAAACAAAACCAAAAACAAAAAGAACGCTATGCGACAAAAAGAAAACATTTAGGAACGCTGTCAAAGCGGCCACTCGTATCTTGAATAAACAAAAGCCCCAAGACATAAGCAGCGCTATTACAATTGGGGAAGGAAGGGGAAAAAAAGATGTTATTGTCCCACGAGTGATTAGCGTTCCAAAAGTTGGAGGCTTTTTACTATTGATGTCAATTTTAACTGCACTAGGAGCTATTGGTGGAATCGCCTCGGGTAGTGCAGCCGTTGCTAAAACAATTAATAATGCGAAAAATGCCCACCAGCAGCTCGAAGAGGGACATGGACTCCATCTGAAACCATATCGACAGGGCTATGGTCTTACCACATCAGCGCACTCAAAAAACTTTTAAGTCAGCTACCCAATAAGCCGCTTACCAATCTTGATTTGATGGAGTTTGCCCGCAAGCATATTCGTTATTTCAGAGGTGTATTTATGAGAGATGCACTACCAAAGCGCCCATTGAAGAGGGAATGCGGTATTATCAATTTGGCAAATACAGAATCAAATGGTACACATTGGGTGGCTTATTATAAAACTAATGGAGAAAATCAATATTTCGATAGTTTCGGTAATTTGCAACCACCACAGGAACTAATTAGATATTTGGGAAAAAATATCACCTACAACTATGAGCAAAAACAGCGATTTAATTCCTTTAACTGTGGACACTTGTGTCTAAAATTTTTGATGTCATTATACTAAATCGAATAACTGTCAATAAAAACATTTATCGAAACAAAAACAAGTATTTGTTTACCTTCACAAAAAGCAATATATATTACAGCTCACACTCATGGGTCAACAGTCTATCTTGGAAAACTGATCTGCTCTAACAACATTTACCCGAAACTGATCTGTTAAAAGCTGTTTCACAATTTACCTGTTACAGTTGATCTGTTAAAACTGACCTGTTTCAAATAACTGAGCTATTAAAATTGATATGTTACTGACCTGTTCTAAATAACTGAGCTGTTAAAACTGATCTGCTGATTTTTCCCATACGAAAATGGACCAGCGCACCCTCAGCGAATTAACAAAGACAAGAAATATCTTAAAAAGAAAATTTCAAAGTCTAAAACTAGGAAAAGCCGAAAGTGAAAATAAACTGGAGGAAGTATTTAAGCCAATAACTCAACCTTTAAAGAAACTTATTGGTGAAAAGAAAAAAGCAAGACATTTAGCACTGACTAAAACAGATGACGACAAAGGAGAAACACAAGTTGCATTTTATCCAATAAATAACTCCAGCATTGGGCTTAAGCCGGAGCTGGAGTCGCTAAAATTTGGAAATCAAAATAATGTAAATGATACTGATGACAATGATCGTTATAATTTGTATGACACTATAAACAGGGAATCAAATGATACAACTGAACAGTATTATTCACAATCTAATACATCCAACAATGAAAGTCTTATTCTCAATTTAAGTGAATTAGCTAGAGGAGGAGATCTTGATAAAGCATATGGACCGTTCAAAGATTCTAATGGTCAACTTAGCTTGGGAAATAGTAAAATATCATTGGCTGATGGAAAAATCATTTTTGAAAACGGACAAAGATGGTTACTTACTCCAGGACTATATTCTTTAATTTTTCGAAATTCTCCCCAAGGTTATGATCAATTTGAATTGGAGCTATACAAAAAGATTTTGTTGCAAACAAATGCTCACAAAAGAGGTCATAGTGCTAGTGGGCAAGTTAAAGGTACCCGTTCTAAAAAATATACCAAAATAATAAAACCCTTCTTCGAAAAATCTTCATCAGCACCGAATGCTAACTCAACCCCGTACCGTCAAAAATCTTTTCATGAGGGAAGTGGACTTATGAAATTCAATACAAATAAACCGAATTATATTTACTGGGATGATCCCAATGAAATTGTTGATAGATTAAAGCTTTTAGTTGCCTCACAAGCAGCTGGGCATAGTAATCATAATAATGAAATTGTATCGATAATTAAAGAGTTGCGAGAGGCAAAAATTATTTATTAACAAAATAATAATTAAAGAAAATACCCCCAACTCTTTCAATAAATAGCAGGGGGGGAGTTATTAGCATACCGATTACTCCATCATCATGTCAGTTGACAAGTTCGGTCACTACTCTAGAGAAAAATACACTACTGAAAATATTAAGAAAAATGGAGCAAAATTGTTTGGGTTATTTATGGACAAGGATCAAAACATTGATACGCAAAGCAAACGTATTAAAAATATTGCAGACCCTATACAACAATCAGATGCTGTCAACAAACAATTTCTTCATTTTCACATCAACGCAACAACGAAAGACTTGCAAACACTGATCGAGATTAAAAATAAAAGACTAAAATCTCAACTGGAACAAAATTTAAATAACTTGTGCATTCTGCTTGACAAGTTTACTGAACATGTGGAAAAAGAAATAAAGATAATACATGGAAAAATTGAAAGATTGGAGTCTAACAACTTAAAATTCACAACCACATCACAAGTATCATAATAATAAGTGTTATTATTTTTGAGAATATTGGACAGAAAACATTAGTATGAGTAAGAGAGTATTAGTAAATGAGCTACATGCACCAGCACGTAAACACTTCAAGCGGCGAAGGGTTATTATGAAAGGCATCGACGATCATTGGCAAGCAGATTTGGTGGAGATGGGGAACTACTCGTCATCAAACAAAGGGTACCGATTTCTTATAACAGTTATTGATACATTTTCCAAGTATGCTTGGGGTGTTGCGCTCAAAACCAAAAATGCTGGAGATGTTACAAGGGCAATGTCATCTTTTTTTAAGTTGGGTCGCATACCTAAAAATTTGCAGACTGATGATGGAAAAGAATTTTTTAATAAGGACTTCAAGGCTTTAATTGATAAACACAACATTAATCACTACTCAACATTCAGCGGTCTAAAAGCCTCTATTGTTGAGCGATTCAATAGAACGGTGAAAGAAATGATGTGGAAAGAGTTCAGTTTCAATGGATCATATCGGTGGATTGAGATTTATAAACAATTATTTTCTGATTACAATACAAAATTACATAGAACTTGGATAAATTATCGAATGAGAAAACTGTTAAACACTTCTACAATCATCTCAAAATATTTAATGAGCAAAATTTCGTATAGGTAATTATGTGTACCCAACTTGACACGAAATTTTTAAAGTAAAACAAATAAAAAATACCAATCCTACCACCTTTGAGACTACAAGTGCTTGACATTCACGGTCTAAAAGCCTCTATTGTTGAGCGATTCAATAGAACGGTGAAAGAAATGATGTGGAAAGAGTTCAGTTTCAATGGATCATATCGGTGGATTGAGATTTATAAACAATTATTTTCTGATTACAATACAAAATTACATAGAACAATTGGAATGGCACCCATTGAAGTAAATTCATCGAATGAGAAGGAACTGTTAAACACTGTCTACAATCATCTCAAAATATTTAATGGAGCAAAATTTCGTATAGGTAATTATGTGCGCATTAGCAAGTATAAACATATTTCGAAAAGGGGTATACGCCCAACTGGACAACGGAAATTTTTAAAGTAAAACAAATAAAAAATACCAATCCTACCACCTACCTATTGGAGGACTATCAAGGTGCATCTGTCAAAGGTGGATTCTATGAAGAAGAGTTAAAAAAGAAACGCTTTCCCAACACATACCTGGTTGAAAAGATTATAAAAAGAAAGGCCAATCAAGTATTTGTTAAATGGTTGGGATTCCCCAACGAACACAACTCTTGGATAAATACAAAAGATATTCTATAAATTTCAATTTATTGTGAAATAAAAATAAAGTTTTTCATTTAAATCGTTCATATTTTTGGGTTGAGGAAGTGTATTTTTCTTCCTCCTTTTATCAGAGCTTGTTCCTTTAGATGGATTGTGGGGGACCTGATACTGTCGCTCCTTGGCTTTATCCCTATCTCCCGTTAAAAGCCGCTGTGAATCATCCATAGTTTTTGATTTTATAAACAAAGAAAATCTAAAAAGCGTGTGATGCCGGCGGTGGTTAAAATGCGAATGTGGCAATGATCTGAAACGATCTCCCTTCACTCTTCCCGGCTTCAAATAAATATATCAATACATATACAGATGAATGATTTTATTGAATCAAAAAGCAAGTATTTAATGTAAAACCCATTCTAAATCAGTTTGCTCCAGGTATAGCTTCCCATCCTGTCTTTTGATGACTTGATAGCCGCCATCCGAAAAAGCCGCTATTGTCGAGTTTCGCATGGTATTGTACCTGTGAGGTAGGTACAACACATGTTCCTTAAGTTCTAAGGCAATGGACTCCCCGAACTTTGTTGTTTTACGACTCCCGCTTAGGATGGGATATCCGCGACCGACGATCATAGAGCTTTGTGAAAGCAAAGCCTTTTGACTTTTACTGTTGAAGTCAGCGATAACGTCTGCTCTCTCTGCACTCAGGAGAAGCACATGATCCTGAACTTCAACTGTTGGAACGTCTGAATATGATTGTGATTCCATTGTTCTAAACTGAATGATGGCTCAAGTCCAGATAAAAGCCTATTTTATAGCAGTTCAAATTGTTTACAATTTGTTGGATTTTGTTTGTTTTGCGCTCCTTTTTTCTCTTTGCTTAGAGAATGCTCAAGTCCAGATGAAAGCTTATTTTATAGCAGTTTGAATTGTTTACAATTGGTTGGGTTTTGTTTGATTTGCGTTCCTTTTTTATACCCTTGCAGAGGGTATATTAAAATTGTCACGATGTTTGTAACGCATAGAAAGAAGCATTTCCGACCACATAAAGTATATATATTCTTGATCAGCATGACGAGCTGAGTTCATTTCCGTCTGTCCGTCCGTCCGTCCGTCCGTCCGTCCGTCTGTCCGTCTGTCCGTCTGTTTCTATGCTATCTCCTCCCTCAGTTTTAAAGCTATCTTGACCAAACTTTTCAAAAAGTCTTTAAATACAAATACGCTGCACATTTGTCGGAATCGGCCGGATCGGATGACTATATCATATAGCTGCCATAGGAACGATCGGTCCAAAAACTAGTTCTAGCGAGAAAAACTTTTTTGTTTTCCATCGTAGCGTCACCAATCGTGGTATATATTAGTTTTATATGCTTTTACATAATTCTGGAAAAATTTATCAAAATCGGATGACTATAGCATATAGCTGCCATATAAACGGTCGGCCCTAAAACTATTTCTAGTGAGAAAAACTTTTTTGTTTTCCATCGTAGCGTTACCAATCGTGGTATGTATTAGTTTTATATGCTTCCACATAATTTTAAAAAAATTGATCAAAATCGGATGTCTATAGCATATAGCTGCCATATAAACGGTCGGTCCAAAAACTAGTTCTAGTGGGAAAAACTTTTTTGTTCTCCATCGTAGCATCACCAATCTTGGCATACATTAGTTTCATATACTTCCACACAATTCTGCAAAAATTGATCGAAATCGGATGACTATAGCAGCCATAGGAACGATCGGTCTAAAAACAAATTCTAGTGAGAAAAACTTTTTTTGTTATTAATGGTTGCGGTTTCGAAAACTGCAAGGGTATTTAAAACATCGGCGTAGCCGATGTTAGCCTTCTATTTTTCTCTTTGCTTAGAGAATCATATATATTTTTTGATTAAGATCAGCAACAAATCCAACAGCAAAAATCCAATCACCTAAATTTTTGAATAAAGTTAGAAAAAATGCATACTTGCTATACGGCACTAATTTTATAATAAAACATATACGAGTGTGATTTTTTTTTTTAAATTTATTTATTTATTTATTTTTTTTTTTTGTTTATATCAATTTCTTAAAAGTAATTTTTTACATTAGAAGTACTATGACTAGTTACAATTTATAATACCTCATCAATTTCCATTTCGTTATGCAATCTTTCTAGCTCTAGAGTAGTGAGTGTCATATCAGTATTTGTCTCAATCATAGTTCTTCTGTTCTGATGGATTTCCTCAATCTTCCTCTTTCTATTCTCACGCGCTTCCTTAATTTTATAGTGACCCCAAGCATATGTACTTATCTTATTAATCCTAATCTTTCTTTTGTCATCATTGCTACTCAGGGTAATTTTGCGTAATTTTTCAGAGTACAATTCATGTAGCTTTGATCTGAAAACTATCATGCTATCTGTCAATGTTCTATTCTTGAAAAGGCATTCCTTATAGCTATTCAAATTAAGCTTTTGCAGGGCTGCTTTTTTCACTCCCTTGGATTTTTTGATGCACCCACCACCATCTAAGAGAAGAGAATACATTTTAGGTCTTAGACCCACAAACTCTAACATTTGTTTTCCATTGTTCTCATCCTTCATCATTCCCAACACTTTTTTGTTACACCTTTTGATCTTGAATTTTTCAGTCAACTCCTCAGGGTACTCTGAAGTATCAAATCACATTTCTACGTATTCGCGAATGTCAGCAAAGAAATCATCAGTTTCGATTGAATATATGAATGAGTCTGTATCCATATAATTTAATGAAAGGTTATTTTGAAATTTGGGTTGCATGTACTCATAATGAAAATCATACATTAACCATTTGGACAATTCCAAAACTATAAATCCCAAATACATTGGTTTGTTATACACATTATGCAACTGTTTCAATTGAATGGCATACATGTCTTCGGCAAATCTCGCCGAGCTGTGAAAATTGGACTTTGCGTTTAGTGCGCCTGCTCCGAGATGATTTCTATTTGTTGTCTCCCATGACGTTACTAATTTTATATTTTTTCGCTTCTCAACATTTTCCATGGTTTTGCCATAGACAGCATTGTTCAACAGTTTGAAAAAGTCTTTCTCGAATTTATTTTTCGCTTCTGTTCTATGCTTAGTGTTGAGATCAATATATGATTTTAACCAAGGCGACTGCTTGAAACGTAAAACACGATAAATCTTTGACAGCGTCAAACCATGAGCAATACACTGCTGTAGATTTCTGTAGTGTATTGGATACTTGACTTTATCCCTAAGGTCAGAGATAAGTTTTTCAACCTTTGCGTCTTTGGTGGGCTTCTGGTTGCTGGGGCAAAAGGGCAGGTCATTGTGCTTGTCATGTTGACATTCTGGATATATCAAATCAACCTCAAGAATGTAACCGAATTCAGAGTCATGAGAGATAGAGGGGAAATCAAGTTCATTAATTTCATCATATGTCAACCACTGGAAAAAGCCATATGGGAGATACTGAGACATTGCCCATCCATATATTCGCATCCAAATACATTAAAAATTCGGAGGGTTTCGTGGGATCATAATCATTCATGTACTTGTGATTGGCTTTTGAGTACCTTTTACAACACTGAACTAAATCACCCCGAATTCCTCTTTGGATGAACTTGTACATATCGATATCTGTAAGCAATTCCAAATCAATTTTAGTGGTTACTAACATTGCATCCCAAGCTAAGCCTGGAGATGTATAATAATGAGCAGGGTCTAGTGAATAAATTTTCTTACAAATTGTTCGGAAATTTTCAAAAACATCTGCCAGCAAAAGCACATCAGTCTTGAGGTATATTTCCATATACTCTTCTAAATTTTTGCACTTGAAAGCGTTCCACACATTTTTAGCGTGAGCATAATTTTCAACGGTACATTCCTCGTTAGTTAATCTATTATAGAATTTTTCTCTTGGAGGGAGAGAAATTTCTTTTAATCGTTCTGGGGAGTCTATATATTCATATGGAAAAATTCCCTTCTTGCGTACAAGATTGAACTGCAAATCATCTGTGAAATACTTTCTGATTATCTGTAAGTTTTCATCTTTCAAGTTGGAACTCAAATTGTCTAAGCTAGCAGCCATAAATCGAAACGAATCTAAAAATCGCATTTCCAAATTAATATTATGACTCTCAATTTGTATATATTTCGACATGGAAATATACAATTCTTTGTTGAGTGGTAGAACTTTAATTTCTCCATCGATCTTGGATAACTCTCTAACAAACAAATGAGCATCGTAATGAGAAAAATTGTGAAAAAACACAGGAACAAAAGGTGCAGTTTTGAAGTTAATGTTACAAGCTGTATGAGCAGGCACTCTAAATTTCCCAGTTAAATGACAATGATCTCTTACACGATCAGAGTTTAAGGCTTTTCCACAAATATGACAATTTACCGAATTTTAATAATCATCCATGTCTTCAAGAGTCAAAGTCCTTGGCTGAATAATTGCAAGGTACTTGATGTAAATTTCATTAATATCTCTTATCAAGGAAGTCAAAAATTTAAGACCAGCATCTTTTCCAGTTTCCATTACAAATTTATCTAGTGTGGAATCGAAAGAACACTTTATGAAATATGAGTAGGCTATGGGAACGTGATGGTTTAAAATCTCCAATTTTTCGCTTACTTTAAGATTTTCTGGTGTAAGCATACACTCAAAATCAGCATATACCGCAAATGGTACATCTAAGGAATGTGAAAAATTCTTAAATTTAAGACTCGCCTTATCCGCTGCAGAAAGTGTAGTAACCAGCTTGCCACAATGCTCCTTATGTCGTAGATGTAAGCTCTCATCTTTTGAATAGTTTAGACACAGGTTGCAGAAAAAAAGTTTATTGCCGTTTTTTGTGAGTTGTGTGTGAACAAGTCTAAAAACGAAAAATAATAAATAAATCAATATAGTTTATATTTATGAAATAACAAATTAATTTCGATAGCGTAAGGAATATTGTTATAAAGTATTCGGAACGTTATATTGTACTTACGCTGACAAATTTTTGATCCAAGCAATATGGGTGCGTTCATTCTGTTCCAAGAGAATTAGATTGATGTGTGTTTGTCGTTCATGTTGAGTAATATATAACGGACCAATCACCTGCTTAGCTTCCTCATCATAGCCAAACACATTCACACTGATGAGCGGATTCTGGGCTTCGAAAATTTTAATCTGCTTTAGGGGTATGGGGAAATCCAAGTTTTCAAAGTTGAGTGTCATTTCCGCATTAATTTCGATGGTTGAATCCTCAATCTCATTCACATTGTAGCTGTTGCATCTGTCAGAATTACAAGTTGACGGTTTAAGGGCTGATATAATTGCCCATTTAAAACAAAACTGATCATTGTTTCTAACGTTAATGATCGTGTTTTGATGTAACTTGAACCCTTCAGCGGAGAGTACTTGTTAATGTTCATCTTAAGACGCATTATTTTCAGAAGGGTCCATCCACTGTCTTTCTCTTGGAATTCATCCATTTTTGTTCTGATAACCGCCGAATGTTCGGTGAACAGTTGCTGAACATCTGTTGACAACAATAAAACCGTCATCTCGGTTTGGTGTGATTTTACTTCCAGGATCAGTTCTTCGTCATCCTTCATCTTCATGTATTCCCCAAATAGCTCGAAATTTACTTTGCACGCGTCATGTATATCCAGAATTTTTGTAATAATTGGAATACAGGCAGCCCCAGCTTCCTTCAAAAACTCCTCAGGGATTATTACGTCTTTACTAGAATTCTCGAACGAATAACCGTTTAACCGATTTTTAAAGCCGCTCGAAGTCAGCTTTACTTTCGAATTACTTGCGTTTATCGGTATAAACGCACGAACTTTATGGTTATTAGACCGTAAATGATAATGCCACTGCTTACGATTTATATTTTCGTTGCAGGTGGTACAAAATACGGATACGTTAACACTATTGCTTGTGGAGGCCATTTCGGTTTTGATTTTCTTGAACTTCAAAGTTAAACTAAAAGTCTTTGGATTCCATAATGCTTAGTTTTACAGAAAACATACACTCACACACACACAGAAATAAAACTCTGAGTTCAGATTTCTAATATATTATTCTCTCTCTTTCTCACTCTTTGTATACAAAATGTCTTCACACGCCCATTCTCTCAAATTTGCTAAGCTTGCAATCTTCTTCATTCTTCTTACAGCTGCACATCCAGCCTCTATAAACAATTACAGAGCCCTCACCCCAACCTCATACAAATCCAAGTAATCGAAGATCAGAAAAATCAAAGTTTGTCACAGAACTCTTTAACAATAACAAAATTCGCTTTTACGCATCCGCAAAAGCCCACAAACAATGACTCAACCTATCCCTGCCCTTGAAATCAATCAATGAAATGCAAACAATAATTCAAGGGCAAGCCACTTGCGCAGTTGCATCTTCTGCCCCAGTTGCATTACTGCTCATTTTACCCGCTGCAGATCGCCCTCCCTCCACAGTTCACCACTCCTACCCCCTATTTTCCACCCCCCAGTGCAAATCCCCACCCACCCACAATCAGTCCGTTCAAGCCGTTCAAGGTCAAGTGATCTTGAAAACAAAAAACATACACACACACACACACAAAGAAACTAGATCCAAGTCGCTGGGACCGCTGCAGATCGCCCCCACCCCTCCACCGCCACCACCACAGATCACCGCTCCTGTTCCCCCCACCCTTCTGACCAAAAAATTCGAAAAAAAAAAAAAAAAAAAAAAAATTCCCGCCATACAACGCAAAATTAAAAATTCAAAAAAACGTTGAAAATTCAAAAAAGCCCTCCAACCATGGATGGAAAACACCAAAAAAAATCAGAATTCAAATTTCCCGCCACATCAATAGGGATGGAAACACACCAAAAGACAACAATTCAAATTTCCCGCCATCAAAAAATCACTAATTAGTGTGATCATACACCAAAATTAAAAATCCCACACAAATTCAAACTTCGCGCCATTACAATAGGGAAGGGAAAACCTTAAAAATTCACAAATTCAAACTTCGCGCCATTTATCAGAGGTGGGAAAACACTAAAACGATCAAAATTTAAATTTTGCGCCCAACTATCGGCCAAAATTAAAAAAAACACCCACAATTTAAATTTAACGGGCAAAAAAACAGTGTGACCAAACACCCAAATTCAAACAATCCCTAATTAGTGTGACCATGTCGCAAAACCATAAAATACCAAATATAAAAACACAAAAATTAGTGTGACCGTATTCCTCAAAGCCATAGGTCAAAGGTCAATTGATTCAGTACATACATTCCCCTACTACTGAAACTGCCTTAGATCGCACTCAGGACGATCCCAGGACTATGCCAAATTTGTGCGAAATACCCTGAAAGACTATGTTGTGTCCGAAGATGGAGGCGTTCCTTGGCAAAATGACGCAGTATACGCATAACACATTAAATAATATAAAATATGTTAAGATTGTATTAAATTATATTAAAAAAAAAATTAAATTGTGTTTCATTACATTATATGTATCTTAAATTAAAAAGTAGAAAAAAAACTATATTAAATATCTTAAATTAAATAGACAACCAAATAATCAATTTAATTTATCATTGTGCCTTTTGGCAATCTGCAAGAGAAGCGAAGTGACCTCCAACTGGACGTCTGGAATGACCTCATCCGACATTTTCCTTATTATCGTGTCCCAAAAAAATGCATTTCCTCATGCTTGAGCTCCTTCTGCTTGATTTGATTCTCAGCAATTTTGGTTGTCTGTGAAACCAAGCTCTCTATGGCACACGACATCCTTTCGGCTGCTGGTGTGCTTCGTACCTCGGTCTTCCTCGGCGTGCGTGTTTTCTTCTGAAATTAGGTTTAATTGTAAGAAAAACCCAGCAATTTTCTGTTTATAACTTACATATTGGTAAGCCGACTCCGACTCAACATCAACAGCAGTCGAACGTGACGAACCAGCTGCCCCATCTTCGTCAATATTGAACACCTCGTCAACGGAGAGCGACAGGTCAAAATTTATGTCAGTTGTGCTTGGTTCACTTGGCACGTGCTCCGAAAATAGCGTTCTGCAAGGAATAAGACATAAGTGGTTGAATCATTTAAGCTCATAAAAAACTTACAACCGCATTGTTGATGTGTTCGGCAGAAAAGACATAGCGGCCGCGAACTCCCAATCAACGTCCCCAACTTCTGCGAAAGAAGGTGAATCCAGGTGGACGCCACCTGCGCTGCCCGTCTTAAGGTTGCTGTCCTTCAGCGCTAGCCAAGCACCCTTGCATTCCGTCACTTTAAAAATATATCCAATTTAAATTAATTGTTCCGGTTATTGTGCCGTTACTTACCACTTTTGCCAAGCTCCTCACTAATCCACAACCAGGCCGAGGAGACCGCGTTGGAATCAGAGTGTTTTTTTTAGACAAATCCCAAATCTCGCTCTTGAATTCGACGGCATTAATAAGTTTGTACTTATCCTCGTTAGTAAATACCATAAGGCGGCGCTTTCTGGCCGAATCTTTTTTTGGTGCGCTCATTTTCAATTAAATCTTCTTCTTCTTACTCAATTTCCACACACAAATATCGTTTCGCATCGTTCTTTACATACGTCACCGCGAAATGAAACGATAACCGTATGTTAATCGCTACGTGATTGCTAACAGATCGTTATGGCAATACGTAGTCTTTTTTCGCGCGGAGTGGACACTCAATATGGAATGGTAACGCTAAAAAATTCCGCAGCTGTTTTTTTTATATGGAGTTTTTCATTTCGCGGCCGTTTCGCGTCGAGTGAGGCTCCAAAATTTCGAAAAGCTTTCCGAAGCAAGTGTAGCTCATGTGAAAGTTTTCGATGAAGACATCAGGATTTTGGATCATGTTCTGAAACAACAAGAAAAATTATCAATTAAAATTCAAAGGTAATACAACTTACATCTTTGACAAATCGACCCTTTTCACTTCTCTCGAGCAGATATGGATTGAACCAGTGTCTGTGCTTTCTCTTTTTTTTTGCTGCTCCTCTTCCTCCAGAAAGGTGGCGGCCAGCTTCGCCACATTTAGGTTCAACAATAAAAGTTCGCTTCAAAAAAACATTATTAAAAAACATGAATGTGTACTAACATACTGTATCCATCCTACACTTTGTTTTAAAATCGCAATTTTATATTATTTTGTTTAGAAACGGCTTTTAACTTTTGAGTGCAAAATTACAGCGCGTTAACAGCACAATGTTACTTCTTATCGTTTATCGATTGAAAAAATCGGTTATAAAGTTAATAACAGCAGTTTAACAGAGTCTGTTAAGTATCTGCGAAATATCAACTTTTTCGCGTAGAAATTTCCGCGTCGAGTGGTCATAGGGCTGAAAAATAAATTTTTTTTTTTAATTCTTCTTCATGCCTATGCAATATATGAGTAGGTCTTATAATCTAAGGGCAAAAATGTCTTATGAAAAATAAATTTTTTTTTAAATTTCTTTTACATTCGTATGCAATATATTGGTAAGTCTAACATCCCTAGACACAAATTTCTTATGAAAAATTAAATTTTTTTCAAATTTCTTCTACGTGCGTATGCAATATATGGGTAAGTCTGATATCCCTATAGAAAAAATTTCTTATGAAAAATTAAATTTTTTTTTAAATTTCTTCTACATGCTATCACGTGATCTTGAGCGGGATTTCAAAGTCTCCATGGTAGGGGATATTATAAACACACAAGCAGCTCGGTACTTGGATAAGGTCGCGTGCCACCCAAACAATCTGGCAAGGGCGTTGCTAAGAAGGAGGAGGATCACCGGGATTCGAGCCAGGAGAAGACTGCTTCGCTTACACGCCACTGACTTAGCCAGTCGCAGGATTTGATCACCACCCACATAGTAAACAACAACAAAATTACATAAAACACACTTAAACTTAGTTAAATAAGCTATTTGTTAAAAACCCTACAAGTAGCAACACACATTATTTTCTTACCATAACCATAACACAAAATTAATTAAATTTTACACTTTACTACATTATAAGTTACTTAAAAGTAACAGTAAAATGTAAAAAATTTTGTATTAGGGTTACACTATTTAAAAATCAAAATAATAAAAAAGACTAGTCCACAAAAAAATCTACATGCTATGCAATATATGGGTAAGTCTGATATCCCTAGAGCGAAAATTTCTTATAAAAAATGATTTATTTTTTAAATTTCTTCTACATGCGTATTCAAAATATGGGTAAGTCTGATATCCCTGGACAAAAATTTCTAATGAAAAATTAAATTTTGTTTAATTTCTTCTACATATGCTTGTAAATAAATCAAATTCTTTGATGAATCAAGTAGCCTCTTCACAGTTCCTATACAAATTTGGGGTAAGAATCTAGTTGGCATCTCATAAAATGAAATACATGTATTTTGATTGAGAAGGCTGTAACTTCGCCAAATGAACTGGTACAAATGCAAAAAAAATTCACATAATTAGCAGGGCTGCAAACCGGTCCGGAACCGAACCCTTCGGAACCGGTTCGGTTCAGGTTCTGGTGATGCCTGAACCGAACCGGGAACCGAACCCCATTGAAAATAATCACGAGAACACGAACCCGAACCTAACCCAGATTTCTAATTGATGGGGTTCGGTTCTAAAAAAATTGCAAGCACAGAATTTATTTTTGCAATTTGATGATAAAAAATATTTTATAATGATGAACAAAAATGTATCCATTCTTATGCCCATGTATGGACGGCGACACTCTTCCCGTCCGCAACAAAAGACTGGACAAAATAACACAACCTCAAGCAAGGGAATTCAATTTGCATCCGAAACCGTATTTCTGGGTATTATTTTGTTCGTACGGAGATGCAACGGCACGGTGAATACAAGTAAAAGTTGTACGTCATTTCATTTTCTTCATTTTTTTACACAAGTCACAATTTAAATACTTTTAGCATTTCACTCTCACAATATGCCAGTCAAAGCCGTGCTGTGGCGGTCCCATTCCTAGAAAAAAATACCTCTGACTGGAATTCGCGGAAATGTATAAACGTGTTCGGGCCACACTATAAGTTAGGGATGAGACAGATTAAGTCACTGTCACTGGCAATCATCAAATCACAGTGACGGCATATAAAAAGCAACAGTGTGATTTGGTGACTACAAGTCACTGTGACTTAATCACATATGGCCCATCACAGTTACTAAATCACGGGTACGCCGATAAAGGTCATCTCTTATTTAAAGCCAAAAGTTGCCGTGTTTTTTGCAGGTTTCATAGCCACAAAAAGCACATCAGTTTCAGGAATCCCACTAAAGAGAATCGACTTTCGCTGAAAGTGCAAGTTGGCAGTATCGCTGAACTCTTCTAAACATACATACAATGTCTGATTGTCTATTCAATCTAGACAGATCATTTATGTGATTGACAGCCAAAAACTGCAGCAGTTTATAAGGCATCTCTTCTTCAAACTCTATTAAATTATTTATTATGTACATAAATATATAAAATGCAATCCGGAACCCGAACCCGAACCGGAACCTCGGTTCTCAATTTAAAGGGAACCGGTTGTGGAACCGAACCCCAAGCGTGGGGTAAGGGTTCGAACCCCGAACCGAACCCCAGTCTAAATTGGAGGGGTTTGCAGCCCTGATAATTAGAATAGATGTTGGGCTATATGCTGAAATGGATAAAATAGAAATCCAACAACCGTTCTAGCTTAAGGGAGACGATTTATTTTGTAAAAAATTCCATAAATCGCGAAACGTCTGACTTCAGAGTCCAATTCGGACCCTTTTGCATGATCGAATTTTGGGCGTTTGATTTTTTACAGAAGCATTGATATGTGCTCTTTCGAATAGGCCAGATAAATTAAGAAAAACATGTCTATTGTGGGCACAAGAAATTCGAAAGGGCCAAATTTACAATAAATCCGTTTTTCCGTCATATCGTGGAAACAAGAGCTGATGGAACAAAACCGATGATGCAGGTTTGTTCAGTGCACTTCATTCTTATATAATCAGTTTTAGATAGGGCTGCACCAAAAACACTGTTGCCCTGTGTTATCGGTGATGTAGACTCTTCTGAAGTCCTGAACTCATCGATCGCCTTAATTTCTCTGTTCCTTCTAGACCAACTAGAAACTATTTGCCTTTAATCTTGTCTAGATGCACAACTGACTATGCCCAGCACAACCGTTTTCGGGATTTATGTCAAAATTATGATTTTTAGCACATGCTCTTATCAGAACTCTTTCTCTTTTCCATAAAGTCATCTCTTTTTACTTATCTAAGGCAAAATCACTGACCACATCCACCAGAAACAACGGCCTAGCTTGCCGGACCGGCTTATAAGTATTCCCCCAACGGGTCAGAGATTTTCCGGATGACTTAATTCATCTTTATTTTAGCTTATTTTTATTACATATAATTTAATTTTTGTTTGTTTTTTTTCTTATTTCTTTTTATTATTATTTTTGTTCATTTTATATTATAGTTTTTTAAATGTTTGTATTCGCCGCGGAGTTGCGCGGAGTTGTTCATCTGATCGGAAAACGATGTAGGGCGTGTGGATAAATAATGAATAGTAGAATATATGTCTAGAATTTATCTCCAAAATTGTGGGAGTTGTTACTTTGTTTTTAATCTGAGGTGAATGCGGGGGCGTGGCAAAAATTAAAAATTAACTTGATCAGCCCGCACACCCAAAAAAATTCGTATCAATATTAATTTGATAAGCGTTGTCTCAAATTGAAACTACAACCAGTATATTAATTTTTTGGTAGTAGTAGTAGTAGTAAGTTTATTGGGCTTATTGTAGGCTTGGCAATATGCCGTCAGCCTAAAGCCATTTCTATCGGTAATATTATTACAAAGTTTTTTGTTTTTTTTTTTTCCTTAATACATAGTTTCAATTTTACATCTATGTATACATTTGAATTTAACATTTAACAATTATTAACACAGTAAAGGCAACATAAGAAATTTAACAAATAGTTTACATTAAAAGTTTTCTAAAATTATGTTTTGTCTATATTTAAGGGCTCGGCTTATAAAAGACGCGAGTCCTACCCAGTTGCTGCCGTTCAGTAGAGTACGACATTCCTCTTCAGTAAGCCATGGTTTGCCAAGAATGCCTGTCCTGATTTCCTTAAGAATAGGGCATCTGGCCAAAAAATGCTCTACATCCTCACGTTCTCGCATATTGCATAAATTGCACATCATGTCGATATTCTGATGGTGCGGTCTGTAGTTTAGACTTAGCATTTCGACTCGCGACTTGAAAATATTCGATATAATCAATGGGCCAAATCTATTTTGGAAGTAATTATTTTCTGCCATATTGTAGCTAAGCTTTAAGTATGAGTTTCTCCAAGCGCTCCGTCTTGCTTCATCTTCCCACCTCTGCCGCATTGTGCTCTCTAAGCTTCTGGTAATCTCGCAATGTTGAATTTCCCATTGGCTACGGTCTTCAAGTGTTAGCACCACGTTATACTCTTGTGCCAGGCTTTTCCACTGCTGAAAACATTGTGTTTCTGTAGCGAGCAAGTACTTTGCAATGATTTTTGGATATCTATGGTCATGCATGTCAAGTATCTTTTTAATGTAGCTGAAGTGGAGTTGCAGCGTATACACAAATAGTGGAGGCAGGCCAGTTTCCAGATGTATTGCATAATTGGGCGTATTTTGTGGCAGGTAGAATATCCGTTTTATAAAATACCTCTGGCTCCGTTCCACATCTTCATAAGAACCGCACCCCCATACTTGGGCAGCATAGCACGTGATTGCTCTAGCTGTAGCTTGGTACATTTTGTATTTCGTGCTAGGTTCTACATACTGGCGCTTCAAAAAGGAGTTCCATGTACTTCCAATTGCTGACCGTGAGTCTTTTAATTTGAAAGCCGAGTGCTTATCGAAACTCATGTCGCCAGTTAGGATGACTCCCAAGTACTTGTATGACTTAACAACCTCGAGTTGTGCGCCATCAAGGTTCCACGTTTCAGAGCGCGCTGGTCTTCCTCTGTTATTTTTTACTATAAGCACTTTTGACTTCTCACAGTTGGTTTTAAGGTTCCATTTTGTGCAGTAATCATGTGTGGCATCTATCATCTGTTGCAAAATTACAGGACTTTCCGCGAGCATGACCATGTCGTCCGCATACATTAAAACTTTGAAGATATCTGCCCCCAGTTTGACTCCTCCGGGAAGTTCTGCAGCGATGTCATCTACAAAAAGTGCGAAAAGTAGCGGACTGAGTAGACATCTTTGTTTGACGCCTTGGTTTGTTTGGAATTCTTCGGATAAAGTACATCCATCCCACACTGTAGTCGTGTTGTTATTGTACAGTCCGCGCAGCATGTTTATCATTTTAATTGAGATACCTGTTTTTCCCAGTTTCCAGAACAGCTGGGCTCTGTTTATGGTATCGAAAGCAGCTCTAAAATCAATAAAGAATAAATAGATCTTCTTTCCTTTTTGTTGATATTCCTTAGCAAGCGAAGTGAGGACAAAGATACTACCCACCGTCGAGTATCCTTCCCTGAATCCCATCTGATTTTCACTGAGCAGTTTATTGCGGTTTATGAAGTTCGTGAGTCGAGTGAGTAGCATTGAAGCAAAAACTTTCATTGTGGCTTTCAGGAAAGAGATTCGTCTGTAGTTTTGAGCTGCGTTCGGGCAGCCACTTTTATATATCGGATACAGAATGCTTGTTAGAAAGCTAGGTGGAACGTGCGCAGTTTCATAGACCCTGTTGAGTGCGTCTTTTAAAAACTCTATAAGTGTTGGCGAGGCGTTTGACAGAAATTTAGCTGGTATGCGGTCCGTACCCGGTGCTTTATTGGGCTTGCTCTTTTTGAGAGCACTGATGACTTCTAGCGTATCAAACTCTCGGTCTAGCTCTTCTACCATATTGCTTGGGATCTCTAAGTTTATTAGGTGACTTTGAGTTTCAGTGGAGAGGAGGCTGCAAAAGTGCCGTGCAAGTTCCGTTGATTCGACGCCAATACATTTCCTCATACTGCTGTTATTTAGTTTTCTAACCATTGACCAAAACGATTTTCCATCCGCTTCCATTCCTCTATAGTATTGCAGTCTTTTTACCTTACATAAGGACTTATACGAGGCATTAACATTTTTATAAGTGTCTTTGTCGTCTGGCGCATTTGTGCATCTAGCCTGTTTGAGCGAGCAAATAGATTTTCTTCTGGCTTTATCACAATCTTCATCAAACTATGGCTGCTTCCATTTTGATGTTGTCGGTCTTTGCATAAACTTCGCCGCCAACGTATACATGTAAGGTCCTCGATCTCTAATAGTTGCTGATTAGGTATTAGCTTTTCCAGTTCCAAATCAAGTCTAGCTCTATACTCATGCGCTCTGCCTTGAATCCACCTTAATTTTGGTAACAATTCGTTCTTACTTTCTATTGTACTTTGAGCTACGCAGAGTTTAAGATCCACTATAAGAGGCATATGATCCGAAAAGTGTTCCGTTTCTATTTTCATATCTACCACATAGCTATGATACGAACCTTGGATCAGACAATAGTCTATTGTTGAGGTTGATTGTCCCCGCAAAAATGTGTAGAGTCCTTCTGCGTCGCTTTGGGTTATACCGTTAATTATAGAAAATCGGAAGTCTTCACCAAGTTCTGTAATCTTTTTTTCTTTGCTATCAATTACTTTGTCAATGGCTTTCCTTGGGACGTTTGCATATTTTTCAAAAACATTTGGCTCTGGAATCTCGACCTGTAAGTCCCCCGTTCGTACATTTAAGTCTCCTATGATCATTAAATTGTAAGTGTTGGACTCGTTCAGGATATTGTAGAGGCTTTCGTAGTCGGCAGTCCAATTATTACAGTTAAGATAACAGGGCAGGATAAAGAGCTTTTCATTTGGGCGAGCGATCTCGATAGCAAATTGTTCTCCCATTCTTATGTATTTGCATAGGTGTTTAAGATTCTTTTTTATTCCATACAGTAGTCACCCACTTGCTCGGCCTCTTCCACTAGTTCTTGTCGCCATTTGCCATTTGATGCTGTAGTCCGAAAAATATGGCTCAAAAAGCTCCTCGTTTTTCTCAGCAAATGTCTCGTACAGTATGAAGATGTCGTGCTGGTTTATTAAGTTAAAGAAATTTTTCAGGATCAATTTGCTAAATAGTCCGGCTACGTTGTATAACATTATTTTCAGATTTGCAGTACTATTATTGTTTAAATTTACACTGCTCACCCTGTGGTTACTTATATGAGTATTAATAGTGGTTTCTTGCTGGTGTTATTCGAATATTGTTTTACTTAATCTACTCTTATGTTGCTTAAACCTATTTGGTTTTTTTCTAGTAGATTTTCTGCAAGTTTGCTATAGGAAATGTCCTCTATTTTAATAGTGGGATATATTTTCTGCATCAACTGGATTCCTTTTATTTTACCGCTTGATAGCTCGTTGTTAGCGTTCCAATAGTACCAGTCATTAGCTATCTTCATAGAGTCATTTTTGACTAGCACCTTAAAATCCTTGTCGAGCTTTTGAAGTTGCATCTTTAGTTGAAGAAGCACGCTTTTGTTCTTCTGTTTTTGCTCTGTCAGGTCTTTCTCCACATATATTTTAGTGCCTACCAATTTTCTGGCATTTCTTAAGGCGTTGTTTGCTTTCTCCATCGTAGCCATTTCGGCAATGAGATTTCTGCATTTAGTCTTTCAGATAATATTCTAACGGCTACGATTCCTGGATATGGTATGCCAAGCTTGCTGATGCATATCTCGGTTACAGCCTCTGTCGGCCCCTTGGCTTTATCTATGCCCCGAAAAATTACATTTTTCCGTTTTGACTGGCTAATGAGTCTTTCCAAGTCCATGTTGTCTTTTTGTCTTTCCGCTCTAATTTGTTCCAATTCGCTTTTAAGTTCACGGTTTTCTGCTTTTATAGCATCTATTTGCGAGGAGAGCTCCTCCAACTGTCCATTCAATCCTTTTACATGCTCTTTTGTAGCCAGATTTACGAGTTTCATATCCAGTGTAGATTCCATAGTGATCTGCATAGCTTCCATTAATTTTTGCATTGTTAATCCTGCTAGTACTTCTCTTTCTTCCATTTGATCTTTCTCTGGAGTCATATCCGTTTTTTTGCGTTTTTTTTAATTTTTTTCGTATCAATATAATTAAAAACGTATCAAATTAATATTAGAAGTGTTAACTTGAACCTATGCCTATGAAATTGTTACGTAAAAGTATCAATTCGAATTTTTAAATCATTGATAAGAAAAATTTAATACCATAAAAAAAACTTTTCTTAGTAAAACACATTTTCCGACCGATCGGTCCTATGCTATAGTCATCCGATTTTGATAATTTTTTTCAAAATTATGTGAAAGCATATAAAACTAATATATACCAAGATTGGGGAATCTACGATAAAAAACAAAAAAGTTTTTCTAATAGAAGTAGTTGTTTGACCGACCGTTTATATGGCAGCTATATGCTATAGTCATCCGATTTTGATACATTTTTTCAGAATGGTGTGGAAATATATAAAACAAATATATACTACGATTGGAGACTCTATAATGGAAATCAAAAAAGTTATTCTCACAACGACTTATTTTTCGACCGCTCGTTCCTATGACAGCTATATGCTATAGTGATCCGATTTGGATACATTTTTCCAGAATTATGTGGAAGCATATAAAACTAACATATACCAAGATTAGTGACGCTACGATAGAAAACAAAAAAGTTTGTCTTAATAGAAGTAGTTTTTTGACCGACAGTTTCGATGGGAGCTATATAATATAGTCATCCGATTTTTATAAATTTTTCCTGTATTATGTGAAAGCATATAAAACTAACATTTACCAAGATCAGTGACGCTACGATGAAAAACAAAAAAGTTTTTCTCACTAGAACTAGTTTTTTAACCGACCGTTTCAATGGCAGCTATATAATATAGTCATCCGATTTTTATAAATTTTTCCTGTATTATGTGAAAGCATATAAAACTAACATTTACCAAGATCAGTGATGCTACGATAGAAAACAAAAAAGTTTTTCTCACTAGAAGTAGTTTTTTGACCGACCGTTTCTATGGGAGCTATATAATACAGTCCTCCGATTTTGATAAATTTTTCCTGTATTATATGAAAGCATATAAAACTTACATATACCAAGATTAGTGGCGCTTCGATGGAATACAAAAAAGTTTTTCTAACTAAAACTTATTTTCCGACCGATCGTTCCTATGACAGCTATATGATATAGTCATCCGATCCGGCCGGTTCCGACATATTAGTTGCGTGCAGTAAAAAGAAGACTCTGTGCGAAATTTCAGCTCGATAGCTTTAAAACTGAGTGACTAGTTTGCGTAGAAATAGACAGACAGACGGATTGACAGACAGACGGACGGACGGACAGACGGAATTCAACTCAGCTCGTCGTCCTGACCATGAATATATATAGTTTATGGGGTCGGAAATGAATATTTCTATGCGTTACAAACTTCTGGGCAAAATTAATATACACTTTTCAAGTGTATAAAAACTTTTCTTAGTTTAACACATTTTCCGACCGATCGGTCCTAAGGCAGCTATATGCTATAGTCATCCGATTTTGATAATTTTTTTCAAAATTATGTGAAAGTATATAAAACTAATATATACCAAGATTGGGGAATCTACGATTAAAAACAAAAAAGTTTTTCTCTTAGAAGTAGTTGTTTGACCGACCGTTTATATGGCAGCTATATGCTATAGTCATCCGATTTTGATACATTTTTTCAGAATGGTGTGGAAATATATAAAACAAATATATACAACGATTGGAGACTCTATGATGGAAATCAAAAAAGTTATTCTCACAACGACTTATTTTTCGACCGATCGTTCCTATGGCAGCTATATGCTATAGTGATCCGATTTGGATACATTTTTCCAGAATTATGTGGAAGCATATAAAAATCAAAAAAGTTTTTCTCACTAGAACTAGTTTTCTGACCGACTGTTTCTATGGCAGCTTTATGATATAGTCATCCGATTTTGATACATTTTTTCAGAATTATGTGGAAGCATATAAAACTAACATATACCAAGATTAGTGGCGCTATGATAAAAAACAAAAAAGTTTTTCTAACTAGAACTATATTTTGGACCGATCGTTCCTATGGCAGCTATATGATATAGTCATCCGATCCAGCCGGTTCCGACATATTAGTTGCGTGCAAGAAAAAGAAGACTCTGTGCAAAATTTCAGCTTGATAGCTTTAAAACTGAGGGACTAGTTCGCGTAGAAACAGACAGACGGACAGACAGACGGACAGACGGAATTGAACTCAGCTCGTCGTCCTGATCCAGAATATATATAGTTTATGGGGTCGGAAATTTTTTTTTATATATTGGTAGTTATTCAATAGCACTTTATTTAGAAAAATAAATTCCAAGAATCGACTTAGAGGATTTAATGAAATCAGTAAAAATATGCCCTGACGTGGCGTTACTCAAAACGGAAGTGGGTTTTGACTCGGATTACAAAATTGCAAAACTCTGCGAATTGAAAAACTCTTTTTGTATGAAACTTTTTTCAGTAGTTTTTAGAATAATATAAGTTTATTTTCCAATTTCTCGTCATTTTTGTATTAGCTTTTTTATATCTGACGTGACTTTACTGACGTTACGTTACTTAAATTTCATTTAGCAATTTTTTATTGAAGAACATTATTCATAAATTATTCAAAGCAACAAAACAATCAATTTTAATTGTAGCTAAAGTTTTGAGAAAAAAATGGAATTGCTTAATCACTTTGAGAGCTGTAAATCGAAAAGACAAAATGCACTGAAAAACTGGCCAAAACGTAAATTTGTACTTTCTAGCCCGATATATCGCTTTCTGAACAAAGGAAAGCTTTAAACTCTTTAATTAAAATTATTTTGCATATTTACTTTTTCTAAATCAAGTAAGAAACAACTTTTAATGAACTTTTAATTTTTCGGTCGTGGTACACTTTTCTGCGGAAATACCCATATCAATAACTGTATCCATAGCCCACCGGGTAGAGCAGCATGTCAGACCCTGACGTTCGCATGCGGGAGACGATGGTTCAAATCCTAGTTTTTATACCCTTACAGAGGGTATATTAAAATTGTCACGATGTTTGTAACGCATAGAAGGAAGCATTTCCGACCACATAAAGTATATATATTCTTGATCAGCATGACGAGCTGAGTTCATTTCCCGCCTGTCTGTCTGTCCGTCTGTCTTGCCTCCTCCGTAAAGCACGTACACTGTCGGTCCGTCTGTCCGTCTGTTTCTAGGACGATCTCAAACTCCTCTCAGCTATAACAAGCTAAATTTTGGACCAAATGTTCTTTGGCAAAAATTGAATTGTCTTTAAATACAAATACGACTGCAAAATACATTTGTCGGAATCGGCGGGACGCATCGATGACTATATCATATAGCACAAAAAAAAAATAAAAATAAGGAACGATCGGTCAAAAGCTATTTTTTACTTTTTCTTTTCCCCCCCTTCCCTTTTTTTTTTTTCTTCTTTTTTTCTTTTCCTTTTTTTTTTTTTTTTTTTTTTTTTTTTTTTTTTCCTTTTTTTTTTTTTCTCCCTTTTTTCTTTTTTTTCCTTTTTTTTTTTCTTTTTTTTTTTTTTTCTTTTCCTTTTTTTTTTTTTTTTTTTTCTTCTTTCCTTCTTTTTTTTTTTTTTTTTTTTTTTTTTTTTTTTTTTTCTTTTTTTTTTTTTTTATTTTCTTTCTTTTTTTTTTTTTTTTTTTTTTTTTTCTTTCCTCCTTTTTTTTTTTTCTTTTTTTTTTTCTTTCCCTTTTTTTTTTTTTCCTCTTGTAAAACTTTTTTGTTTTCTATCGTAGCGTCCACCGTAGCATCACCAATCGTAGTATATATTAGTTTCAAAGGCTTTCACCCAATTCGTGAAAAATTTATCAAAATCGGATGACTATAGCATATAGCTGCCATAGGAACGATCGGTCTAAAAACTAGTTCTAATGAGAAAAACTTTTTTGTTATCAATGGTTGCGCCTTTCAAAAACTGCAAGGGTATTTAAAACATCGGCGTAACCGATGTTAGCCTTCTATTTTTTTTGTTTTTTATACCCGTTACTCGTAGAGTAAAAAGGGTATACTAAGTTCGTGCAAATGTATGTAACAGGCAGAAGGAAGCATCTCCGATCCCATAAAGTATATATATTCTTGATCAGCATCAATAGCCGAGTCGATATAGACATGTCCGTCTGTCTGTCTGTCCGTCTGTCTGTCTGTCTGTATGAACACCTAGATCTCAGAGACTATAAGAGCTAGAGCTACCATTTTTTCAGTGTAGACTTGTATCTTCTGCAGGCAGATCAAGTTTGTTTCAAATTTTTACCACGCCCCCTCCCGCCCATGCAATATGAAAAAACCTCATATCTTCCACAATTTTGAAAATTGAATGTTCGAACCTTCTAGACATATATTTTAATCATCATTACCTATCGATCCGCCATACATCATTTTGCGATCAGATGAACGATAGAAAAGTTCCTCATATCTCCCACAATTTGGGCAACCTTACCCTGAGTAACGGGTATATCGAAGTCGAGCAGGGCCGACTTCAACTTACGCTCCCGTTTTCTTTTGTGTAAATGTCATTTTCATTTCAATTTTTTTTAAATAATCAAAACTAATCTTTGAAAGTAGTCAAATTATTTTTTTTAATAATTTTGAATATTTTATCGTAATTTCAAATAATCCCGATTTTTTCTGATTATTTATAATCGTAATCAATAATCAATCGTTGGAAACTTAAAATAATCGTATTTAAATTGATTATTTTACTTTCAAAAAATAAATAATCTAATTAGTAATAATTATGATTGATAATCATTATTTAACAGCTATGCTTTTAAGCAACTTATAATGTAGTGAAGTGTATAATTGAATTCATTTTTTATGTTATGGTTATGGTAAGAAAAAAATGTGTGTTGCTACTTGTAGGGGTTTTAACAAATTGCTTATTTAACTAAGTTTAAGTGTGTTTTATGTTATTTTGTTTGTTGTTTACTAAGTGGGTGGTGATCAAATCCTGCGACTGGCTAAGTCAGTGGGGTGTAAGCGATGCAGTCTTCTCCTGGCTCAAGTCCCGTTGATCTTCCTCCCACCGAGCTGCTTGTGTCGTGACAAACTTAGATTTTCATTTTCTTCAGTTTACATTTTTTTCACGTATTAAATAAACACATTCACATTTACATTTTCAATCTCTTACATTCGATTACGCAAAAGTTGCAATAACAATTGAGGATTTTGAGTAAAATAAATTAAAAAATAAACGTTAACTGATCCTTGGTTGCTCTTCTTAACATTTTTAGATATTTGTTCCTGTAAGAAAAGTAAGGAATAAGGGAAAATTTTAAATTTATCAAAACAAGAAAGACATTAATTAGATTTCTTAGTGGAGTTTTCTTTTAATGGCAACCGAGTAAAGGTGTAAGTTCTTTAAAAACTTAAAGTTTTTGTATATTATTTATGTATTAATATTCGGTCTCGGTTGACCTTTCTATGGAAATGCCCATATATATGCGCTAATACGGGATACCGGCGTGCAGGAATCAATCAGCACCCGCGTGTCGTACCGCGTGGCGCCGTTATCAATCAGCACGCTGGCTGTCGGCACGACCTTGGGGTTTTTGTGCAGCAGCAGCGTGATCAACGACGGCGACTGGATGCTGGATCTTGGCTGAGTGGCAGGGGATGAGTTCCGGCTTCGGACAGGAGGGGACGTGCTCGGCTTCGGACAGGAGGGGACGAGCCTCGGCTTCGGACAGGAGGGGACGAGCCTCGGCTTAGGACCGGAGTGGACGCTCCGCGGCTCTTCTCATAGTGATGAAGCAGTGTGTGGTGATCGCGCTTGCATATGCGGCACCGATCCCCACTGCGGCAGGAACGACCCGAGTGCTGGTGCGCCAAACAATTGGCGCAGTATCGGTTAATTAGGACGGCCCGCAGCCGCTTCTCTGCGTTGAGCCTAAAAAAACGGCTGCAGTTCCGCAACGGGTGGATGCCTCGACAGACTCGGCATCGGAAGGCACGTCTGTCTTCGTTGGCTTTCGCGTTGTCTCGGGTCATCTTGTTTTTCCTTTTAAAAACTGCGCCGGCGAAACGAAAAAATATCTTTATTAATAATGTGATTAAGAACGTAGTGAACAAACGAGGACATGGAAACTACACTGAACAGGAACGGACACATTTAAGAACTTAGTTGGAGGAAGGAGTGGATTGAAAATAGGAACACATGGATTGAATCCTACTATCTACTGGGAGGAGTATAAGTTTGGCTATCGGGCGTTTTATGATACCGCGTGTGGTGAACACATCAACCACACGGACTTTGCCAACAGCTCCTTCGTGCTGAAGCACACGAACACACACACGTATCCTTTTGTCACACGACATGCTCGCCCAACATAACTCTTCATGTCAAACGGCCCGGTGAAATCTATGCCCGTGTACGTGAACGGCCTTGAAAATGTGCCTCGCTCTGCTGGTAAATTGCCCATTAACTGGGTTTGCAGTTTTCTTTTGTGGACTACGCAGATCTTGCACGCATTTAAGATCGCTTTAACCATATGAAAAATAATGTCTAATCTTCAATAAGTCCGGAACAGAACGACTGTATGCTGCGTGTTGGTTTTTATTACTGACTAGTTATTTTCTTAGATCTAACAATGTGTGATAGGTGTGTATGTGTAACTGCTATGCTAATAACAGCGGTATGTTAGATGATTACATATTCAAAGCAAAGATAATAAAACATATGATTTGAGACGTTATAGTTCAAAAAGTAATTTAATTTTCTACAAACCATATTTTGCAGTCTCGGAATCCAATATTTCGATCGAATAAGACGAACAATTAATTACTTCCCACCATGTAGTGCTATACGATGAGTGAATTGCACTAGAAGTCGGGACAGAGGACTATCGTAGGAAAGCAGGATTGGATGGCGTTCATCATAGCTTAAGGAACCGGATGCTCTTATTCGACCGCATGCTCTGAACACACCGTGGGAGTCTAGGAAAGGATTGAGATTACGTATTCCACTAGATACCGGAATACTTTTCTTTGACGAAAGGCATTTACATTCATCCGGATACCCTTTTCGCTGGACACATGTGACAAGGAGAAGTAAAGCCTGAGAGATTTCCTCGCTGCTGAGCTCCTTATGGATTGGAACTTAAGGAAACGTCGTACGTAACTTAAAACGCGTAATGCCCTTCCCATATCAGAGAATCGAGCCAGGAAATCGTCAGAGGAGGAAGAAATTGCTGCCATGTGAACCTTCACTTTGCGTTTTTCCAGATCAGACTCCTCGCCAATGTCACCTTGAGAGGGCCACTCCTCTCGCGGGGCTTTTAGCAAGGACCAGACTTGCCACCACGGGCGGTTGTCCATTAACTCCTTGGACGAGACAACTCTACTAGCTAAGTCAGCCGGGTTTTCCTCTGAGCGCAAATGGCGCCAGTTGCTTATGCGGGTGGCGTGGGAGATCTTTGTCACTCTGTTGGCTACAAAGATTACCCGGCTCGAAGGACCAAAATGAAAGTAGGAGGATGGAATTTTCGTAGAAGAAATAAACTCGGAAATAAACTCGTTATAACTTCACTTTTATTTTTTGTAGTAGATCGTATGATCGGGTCGAGCTCTCATTTCAGACTGACCTTACTCACAAACTTAGAACTAGCTTATACCTACATTCCCAATTCCATTCTGTTCCATTTAAGACTTTAATCATTAGCATATACTATATTGAAGGAGGGATCAAATTTTAAGAAAAATCGGTTGACATGTTCTTACGAAAACGTGTCCAAAGTCCTCAAAAAGCATTTTTTGAGAAAAGCCCGACCTGTCCCTTATGGGCCACTTTAAAAAAAAAAAGCTATCTTTCAGAGTTTTATTCCAATTGACTTGAAACTTAGGGAAAATATTTTAAACATATGTATTGTTGTATTATATCTCAAAACCCATGTAACCCTAAAAGCCTAGTGCTCAGATCAATAACAATATTTATTTTGTCACAATACTTCATACAAATACACTTGTCGGCACAATTATTTTGACAAACAATTTTTCATAATATCTTTGAAACAAAAAATCGCAAAATGTTGAAATTTTTATGGCATACTAGTATAGAAGAGAGCTATCAATAAAGCATAAAAAGTTCACAATCTGATGCTTGCACAAGAAAATTAAATTAAAAATTTAAAATTTGGTTGGCAAAATTATTTTGACAAGATTTGAAAATTGATTTATTGTCGAAACAGGAGCTAAAATGCTAAATGAGTTATTGGTTCTAGACGCATTTTTCACGCTGAATCTCTTACGCTTAAACTTTTCTACTATGAGAACCACTTCGAGGAGTCGATAAAAAGAGCCAGGTCCCCTACGGGCAAGTTTGCCAGACAACCCAGATCTTCGTAGAATGATTTACCCAGGTACTGGGTTCGTTTTCTATGAAGTGCAGGGCAGTCGCATAGAAGGTGTTGGATGCTTTCTATCTTTTCCTCATTCCTGCAGCTGCGACAGAAGTCGTTGTGGGGTACGTGCATCCTGGCGCCCATATGGCCTATGGGGCAGTGTCCCGTAATGACTCCTATCACCATCCTAATCCTGTTCTTGCTAAAGTGTAGGAGTTGGGAGGTTCGATTTGGGGCGTATCTTGGCCAGAGTGATCGGGAGATGTGACAACCCGGTGCGATGTCCCATTGTCGTTCTGCCTTGGTTCTGGTTGTCCTATATAGTTCTGTCAGAATATCCTGAATTGGTCTTTGCGCTGATCCGTTCCTTGCACACTCTTCAGCTCCCTCGTTGCCTGGTATGCCTGAGTGGCCAGGTACCCAGACGAGGGTGATGGAGTGCTGCCGGATTTGATTCAGTGCAGTCACCGTACTGCGGACTAAGTTGCTATTGGTGGTGCGTGACGACAGAGCTTTAATTGCAGCCTGACTGTCGACCAAGATTAATATGTTCCTTGGTGTTTCAACCAGGGTGTATATTAACTTCGCCGCCTGCCAGACCGAGTAGATCTCTGCCTGAAAGACGCTACACCAGTTCGGTAGACGGAATGAGAGCTGTGTTGCTAGTTCTTCTGAGAAGATTCCAGCCCCTGTGCCCTCCTCCGTCTTGGAGCCGTCCGTATATATGGCAAGCTCGTTCTCCCTGATGGGAGTTCCTCGCTTCCAATCCTCTCTCTCCGGGAAAACCGTTCTAAAATTGTAATTCCATTTATGAGTCTTAATACAATAGTCACTTCCCTTTGTCTCAGCATTTATTCCCACTTCCACCAGGATGTTGCTGTGACCAGATGCAGTTGTTTTGAGGAGTTTCAGTTCCCGGAGCCTTACTGCGCTTCTCGCTGCTGCATACTTCAGGAAGGTGTCTATTGACTCAAGATTCAAAATTGCGTCGAGAGCTGCCTGGGGGGTGGATCGCAGGGATCCGGTTATTCCCAGGCAAGCTGCTCTTTGCTCTTTCTTCGGTTGCAGTCCCCATCTCCTACCGAAGGTCTTTTTACAGGCATAGTACGCGCCTAGTGCTTTCTTCATTCTTTCCTCAGAGTTTCTTTTCCAGGAGAGTTTCGAGTCCAGAATGACTCCTAAATATTTTGCCTCACTGGCCCTTATGAGCTGCGTTCCGCCCAAAGAGGGTAGTGTGAACTCAGGGATCTTGTATCTTCTAGTGAACAGCATCAGTTGGGTCTTGTGGGGGTTGACCCCTAGACCGTTCTGTTGTGCCCACTTCAGGGTGCTACCAAGATATCATCCGGTCCTGGTGATTTGTAGGGTTGGAATGACTTGATAGCCCAGATTATCTTCTCCTCAGTGATGATATCCCCAATCATCATGGTCGTCTCCGTTTCTGTATTACCAGGTGCTGTACTGGATGTAAGGTTGGTGATCCCAACCTCTGGTTCCGTATCAAGGATACCTGGAAAATGTGTCGTTGTAAGCATTTTCAGAGATTCTTGGCTGTTTTTTGCGTATGCTCCGTCCGGGCTGCATAGTAGTTCCGGGTTGGACGGATCTTTAGGCAACACTCTTCGAAGTCTGGACGCTTCGCTAGTGCAGGCTATATCCTCACAGAATTTAGCCCAGGAATCTCTTCTCGCTTTCCTGCACGCCCCCTTGAATTTCGAAAAACCCTGTCGGTATGCGTTCCAGTCTTCTTGATTGTTTGTCCGTTTTGCTTTGTTAAACAGCCTCCTCGTTTCCCCCCTAGTCTGGCCGAGCTCCGCTGTCCACCCCACCTTGTGGTTGGGCTTTGGCGGTCGGCTGACTGGGCAGGATGTGAGAAATGCTTTGCTTAACACGTCAGTGATCGTCCGGTTACATTCTTCAAGTTTGTCAGTACTTAACACCGATCCGTCCGGAGGGGCGGGGAGTGTTTGGCTGACTGTTCTTGAGAACTTTTCCCAGTTTGTCCGTTTAGGGTTTCTGTAGGGAGTCGGTTTCTCTCTGCACCAATTGACATTGAACAGTATCCTGTAGTGGTCCGAAAAGGAACACTCTGTGGATACATACCAATTATCAACGGACAGCGAGCCTCTGCTTAACGCCAAGGTTATGTCAATAACCTGTGCACGGTCCTTATTTCTGAAGGTAGGGTGGTCGCCCTTGTTACACAAAATAAGGTTTGTGCTCAATATGTAGTCCAGCAGAGCCTCTCCCCTTTCGTTTATGTCCGTGCTACCCCATATGGAGTGGTGGGCATTCGCATCGCACCCCAAGATAACGTCAGTGCCCTCTTTCTGCGCGTGCCGAATTAGAGCTCTGACGCTTTCCGATGGGGGTTCCTTCTCCTCATAGGGAAGATAGGCCGAGGCAAGGTATAGATTTCTCCCGTTCCTTCCCTCGATCGTCACCACAGCGACGTCCTTGTCGCTGTAACGAGAAGAGAAAAGTACATTAAGCCCAGCTCTTACTACGATACATGTTCTTGGCTTACCCACGTTTCTGGGGAAGAGGAGATGGTATCCGCGAGCACTGAGTCCACGAACCCTTTCACCATAGATCCAGGGTTCCTGAACGAGAGCCACATCCACCCTCTCCTCCTCCATGAATCGTAGTAGGTCAACAGAGGGTACCATGGAGTGATGCAGATTAATCTGCACCACTCTAAGATTATTCTGTTGACCTAAGATCCTAACTTAGAAGGTAAGCCCGAAGGCAGCCCATTCCAAGCTTCAGCTGGACTTGCTTCGTCCGGATGAGGCTTTTGGATTCTCGACCAATGCTGATCCAGAGATCCTTGCCGTTTCCTTTGTCGCGTGCCAGCCCTCTCACAATTGTCCAGTCGTCCGTACCGTACTCCTTGTTCTGCTCCTTGATCATGTTGAGTATGGTTCTATCCTCAAAGATTGGCGGTGATTGTGTCGTGAATTGTGTCGCTGAGAAATCTCATGGATTCCTCGTTGGCACAGGCCACGACTTTGGCTGCCTTGTACCACCTAATACCATCAAACACAGCTAGAAACGGGTCCTCGCTGCGAGTCATGGCATCGTGGATGGCCTGCATTATGACCCCCTCCAGAATAAGCCATTTTTCGCCTGAAATTTTCCCTTCCGGGTCGTTTCGGTCGATGATGGCTACCTGGAGTTCCGGCTTCGAGCTTAAGCTAGCCAGAAGATCTTCTGGCTTTGGTCGCTTGTTCTCTGGAGCCTTTGAGGAGTCGTCTGAGCGTTGTCGTTTGGGATTACCAGCCTTCCCGCCATCCGGTCCCTCCTTTTGGGAGGGTGTGGTCGACGGTGGGGGTGGTCTCCTACGATACTGCTGTTGTTTATCCACTGCGGCTGCTTTGACGACCTTCGAGGGTGTCGGTGCTTCCGTCTGGGCCGTTGTACTCGTTGCGGTCGCCTGGTCCGTTCCATCCGTGGATAGCCGGTTGTAGCGCCGCACGTTGTACTCGTGCTTCTTCTTCAGCGCCCTCTCCCTCGCGTTCAGCGACTCCGGAGTGCGGCTTTCAAGTGTAATAAGATACTTGAGGAAGGCCTTGTATCCCGAGCGCTGTTTGCGCTGGAGAGTGTTGTCCTTTGGTGGAGCCAGGGCCGATGTAGGCTCCTTCACTTTCGGTGGCCCGCCTCCGACAGGCATGCGAGCAAGCGCAAGCGCGAGCTCTTCGCCTGTCATTGACGCACCGGTGAACCTGAATTCGCCATGCTCGACCTCTTGCTCCAAGTCCATTCCATCTTCACTTGCTGTGTTACGCACTATAGGGGCCAAGTGGTCCACCCCCACACTGGAGCAGCAGTTGCTGGATATCGACGCCGTGGGGCCTGCTTTCTCACCCCGATCCGCCGCCGGTACTGGGTATCCGACTCCCTGCACCGTAATTTGCTCATTACAGATTGCATCCTGATTAAAGCTTTTGCATTTGTCCCCTTGCCGCCAGGTTGAACTACTCTTGGCTTCAGTGCTCCCCCTCGACCTTACCGGCATGGGTGGCCCTACCGGTAGCTTGAGCTACCGCCGGCTTTGCTCTTAGGTTCCTTACACCTACTGAGCCCTCCTACCACGTCAAGGTAGTAGTCCGTAGGAGGGCCTTGTCTGTAAATTCGTACCCAATCCAACTACCTGATACCAAAGATGTATAGACTATTATAGATGACGCACGTCAAACAAAAATCGTTTGTTCCTGGGAGCTGATATTAGCTCCCATTTTCTTGGCCTGCGTAGTGTTTATAGAGATATTTAAGCACCTGATTTATTCTGTTGGCGTTGGATAAGCTTCACACCTTGCGATTTTCAATTACCGGTTCAAATCCTCGAATGGAATAATCTTTTTGTTTAGTATTTTTAGTTTTTATACCCGTTACTCGTAGAATAAAAAGGGTATACTAAGTTCGTGCAAATGTATGTAACAGGCAGAAGGAAGCATCTCCGACCCCATAAAGTATATATATTCTTGATCAGCATCAATAGCCGAGTCGATATAGACATGTCCGTCTGTCTGTCTGTCCGTCTGTATGAACACCTAGATCTCAGAAACTTTGAGAGCTAGAGCTACCATTTTTTCAGTGAAGACTTGTATCTTCTGCAGGCAGATCAAGTTTGTTTCAAATTTTTGCCACGCCCCCTCCCGCCCCCGCAATATGAAAAAACTTCATATCTCCCACAATTTTGAAAATAGATTGTTCGAACCTTCTACACAGAAAAAAAAAATCCATTTGGAATGGATATGGACATATCCTTTTTTTTGGATATTGAAATGCATATCCTTTTCAAATTTACACATCCTTTTGATATTTTTCAGCTCCATTGGATGAATAACTAAGATCAATTTAACATTATTTAAACTCAAATGGATGATAAAAATGGATATGGACATATCCAGACCAAATGGATATGAAAAATATCCAATGGATCATCAAAAAATATCCTTTTTTTCTGTGTAGACATATATTTAAATACTCATTACCTATCGATCCGCCATACATAATTTTTCGATCAGATGAACGATAGAAAAGTTCCCGCCCCCGCATTTTGAAAAATTACTCATATCTCCCACAAATTGGGCAACCTTACCCTGACTAACGCGTATATCGAAGTCGAGCAGGGCCGACTTCAACTTGCGCTCTCGTTTATTTTTGGATTATGATCAGACTTTGCTTATTGGCTCTTTTTTTAAGTACATGTGTTCACACACACACACCAACACAGCAGTGTTAATTGTAATTGTAAAAGTGTACGTAGACAATAAGATACCCAAACCCAGATATTATAACTAAATTTACTCATCAATAATATGAAAATTATATGGGCTAAGAGCTTTACACTAGCTTTATCAGTAAAAAAGATTTTCTTATAATCATTACTAATTAATTTAATATAATTGTTTTGGAGTAGTAATGACAAACTTGATAGATAAAAAATTTAATAAATTCCCTGTATTCAAAAGGGAATGAATTGTAAAATACTTAAAATCTGTAATTTAGTTGATTTGCTGGCGAAGTATTTTAACGATGTGTCGTCGCTACCAAAGCTAAAGTAAAAAAACGAATACCATTTTTATGCCGAAATCAGAAAAGCAAATACTGAAAAATAAACGACAATAAAACTGGATGAATAAAAATAAAATCGGTTAGCTTCTGCATTCGAACTCAAAAAACGAATTCCTATTTTATAGCCGAAATCAGAAAAACAAATACTGAATAGTAAACGATAATAAAAATGGATAAATAAAAAAAATCGGTTAGCTTCTGCATTCGAACCCACAACCACGAGTCCATGAGTTGTGCATGCAGTGCCCTACGCCACAAAGGGCACATTGTAAATATTGGAACAACTTTTGTACTATGGAATTAAGGAATATTAATCTGAGTTGTAAATGGCATGCTTGTTATTCGTTGATTGTTTTATTTTTAGATTTCCTCGGTTGGTTTGGTTTGATCTTTATTTAGATTTTTTCATTTGTTCCCCGCCCGCTCCATTAAGTTTCAAAACGAAAAATAGGAGAGTTTGTATGAGGTGCATCATCTATAAGGGCGGCCCACAGTCTGCTGAAAGATGAACTGACTGTTGAGCCAAAAGCTTGGAATTTTGCTAAACTAAGTCGAATTTGGAAAATGGAACTCAAAGTTTTTTATAAAATGCATTTTTTTATCTCCTTATTTATTTTTTTATAACCTGCAGTCCTGAAATCATAATCATTGCTACCACCATAATCACAGGTGACATCACTTGGCAGGCCAAGTCTTTTTTACCCTCCCTCGAATTCAAAGATTCTTTTTTTATGTTTTGTTTATAAATTTTGAATAACAGACTACAAAAAACCGAATTGGAAAAACTTATTTGGTTTCCTCTCTAGAATTTAAAATAAAAGCACCCAGCGAGTTGAAAAAAACAAAAATGCTTGATCTATCAAACAAAGCTGAACACACGGCTAAACTTGAAAGATGAATTAAGCGGGATAAAAGGGGAATATCTAAGCTATAATAATAATGGAAAACCAAAAATCGAATACAAATTTCAAAGGTACAAACCCCCTTAAATTCTTAAAAATATCAACCAAATTACAATGGCCCCAACCTGTATAATAATATAATATATAGTAAAAACATATTTTAATTAGTTTATCGGAAATCCGATAATTTCGGATTTACAATTTGTTTAAAAATAATTAATTTTTTATGTGAAACATCTTTTTTTAATTAATAAATGTATTTATTACAATTAAATAGCTGCGACTGAACAATTTCGGTACGATGATTTTATGGTGAGGGTAAAATTCAATTTGGAGATAACGCATAACGCATATTGCATATTGCTCACTGGTACACACCAAGCAATTGCCTGGCCAACCGTGGCTACTTGCCCATGGCTACTTGACCATGGCCATTTGTCAATGTCCAGTTGACCATGGCCACTTGACCAATGTGGAAAAGCAATGTTGGAGCGCAAGCAATCGCCTGGCCAACCGTGCCATTTTAATTAAATTTGGTAGTAGTAGTAGTTTAGCACAGAAGAGGAATCTGAGATCAGGGATCTGGGCTCACGGATCTGGGATCTGGTATTAGGGATCAGGGATCTGGGACCAGGGATGGGTCAACTGGTATTTGGGATGGGGGATCAGGGATCTGGGATCAAGAATTAGGGATCTGGGATTAGGAATTTGGGATGGGGGATCAGGGGTCTCGGATCAGGGATCAGTGATCTGGGATCAGAGATCTGGGATCAGGGATCTGGGACCTCGGATCTGGGATCTCAGATCAGGGATCTGGGATCAGGGGTCTGGGATCTCGGATCAGGGAACAGTGATTTTTGATGGGGGATCTGGGATCAGGGATGGGTGATCTGGGCTTTCGGATGGGGGCTCAGGGATCTGACGTCTGGTATCTGGGGTCAGGGATCTGGAACACTGCTTCCAACTCTGTTTTCCAAGCCAGCCGTGGTATTTCCCTCGGTATATATAAACTATTTCAATAAACATGTTTCACATCAAAGCCTCTTGAGTGTTAACCACACTCACACCTTTTTGTTTTATTTGTAATTGTACATCCTATCCGGAACTTTTAAATGACTTAAACTTAAAAATTCCTGCTTCAATTTTACTAACAAAATTGTAAAGACGGTGAATCTTTTTACAATCATTTTGTTTTTTACTGTAATAATTTGTTTATGGTTATCTGAATAGTTTCGGTTATTTGTTTAAGAATTCACCCATATATACATATGTAGAGATTTCGATATGCATTCTTATATATCAGTAAATCGTATTTGTGTAATCACGCAATTGGTGCTGTCCCAAGATCTATTAAGCCAATGTGACAACACCATGTTGCTTGCAAAACGAAGAACAATGAACCAACAGCTCAGCTCAGCAATCTGTATGCGCACCTTCAAACATTTTCGTTTGCTGAATTAAGCTTTGTTGTCATCAGAGCTTTCGGCTCAACAGTCAGCTGACTGTGAGCGCGCGCCCTTATAGTATATATATCTTTGCTGATACTGCCAACGACTGTGATAATAGGTTTAGTTTTTCGTGTGTAACTGAATGTGATGTCTTAGAATCTATCCTTAGATTAAATCAAATGGTACTGGTCTGGATGACAGAAATCCATAATTTTTAAAGATAATGCTGCCAGTAACTCTGCTCTACATTACCCATATAATTAATGCTGCCTTGACAAGTTCATTTCCAGACTCTTGGAAAGTCGCAAAGGTTCTACCAATTCCAAAATCTGCTGAAGAGTACAGGCCTATCTCGATATTACCATTTCTATCTTAAGTCCTTGAGCTCCTGATGGCAATCCAAATCAATAGTTTCATGTTTTCAAACAAATTCTTTAATGACAAGCAATCAGGATATAGAAAAAACAGGAGCCGTACGACAGCAATAATAAATATTACTGAAGACATTCGGAGGAAAATGAACAATATCAATGTAACTTTTCTTACACTTCTTGAATTCAGCAAGGTATTTGATAAAGTAAACCTCGAGCTACTTTGCACTAAATTAAGAAATCTTTATAAATTTTCAAACCCAGCTATCAAACTTATGCCCTCCTACCCCTCTAATAGGTGCCAAGCAGATATCACCCCCTTCTTATACTCAAACGTGGTGTCCCTCAAGGATCGATTTTTGGCAAATTATTGTTTTCAATTTACGTTAATGATCTGCCTAATGTTATGACAAACTGTGAAGTCCACATGTACACTGATGACTTTCAATTTTATGTTAGTCGGATTCTGTGTATTAGAGAATGTGTTATTGCTTGTTTATTTGTTGAAAAAAAGTCGACAAATGGTGGCTGTCAACCAAAAAAAGAAAAACTGAATACGTTATTAAATGGCTTTATGAGCTAAGAAAGCCTAACAAGGAAAATCTAACAAAATTACAAAACGACTAGTAACGACTCCGACACGGTGGGGGGAATTTTATTTGCCCGTCCGGCCAGCTATGCTCCAATTCACAGCCAATTGAAGCCAGAGACGTTACTACACCCAACACAATTTTAAATAGTATGGAAGTCGAAAAGAAGAAAAAAAGAAGGGAAGAAGAAAAAGAGAAAAACATAAAATTATGTTTATAAAATCATAATCACAAGCAATATTATTGTTGGATTTTAGGTTAAATTATAGAGTGTAATGTGAATAGTAATACAAAGTTAATTAATGTGCACAGAGTATAGAGAGAGAAAGGCAGCAGACATCTTTGATCGACGGCTCTCGTTGAACGACTGACTACTCGATAGGTTGCTCGATAGGTAACTTGGTTGCCAGAAGGGCGGGTAGGAGGTGAGTTGCCAGATGTATCTCCAACACTTCCCCTCAGATGGCACCTTACTAGTTGATTTTTCGCATGCCCAAAGCCTCTTTGCAGGATTCGAGCTTCGATGTTGATAGTCCTTTGGTTAAGGCATCTGCCGGCATCTCAGTTGTCGGCATATATTTTACGCAGACATCACGTTTCTCTACAAGATCTCTTACAAAGTGGTGACGGATGTCGACGTGTTTTGTTCGCTTATGGAACACCGGGTTCTTTGTGAGTTGTCCAGCTCCTTGATTGTCATTGTAGATTACGGTAGTATGGAGTGGACCAAGAATCTCATGCAAAAAACTTCTTAGATGGACACATTCTTTCGAGGATTCAGACAGGGCCATATATTCTGCTTCTGTGCTGGATAATGCTACAGTTCGCTGCTTCCGGCATTCCCAGGATATTGCTGCATTTGCCATTTTGAATGCGAAGCCTGTAAAAGATCTACGATCGTCTATATTTGCAGCCCAGTCGGCATCGGCATAGCCAACCAGGTCCAAACCACTGCGACTGTACATTAAGCCGTGGTTTTGTGTGCCCTTCAAATAACGCAGCACCCTTTTAGCGGCAATCCAGTGTTGCTTACCATAATTTGCGTTGTATTGGCTCAGTTGACTTACTGTATGTGCAAAATCGGGACGTGTTGATACTGCCAGCCACATTAACGCACCGACCAAACTTTGATACGGGATTTTGGAAGCTTCTTCTTTTTCCTCCTCGGTTTTTGGACACATGTCGGTTGATAGCTTCTCACTCGTATTTATTGGCGTGCTGACTGGTTTGCAATCTTCCATGTTAAATTGCTTTAGGACGTCATTTATGTACTTCGGCTGACCCATTGAGAACTCATTCTTTGCTTTATTTTGATGAAATTCTATTCCTAAACAGTACGCTAATTTACCCAAATCTTTCATTTCAAAATTACTAGATAATTCTGATTTTAGTTGGTTTAGCATTTGGTCGTCATTTGATGCCACAATAAGGTCGTCTACATACAGTGATACAATGATTATCCCGTTTCCTTGCCTTTTGACGTACACACAGGGGTCAGCTGAGAGCGGCTTTAGATCCATTTCTTTCAGTTTATGATCGAGCTTTTTGTACCATTGGCGGCCACTCTGCTTTAGGCCATAAAGTGCCTTCTTTAGTCTGCAAACCTTATCTTGGCTGTACTTCTGCTTTTCTTTGCCAACTAATATATTCTGGAATTCTGGTGGCACGATGATATAAAGTTCTTCCTCGATGTCTCCGTTCAAGTAAGCACTGTTGAAATCCAGCTGATATACTTCTAAGCCCAATTCAACAGCAATTGCAATAAGGGCTCGAATCGAACCAATTCGAGCCACTGGGGAAAATGTTTCGTTATAATCAATCCCCTCTCTTTGCGTGAAACCTTTTGCTACCAGACGCGCTTTACGGCAAGTCACTTCGCCGTTTGGTCTGTACTTCGTACGTAGGACCCATTTGGTTTCAATTACTTTCTGCTTTCCTTGGCGATTCACAATTTCCCAAGTTTAGTTCTTTTGTAATGCTCTATATTCCCTTAACAGAGCTTCCTTCCATTCCAAAGCATTTGGACCTTTTAGAGCCTCATTTGCAGTGAGCTCGCTGCTGGTCAGTGCAAGTGACGTGGTCTCGTAAAATTCATCTTCAGTCTCAGACTCGGATTCGACTTCTGGGCTTCCATGTTCGGTGGGCACTTCAACTATTTGGTTGTAAATTAATTTTGGTCGCCCTGGTTTACCTGTGTGCTGCTTTCTTGGTCTTCCTGGACCACGTCTTACTGATACTGGCGCATCAGCTTCTTCGGTCGTATCTTCGGCATTTTCGACTTCATGCACGTCGCTTTGCTGATCCACAGGTATATACTCAGCATCGATAACGTCTTCTTGATCAGCGAACTCTTCAAATTTGTGTTCATTCCCAAACATATTTGTAAACACGACGTCACGGCTCTTCAGTACAGTTTTAGCATCGGGGTCATATAGCCTGTAGGCTTTGGCGTCGCTGCAGTATCAAATAAATACGCATCTTATGGATTTTTGGCTAAACTTACTCTTTGACCGCTTATTAAGGGAATACACAATTTTCCCAAATGTACGTAAATGCTTGACCGTTGGAATACGATTATTCCACAACTTAAATGGGGTTTCGCCACACAGGCTTCTAGATGGGCATCTGTTTCTTATGTAATTTGCTGTGTTGACCGCTTCTGCCCAGTAACTCGGGGGTAGAGCTGCTTGTAACATCATACACCGGACCATTTCTACTAGAGTTCTGTTTTTTCTTTCGGCCGTACCGTTTTGCTGTGGGGTGTATTCCACTGATTACTCATGCTTAATACCTGCTTCAACCAGATAATTTTTGAACTCGTTACTTGAGTACTCAGTACCGTTATCCGATCTGAGCGTTTTAAGTTTCTTTCCAGTTAGCCGTTCTACATAATTTTTGTACTCTTTGAATTTTTGAAAAACCTCGGACTTGCTTTTCAAAGTGTACAGCTCACACCATCTCGAATGATCGTCTATGAACGTCAAAAAGTATCTGCTCTGTCCATTGCTACTAACACGCATTGGACCACATACGTCACTGTGTACCAAATTTAGTAACTCCTTTGATCTGGAATTTGATGACTGGACCTGCTTTTGGGACTGCTTCCCCTTGATGCATACTTCGCATATTGGTAGGTCTTCTTTTAGATTTGCACCTATTCCCTGAATTCTACCCTTATGTATGACTTCTTTTAGATCCTTTTCATTAAGGTGTCCGAGACGTTCATGCCACACCTTAATACTGTTTTGCTTACTGACAGCCACCTGGCTGCTTTCGCTTACTTCTTCTACGTAATACAGATCCATTTTACGACGGGCCGTGAAAACAGTTTGGCCATTTGATGCTCTGAATACTTTAGCACCATCCTTTTCAAACAATATGTTGAAGCCATTATCACATATCTTTGAAACTGACAGGAGATTTTCCCTCAAATCTGGTACATACAAGGTGTTCTTTAGGTTTCCAGTGAACTTGTTGTTTGGTTTAATTGGCACCAAACCGAATCCCTCTATTTCTGTTGACTCACCATTTGCAAGCTTTACTTGGGGACATTTTGCTGCACCTACGTTGTCGAATTTCTCTTTCTGTGAGCACATGTGAGATGTCGCTCCAGAATCCAAACACCAACCTTTGTACTCATAGCTGATCGAACTTACTGCTTCAACATGCATACTGCTATTTGGGTTAATGTCGTTTTTGTCATTTCGCTGGTTCTTCGATCTACAATCCGCTGCTTTGTGACCGACCTTTCCACAATTGAAGCACTTGAAAATAAATTTCTGATGTCTCTGTTTGTCTTTTGGCTTGTAATTTTGGCTCTTCTTGTGTGCCAATAATGCCCCAGGCGTCGATTCACTTTTGTTTCTGTTTCGAGCCTCATATTCGTCCAGCAACTTTATTTTGAGCGCGTCGGGTGATATCAAATTATCCTGTGTTTCGATGGCAATACGAAACGGCTCGTATTCCTCAGGCACACTATATAACAGCAGGATCACTAACAAATCGTTTATGTTTACAAGTTCCACTTCATTAATTTTGTCCACAATGTCAAAAAACTTATCAATGTGATTTCTCATATCACCACCTGGACTTAATTTCAATAGAATTAATGATTTTAGCAGAGCAGCTTTCCGAGCTGGCCCTGTGGACTGGTAAATATTTTGCAATTTTTGCCACACTTCGTTTGAGGTTTCGCAATTTTTTATTTGTTTTAATTCCGTGGTTGACATGGCTAAAATTAAGTCCGATTTTGCCTTTTCGTCTTAACAACGCTTGCATTTGTATTTTCCAAGTATCAAAATTGTCTTTGCCCAAAGGCTCTATACGTACACTCGCGACACTCATTTTGGTGTAGTATATTCAATACAAATTACGCAATAATACTTCTTAACTTTTGGTCACTTCGTTCTTTGTTCTTGTTGTTTTGCTACTCTCGCACGGACAAGAACGTGCTACACAAGCAATGACGAGGGCTACACAAGCCTACAACCGCGGCATCGACTGACGAGCGCGGGACCAAAGAACAGTTTTTCTCCGAATTTCGTTGTTTTTGTTGTAGGGCTACACAAGCACAAACAACATACAGCTACACAAGCAACAACGTTGGCTACACAAGCACCATTGAGAAGGGGCTACATAAGCGCCAACTACCGCGACATTTACGAACGAGCGCGGTACCATTGTACTGGTCTTTTGCGAAAGTTATTTCACCACATAGGCGACTACTGTTTTGTTTCGCGACTTTTCTTGTCTCTTTCTTTATTGTTGTTGTTCTTGCAGAACACAATTTCACAACGATGCCTTATTTAGCATCGTGCACTACACTTTTCATAACTTTCCGAATTTACTTATTCACTTGCGCAGCGGGAGCGAGTTGGACCCATAACCTGTTGGATTTTAGGTTAAATTATAGAGTTTAATGTGAATAGTAATACAAAGTTAATTAATGTGCACAGAGTATAGAGAGAGAAAGGCAGCAGACATCTTTGATCGAGGGCTCTCGTTGAACGACTGACTACTCGATAGGTTGCTCGATAGGTTACTTGGTTGCCAGAAGGGCGGGAAGGCAGTGAGTTGCCAGATGTATATCCAACAATTATAACATGAACAAAAATAATATAAATTAAAACAATAATGCAAATAAAATTTAAAATAATTAAAAAAGGAAATTAAATTAAATTAAATTAAATTAAATTAAATTAAATTAAATTAAATTAAATTAAATTAAATTAAATTAAATTAAATTAAATTAAATTAAATTAAATTAAATTAAATTAAATTAAATTAAATTAAATTAAATTAAATTAAATTAAATTAAATTAAATTAAATTAAATTAAATTAAATTAAATTAAATTAAATTAAATTAAATTAAATTAAATTAAATTAAATTAAATTAAATTAAATTAAATTAAATTAAATTAAATTAAATTAAATTAAATTAAATTAAATTAAATTAAATTAAATTAAATTAAATTAAATTAAATTAAATTAAATTAAATTAAATTAAATTAAATTAAATTAAAAATTAAATTAAATTAAATTAAATTAAATTAAATTAAATTAAATTAAATTAAATTAAATTAAATTAAATTAAATTAAATTAAATTAAATTAAATTAAATTAAATTAAATTAAATTAAATTAAATTAAATTAAATTAAATTAAATTAAATTAAATTAAATTAAATTAAATTAAATTAAATTAAATTAAATTAAATTAAATTAAATTAAATTAAATTAAATTAAATTAAATTAAATTAAATTAAATTAAATTAAATTAAATTAAATTAAATTAAATTAAATTAAATTAAATTAAATTAAATTAAATTAAATTAAATTAAATTAAATTAAATTAAATTAAATTAAATTAAATTCGGTTGTGCATCTAGGCAAGATTAAAGGCAAATAATTTCCAGTTGGTCAAGAAGGAACAGAGAATTTAAAGTGCATGATCGAGAGTTGGCCCAATCCCAGATGAAAATCTCCACACCGTCGGCAATCAAAGTCCGAGTGCGTAATCCACGCGCATCCGCATCTTGGCTAAGGGAAATGGAAAATTTTTTTGTGCAAAACTTATGATGTCCGAAGTTTCCTGTTTAATTGAGATTAAAAAAACTCATTTCGCCCAATAGTGTCCTCTGGAGGATTAACAATCCTGCCAGCTACCATCGCCCACACCTCTGCGTGCTCAACCTGCTGACAACGAGGCTGTTCGACTCGTCAGGCGCATATTTGGGGTGTAGGAGGGGCAACTACTATCTCATCGAGTGTAATTTTCGCCAAAAGTGGTTCGAGTCGCATTGTTTCTATTCCAGTTGATTGCCACTTGATCGGAAAATCTAACCTAGAAGTGTCCACAGAAGCCACATATCACTCCTGTGCCATCATCTCATACACAAGAAAACCAGTGGCAGTGCACGTGTTGTGTTGAGAACAGGCAGAAATCGCTTCAGAAAAGGTTTTTCGATTTAAATATAAATTAAAGATCCGCACCCACCCCCCAAAATTAAATGCATGTGTGTGTGTGTGGCAGTGATGGGCTAATACCGCGTTTACATTGTGGTCGTATGACCGTTTTTGGTATTTTTTGGCTGAGACTGGTCGTCCGGCCATACAAAAAAATGGCAGTTGGCTTTGAATTTGGGACGGAAAAATGTGGCAGCCTTGTGCAATTTTTATCGATAGCTATCGCAATGTGCGCGTGTGTATGTAATAATTTAAGCAAAACAAGAACAACAGAACAAGAACTGGTTAAAAGTAAGTAATAATAGTGGACATTTTTAAATTATTATTCATTAATGGAGATGTGGTCAGAGCAGATAAAGAAGCTCGGCCGCCGAAGGAACATCCACATCCATAGGCAATGAGCTCAAAAACTATGAGATGGATTTTACGGGAATGAGGAGTCTAGAGTCAAATCACATCGCAAGCGAGACAGCTGAAACAAGCTTGTGTCCTCACAGAAGCGAAACCGGATTTTTAAGCCGGATCTCTGCAAACCAGGAGAATATGTATATTCTCCCCAAGCAGTTGGAGGATACATACTTTTTTGTATAGTTTTAAGGTTCATAGTTTTATTTTTTAATTATGAAATTTCTTATTTTATAAAATTAATTACAATACATTATAATAAAATAAAAATATTATAAATAATTATAAAGAAAGAGCGCTAGCGTCTAGGCCTTCGGTTCAATTATGTAATTAAAGTTAGTTGCTAGAGCATTTCTGATCTCGCTTGGAACACTGAGGCCCTTCTTTGATAAAGATCGGTCACACTGGTTTCTTTCGGTCGACAAATTTTACCGCTCCCGCAAATAAATTGAATTTAAATAAATTCTTTTCTTTAAATAGTTAAAACCGGCATTATAAAATTATTTTTCGTTTGAATTAGTAAGTGCAGTGTGTCAACGCATACAAACAACTATATTTCGGCAAAAGACAGTGACTTTTTTATTGCCTGAGTGCTTTGATTTGCAATTTACATACCTTGTGCTATTTGTTGTTGCTGTGGCTTTTGTTCTTGCATTCGCACACCAACTCACACACTCATCTTCGTACCAAAGCTTTACCATCTGCTTAACCGTTGCGTCTAATTATAACGTTTTGGTTGTTATTGTGCGCTGCTGTTTAAGTAAAAGCTTTTACTTCTTAACAACAAACAATGATTCCCTGCTGTATCAAAACATGTAAAATCAAAGGCGGGATCACTGATTTGCAGTACGTGGGGTGCTGGCTCTGTGACAATTTGGCCCATACAAAATGTGCTGGAGTATCGGGCCTCGTCATTGACTACATCACCAAACGCATTGGCTTAACTTGGTCATGCCCTGAATGCAGAGCAGTGGAGACTGAAATGAGGGCGTTTATGAGGCAAACCCACGCCGGCTTCAAAGACGTACACTCTGACTTCAACATGCTCTTCAATAAATTTATGGGACTGGAATCACAGTTTGTTGCTCTTAAACTTCTTGGTGCCTCTCCAAAGCGCAAGAAATGCAATCTGCCATCTACACCAATCATTAACAAAATTTTAAATATTCCAGCTCCGTCTTCCCCTGTATCCACAATCGAACCAGATCCTCATGCAGCTAATACTGCCGACTTGGCAGTTACTATAGATGCAAATGATGGAGATGTTTCTGCCCAACCTACTGATCCACCTAACTCTCTTGCCACTAACGAACCACTTATTCGTCGTTCGCAGAGAACTGCTGCTAAAAATGCAACTCCGAACAGTTGCATCCTCGGGAGTAGAACCTGCTGACAAAGATCAAGCTACCGCTCCTGCTACAAATATTCCTGCTGCTGTTATTGCCACTTCGTCGTCCAACAATACGCCTCCTGTAGCAGCAACCTACGCTGCCACAGCTGGATCTGTCGCCACGACTAAGACTGCTACTATTAATGTTATTTCTGAAACTGTAAACGTCGAAAACATGATTGGAAAGGGACCTACAGTTTCCCTTTCCGGAGTTGCCGCTGAGACCACAAAGAGGTCTAGAGTTTCTCAGTTAACGGGCGTTGCCCCAGCAAAATCTGTATTTGTTTCACGGCTTATATCTTATATCTGTGATAGGCTTCAAAATGTTAATTCTTCTGATTTAAATGTCAGAAAGTTTATGTTTCATAAGAAAAGAAATTTCTCCACATTTAAAATTGACTTGCCAAACACTTCATTCTCGCAAGTCATAGAACCTTCATTTTGGCCAGAATACTGTATTGTACATGAATATTCGACTAAACAAACTCAAAATTTGAATATCGCATCTGACCATTCCTCTTCTTCAGCCCAGGGAAGTTCAAAAAACTTATAAAACCAAAACCTACGATTGTTGTCAACTATCAAAATGTTCGTGGTTTACTTAGTAAAATTAGTAGATTATATACCGATAGTGCTGGATTTGAAGCTGATATCATTGTTTTTTCTGAAACTTGGCTTAAACCTCATGTTTCTAACTATGAGGTGCTTGTCAATAAGTACACTATTCACAGACAAGACAGGCTTTCCCATCGTGGGGGTGGAGTCTTAATTGCAATAACCTCTAACTACACCTCTGAAGTCATATCGCAAAGTTCCATCCATGAAAGTGAATTTATTAGTGTTAAAACTTATTTATATGACTCCTTTCTCTACATAACCTACTCTTCTACCCTCCCTCGTCTGATGACAATGTTTATTTATTTCACCTTCATGAAATACAATCTGTTGCCTCAAACCTTCGTGATAAAGACCATCTCGTCGTTCTAGGTGATTTTAACCTGCCTCACCTATCATGGTCATCCTTTGATGATTCATCACAACTTTTCTCTTCTTCACAAAATGACTTTGTGGATGGCTTAACTGAATTGTCCCTAGCCCAACTAAACCACGTCTTTAACTCCTCAAATAGACTGCTTGACTTGGTATTTTCCGACGATATCTCCTGTCTTTCTGTCTCAACTTCTACCCCAGTCTCCCTTCCGGAGGATATCTACCATCCAACTCTTCAAATTCTCCTTGAATGCAGCACAATCCCTGCTACAAGGCCATCTTTTAAAAACACTCCTCGGAGAAGGTGTTTTCGTAAAGCTGATTATAGAAATATCAACCTAGAGCTTTCAAAGATCGACTGGACCTTCTTAGACTCGTATGTAAATCTGGACGAGGCAGTCGGAAAGTTCTATCAAAAACTCTATATTATGTTCGATGATTATGTGCCACTCTCCTCACCTCCTTCCGCTTCTAATGGTCCGCCCTGGTCTTCGCGCAGATTAACAAGACTTAAAAACATTAAATCAAGGCTTTTTAAGAAATTTAAGTTATCTGGCTCGCATCAAGATCGCTCTAAGTACGTCATCGCACTCTCTGAATATAACCTTTTTAATAATACCTTATATAGGAGCTATCTTTATCGATGTAGGCTTAATTTTCGTAACGATCCACGTCAATTTTACAATTTTGTCAATACCAAACGAAACTCATCCTCTCTCCCTACCTTTCTATTTCTAAAATCCGAACGGGCTGGTAATGACTCTAGCATTGCCAATTTATTTGCTTCATTTTTCCAATCAACATACACCTCTAATGCTACTTCCATGAAATCATATCCTTATTCATTACCACACCTGAATGGATCGTTTTCTCCCATTATTATCGCCTCGATTATAAAAGAAAATATTAAAACAACCAAATGCTCTTATTCACCTGGCCCTGACAAAGTCCCAAGCTGTATACTAAAATTTTGTGCTGACTCTCTTACTACCCCCTGGCTAAATTATATAACTTATCGCTCGAACTTTCTCACTTTCCTACCATTTGGAAAGAGTCTTTTATAATACCACGTCACAAAAATGGATGTAAGTCCAACATCGACAATTATAGAGGAATAGCTAAACTCTCCGCGATTCCAAAACTTTTAGAGCAAATTATTACCTCTCAATTGCAACACCACTGTTCAGCTCAATATTATCTATAGCATTTAAAAATAAAGTTCAAACAGACGTAGTGTTTACTGACTTTAGTAAGGCATTTGATTCAGTTGATCATAAACTTCTCTTACTCAAGTTACAGCTTTCTGGATTTCCACTTAATCTGCTTAAATGGATTTCTGAATATTTGTCAAAAAGAACTCAACGAGTATTGATAAATTGCTCTTCCTCTAAACTCTTATATGTTACTTCCGGAGTTCCTCAGGGGAGCCATCTAGGTACACTTCTTTTCATTCTGTTTATAAATGACTTACCACAGGTGTTATCTTTTTCTCGTGCGCTTATGTATGCAGATGATGTGAAACTTTGTCTTCCACTCACAGATACCAATGATCACCTGCACTTGCAGTATGACTTGGATATGTTATGCTCCTGGTGTGAAACTAATCTTTTGAACCTTAACTTCTCTAAATGTAAAGTCATGACCTTTCACCGGAATAAGCCCCAAATTAACTCCTACTCTTTAAGTAACTCTACCAATTTAACTCGAATCTATGTAGTAAACGACCTTGGTGTCATGTTTGATCCAAAACTAAACTTCAATCAGCACGTCTCGACTATGGTCAATAAAGCGCAAGGTGTCCTGGGTTTTATAAAACGATGGTCAAAAAAATTCGAAGATCCTTATACCACAAAATCCCTTTATGTCGCTCTCGTGCGTCCTATTCTCGAATATGGTTCATGTGTCTGGTCACCCCAGTATAAAGTACACCAGGATCGTAATGAGTCTGTGCAAAAACAGTTCTTATTATTTACTCTCCGAGGGCTTGGATGGAATCCAAATATAAACCTCCCTCCTTATGCTGACAGATTACGTCTTATAGATTTGCCCTCTCTTCAAACCCGTCGAATATTTCCGGTATAATTGATTCCGAATACCTACTAGCATTGATAAATTTTAATGTTCCTCTTCGAACAACTCGAAACTTTCGTCCGCTTTACTTACGTACATATGCTTCTAACTATGAACTCTATTCTCCTTTTCGTGTCTTATGCTGCAACTACAATAGTTTATACGAAAATATATCATTTGAATCACCTATTCATGTTATGACGTCACGTTTGCTTCAATATCTATCTAACGCCTTATGAATCTTGATGTAATGCATTGTGATTTTGGGAATCTCGCTGTGAGTAGAGGCATAGCGGCCGTTTGTGCGACTAAACTTCCTCAAACCCTTAGTCACTTTGCTATCTCTGCTTTTCATTATCATTATATATACCTTTTACCTTAAGTATATGTTAATAACTATTAGGCAGCACTGTTTGCCCGAATAAATAAATAAAAAAAAAAAAAAAAAAAAATGATTACCCTAGTACGTGGGTTGCTATTTAAGTTTCTGGCCTACGTCACTTCTAGCCTTTTTAGGACCAATTGGCCTTTTCCCAAAAAAAGTTTGGACTTTTATCGATAAAAGCTCGATACAACTCTTTCATGTGTGACCACGCTTGATATCGATTAACGATTAATCAAAAACTTACCTCGGCAGAAAAATGGAATTAGCTCGTGAAAATTTTCGTGCAATCATTTTTCACAACTTTGGACGTGGATTATCACGACAAGAGTGCAACGATGAACTTAAATCTTTGTGTGTCGATGAAGCACCATCCTATAGCACTGTGAAAAATTGGATTAATGAATTCAATCGCGGGCGGCGCTCGCTCGAAAACGAAGGTCGTGAAGGTCGTCCAAAAACAGTCGTTGTGCCAGAAAACATTGATGCCGTGCGTGAACTGATAATGCAAGATCGTCATGTGACATACCGTGAGTTAGAGGCATCCTTGGTCATTTCTTTCACCAGCATACATTCGATATTGCATGAACACCTGGGCGTAAAAAAGGTTTGTTCTCGTTGGATCCCGCTCAATTTGACAATCGCTCAAAAAAAGGCTCGTGCGGATTGGTGCAAAGAAATTTTGAAAAAATATAATCGCGGTGTTTCAAAAGTCGTTTTTAAGATAACGAATCATGAATCTATGCTTATGAGCCCGAAACAAAACAGCAATCGACCGTGTGGGTCTTCGAAGACGAGCCAAATCCAACAAAAGTCGTTCGTGGAACAAGCACTTCGAAGCAAATGGTCGCCTGTTTCTTCGGTAACACTGGTCATGTGGCGACTGTTCCACTTGAGCAACGTAGGACGGTCAATTTTGAGTGGTACACCACAATTTGTTTGCCTGAAGTCTTCAGAGAAATTCGAAAAACGAACAAGTAAAGACAGATTATTGTGCACTATGTGATGAACCACATTTTTATAGCTTTAGTATATTAGGTAGTTTAAGTGTAGGCATTAGGATTTTGTAGGGTTAGGCATCTGGGATTTGGTAGGCTTAGCGTAGGCATTAGGATTTTGTAGGTCATAAGGTTAGGTAGGATTTGGTAGGTTGGATTTGGTAGGTTAAGTTTAGGCATAAGGATTTGGTAGTTCATAAGTTTAGTATAAGTTTAGTCATTAGGAGTTTTCAAACCACCCACTGAAGGGCAAACGTATTAAACCACCCACTGGAGGCAAATTAGATTTAAGTTTACTCTTAGGGCGCGCGCACACAGGCAGCTAAAAGATGAACTGACGGCAGAACGTTAAGCTGATCTTTGAGCTTCTGAAAAACAAACACACTACGCTTATGCAAGTGCGCACACCAGGCGCCTAATTAATCTTTTCAGTTCAGCCGAAAGTTCAGCTTTGTTTGATCGATCAAGCATGTTTGTTTTTTTCAGCTCGCTGATGATGCATATAATTTTGTGGGTGTCTGTTTTTTAATTTCTAGAGAGAAAACCAAAAAAGTTTTTTCGATTCGGTTTTTTGTATTGTGTTATTGAATATTTATATAAGAAACATATAAAAAAAATTTTCAATTCGAGGGTGGGTATAAAAGTTCTCAGCCTGCCAAGTGAGGTCAGCAGATTATGATTCCGGGACTGCAGGTTACAAAAAAATTAATAGGGAGATGAGGCTATGATCAAAAGTGATGCAAAACTGACCTGTACTCCAATCATAAAAAATAAATTTTATAAAAAAATTTGAGTTCATATATTAAAAAATATATATTTTTAACGTTTTCTTTTATTTTTTAGTGTTATTAAATAGTATTTAATTGGGGTGCGAGCCAGAATTCCATCAATTCTGGATCGATTGAAACATGGCTGATCGAAATCAGTTCAGTAAAACTAACGCAATCATAGCTACAAGGTTAAAAACCGTGGTTTCAAGTAAAACCCGTTTAAAGTTTAGAGCAACGTATAAAATATTCACTTTAGCAAGAACATTGCTCCACTAAAATGAGTATATCTGCTAAACTAAATTAAATTAAAATAATAAAATCGAAAAAAAATTCAAAGGTAAATTCTACAAAATATCAGCCAAATTTCAATGGCCCAAACATGTATAATATGATATATTGTAAATACATATTTGCATTAGAATTCCGTCATATGCTTTGATATGCATTCTTGTATATTAGAAAATCGTATTTGGGTATTCTCCCAATTGGTGTTGGCACCACTTGGTTATACACGCCCAAGATCTATTTATCCAATGTGACAACACCATGTTGCTTTCAAAACGAAAAAGAATAAGCCATCAGCTCAGCTCAGCAATCTGTGTGCGCACCTTCAAAAATTTTCGTTTGCTGAATTCAGCTTTCTTGCCAATCGAGCTTTCAGCTCAACAGTCAGTTCATCTTTCAGCAGACTGTGTGCGCGCGCCCTTAGAGGGCAGCCAATAACCATAGGCCGTAGTAAGAGAGCACGAGAGAGAGAGGAGGCAAAAGACACGCAACCAGGCAACCCACCCCAAAATACATAGAAACTACACAGGGAGCATGAGAGCGAGAGAGGCGAGGAGAGATGGACCACAAGCAAAGCTGCAAAACACCGAACTTGTAGCCGAGTCGATCGCATCAGCGAGCTCTGATGGCTGCGGCAGAAGGACGTCAGAATTAATCAGTCGGTGACTTCGAAACGAAGCGGTCGAGTTTAAGAAAAAGCCAAAAGTGTCCTGAAACCGAGAGTAAAAAGTGCCGGTGCCGCGAAACGAAGCAGGAGGAACTAAGCCACGAGGATCCGCAGCGAAGAGGAGGAACTGCCGTCCCCAAGGAACGAAACGAGCCATCATCAAAGGATCCCCTTGCCTTTTCAAGAAAATCGGGTGCGGACAAGCGAGGGTGAGCGAGCCGTAGTGGCCAAATAATACTCTCGGTAGTCTTTTTTTCGAAAACCCCCTCTCTCTCAAAGAAAGCAGTTCGGTGTGAGGTAGGGCCACGTAGGACAGGGAAATTTTGTGAAAAATAAAGTATTATTATAAAGTTGACCTGAAATTTTGTTCGTTGTCAATGGTGGGAAAATTCGGGATCAACCTTTTTCTTTCAGGAAAAATGTGCAAGAGAGCGGAAGTGTGCAGTACCCAAGATCGCGCTTTATGCCCAGTGGCTGGTTCCTGATCCGAACACACGTTGGTACGCCAGTTGGTAAAAACCCGACCTATCCATCGTGTGGGAGGGTTTGTTGCAAACCACGCGACCCCATTCTTGCCGGTAAAACCCCGGAATGGTGTTCACGTGGTCAGCTTTGGCCAGAGCCGGGTGATCGTGCATCGTACTCTACACTGCCCATCAACATATCACACACACACTCGCACACACGCACACCCGCAGGCGCTCGCATAGCGCATAGCGCTTACCTGGCTCACAGCCTAACCATCGCGGAATTTTCCTCTGTGCTGGATGTGCTGGTGGCTGACGCCTGGGGTCGGAACCCACTTGTCATTGCAGGAGATTTCAACGCGTGGGCAGTAAACTGGGGTAGCGTATCCACAAATACTAGAGGACGAACTCTACTGGAAACTTTCTCGACTCTGAATATTGGTCTACTAAACCACGGCAACCAAAACACCTTTAGCAGAGCGGGCACTGGATCGGTGGTTGACCTAACGTTCGTTAGCAGCTCACTGTACCCCACCGCGAGCTGGAACTTAAGCGGCGAGTACACGGCAAGTGACCACCTAGCCATTAGGTGCACAGTAGGCGAGTCAACGACCCCCAACGTACACCAGACGCATCGCTGGAAAATGTATCGAGTGGAGTCGCTAAATACACAGGCCTTTTCGAGCAAACTCGAGGGCCTTGACTCAAGCGGAAATGCAGAAGAAATGGCAGACATCATCATGAACCAGGTTGAAGAGGCATGCGTCTCAAGCATGACTCAGAGAAACCCGTACGGGCGACACCATGTTCCCATGTACTGGTGGACTGAAAGCATTGCAGAGGCCAGGCGCTCTTGTAACCATGCAAGGAGGCGCTACCAACGCTCTCGCGGATCTCCAGAGTTTGTTGAACTGCAGGCTGTCTATCGAAGCTGTAGACGCACACTCAAAGCGGCCATCAAAGAGAGCAAGCGTAAATGCTTCTTAGAGCTATGCGACAGAGCAGAGCACGACCCGTGGGGCAGCGCGTACAAGATCGTGGTTAAAAAGTTGAACGCCCAGTCGCAACCACAACCGACAGATCCCAATCTGGTAAAAGAGATTGTAGAGCAGCTCTTTCCTCACAGCAACCATGCTACCAGAGCCACAACGGTGATGCCACACGATATGCCAATCGAAGAAGTGACCATAGATGAGATACTACTAGATGCAGCGAGTATGAAAATCAACAAAGCCCCAGGCCCGGACTCAATACCCCATAGGGCCTTTAGATTAGCGCTGACCCTACAGCCAGAAGCCTTTGCAGAGCTGTATAGTCAATGCCTAAGGGAAGGGGTATTCCCTGCTAGATGGAAGGTACAGAAGCTGGCCCTAATCCCTAAGCCAAGCAAGACACTGGCAGAAGCAGCTTCATACAGACCAATATGCCTGATCGACTCAGCGGGCAAAGTTTTGGAGAAACTAGTCTGCGCAAGGCTAGAACGAGCCATAGCTGAAACCGGCGATCTTTCCGACAACCAGTACGGATTCAGGAAGGCAAGGTCAACCGTCGATGCCATACAAAAAGTGGTGGGCACAGCTGCAAGCGCGATAGAGGGAACAAGATGGAAAGGCGGCGGGAAGGAGTATTGTCTTGTGGTTACACTAGATATCCGTAACGCCTTCAACTCTGCAAGGTGGAGCTGCATCCTCGAGGCCTTGGCAGACTTTAGAGTCCCTCCGTACCTGCTCCAGATAATACAAAGCTACTTCAGCAATAGGGTGCTTAAGTACGATACTAGTGCACGCACGGAGTCGTACGATATAACCGGAGGCGTTCCGCAAGGATCGGTACTGGGCCCATTACTCTGGAACGTAATGTACGATGGTATACTACAACTTCCGCCAAGAGTACAAGTCATCGGCTTCGCGGACGATGTAGCCGTGGTAGTAGTGGCCAAACATATTGAGGAGGCAGAGTCGCTGTGCAACGATGCCATCAGGGTTATAGAGGCGTGGCTCTCCTCGGTTGGTCTGGAACTAGCGCCCCACAAGACTGAAGCGGTGCTTATAAGCAGCCGGAAAAAGGTGGAGACTGCCCAAATAATCGTTGGGAACACAGTTCTCACCTCAACGAGGGCGTTGAAATACCTGGGGGTAATGCTGGACACAAGTCTCAGTTTCCGGGAGCATATGGAGTATGAGAGCATGAAAGCGGCATCGTCAAACCGCGCGCTCTCCAGGATCTTGCTTAACACCCGTGGCCCTAAGCAAGGACGTAGGCTACTGCTCACGAGTGTCACTAGAGCAACCATGCTGTACGCCGTTCCAGTCTGGCTGGGAGGCCTGCAGGTTAAAACCTATAGCCGTGGGCTGGAGGCAACACACCGACTGGGCGCAATACGTATATGCTGTGCGTTCCGCACAGTGTCAGATGACGCAGCGCTAGTTATCGCCGGTTTGCCGCCCATCGACGAGATGGCCTCAGTAAACACCAGGGTCTTCACTGAAACGCACGGAAAAAATCTTGCACCAGCCCTTAAAAAGGAAGTGCGCACATCCGCACAGCAACAAAGCCTGCTCAGGTGGCAAGCTCGGTGGGATGCATCCAGCAAAGGTCGCTGGACGTATCGCCTTATCCCCAAACTCGAAGAGTGGATCAGCAGGAAGCACGGGCAGGTAAACTTCTACCTAACTTAGCTACTAAGCGGCCACGGCTGCCTTCGGAAGTACCTGCATCGGTTTGGGCATGAGGCAGATGCATTGTGCACCTTCTGTGGTAATGCTGAGGAAGACGCCGAGCATGCTTTCTTTGTCTGTGGTAGGTTCAGTAGCGACAGGCAAAGACTGGAAGAGACGCTAGGAGTCCGTCTGTCAGTGGGCAATATAGTCCAGCTTATGCTGGAAAGCAGCGAGAGCTGGGAGCTGATCAGCCAATTCGCAGCCTCAACAATGATTGAGCTGCGGAGAATAGAACGCAGCAGAAGAGCCACGGAGGAATAAGGGCGCTGAGGGTCCTGCGAAGCAATGCTTCGCAGCCGTACCGCAGGATCGCAGCTACTTAATCCCTAATCCATATTTTTTTACCTAGCTGTATAATATTAGTTTAATAAATGAATTTAAAAAAAAAACAAAAAAAAAAAAGGCGCTCGCACATCCGTATTTCCACACACTCAGACCCACACATCCGCCTTCTCAGTCACACACTCACACACACACCCATACTCCGACCCCCTCTCGTTACAGTTTCCCGCCACCCCCCTTGCCCAGAGTTCTTCTATTTAAGTCGCTACTCCACGATCGGCTTAGTCGCCCCACCCACCCTTTGTTCATACACGCCTCTTCCCGGCAGAAATACAAATTTTCTTGTAAGGCCGCCCCTGGCCTGACTGAGCATACCCCAGCCTCAGAAAAGCTACCTTACAACTATGACAATGCGAGCTCTCACACATGAGCTCACACCAGCGCCTTTTTGACCGCCCAAAACGTCGAGTTGATGAGTCATCCGCCGTACAGCCCTGACTTGGCACTCAATGATTTCTTTTTATTTCCCCACATCAAGGAAAAAATGCGTGGTCAACGATTTTCCTCGCCAGAAGATGCTGATGAAGAGTTCAAAATCCATGTTTTGGAGGTGTCTCAATCGGAGTGGAAAAAGGGCTTCGACAATTGTTTTGAGCGCATGCAAAAGTGTATAAATTTTGCTGGAGAATACTTTGAAAAACCATAATACTTTTTAATCATAAATATTCGCGTTTTCATTATTACATAAGTACATAAATCGTAAAATTATAAAATTTATATATAATTTCCTATTAACATAAACGTATCTATATTAGTCACGCGGGAATCACGCGTGATTTCTGACCGCAGGTCATCTCAATTGCATCGCGTCTCTCATACTTGGTCTTTTCCTCCTTACACAAATTTCTATTGGTGAGAAGGCGGGGGGAAACTGAGAGCGGCGCAGTCCAATTAGCTACTCCCGTCAATCAAAGTTCACTTGGTAAATTACCTGTTAACTTTTGCCCTCTCGCTCTCTCTTACTCGTAAGTTTTACCAATCGCTGCGGTTTTGTTGTTGTTGGTGCTTTGAATTTTCTTTTACGTATAGCTCTAATATCGTTCGTCTGATCGAAAACCGATGTATGGCAGGTCGATTCAAAATAAGTAGTAGAATATATGTCTAGAATGTTGGAACTAAAAATAAACTTGATCTGCCTGCAGGTATAAGAATTATATGTTCCATATGCTTAAAACGTCTAGCTCTTACCATCTCTGAGATCCCTTCGTTCATGCATACAGATAAACGGACAGACGGACATGGCTAAATCGACTCGGCTGTTGATGCTGATCAATAATATATATAGTTTATAGGGTCGGAGATGCTTCCTTCAGGCTGTTACATACATTTGCACAAGCTCGAAATAGTGCAGTGAGTTAGTAAGCAATTAAAGCTAAAACGTATCCGAAATCCAAAAATATTGCAAATAAAGTAAACATAACAATTTGTGCCAAAACTAAAAGCATTAAAACCACCCCAAGAGCAACAATCTGCCAATTCAGAGCAATTTAAGAGACAATATATGCAAAACCAACTCTCCCTGCTCTAATGATCATTATTAGCAAGAGTACGACCAAAACAAGTTTTTGTCAAATAACGGGACGTATCGACATGTCATACCGACATACATATATACATGATTGATTTCTCTTATCAGTGTGCCTGCGCTCCCTGCCCCCTGCCAAATTGACATAAACTTACATCTCTCTTGTATGTTTTTTTTTCAAATAAATTTTTAATTCAAAGTTTCATTATGCTCGAAACTTTGAATTAACGAAGATCAGGTCGCTAAAAACCAACACAATAAATTTTTAACTTAATAATACTCACACACACCACCCTTTTACATATGTATGCATTTACGGCTGGAAGGCCAACTTCTTTTGTGGATAACAAAATTAGGTCAATGACCTGGTATAGCGGATCAGCTGTTTGAGTTGTCGTACTCAATTAAATATCTGCAAATCGAATTACGAAGTTTTGCCAAGACATTTTATACACACGTTTACTGCACGCAGCCTGATAATCTCATGAATTGATTTTGTCTAATTTTATTTGTTTCGAGTTAACACTTGATTTTGTTTCTGGATTAGTTCAACCCATTTATTTATAAATCATTGCGTGTATTAGTTTTAGTAATATTAAATTTTGGAGAATTCTTTGCTAAAATTCACTAAGGAAGATCATGGTTGGGTTTTGAGTGTAGAATGCGAGTGTCAGTGGCCATCAAAGACCTCGCCATCAATAGATAACACGGATGATGGAAGCTGACCCCTCTTTTTCTATTTTTTTATTCCAGTTTGTACTGTCGCTGTTTAGTTTTTTTCGAGTAAAGCTCCCTTAGTAAATTCCGTAGGGATCCTAATGTTAAAATTATGTAGACAACGGTCGATTCCTAGCAACAATTTATCTCACCCCCACCCGAATTAGCTTAGGTACGAGAGGATCCCCATTGCTGTGGACAATCGACCGAGAGAGCCGCCGAATTTGGTCTTACCAAGGGATGACTAGGCCTCGAATACTTGCGAATGAAGTGTAACAGCACACAACTAGGAATGTCAGCAGGTCCAGGAGAGTATGAAGAATTTAAAGATTTCAAATATGAAAGCAGAGATTATTCAGTAATTACACTTAGCTTATTTACTTATTATTTACTTATATATGTGTGAGCATGTGTGAGTGTATATATGTAAATATGCTGGCGCAGCTATTTGTTGGCGCTGCATGCGAAAGGGATCATATTTCGAATGACCACTTGAGTTTATGTATTTAATCGGCAACAATGTTAATGCCGCAAAACGTTTGTATGTTTTGTATGCATACTTGGAGTTAATAATTGGTTTATTGCATCACATATATATACTCACTACAAGGCTCTTAAAAGGAAAACAAAAATTATAAATTTATTTTAAAATAAAAATCTATTTAAAAAAAAGAGAAGAAAACGAGCATCGAAAATAAGAGGAGTGAAAATTATTATCAGCTTAATTTAAATATGTTATCATTATTTCAAAGTCTGGGTTGCAATATGTCCTTAAAAATTCTCTTTTTGCATTTCTATATGGATGTTATTGGGCCTAAAGCTTTTCATTTACTTTGAAACAATTTTTGAATTATATATGCAGAACCCCAAAAGTCAAAAGAGGATTTTAGAACAAAACAGCAGTGGCAGTCCAAGATTGCAGTACAGCGTAACAAAGCATTTAAACTGTTCAAGTCACTGTAAGCTTATTTAAAATTGAACAATCTTTTTTTTTGGCATCATAAAACCAATTTACTTACTTTCACTATCTTAACGTAGCATTCCATGAATGTTATTAGTCTACATTTGGATAAAAATTTACTTAAGCCAATGTTATATCAAGTAGCCTTTTGATTATTCCTATAAAAATTTGGGGTTGGAATCTAGTTGTCCTCCCATTAAATTAAATGTTAATTTTCGGTTAAAAAAGGCTCTTACATTGCTAATTTACCTGTCATAAATTTAACAAAATTGCCATAATTAGTGCTTATGTTAAACTATATGATTATGTGATTGCAAAAAATATCCGACCAATCTACTGGCTTGTAGCAGATGATTTAGTTTGACAAAAACGCTATAAATATATAAAAGCTTAACTTAACAGGTCATTTTCCACTCTTTTGGCTTTACTTTTACCGCGTGTTTGATTTTTCTCAGTTGCATTGACATATTTACTATCAAATAGGCTTCATAAACTCATCAACTTATGGTTAGTGTGGCCTCCAAAAATTCGAATAGGTCAAAAAATCGAAAATATGCTTTTTCCGCAATTTCTTGGAAATGGAAACTAAGATATGACTTTGGCATATCAACTCGTATTCAGCATTGGTAGAGGAACAGTAATTAGTTTAAAATATTCGGGATACTCACAAAAGGTCTCATTTTGTAAACTGTGTTATTGGAGCACTTATAGTTCGAAGATAAAATGTCATAAGGATAAGAAATGTTCGTAAAAGGGCAGAGGAGTAAGTTGATTGAAAAAAATAGAGGGCTAACATCGGCTACGCCGATGTTTTAAATACCCTTGCAGTTTTTGAAAGGCGCTACCATTGAAAACAAAAAAGATTTTCTCACTAGAATAAGTTTTTAGACCGATCGTTCCTATGGCAGCTATATGCTATAGTCATCCGATTTCGATAAATTTTTCCAGAATTGTGTGGAAGTATATGAAATTAATATATACCACGATTGGTGATGCTACGATGGAAAACAAAAAAGTTTTTTTCACTAGAACTAGTTTTTGGACCGCGCGTTTATATGGCAGCTATATGCTTTAGTCATCCGATTTTGATACATTTTTTCAGAATTGTGTAGAATCATATAAAATTAATAAATACCATGTTTGGTGACGCTACGATGGAAAACAAAAAAGTTTTTCCCACTAGAACTAGTTTTTGGACCGCGCGTTTATATGGCAGCTATATGCTATAGTCATCCGATTTTAATAAATTTTTCCGAAATTGTGTGGAAGCATTTATAACTAATATATACCACGATTAGTGACGCTACGATGGAAAACAAAAAAGTTTTTCCCACTAGAACTAGTTTTTGGACCGATCGTTCCTATGGCAGCTATAAGATATATTCATCCGATCCGGCCGATTCCGACAAATGTGCAGCGTATTTGTATTTAAAAACTTTTTGCAAAGTTTGGTCAAGATAGCTTTAAAACTGAGGGAGGAGATAGCATAGAAACAGACGGACAGACGGACAGACGGACATACGGAAATGAACTCAGCTCGTCATGCTGATCAAGAATATATATACTTTATGTGGTCGGAAATGCTTCCTTCACTGCGTTACAAACATCGTGACAATTTTAATATACCCTCTGCAAGGGTATAAAAATCAGCGAATAAGTCCGCGGCAGCAGAATCGTTCTTAGCCTTTTGGTTATGTAAACAAAGAAGATGGTAAAGTCGAAAATGTACGCTTAGAGTTAACAAATTTATAAAATTGTTAAGGTTCCTGTGCGAATTGAATTTTGCACAGAGCAAGATAATTATTTAGGGTATTCACGACAACTTACTTATTTGATAACCTTTGAAAAATAATATTTAATCTTCATCTGTCGTGAACACACTTTTGAGAAAATTTCTTGATAATTAAAACTCAATAAATCAGAGCCAACTATATTGAAAAAATTTATGTTACGTAAATTTAAAATATACTTAAAGAAAATGGCTTAAAATAATATGTGATTGCATTTTATGTAATTGCAATCTTTAAAAGGTTCTTAAAAAACAAAAAAAAAAGAAAAAGTTAACTATAGACCGACCTTACCGTAATTTGAACTCAGGTTTTGTTGACTTTCAGTCTCTCACCTTAAACTCTACACCATTGCCACCAAGGTCGAAATGCCAGCTTAATGTGCTTTATAAAATAGTGGCGCTTTATCATCAAAATATTAAAATTCTGGCACCTAATGTGTACACACTGTTTGAAGTGTTTACCAACACTGAAATTGAGTTTTAACCAGGCAACCACATGACCCAGCTCTAGGCTGGTGATGTCAGCTTATTTTTCGGTAGTACATTTTGTTGTTGGAGATTTCATTTTTTAACAGGTTATCTATTAAGCAAGTTGTCGTGAATACCCTAATTATAACATTGAGAATTAAAAAGCGTAAAGTTTGACTTGGCTATCGAGTATTTAGAAAAGTCAAGATTAGAACCAGTTTTTTTATACTTTTTGAAACATCTAGACTTAATATTTTGTAAATTAGAAAGCTTAGGACAGTACCAAGGGGGTTGAAGTGACTTAGAAGAAACAGCACTATTTGGAATTCAAACACCAAAGAGAGAGTCAATAGCGTCATAAAAAATGGTAACAGCCACGTCAATGTCAACTGCATTGTATAAAGGAGACCAATCTTTGAAACAAATTAGTTGATTAAGCAGAGTAATCCAGGATTTGTTAGAAAAATTTCTAATGTAGCGTGGTAAGAATCCTCTGGTAGTGTTAGGGTGGAAGATCTAAAGAAAACAGCATTTGAACAGTCAGTGACAAAGACAAGACAATCTCAATAAAAAGTCATGCTGTGCAGATGGATAAGTTGACCGATTAAGATATGACCATGCGATGTTTGGCAGATTAAAATCACCAACAACAACCATAGAATCAATGTCTCGTAATAGAGTAAAAACATATTTTATGCAGATTATATGGTACATATATACTTGAATATCGGAAGAACGAGGGATATAGGAACAAGAAATGAATACAGAAAAGGAATGAAAAGTTACCTTAGCAGCAATAAATTCAACATCGTCAGGCACATTTAAAGAAATGCATTCTGACCGAAGGTTAGATTTTACTGCTATTATAACACCTCCTCCTCGGCTAGCCTGTCGATCACGACGTTCGGATTCAGCGTTTTAACTGTAGGTCTCTTTCTCTTGTGCGAAAATTAAAAAGCACATAAGCCAAAATATTAAGAGAAGCTCGTCCTGGCCCTTTGGGGCTGTAAAGCCAGATATTTATTTATTTTTAGTAGTATTAGTAAGTTTATTCGGCTTATTGTAGGCTTGGCAATATGCCGTCAGCCTAAAGCCGTTTCTTTTGGTAATATTATTACAAAGTTTTTTTTTTCTTTATACATAGTTTCAATTTTACATCTATACATTTCAATTTAACGATCATTAACACAGTAAAGGCAACATAAGAAAGGGCGTAGCCGGATTTCCATGGGCATGCAGATTCAAAGTTGGGTATCTGACAAAAATTTCCCCATCTTTGGTTTTGTCCTAGCGCTCATGGTGTATTTTTAATGAAGAGTTTATCTTTTTTGATCGTAACCTGTTTTAAGACAATGGGCCATGCTAAAATTCTGAAAAATTTTAAATAAATTCTTTGAACCTAGAGTCTCCGTTGCTCCCGTCTCCCTACATTTCCTGCATGTGTCCTCTGTCGTTATGCCTAGCTTCTTCGCGTGACAGGCTGTTAGGCAGTGGCCGGTTAATATGCCTATTAAAAGTCTACAGTCTCTTCTTTGGAACTGTAGTAAATAGTGCGTGCGGTGCTTGTCTTTTGTCTTGTACATGATTTTGGAGATTCTGCAGCCGGTTGTGTTTCTCCACTTTTCCGCTGCCTCGTTTGAAGCTATCTCTTCCATTTTGCTGTGTCGCGTCTGAAGTGAGATAGGTAGCTGTATTATCGCTTCTTGGCTAAGTGCAACTCCGGCTTTTGCCAGGCTGTCTGCAGTCTCATTTCCGTCAATGCCCTGGTGGCTTGGGATCCAGTAGATCTGCACCCTTCTAGAAGTGCTGAGAGAATCTAGTGCTTCGCTACCAGACAGGACATTTTTGGAGTTGATGGCGTGCCTATGCATGGCCTTGATTGCCGCTTGACTGTCTACGTATATATTTACTTCTTTGTAGCTTGGAGCGAGTAGTTCTGCCATCTCTGCTGCTTTCTTTATTGCGAAGACTTCCGCCTGAAATATGGTGCAGTGGTTTGGCAGTTTACAGCTGAGCTTCATTTCCGGCTCTTCGCAGTATATAGCAGCTCCGACTCCTAGATCCATCTTTGAGCCGTCTGTAAAGATGTGTGTTGCTTCTTGGGCCAGTCCAGTACGCCAGTCATCTGGTCCCAGTGATGTTGGTGTGCTTGTGAAGCTGGTACTGGGGATCATGAAGTCTGTGCTACTGTTGATCTCTCTGCCAATCATGCTGTGCCCATAGCTTTGTAGTGCCATGGTGCCTGTCGCACATAGACGTTGTGCAGTCTTTTGTGCAAGCAGGCGTGCTTGGATGTCCAGGGGGTTGACATCTAGGTTGCCTTTTCACCTTTTCCTCTACATTGAGTCTCCAGGACAGTTTGCTGTCAATTACTACTCCAAGATATTTCACGTTCTTCTTTGGTGTGAGTGTCGTTCCATTAATCTTGGGTGGAGTCCATCGCGGAACCTTGTATCTCTTAGTGAAGAGAATGAGGTCCGTCTTCTCCGCATTGATACTAAGTCCGGCTTCTGTGGCCCACTGTAGTATTTCTTTGAGTGTGGTGTCCATGATTGAGCTGAGGGTCGATGGACATTTTCCCGTGATAATTATGCTTATGTCGTCTGCATATGCGGTTATCTTGGGTGCTTTCCTGCGGAATTTAATTAATAGTTCGTTGACCACGAGGTTCCACTGGAGGGGTGAGAGTACTCCGCCCTGAGGCGTGCCTCCGTGTGCCTCCTTAGTTATGGTCGCGGTACCCCACTCAGCTTGGACTTTTCGGCAGCTCAGCAGATTGTGTATCCAGTAGTCCAATGCCTTGTGTGTTGCTGTGGCTCTTAAGCTTCGCATTGTCGCTTCAGTGGTGACGTTGTTGAAAGCATCTGATATGTCGAGAAATGCGCCGAGTGCAAACTCGTGTTGGTGAAGTGCTTTCTCGATGGTGGCTACTAGCGAGTATTGCGCTGTTTCCACCTACTTACCTTAGGTGTTTGCGTGTTGATTTGGTTCCAGGTTCAGGTTCATGCCTTCCCTTATGTGGAGGTCCAGTATTTTTATACTCTGTACCGAAGGTACAAAGAGTATATTGGGTTTGTGCAAATGTATGTAACAGCCAGAAGAAAGCATCTCCGACCCTATAAAGTATATATATTCTTGATCAGCATCAACAGCCGAGTCGATATAGACATGTCCGTCTGTCTGTCCGTATGAACGCTGAGATCTCAGAGATGGTAAGAGATAGAGATTTAAGGTGTATGGAACATATATTTCTTATACTTGCAGGCAGATCAAGTTTAGTTTTTTTTTGCCACGCCCCCTGCCTCCCCCGCAAATTGAAAAAAACTTAATATCTTTCACAATTTTGGAGTTAGGTTGTTTGAACCTTTTAGACATATATTCTACTCATCATTACCTATCGAGCCCCCATACATCGTTTTCCGATCAGATGAACGATAGTAGAGTTGCCACCCCCGCAATTTAAAAAACACCTCAAATATCCCGCAATTTTGGAGTTAGGTTGTTTGAAGCTTCTAGACATATATTCTACTCATCATTACCTATCGAGCCCCCATACATTGTTTTCCGATCAGATGAACGATAGTAGAGTTGCCACCCCCGCAATTTGAAAAACACCTTAAATATCCCGCAATTTTGGAGTTAGGTTGTTTGAACCTTCTAGACATATATTCTACTCATCATTACCTATCAAGCCCCCATACATCGTTTTCCGATCAGATGAACGATAGTAGAGTTGCCACCCCCGCAATTTAAAAAACACCTCAAATATCCCGCAATTTTGGAGTTAGGTTGTTTGAACCTTCTAGACATATATTCTACTCATCATTACCTATCGAGCCCCCATACATTGTTTTCCGATCAGATGAACGATAGTAGAGTTGCCATCCCCGCAATTTGAAAAGCACCTCAAATATCCCGCAATTTTGGAGTTAGGTTATTTGAACTTTCTAGAAATATACTCTACTCATTATTACCTATCGAGCCCCCATACATTGTTTTCCGATCAGATGAACGATAGTAGAGTTGCCACCCCCGCAATTTAAAAAACACCTCAAATATCCCGCAATTTTGGAGTTAGGTTGTTTGAACCTTCTAGACATATATTCTACTCATCATTACCTATCGATAATCGGGAGCCAATTGGAGCGGCGACCTGAACGGGTACAGAGTATATTACAGTCGGGCTTGACCGACTTTCTTACTTGTTTTTCATAGTTTTAAGCAGGAATGATGTTAGGCTGATAGGCCTGTAGTCTTTTGGTTGCACGTGACTGCATTTTCCTGCTTTGGGCAGAAAAACAACACATGCTGTTCTCCAGGTTACAGGTATATATCCCCACATCAGACATGCCGTGTAAATGGTTTGAAGCCATGGGACGATTAGTTGTTTGGTCGTCTTCAGCATGGCCGGAAATATGCCGTCCAGTCCAGGGGACTTAAAGCTCGCAAACGAGTCTATTGCCCACTGGATTTTCTCTGGGGTGACTATGTTGGTTGGGATGTTTGTTTTTTGTGCATGCATGTTGTGGATCGAATCTGGCTCCGCTGCCATTGTACAGCCGGGGAAGTGTGCGTCGATAAGGGCGCATGTGGCTTCCTGGCTACTCTCCGTCCATTTTCCTTCATCGGTTTTTAGTTGACTCTGCATAGAGGGCTGCTTTGAAAGCAGTTTCCTGAGTCATGCCGTTTCTGAGACCTTCTCGATGTTGGAGCAGAAGGTTCTCCACGAGTGTTGTTTCGCTCTGCGCACCTCTTTTTTGAAGATGCGAAGTCTTATTTTATATTCGTCCCAGATGATCGTTTCATCCGCTTGCCTGGCGAGCTTGAAACATTCTTGGACGTCTTTCCTCTGCTCCTTCAGTGCAGGAGTCCACCAAGGGGGTCTGCTTCTCCGTTTGCTGACTGTAGGTCTGCATGAGGCTTTGAACGCTTCTGTTAGGTGGGACGTGAGTTTCCTTACAGACTTCTCAATGTCGACGAAAGTTTGCTCTTATGCAGGTTTATTTGGAGGACCTTTAACAGCTTGTCTGTTCACAGCCTCCGTTGGTCTGGATTGGTCGACTTCCATCGTCGGGTCACCATCCTTGTCCTTGTTTTTCAATCATGTTGAAAAAATACTTAATATACATATGGTAATTCTATAAACCGATCTTATAATTTTACAGATTTTTAAAATGCAATCCGCGACTTTTAAAAATTCGCGAAATTTTTAATCAACTTTTTTTTTTGTTGTGGATAAGGTACCACTGTTTTAATATGATTAAAATACCACATTTTTATACCCGTTACTCGTAGAGTAAAAAGGGTATATTAAGTTCGTGCAAATGTATGTAACAGGCAGAAAGAAGCATTTCCGACCCCCTAAAGTATATATATTCTTGATCAGCATCAATAGCCGAGTCGATATAGACATGTTCGTCTGTCCGTCTGTCCGTCCGTCCGTCTGTCCGTCTGTCTGTATGAACACCTAGATCTCAGAGACTATAAGAGCTAGAACTACCATATTTTCAGTGTACACTTGTATCTTCTGCACGCAGATCAAGTTTGTTTCAAATTTTTGCCACGCCCCCTCTCGCCCCCGCAATTTGAAAAAAACCTCATATCTCCCACAATTTTGAAAATAGACTGTTCAAACCTTCTAGACATATATCTTAATAATTATTACCTATCGATCAGCCATACATCATTTCCTGATCAGATGAACGATAGAAAAGTTGCCGCCCCCGCAATTTGAAAAAAAACCTCATATCTTCCACAATTTTGAAAATAGACTGTTCAAACCTTCTAGGCATATATCTTAATCCTCATTACCTATCGATCCGCCATACTTCGATTCCTGGTCAGATGTACGGTAGTAAAGTTGCCACCCACGCAATTTGGATTATACCTCATATTTCCCAGAATTTTTATGATAGATCATTCGAACCCTGTAGACATATATTTTAATCATCACTACCTATCGATCCGCCATACATCATTTCCTGATCAGATGAACGATAGAAAAGTTCACGCCCCCGCAATTTAAAAATTACCTCATATCTCCCACAATTTTGAAAATAGATTGTTTGAACTCTCTAGACATATATTTTCATAATAATTACCTATCGATCAGCCATACATCATTTCCTGATCAGATGAGCTATAGTAGAGTTGCCTCCCCCGCAAATTGGAAAAAAAACTCATATCTCCCACAATGTGGACATGTTGATATCCTGAGGGTATATCGAAGTCGAGCAGGGCCGACTTTAACTTACGCTCTCGTTTTTTAAAGTAAAAGAACAGTTTGTATTCATTTCAGGAGTGGTTTCAATCATCCTCTCTGTTTTCATATATAACTGGATTGTCAGAAACAGTAGTAAATAATTTGCTTAAAATTTCGGCAGGTCTAATGATTTTCGACAAATATCGACCGTGAGCTAAGAAATATACTACTGCATCAACGTGAGAGCAGCAACCAATGGTCCTGTTGCTATTCGCACATTCACAGTAATGCCGCCAAATACTTGAGTATCCAATGTCCACAGGAGTATATTCAATAAAGCCTTTATACTTTTTACTCCTTAATACTCCTTTAGTATATTTTTATTTACTTTTACCCAACTCATATTCATCTTCCCGTTTTCATCAAGTAGAGAGGAGAGCTCCAATCGTATGGATGGTATATTAATAAAGAGTCTGTTGCGTTGCAATTTTAAATTCAAATTCTCATCAAATTCAAAATTATGAATTAAATACTTTCAGCACTTAAATTCAGTCACAATTGAATATTAATTTGTTTTTTTTTTTTAAATTTTTAACTCGCGTTTTATAATTTAAAAAAATTAAAATTATAAGATCGTTTTATAGATTTTCCAACTGCATATTTTGTAATCATGATTCGACTGCATAATAATATTGCGATGTACTGCATTTAGCGTTTTAACCGCCTTCCAATTTTTTTAAAAATCTGAAAAAAATGTGCTTGCTCACACAAGGAATTACAGTTGTTGAGGGGCGAACTGAATTATGAATTAAGTTCCTAAATTTTCCACTGTAATATTTGCGTGGCCGTCAAGGTCAAACAGAAACTGTATATTTTTTTTGTAACTAAGCGCGACTGAGAACATTGCTATCGCCGCTTCCGTTTGAATCTTGGAAGTTTACTGTTTCTTCTGCTTGCTGTTCTTGCACACACAGTTATGCGTTTGCTGACCACAGCCTGCAGCACAATTTGTCTTTGCTTATAGAGTTAGTTTTAGTTCACGTGTGAAGCCGAACAGAAGCAAGAAGAATTAATATTTGGGACTATTGGCGTGTGTGGAGCACGAATGTAAGCTAAGCTATAGAGAAAATTGAATTGTATTGAAATTAATAAAATTATTAAAGATTTCAGCGAATCGCTTTTATTTCCCAATCAAATAAATCAGTTTTATTCTGGTTGGGGGTCGCTAGAAGTCCACGCCCTGAAACACGCATTGGCATAGGGTCCAGTGCCAGCATTCTGAAATATTCTCCATTGGAAATATTCTCCAGTCTGCCAGCGTCGAATATTCATGACACTTTGGAATATTTACTGCTAGGGCTGTTGGATATAATAGGCGGAGATTTTGGCAAGGCGAAGAACGTGAAAACTCACATAGAATAGGTCCGACGTACGGGACTTATACATAGTTATAGGCAGTCGCCCTAACCTGGAAGTTAAATAGCGTGGCGATTGCATAATGATGCTGGATGAAGAGGAATCGAGTACCAGTGCAAAAGAGGCGACAAAAAGTATTCAAATCGGTGGAACTGTAAGAACGCTTGTGACAGCATTTTCGTCGGGTCAGGTCAACGGATCGCCTGTTCCCGTAAGTTCACAAGGTGAAGTCGCCGGTGTGGATAAAGATAGCGGAATAGCGCACATGAATAACAGTCATGGCCTTCCTACTGCGTCGTATATAGATAGCAGCACTGGGACAGCGTTTTCGACTCCAATTTACCAGCGAGCCGTGCCAGGGGCACATTTTGATGGATCGGCGTACGACACCGTAATAAGCCAATACGGAATTTGGTGCAACGACAATAGGAGCACCGCTGAGTTTACCATACTGTGGAAACACGGCCGTGCTCAACGACAGAGCAGTGACGCTCACAACTACTAGTGCTGGAATGGCATATAGCGCAACGGGTGCTGGCGCTACAAATGGATCTATATCAATGAGACAAGTGCCGCCACAACAGTTCGGTGGTGTGCACATAGGAAGCGCGGTGCCTGGAGCAAGAGCATTGACACCTGCACAGATCAATGCCAGACATGTCATCAGCAGAGAGCTGCCCATTTTTACGGGCAAACCAGAGGAGTGGATGTTATTTATTAGCAACTACGAGCAGACGACCGTGAGATGTGGGTTCAGCAATGAAGAGAACCTCATCACAGAAGTGTCTGAGAGGACAGGCACTAGATGCGGTACGCGGAAAGCTTATGATGCCAGCGACCGTACCGCATGCGATTGGAACTTTGCGTATGCTCTATGGACGTTCCGAAATAGTGCATGCGGCCCTACAGAGAAAGCTCAAAGAAGAGCCACCGATACGGGCTGACAATTTAGACACAGTTATCCGACTGGCCCTGGCTGTTCAGAATTATTGCGCGACGATGGCTGCTATTGGTCTGCAGGATTATCTTTATGATCCTGTGCTGTTAAATGAACTAGTTGCTAAGATGCCCAGCAGCATGAAATTGGACTGGGGTCGGCATCGATTGTCAAGTGTTGGCGTCAATTTGGCCACCTTCGACAACTGGTTGTTTAACGTAGCAATGTGCGCAAGTATGGTTACACCGTATGAGACACGAAGAGATGACAACGAGAAGAGGAGTTCGGCCAGGAACACAAAGGAACGAGTTTATGTCCACGAAGCAGTTAATGAGGATTCTCGTCAGCCACGTCATCAACAAGAATTGGAGGATTCATGCCCAAAATGCGCTGGCGCTCACCAGCTGTCAGAATGTGAAGACTTTCGATCTTTGGGCACGAATCGACGGTGGGATTTGGTAAAGGATAAGCGGCTGTGTTTCTGGTGCTTTAGGCGACATCAGGTACGACATTGTAGATCAAGAAAAAATTGCGGTTTGGATGGGTGCAAAAAGTCACACAATGCGCTGCTACATACGGCCGCCACACATAGAGGCAACACTGAGAATTCGTGTCGGAGCGGCAATGTGGAGTCGGCTCTTATGTACCATGGTAGATCCATGACAAAGGCGCTGTTTAGATATGTTCCGATTGTGCTACATGGAAAATCCAAAAGCGTACAGGCGTATGCATTGGTCGATGAGGGTGCTGCCTGCACACTAATGGAAAGATCACTGGCAAGCTGTGCCTTAAATGGACAGGAGAGGTGGCTAAAACCGAGTCCAAATCGCTGTCCGTGGCTGTCGGCATATCAGCTCTGGGACATAATGCGCAGCAGTTTACCATGAGAAATGTGAGAACTTTGGTGAACTTGGACCTGCCAGAACAAAGTGTTGGGCTACAGCTACTTAAGTCCAAGAATCATTTGTGTGATCTCCCGATTCATCCGTACAACAATCAGAGAGCGCAGCTAATTATTGGTCTGGACAATATAAAAATGACGGTGCCGCTGGAGCTGCATGAATCGGATGGTAATGACGTCATAGCCACGCGGTGCAGATTGGGCTGGGCAGTATATGGTCGTGCTGCCAATAGAGACAATAGAAACCCTCGGCTCCTACACATCTGTCAATGTAGCGAGGCCCGAGGTATGGATGTAGCCCTCAAGAATTATTTTTCGTTGGAGTCAATGGGCGTTAGCATCTCTAAAAACCAGCTGAGATCAAAAGAGGATGAGCGCTCATTGCAAATAATGGAGGCAACAACAACTTACCGGCATATAGAAAAGCGATGGCAGACCGGGTTGTTATGGAAATTTGATCGAGTGGAATTGCCGGACTCGTATCAAATGGCGCTCAAGCGTCTGAAATGTTTAGAGGCGAAAATTTCGAGAGAGCCGCAGCTGAACGAGTTTATGATGAACACGCTGCGGGACTACAAGCGGAAGGGATACGTCCGAAGGCTGGAGGATAGTGAGTTGGCGTTTAACGCAAAATCATGGTTTGTTCCTATCTTTACAGTCACAAATCCCAATAAGAAGAAGACGCGTTTGGTGCGGGACGCGGCCGCCAAGGCTAATGGCGTGTCGCTGAATGATTGCTTGCTTAAGGGTCCCGACACACTGGCGTCATTGATGGGCGTTCTCATAAGGTTCCGAGAGCGTCCAATAGCCATTTCTGGAGACATCCGTGAGATGTTCCACCAAGTCTTGGTGCGGCCAGAGGATCAAGCTGCCCAGAAGTTCCTTTGGCGCGATGGTGACCAGTCACGCCCTCCTGAGATGTATGTCATGCAGGTTATGACATTTGGAGCATCGTGTTCGCCTGCCCTGGCGAACTATATATTGAATCGCAATGCTCAACGGCATGCAGCGGACCATCCGGGTGCCGTGAGAGCCATTTGCGAAAATACGTTTGTGGACGATTGGCTGCAGTCTGTGGATTCCGAAACCCAATTGATACAGTTGTCCAAAACTGTAAAGATGATTCATGATAGCGGTGGTTTCGAGATGCGGCACTGGACTTCAAATTCTGTGAAAGTGGTACAGGCCCTAGAAGATGACTGCGAAGTTCTGGACAAACGTATAAGTGCGCATGACGAAGCGCAAGAGAAGGTCCTAGGCATGTGGTGGCTGCCTGGGCAAGATTTGCTGACGTTTGTGGTGAAGCCCGACTTGGTATTGAAAGCAGCTAGAGACCGACAAACCAAATATCAATATTTGATCCACTTGGTCTGCTGGGGTTTTTCCATATACGTGCCAAGATCATTCTTCAAAACGTATGGAGATCTGGCATAGGATGGGACGAGGCATTGACGACCGAAGATGAAGCTGATTGGAGGCACTGGCTCGACCTGGTTCCGAAATAAAATGGCGTTCGGATCCCTAGATGTATGACATGGGTGAGCTCGGCACCAGCCGTGCAAATGCACATATTTGTCGACGCCAGCATAAACGCCTATGCCGCTGTCGTATACATGCGGGCCGAAATGGATGGCCAAGTCAACTGCAGTTTGGTGGCTTCTAAAACTCGAGTTGCCCCCCTGAAGCACGTCTCGATACCCAGATTGGATCTGATGGCTGCGGTTTTGGGTCAGAGGCTGGCAAATTGCATAGGAGCAGAAATGTCAATTCCTATTGCCAGACGCGTATTTTGGACAGACTCAAAGGACGTTCTGTACTGGATCCGGTCCGACGCGCGCAAATATCAACAATTTGTAGCCCTGCGTAACGGAGAGATTTTGGAAGGGTCTGATTTGGACAGTTGGCGCTGGGTCCCATCAGCACACAACGTAGCAGACGATGGCACCAAATGGACCAAAACGCCTGAGGTTCATGGATTGATTAGGTGGTTTACAGGACCACAATTTTTGTATATAGATGAAAAGCAGTGGCCACATATGGATATGGATTGTGGCCACAAAGAAACCAGTATGCTGTACCACGTCGAAGAGGAGCAGAAACAGACGTCTCCCTTGGGGTGTATCTTGCCTGATCTGCAGCGGTTCAGCAAACTAGAGAAGCTGAGAGCCGTTCAGATCCGCATACTGGATTTTATACGAATCGTTGCGAAGAAGACCTGCGGGTCCGAGTTGCAGAAAATGCTACAACTAAAGAGAAGCAACGACGTAGATTTGATTTGTATCCGAATTTGCCAGGAGGAGGAGTTTAATAGTGAGATCAGCTGCCTGAAGTCGGGTCGCTCTATCACCGACCGCAAAAGCTTGCTGAACAAGTGCTCCCCTTACCTGGACGACTGGGGCATTCTACGCATTAGAGGACGCATCGACCAAATAGAAGGAGTCGACGTCAGCGTAAAACCACCTGAGACGAGCGACCTGCCCATTGAACGACTGTCGCCCCATACTCCACCGTTCACCTTTACCGGGGTGGATTATTTTGGGCCAATCAATATTGTAGTTGGACGGCGCCACGAGAAGCGTTGGGGCGTTTTATTTACGTGCCTAACAGTACGCGCCGTGCATCACATCACTTTCAACAGATTCGTTCCTATGTGTACTGAAGTCATTTGTTGCCAGACGCGGCTGCCCTCGCCGTATGATGTCAGACAATTTTCCCGGCGCTAGCAGAATCCTGAAGGACGAAGTCGAGCGCATCTCACCGAAACAGGTTGAACAAAAATTCGCCGAATTGGAGTTTGCGTTTATACCACCTGGTTCGCCCCACATGGGTGGGGCATGGGAGCGAATGGTTCGCTCAACGAAGTCTATTTTATCCGAAATCTTGCCACAAAATGGACTAAAAGAAGAGGTGCTACGTGCAGCACTGGCCGTTGTGGAGAGCTTTCTCAACTCGAGACCGCTCACATACGTTCCTCTGGAGTCTGCCGAATCAGAGGCGTTAACACCTAATCATTTTCTTTTAGGTCATTTAAGCGGATTGCGTGAGCGACGCCCCATAGAACAAGGTGGAGTGGGACTGGCGCGAGGATTCCGTGTCGCTAGTCAGCTGGCCGATCAATTCTGGAAGAGATGGATGCGTGAGTATCTGCCCACGCTCACAAGACGAACCAAGTGGTTTCAACCAACAGCTAGCCCGATTGCTGTTGATGACGTCGTCATAATAGTGGACGACAATTCTAAGCGGAACTGCTGGCCAAAGGGTGTCGTATTGGACGTGCACCGACCACGAGATGGCCAGGTCCGAAGCGCCGTAGTGCAAACTGTTGAAGGGCTCATCACTCGACCCGCCGTCAAGTTAGCCAAGTTGGACATTAGAGTTGGTAATACGGGGTGGGGAATGCTGAGGGGCGAACTGAATTATGAATTAAGTTCCTAAATTTTCCACTGTAATATTTGCGTGGCCGTCAAGGTCAAACAGAAACTGTATATTTTTTTTGTAACTAAGCGCGACTGAGAACATTGCTATCGCCGCTTCCGTTTGAATCTTGGAAGTTTACTGTTTCTTCTGCTTGCTGTTCTTGCACACACTGTTATGCGTTTGCTGACCACAGCCTGCTGCACAATTTGTCTTTGCTTATAGAGTTAGTTTTAGTTCACGTGTGAAGCCGAACAGAAGCAAGAAGAATTAATATTTGGGACTATTGGCGTGTGTGGAGCACGAATGTAAGCTAAGCTATAGAGAAAATTGAATTGTATTGAAATTAATGAAATTATTAAAGATTTCAGCGAATCGCTATTATTTCCCAATCAAATAAATCAGTTTTATTCTGGTTGGGGGTCGCTAGAAGTCCACGCCCTGAAACACGCATCGGCACAGGGTCCAGTGCCAACAACAGTGGGACCTTATCCACAAAAAAAAAGTTGATTAAAAATTTCGCGAATTTTTTAAAGTCGCGGATTGCATTTTAAAAATCTGAAAAATTATAAGATCGGTTTATAGATTTACCATATGTATATTTTGTATTTTTTCAACATGATTGGCCTGGATAATAAAAAAAATTATAAGAGCTTGAACAAATCATGGCCACATAAAAGGAAAATGGAACCCCAATTGCAAGTTGAAAATAAATATGGTTAAAAATTTCGCGGATTTATACAAGTCGCGGTTTGCCTCGTTAAAATCATTGGTATTATTGTATCGAATTCCGACGGTTCAAAGTATTTATTTAGAAATTTTCAGAATTTTAGCATTTCCCATTGTCTTAAAACAGCTTACGATCAAAAAAGTTTAACTCTTCATTAAAAATACACCATGAGCGCTAGGACAAAACCAAAGATGGGGAAATTTTTGTCAGATACCCAACTTTGAATCTGCATACCAAAAATTTTATTTCGGTCAAGGGCCGCTGCCCATGGAAATCCGCCTACGCCCTTTAACAAATAGTTTCCATTAAAAGTTTTCTAAAATTATATTTTGTCTATATTTAAGGGCTCGACGAGTCCTACCCAGTTACTGCCGTTCAGTAGAGTACGACATTCCTCTTCAGCAAGCCATGGTTTGTCAAGTATGCCTGTCCTGATTTCCTTAAGAATATGACCTCTGGCCATAAAATGCTTTACATTCTCACGTTCTCGCATATTGCATAAATTGCACATCATGTCGATATTCTGATGGTGCGGTCTGTTGTTGAGACTTAGCATTTCGACTTGCGAATTTAAAATATTCGATATAATCAATAGACCAAATCTATCTTGGAAGTAATTATTTTCTGCCATATTGTAGCTAAGCTGCGAGTATAAGTTTCTCCAAGCGCTCCGTCTTGCTTCATCTTCCCACCTGTGCCGCATCTCGCAATGTTGATTTTCCCATTGGCTACGGTCTTCAAGTGTTAGCACCACGTTATACTCTTGTGCCAGGCTTTTTCACTGCTGAAACAAGAGCAAGTACTTTGCAATGATTTTTGGATATCTATGGTCCTGCATGTCAAATATCTTTTTAATGTAGCTGAAGTGGAGTTGCAGCGTATACACAAATAGCGTAGGCAGGCCAGTTTCCATATGTATTGAATAATTGCGCGTATTTTGTGGAAGATAGAATATCCGTTTTATAAAATACCTCTGGCTCCGTTCTACATCTTCATATAAACCGCACCCCCATACTTGGGCATTCTGTAGCTTGGTACATTTTGTATTTTGTGCTAGGGCTTACATATTGGCGTTTCAAAAAAGAGTTCCATGTACTTCCACCACTGACCGTGAGTCTTTTAATTTGAAAGCCGAGTGCTTATCGAAAATCATATCGCCAGTTAGGATGACTCCCAAGTACTTGTATGACTTAACAACCTCGAGTGGTGCGCCATCAAGGTTCCACGTTTTAAAGCGCGCTGGTCTTCCTCTGTTATTTTTTACTATAAGCACTTTTGACTTCTCACAGTTGATTTTAAGGTTCCATTTTGTGCAATAATCATGTGTTTTGTATTTTTTTATTTAATATATAAACAATAAGATTCGTCATTCGTTTGCCTTCGCGCTCGGTTGTGTTTTTCTGCTTAGCTGCGCTTAAATTTTTATCTTACAGTTCAAGTGATATAAATAAACATCCTAATCTGATTTGCTTAATTTTTTTTTTTTTTTTGATTTGGTCATAATTGCCTTGCTTAGTCAAACATAATTGTGTAATAAATAAATAGTTATTTAGTTATTCTAAATCAATAATTTTACACTTTGTGTTTGCTTTTTCTCCAAGCTGTGCAGTGTTGTTGTTTGTACTTAGCACATGCACATGCTTTAAGAACCGCTTATTGCTTATCGCTTTATCTCCCTAATCTTTTTTGTGTTATTCAATCCATCGCTGCAGCTTTTGTTGTTATCCACATAACCCAATTGACATTTATTAACATTTGAATTTGAAGTCCAACAAAATGCATTCTTGTTGCTTTGAACAATGTGAGTTTAATAAAAAGATTGGCTCTCTGGATCTGCTTATTGCCTGCTGGTTGTGTAGCAATGTTGCAATGTGCTGGCTTTCATAACCGCCAGAGTGAAATTTTAACCAAAGTGGCTGGTTTAACTTGGTGTTGTGAACCCTGCCGAAAAGTTGCATTTGAAATGCACACCTTTATGAAGCAGACCCATGCTGGATATAAGGAACTCCACGATGATTTTCGTAATCTCAATGACAAGTTTGTAGGGATGCATTCTATTTTCAATGGTTTGAAGTTATTGGCTAATTCGCCTAATTTGTCTCATTTTGCAGAAACTGCACCTGTTACGCCTACTTCATCGAATGAGCCGCTTTTAATTTCTTTCGATGCTGAAGCTGCGAGCTCTCCGGACGTGGCATCTGCTGTGGTTGACATGGAAATGCTGTCAACCACTGGTAATAATAAAAGGGACAGTTCATCTGCCGAAGCGGTGACTGACCCTATAATTACTGACGCCGATGAAAATTCACCTGCTCAGGTTGAAATCTCCTCTGATGAACCTACTGCCTCAAACACAGCTTATCCAGCTGCAGCCTCGTCTCCGGCTGCTGTGGACAATGCAAATCCTCCACCTGAACCAGTGCCTGACGTTACTCCTGCCGCCATTCCTGCCGCTACTCCTGCTGCTGTGGTTGCCCCTTCAGTTACTCCAGATTTACCACTTGCAACTGAATGTGCCGCCAACGGTGTTGCTGCAATAGTTCCTGCTGCAGTGCCTGCTGCAGTGCCTGCTGCTGTGCCCGCGGCAGCTCCTCCAGCACCTCCTGAAATATCTTCTGCAGATGGATGTGCCGTCAACGGTGCTGCTACCACTGCCTCTGATATTAATGTTCCCTCGACCTCTACGTCCGCTAATGCTCGGCTCTCTTTTCGGCCAAAAAAATAATGTGCCTTGGAGTTGTGCAAGACTAAGACACTTAAAAAATATCAAGTCTCGCTTGCTTAAAGTTTACAAAAGATCAAGAAAATCATCAGACTTCGCAAAATATTCGACTGCTAGGGCAAAATTTCAAGCCCAAACCCGTATCAGCTATAAAAACTACCTCTCTCGTGTACAAAATAACTTAAGCAACGATCCTAAGAGCTTTTAATTCAAAAAGATAGTCCAATGCTTTTCCCTCTTCGCTTTATTTTCAAAATCATAATGCTTGTTCTGACAACGATATTGCAAATCTTTTCGCAAAATTTTTTCAATCCACTTACTCATCGTCCGATGCCTGTACTGGCTATTCTTATCCTATTTCTTCTTATGGTTTTATGCAGTGTCCCTCGATTTCTTTTTCTTCTGTTCTGAATGGCTTACTTTCGCTTAAGTCGAATTTTTTCCTGGTCCGGATAATGTGCCTTCGTGCGTCTTAAAGCAATGTGCATACTCCCTCGCTTATCCTATCCACATTTTGTTTTCCAAGTCACTTGAACAGTCTTTATTCCCAGCGCCATGGAAAGAATCTTTCATAATTCCCATGCATAAAAAGGGATCACGCTCTGACATCTCCAACTACAGGGGCATTGCAATAATAATATTATCTCATTTACAACACTCTCGTTTTCCGATTATCTTATCTTATCAGCATGGTTTTGTTAGAAACAGATCCATCTTTATAAATCTACTTTAATTAACTACTACGGTTATCCAAGGATTTACTAATGGTAAACAAACTGATGTTATTTTCACGGATTTTAGTAAAGCTTTCGACAGCGTTTCCCACTCTCTATTGGTTATGAAATTGCGTCTGTTGGGATTTCCATTAACTCTTCTTATATGGATCTCGTCTTATCTACAGTCGCGAACACAGAAGGTAGTTTTCAGTAGTTGCACTTCCTCTCCGGTCTTTGTGACTTCTGGTGTTCCTCAGGGCAGCCATCTTGGTCCTCTTCTTTTCGTGCTATTTATTAATGACTTGCCTGATGTGATTAAGCATTCTCGAGCACTCTTGTACGCAGATGATTTGAAGATATTTCTTAGCCACAACTTGCCTAACGACTCTGCCTTGCTTCAAGTTGATTTAAATTCATTATTTATATGGTGTTCCTACAACTTGTTGCATTTAAACAACGATAAGTGTAAATCGATGACGTTTTATCGTAGAACGCCCCTTCCGACGAACTATTTTTTAAATTCTTATCAGCTTGAACAGGTTGAATCTTTTATCGATTTAGGAATTACCCTCGACCATAAATTATCTTTTGGCGCTCACATTGAACTCACTGTGAATAAAGCCATGGGTACGCTAGGCTTTATTAAACGCTGGTCTAAGGAGTTTAATAATCCGTACACCAAGCTCTTGTACACATCTCTCGTGAGGCCGATATTAGAGTTCGGATCCTGTATTTGGAATCCCCAATCGGATATTCTTCTTAAACGGATCGAATCAGTCCAGAAGCAGTTTCTCTTGTTTGCTCTGGGTAACCTTGGCTGGGACCCACTTTTGAGACTCCCTCCGTATAAATCTAGACTAAAACTTATAGACTTACCAAAACTTGAACATAGACGCACTATGTTGGGTATTTTGTTCATGCACAAGCTGGTCATTGAGACTAACTAAAGTACCTCCACCGGATCGAAAGGAGTTTCTTTTTCTCTTCTGTTTTCTCTTTTCTCATAATGTTTTATATATCCTACTCTTTCTCTCTGTTTTTCATGTATATATCAAGTAAATATTAAATTATATGGTAACTGTGTCTGGAAGACGAAGTTACTTTTAAACGAAATTTAAAAAAAAATAAAAAAAAGACAGTACATTCAGTTTAACATAAAGTGTACTGCAGTTCTCATCATGCCGTCCCCGTGGTACTGCCGCAAGGTATTTCTTCACGGGGATGGCTCGCCGCTGGTCGCTCTTATGTTCGGCGCCTGATTTGTTCCAGGCGTCGCTGCTCCTTGAAAATGGTTGCTGCCAAGTCCGCTATTATTTGCCACTTTTCCATGCTCCATTTTTCCTACGATATTATCGGGTGAGATGCTGCTCCCGAAATCGTTTTGGTCAATGGTTAGAAAATTAAATAACAGCAGTATTAGGAAATGTATTGGCGTCGAATCAACGGAACTTTCACGGTACTTTTGCAGCCTCCTCTCCAATGAAACCCAAAGTCACTTAATAAACTTAGAGATCCCAAGCAATATGGTAGAAGAGCTAGATCGAGAGTTTGATACGCTAGAAGTCATCAGTGCCCTCAAAAAGAGCAAGCCAATAAAGGATCGGGTGCGGACCGCATACCAGCTGAATTTCTATCAAACGCCTCGCCAACATTTATAGAGTTTTTAAAAGACGCACTCAAAAGGGGCTATGAAACAGCTTACATTCCACCTAGCTTTCTAGCAAGCGTTCTGTATCCAATATATAAAAGCGGTTTCCCGAACGCAGCTCAAAACTACAGAGAAATATCTTTCCTGAACGCCACAATGAAAGTTTTTGCTTCAATGTTACTCACTCGACTCACGAACTTCATAAGCCGCAATAAACTGCTCAGTGAAAATCAGATGTCTACTCAGCCCGCTACTTTTCGCACTTTTTGTAGATGACATCGCTGCAGAACTTCCTGGAGGAGTCAAAATGAGGGCAGATATCTTTAAAGTTTTAATGTATGCGGACGACATGGTCATGCTCGCGGAAAGTCCTGTAATTTTGCGACAAATGATAGATGCCTTAATGAGAGAGCAAGAGTCAAAGCTTTGGGGAGTTGTGCGAAGAAGCCGACAAAAACCCGTGGGGTCTCGCTTACAAGATTGATGAACATGAAGAAACTTACGACAGAAAAGCAAGGGGCACCCACTTGCCCAACGATGCTGGGGGAAATAGTTTCTACTCATTTCCCAGACCAGCGAAATTTGGTCTCGCCAGCTGAAAACACGAGGTACCTTTTCCTGCCTGTCATTGACGAAGATATCCTCCAAGCAGCGCGAAGAATTCAGGACTCGAAATCCCCAGGACCAGACGGGACAAGGCCCAAACAAGGCCCTCAAGTTCGCCCTCCAACAAGCACCTGGTATTTTCGGGCAGCTCTTTACCAGCTGTATAGCAGAGGGAACATTCCCTAGGTGCTGCAAGATCTAGCATCTAGTTCTTATACCAAAACCCGGCAAGCCTATTAGCGATCCGTACGCATACAGACCCATATGCCTATTAGACACAATTGGGAAAGTCTTTAAGCGAATACTGGCTACCCGTCTGGAAGACGAGAGGCCTTTCAGACTCGCAGTATGGTTTTCGGAAACGGAGATCTACAATAGACGCGGTATCTGCAGTCACCTCGATTGCCAGAGAGGCAATTAATGGAAAACGCTGGCTATATGGAGATAAGAAATACTGCCTAGTGGTAACACTGGACATAAAAAATGTTTTTAATTCAGCAAACTGGGCGAAGGTTCTGGATGTGTTAGCGGCAATTGGTGTCTCGCCCTGCCTTAGAAAGTTAGTCAGAAGATAATTTAACTGTCGAATCCTATATTAAGACACCGACGAAGGAGTGAAGAGGCGAGAAGTCACAGGAGGCGTGCCGCTAGGATCGGTATGGGGCCCCTTGCTCTGGAATGCCATGTACGATGGAGTCCTGCGCGTCAAAGTATTCACAAACACGAAAATAATAAGGTTCGCAGACGACATTGCGGTTGTTGTCGTCGGAAAACACCTCCCGGAGGTGAGCACAAAGGCATCCGAATGTGTTCAGAGCGTGCAAAACTGGCTGAACGACTTTGGTCTTACTCTGGCGAAGCAAAAAAAGGAAGCAGTCCTTATATCCAGCAGGAAAATCGTGGAAGAGACATCCTTCACTATCGGAGGCCACACCGTCAATACAAAACCAGCGCTGAAATACCTTGGCATAATTATTGACAGACGTGTGGACTTCAAGTCTCATCTAGAATATGTGAACTAAAAAGCTGCAACGACAATTGCAGCCTTGTCGTGACGTATTTTATTTTTTCCACCACCGTTGACGGCCGCGCACAAGCGACTCTCACATACACTCCAATATAAATGCAATGTACAAAAAAATACAAAAATCAAATAATTTCTCACATGGGCGACAAAAGTTTTAAGGCAAGTATCTTTTCTTATTTTTTGCTTACACGAGGCAGAAAAAATAATTCACACACAAGTTTATTACAGGCGTGGCAAAAATGCGCGTGTTAGTTACATGAATAAAATAATTTTTACAAAAAAATACAAAAATCAAATAATTTCTCACATGGGCGACAAAAGTTTTAAGGCAAGTATCTTTTCTTATTTTTTGCTTACACGAGGCAGAAAAAATAATTCACACACAAGTATATTACAGGCGTGGCAAAAATGCGCGTGTTAGTTACATGAATAAAATAATTTTTGCCATATGTAAATTTTTTATACCCTTGCAGAGGGTATATTAAAATTGTCACGATGTTTGTAACGCAGTGAAGGAAGCATTTCCGACCACATAAAGTATATATATTCTTGATCAGCATGACGAGCTGAGTTCATTTCCGTTTGTCCGTCTGTCCGTCCGTCCGTCTGTCCGTCTGTTTCTATGCTATCTCCTCCCTCAGTTTTAAAGCTATCTTGACCAAACTTTGCAAAATGCCTTTAAATACAAATACGCTGCACATTTGTCGGAATCGGCCGGATCGGATGACTATATCATATAGCTGCCATAGGAACGATCGGCTTAAAAACTAGTTCTAATGAGAAAAACTTTTTTGTTTTCCATCCTAGCGTCACCAATCGTGGTAAATATAAGCTTTATATGCTTCCACACAATATTGAAAAAATTTATCAAAATCGGATGACTATAGCATATAGCTGCCATATAAACGGTCGGTCCAAGAACTAGTTCTAGTGAGAAAAACTTTTTTGTTTTTCATCGTAGCGTCACCAATCGTGGTATATATTAGTTTTATATGCTTTCACACAATTCTGAAAAAATTTATCAAAATCGGATAACTATAGCATATAGCTGCCATATAAACGGTCGGTCCAAAAACTAGTTCTAGTGAGAAAAACTTTTTTTTTCCGTCGTAGCGTCACAAATCGTGGTATATATCAGTTTTATATGCTTCCACACAATTCTGGAAAAATTTATCAAAATCGGATGACAATAGCGTATAGCTGTCATAGGAACGATCGGTCTAAAAACTAATTCTAGTGAGAAAAACTTTTTTGTTACCAATGGTAGCGCCTTTCGAAGACTGCAAGGGTATTTAAAACATCGGCGTAGCCGATGTTAGCCTTCTATTTTTTTATTTTCATGTCTGAAAATTATTATATTTAGCATTGATGTTATTTATCATAGCATGAAAATAATTTTTGTGAATTTTACGAACCCTGCTACCAAACCTCTAAAGTAGGACTTGTGCTCGAGGGCACCAATCCTGCTGGAAGCACCGTAGAGGATTTGGTTTTTTACTACTCCTGCGAGCAGTTGTCGTCTCCGCTGTTTGGAGCCACCCACAACAATTGTTGTTGCAGCTTTTTGGTTCACATATTCTAGATGAGACTTGAAGTCCACACGTCTGTCAATAATTATGCCAAGGTATTTCAGCGCTGGTTTTGTATTGACGGTGTGGCCTCTGATAGTGAAGGATGTCTCTTCCACGATTTTCCTGCTGGATATTAGGACTGCTTCCTTTTTTTGCTTCGCCAGAGTAAGACCAAAGTCGTTCAGCCAGTTTTGCACGCTCTGAACACATTCGGATGCCTTTGTGCTCACCTCCGGGAGGTGTTTTCCGACGACAACAACCGCAATGTCGTCCGCGAACCTTATTATTTTCGTGTTTGTGGATACTTTGACGCGCAGGACTCCATCGTACATGGCATTCCAGAGCAAGGGGCCCCATACCGATCCTAGCGGCACGCCTCCTGTGACTTCTCGCTCCTTCGTCGGTGTCTTAATATAGGATTCGACAGTTAAATTATCTTCTGACTAACTTACTAAGGCAGGGCGAGACACCTATTACCGCTAACACATCCAGAACCTTCGCCCAGTTTGCTGAATTAAAAACATTTTTTATGTCCAGTGTTACCACTAGGCAGTATTTCTTATCTCCATATAGCCAGCGTTTTCCATTAATTGCCTCTCTGGCAATCGAGGTGACTGCAGATACCGCGTCTATTGTAGATCTCCGTTTCCGAAAACCATACTGCGAGTCTGAAAGGCCTCTCGTCTTCCAGACGGGTAGCCAGTATTCGCTTAAAGACTTTCCCAATTGTGTCTAATAGGCATATGGGTCTGTATGCGGACGGATCGCTAATAGGCTTGCCGGGTTTTGGTATAAGAACTAGTTGCTAGATCTTGCAGCACCTAGGGAATGTTCCCTCTGCTATACAGCTGGTAAAGAGCTGCCCGAAAATACCAGGTGCTTGTTGGAGGGCGAACTTGGGGGCATTGTTTGGGCCTTGTCCCGTCTGGTCCTGGGGATTTCGAGTCCTGAATTCTTCGCGCTGTTGCTAAGTTAAAGAAAATTTGATGAACTATGTGTAAACTAAATTTCCACTCAACCTTCTTATATATATTTAATGGAGATTGATCGAAGGATTAAGTAATAGTATAATAATTTATATTTTTTTAAAAGTAGATATTTAGCGACCTTTCTAAATTGAAGACTGTTGATGTTTAGCCGGCTCGAGGTCAAGAAAAACAATTTAATTTGTTTGTGTTTTTTCCGATATATTTCGGCTGCGCTTCGGCAACCGTCTTCAGGGACACTACAAAACAATTAACCAATTATTACATTAAAATTTGTTTAACACATTAAATATTTAAAAACAACAGCGAACATATTTACATACATTTTATAACACGTCTGTACCGTCTGACGTGGAGTTCTTTACTAACTTGGTATTCGTCAAAAGATGCCTGTAAATGTGGTCAACATTTTCAGTGTCCGTTTTAAAGTTCAGTCTATTGTCTGTTGGTGCGTCTATTATGTGTAGCATTTCAAGAGTAAAGCGTTTGCTGTAATGGCTCTCCTGTTGTAAGATTGTTGAAGTTCGGTGCGTGGTCACTCTCCATACAGTGTGTCGCAAGCGCAGTCTTTTGTATGGTTGATTGATGCCGGAGTTTGTAGTCAGATTGATGTTGAGATATCCTTGGTTTTAATTTTGATTTTGTTGTACCAATGTAAAATTTTTTGCATGTGTTCTCCAAATTTCCGTTGCATGGAATTTTATAAATGATGTTGCTTCTATCCGCCGTTTCAATTTTTATACTCTTTACCGAAGGTACACAGAGTATATTGGGTTTGTGCAAATGTATGTAACAGCCAGAAGGAAGCATCTCCGACCCCATAAAGTATATATATTCTTGATCAGCATCAACAGCCGAGTCGATATAGCCATGTCCGTCTGTCCGTATGAACGAAGAGATCTCAGAGATGGTAAGAGATAGAGTTTTGAAGTGTATGGAACATATATTTCTTATACTTGCAGGCAGATCAAGTTTAGTTTTGATTTTTGACACGCCCCCTGCCTCCCCCGCAAATTAAAAAAAACTGAATATTTTCCACAATTTTGGAGTTACGTTGTTCGAACCTTTAAGACATATATTCTACTCATCATTTCTTATCAAGCCCCCATACATCGTTTACCGATCAGATGAACAATAGTGGTGAATAGTGAATAGTAGTGAAAATTTAATGCAACGGCAACAACAACACTGCAGCCACTTACTAGAAAGAGAGAGCGAGAGGGCAATAGCTTACTGGACTGCGCCGCTTTCAGTTTCCCCCTCCCTTCTTTCCAATAGATTGTGTAAGTAGGCAAAGACGAAGTATGAGAGGAGCGATGCAATTGAGATGGCCTGCGGTCAGAAATATGATAGATATGATTATGTTAATAGGAAATTATATACAAATTTTATAATTTTACGAGTTATGTATTAGGGTAATTCTACCCATCATTACTTATAGAGCCCGTACATCGTTTTTCAACCAGATGAACGATAGTCGAAAGAGTTGCCACCCCCAGATTTTAAAAAAACCTCACACTTTAAAGTTATTAGTTACATACATACAGGTACAGAGTATATTACAGTCGGGCTTGACCGACTTTCTTACTTGTTGCCTTTGTTTTGTTAAAAAAGTTCTTCATTGTGTTTGTGGGTTTATGGGCTATTTGTATATTTTGTTTGTTGAAGCAATTCGATGTTGCAAACCGTTCCGAGAGTTTTGGAACGTACGTCAATGATCGGTATGCTTTTGGTCTTCGTTCCACCTTTGATTTTGTTGTTTTGTTCCTCTCAATGAGTGATTGTATGATATTCCTTGGAAAGTCGTTGTTCGTCAAAATTTGTTTGATTTCGTAAATTATGTCATTGTGGTAAATTTCGTCACTTATGTTCAACATCCGTTGAATACAGCCAAGTGCTGTATTAATAATCATACTTTTGGGATGTTTAGAAAAATAGTTGATGATTCGTCCTGATGCTGTTGGCTTTTTGTACCACTTGATTTTAAGCCTGTCTCCATATCTATTAATTGTGCAATCCAAGTAGGGTAGTTTCCCATCCGTTTCCAACTCAATTGTGAATTTTAAATTTCTGTGGAATGAGTTTAGTGCCTCCAGTGTATTTTGAACTTGATCTTTCTTCAACCCGCAACCCAGCATCACCGGTAATAGCGGACATCGTTGTGGAAGAACTTTTGAACAGCGCAGTCAAAAAACTCCAACACCCACCAAGACTGCTCACAAAATATGTGGACGACTTGTTTGCCATAACGAAGGAAGATCAAGTTCAAAATACACTGGAGGCACTAAACTCATTCCACAGAAATTTAAAATTCAAAAATGAGTTGGAAACGGATGGGAAACTACCCTACTTGGATTGCACAATTAATAGATATGGAGACAGGCTTAAAATCAAGTGGTACAAAAAGCCAACAGCATCAGGACGAATCATCAACTATTTTTCTAAACATCCCAAAAGTATGATTATTAATACAGCACTTGGCTGTATTCAACGGATGTTGAACATAAGTGACGAAATTTACCACAATGACATTGTTGGCGCAGTTGTCGAGGAGTAGGTTAAGTTAGACTAGTTGTTGAAAATGAATTAAGTGTACGATAGTGTAGGGCGGAGCGGGAGCGCAATAAAGTTGAATCTCTCTCGCACTGAGCGAATTCGCCCCGTTTCGCCACCTAGCATAAGTTAGGCTTAGAGAAATTTATGGATTATTAAATAGTTGTCGATTAACATTGAAAGCGAGCGCAGCATAATTCATTTCGTCGTCACAAATAAACGGTCCAAAAAATTATTTATTATCATAAAAACTCTTATGATTTTTCATGGCGCCCGAGCAGGGACAAGTTTAAAAAAGTGACATTCAAATACAATTACACAAACACAAAAACAAAGTGAGACAATCAACAAGTGTATAAAAAAAAAAAAAGTTTTTAAAAAAAATTTATTAATTTGTTGCGCGAACGTGAGTGCCAGCCAGCTTTAAACTAAACCGCTGCGGCCGCGTTAAAACTTTAACCCATTTCTGCTACCACCGAGGGATGCCCTGCAACTGCATCGAGTGCCAAAGGAAAGTGGCAGCTGGATTGAAGGATCCAAATCAAGAACCAGAGGTACTGTGCTAATCATTGAAAGACCCAAATTGAGTTTACTCTTTGAAATTCGGTGCTGCTTATTTGCTAAGCACGACTCTTTCAATTTTTGGCACATACGTAATAGTTGAGCGCATTTACAAAATAATATTTAATTCATTTGAACTGCTTTGGACATTTGTGCAATTGTACAAATTTTACATAAAAGTGCTGCTAAGCGAATCAAGAATTTATTGTAAAATTTATTCTTTTCGTTGTTGTTTGTTTAATAGGTTATTGACTTCCAATTTCCTACAGCAAATTTTCAAATTCGCTTTATCGTCTCCCCACCCCCTCTCGCTAACAATCTTAGTAGATACTTACCGTTCTGTCGGTCAAGCGCATTTACTTACACACACATACATACATACACCCCCGCAAGCAAGCAGCTTTACCGCTTATTCTTTTCGTTTTCTTCGAAGCGGTTTTGTTGTTGTTGCTTGCATTTGTCGTTTGGCGCGCTTATGCTTAGTGACGCGCTACTCTACAATTAGTTGGTCGAGCATATCATTTTTGTATAACGTTTGCTCTCAATTAGGCGCGCGCTCCCCTACACTTCTCGAATTGGCATATATAAATAAAATAATAGCCATATCAAAAAAAAAAAAAAATAAATTATAATAAATAAAAACGAGAAGGCAAATTAACTTCGACTGTGCCGAAGTTTTAATACACTTGAAAAAGTTTACTCCAACTGATTTAACTGGAAAAAAAATATAGGATATAGATATCAAATATTTACAATTTTTAAATCATTGATAATAAAAATTGGATACCATAAAAAAAACTTTTCTTAGTAAAACACATTTTCCGACCGATCGGTCCTATGGCAGCTATATGCTATAGTCATCCGATTTTGATAATTTTTTTCAAAATTATGTGAAAGCATATAAAACAAATATATACCAAGATTGGGGATGCTACGATAAAAAACAAAAAAGTCTTTCTCACTAGAAGTAGTTGTTTGACCGACCGTTTATATGGCAGCTATATGCTATAGTCATCCGATTCTGATAAATTTTTTCAGAATTGTATGGAAACATATAAAACAAATATATACTACGATTGGAGACGCTACGATGAAAATCAAAAAAGTTTTTCTCACAACGACTTATTTTTCGACCGATCGTTCCTATGGCAGCTATATGCTATAGTGATCCGATTTTGATACATTATTCCAGAATTATGTGGAAGCATATAAAACTAACATATACCAAGATTAGAGACGCTACGATGGAAAACAAAAAAGTTTTTCTAACTAGAACTAGTTCTTAGACCGATCGTTCCTTTGGCAGCTATATGATAAAGTCATCCGATTCGGCCGGTTCCGACATATTAGTTGCGTGCAGTAAAAAGAAGACTCTGTGCAAAATTTCAGCTCGATAGCTTTAAAACTGAGAGACTAGTTCGCGTAGAAACAGACAGACGGACAGACAGACGGACAGACAGACGGACAGACAGACGGACAGACAGACGGACAGACAGACAGACAGACGGACGGACGGACAAGCGGAAATAAACTCAGCTCGTCGTCCTGATCAAGAATATATATAGTTTACGGGGTCGGAAATGAATATTTCTATGCGTTACAAACTTCTGGGCAAAATTAATATACACTTTTCAAGTGTATAAATATATTTGCATTAAAAAACCAAAAATTAAATAAATATGGCTTCTAAAGATTTAGAAGATGCTAAGAAGAAGCGCAACCAATGCGTGAAAAGCATCAAACGTGTACTAAGCCATATTTCAGATGGATCAATTTCAACAGAAGAAACAGAATTGGAATGTCGATTAGAAATACTATCAACAAACATCGATAATGCATTAAAATATCAAACTCGAGTAGAATCATTTGACTCTGATGATGAGTTCCGCGGAGATTTAGCAGATATTTATGTGGCCACAAAGGCTCGTCTGAAAGCACTAATAAAAACGGTATCGATTTCCGGTGTTCCCAATAATTCTTCCGCTGTGTCAACACGCTCTCTCCGAACTTGCAACTACCTAAGTTTAGTGGCAAATACTCTGAGTTTAAAAATTTTATTTCTTTGTTTGAAACACTAGTTCATAACGACAAGTCTGGTGAAGCTTTAGGAACTGTTAAATCATTTCAAGTCACCGAGGACAACTATGAAAAAGCGATAGCTTGCCTTAAAAAAGTTTATGACAATGATTGTCTTATATTCATGGAAAATATTTCAGCGCTGTTCAGCTTACAGAAAATTTCGCACCCATCAGCTGCAGCCTTGAGAAGTATGATTGATACTGTCTCTGCGATATATGGCTCTTTATTATCCATCGGAGATGAAAAAACTGTTTTAAATGCCATTCTAATACATCTCGTTATGAACAAAGTAGATCCTCTGACAAAACGTAAATGGGAAGAACAGTTGGATTATGCAACTATTCCACTATGGAGTGATTGTGAAAGAGTGCTTAATCGTCGCCATCAGCATATGTCTGCTGAAGAATCTGCTAAAAATTCGCTCGAAATTGCAAGGCCAGATTCTAAAGCCCTTTCCAACAAACAACATAATCGAAGTTCATTTTCATGTTCTGCGCCTAAAAATAAAAGTGACTATAAGACTCCATGCTGTACCTATTGCAACTCCGAAGACCATTCAATTACATGTTGCCATCATTTTCCGCATTGTCAGTAAAACAAAGGTTTGACTTTGCAAAAGCAGCTCCGCTTTGCTTAAATTGTCTTCGGAGAGGTCACAGTGTAGCCAAATGCAAGGCAAACAAATGTCGGGTGTGCAGTCGATCTCACCATTCACTGCTACACATATATACAGTCACAGGTAATAGTAGAGCGTTACCACCACCGATTTCCTCCGCACAAGAGCAAGATCTACCATCAACTTCACATGCTATGCATGCGTCTGTATCTGATAAGGTAATACTTGCTACAGCAATCGTTAATGTAAAAACGAAAAATGGAGACTTCATTTTGTGTCGAGCTTTGCTCGACTCCGGGTCACAAATTAATTTTGTGACCGAAGAAATGGCTCAACGATTGCAATTGCGTCGAGAAGAATCCTGTATCAGCTTACTTGGAATTGGTCAATCTAATTCGCAAGTTAAGAAAAAGATACACACTGTGGTGAAGTCGCGAGTCAATTGCAGCGAGTTTTCACTCGACTTATGGATTCTAAAATCAATTTCTGGGTACCAGCCAGATCATACGGTCAATGTCAGTGGCTGGAAAATCCCACAGAACCTGCAATTGGCGGATCCCTTCTTTTTCAAGCCGCAGAAAATTGATATGCTCATTGGAGCCGAAACGTTCTTTGAACTTCTGTCAGTAGGGCAAATAAAGCAAGGTCCTGAGTGTCCAATCCTTCAGAAGACAAGCCTCGGATGGATTGTATCCGGGCGGTACACTCCTGATGGAAACACCCAACAGAAGATGACGGTCAATCTGAGTTGTCAAGAAGAAGTTATAGCCTCGATTGACCAGACCTTGCAGCGATTTTGGTCCATTGAAGATTTGCCCTCCCCCATCAAAGTTTCCACAGCAATGCATCAGCTGTGTGAAAAACATTTCGTTGAAAATATGCAAATATTACCTTCTGGTCGTTTCAATGTAAGATTGCCTTTTAAATCAGATCCTAAAACCCTGGGCACTTCATTTGAGGTTGCCAAAAGACGTTTTTTGTCGCTTGAAAGAAAATTATCGAGAGATTCGGAACTTAAATCAATGTATTTGGAATTCATGGAAGAGTATGTAGCGTTGGGACATATGTCAGAAACTAACAACAAAATTCCAAGTTCTTCACACTATTTCATTCCGCACCAATGTGTTTTGCGACCAGAAAGCACGTCTACCAAGTTAAGAGTCGTATTTGATGGCTCCTGTCGTACTTCATCTCAGGTTGCGTTGAACGACATTCTGATGGTTGGTCCCACCATTCAAGAGGAGCTATACTCAATTCTGCTTCGATTCAGATTCAATAAATATGCTCTAACAGCTGACATTAAAAAGATGTACCGTCAAGTTATTGTGGATGAAGCAGATAGAGATTTTCAGCTCATAGTATGGAGAAAAGATCCATCTGATTCTTTGAGAATCTTCAGGTTAAACACCGTCACTTATGGCACTGCGCCTGCTCCATTTCTAGCTATACGGTGTTTAACAAAGCTGAGTGAGATGAACGAATCATCACACCCAAAAGCTGCTGAAGTTATTAGGCACGACTTTTACGTCGATGATATGTTGACTGGTGCTGGTTGCGTTGAGGACTTACATAAAATGATGTCTGAAGTTTCTCAAATATTAATAGATGCAGGTTTCGAGTTGGCGAAATGGTTCTCGAACTGCCCTGAGATCTCCGCATCCAAAAGCACAGCAAAGCCAATAGTGATCTCAGAATCAGACACAACCAAAACACTGGGAATTGTTTGGTTGCCGAAAGAAGACGTCTTTCAATTTAGAATCGATGATTCTTTTATGGATCTCCGAGCGACAAAACGAAACATTCTCTCGGTGACATCGCGATTATTTGATCCTCTCGGCCTGTTAAGTCCCTTAATAATCAGGGGAAAAATCCTACTACAAGAGCTATGGCTAAAAGGATTAGATTGGGATGAATCTATTCCAATGAATTTGGAAACCATGTGGGATGCACTGAAAGAATCCTTGAAGAAGTTGCAGATTATAAAGATCCCACGATTCGTCTTTACAGAGCCAAAGTCACCGATCGAGATACATGGATTTGCCGATGCCTCCATACGAGCATATGGGGCATGCATATATATTAGGACCAAAACTGCAGAAGGTTTCCGCATATCATTGTTGACTTCTAAGTCCAAAGTAGCGCCCCTCAAGACCCAAACACTTCCCAGGCTTGAGTTATGTGCCGCTCACCTTCTTGCAGACCTCTGTCATAGAATCTCTAAGCTCATAAAGTTCCCGATAGAGCAAACTGTCCTTTGGTCAGATTCGGAGATAACTCTCCATTGAATCCGTTCACACCCATCGTCGTGGAATACTTTTGTCTCGCATAGAGTGTCCGAGATCCAATCGTGGACAGAGAATGCTTCTTGGTGCCATGTACCAACTAAGCAAAACCCAGCAGACATTGTTTCTCGAGGAAGCGACGTTGAGGAATTGGTCGAGTCTATATGGCTCAAAGGACCTTGTTTTCTAACCAAACCGCAAGAATTCTGGCCCATCAATCCTCGATTTCAGCTTTCTGAAGAGATGCGCATGTTAGAAGTACGCAAATCAGCTGTTGGACTGACAGCAATAGTTGAAAGGAGTGATTTGCTTGACACTATTGAAAGTTTTTCTTCACATGCCAAACTGCTAAGAGTTTTTGCTTATGTTTTTCGCTTCCTTCGAAAATGCAAAGATCGCACAATTAAATACCAAGATGTCATTCCGACTGCAATAGAGCGAAAAGAAGCTTTTGATAAAATTGTTCAAATAATTCAAAACTACGAATTTCGAGAAGAGATTGATAGGGTTCGTAAGAGTGCCCCTGTAGGTCAAAAACTTCAAAGTTTAACTCCGTTTATACATGAACATACCGGATCTTGTTGTTCATTTTCATTGTTGCGAGTAGGGGGACGACTTGTAAACGCTCCTATTTCGTATGATGCTCGGTTTCCTTGCATTCTTACTAAACGCTCGCAATTTGTGCGAAGCTACATTCGGTACCTCCACCAAACGAATTGTCATGTTGGCCCTAAAGCTCTCGTAGGTCCAATTAGCACGACCCTAAAAATTCGTGGAAAGCCTCCTGTCAAGTCATATATTGCACTTTTCGTTTGTTTCTCATCCAAAGCAGTTCATTTGGAACTCGTGTCAGACTTGTCAACTAATTCCTTTCTTATGGCTTTTCAAAGGTTCGTTGGTCGCCGAGGCGTTCCCGGAGTCGTTCATTGCGACAATGCGACGAACTTCGTCGGCGCTCACCGTCAATTCGAGGAGTTGCGAACTCGAATCGAGGAAGAGGCGGACGCAATTCGAGAATTCGCATCAAGAAACGGATGCGAATTTGCGTTCATACCGCCAAGAGCGCCGCACTTCGGGGGACTATGGGAGGCAGGTGTCAAAACTGCCAAACACCTACTCCTACGGACGGTCGGGAACGCTCTTCTAACAGCAGAGGAGCTGTACACGGTGGTGGTGTCAGTAGAGGCCGTGATGAACTCGCGGCCACTCGGAGCCCTGACTCAGGATCCCAACGACGGCGAGGCGGTGACTCCAGGTCATTTGCTGATCGGAGGGCCGCTAACTTCACAACCGGAAGGGACCCCGGACCAGGCGGGTCTCAACAGCAGCTGCTTGAAGCGATGGCGAGCTGTCTCGTCGCTCAAGCGACAGTTCTGGCAGCGATGGTCCCGGGAGTACGTCCTGGGCCTGCAAGTGCGAGCCAAATGGCACCAGCAGCAGCCGAACGTGGCAGAGGGAGACCTCGTTCTCGTGGCAGAGGACAATCTGCCAACTCAGCAGTGGATGGTAGGGAGAGTGGTGGCAACACACGCCGGGCAGGACGGCGTGGTCAGGGTCGTCACCATAAGAACAAGTAGTGGCGGAACCTACAAGAGAGCAGTACACAAGTTGGCGCCATTACCAATAGTTGAAGGCTTACAGCCCTCCAAGGGGGCCGGTGTTGGCGCAGTTGTCGAGGAGTAGGTTAAGTTAGACTAGTTGTTGAAAATGAATTTAGTGTACGATAGTGTAGGGCGGAGCGGGAGCGCAATAAAGTTGAATCTCTCTCGCACTGAGCGAATTCGCCCCGTTTCGCCACCTAGCATAAGTTAGGCTTAGAGAAATTTATGGATTATTAAATAGTTGTCGATTAACATTGAAAGCGAGCGCAGCATAATTCATTTCGTCGTCACAAATAAACGGTCCTAAAAATGATTTATTATCAAAAAAACTCTTATGATTTTTCAGACATAATTTACGAAATCAAACAAATTTTGACGAACAACGACTTTCCAAGGAATATCATACAATCACTCATTGAGAGGAACAAAACAACAAAATCAAAGGTGGAACGAAAACCAAAAGCATACCGATCATTGACATACGTTCCAAAACTCTCGGAACGGTTTGCAACATCGAATTGCTTCAACAAACAAAATATACAAATAGCCCATAAACCCACAAACACAATGAAGAACTTTTTTAACAAAACAAAGGCAAAAATTGAAACGGCGGATAGAAGCAACATCATTTATAAAATTCCATGCAACGGAAATTTGGAGAACACATGCAAAAAAATTTTACATTGGTACAACAAAATTAAAATTAACGAGAGCGTAAGTTGAAGTCGGCCCTGCTCGACTTCGATATACCCGTTACTCAGGGTATGGTTGCCCAAATTGTGCAAATATGAGGAATTTTTCAAATTGCGGGGGCGGGAACTTTTTTATCGTTCATCTGATCAAAAAATGATGTATGGCGGATCGATAAGTAATGATGATTAAAACAAATGTTTAGAAGGTTCGAACAATCTATTTTCAAAATTGTGGGAGTTATGAGGTTTTTTCATATTGCGGGGGCGGGAGGGGGCGTGGCAAAAATTTGAAACAATCTTGATCTGCGTGCAGAAGATACAAGTCTACACTGAAAAAATGGTAGCTCTAGCTCTTATAGTTCCTGAGATCTAGGTGTTCATACAGACGGACAGACAGACAGACAGACAGACAGACAGACAGACAGACGGACAGACGGACATGTCTATATCGACTCGGCTATTGATGCTGATCAAGAATATATATACTTTATGGGGTCGGAGATGATTCCTTCTGCCTGTTACATACATTTGCACGAACTTAGTATACCCTTTTTACTCTACGAGTAACGGGTATAAAAACAAGGATATCTCAACATAAATCTGACTACAAACTCCGGCATCAATCAACCATACAAAAGACTGCGCTTGCGACACACTGTATGGAGAGTGACCACGCACCGAACTTCAACAATCTTACAACAGGAGAGCCATTACAGCAAACGCTTAACTCTTGAAATGCTACACATAATAGACACACCAACAGACAATAGACTGAACTTTAAAACGGACACTGAAAATGTTGCCCACATTTACAGGCATCTTTTGACGAATACCAAGTTAGTAAAGAACTCCACGTCAGACGGTACAGACGTGTTATAAAATGTATGTAAATATGTTCGCTGTTGTTTTTAAATATTTAATGTGTTAAACAAATTTTAATGTAATAATTGGTTAATTGTTTTGTAGTGTCCCTGAAGACGGTTGCCGAAGCGCAGCCGAAATATATCGGAAAAAACACAAACAAATTAAATTGTTTTTCTTGACCTCGAGCCGGCTAAACATCAACAGTCTATTTTTTTAAACTATTGTTCTAGAAAACATTGTTCGACATTGATTTCACAGGCCAACAAAATGACCACTTTTGTGAGCTCTGGTCTTCTCGATGCAAAATTCTGTTCCTGTTTCTGTTTCTGTGCCCTGATTCCAAAACTGGTCTCGGTTTTTCACCATCAGCTCTTGTTTTTAAGAATTCGAGGAAAATACATTTTGCAGTTTTTTTAGCTTATAGAAAATTAAGGGGGTCACACCAAGCACAAATTCGTAGGTTTATAAGTCTTATGCGATACAACATACATCAATGCAGCCAAAAAAATTAAAGCGAGCTGCATCAGCCAACCCGAAAGTGACTAAATTGAACCTTGAAGATAATTTGTTCTCAATTTATAGCAAATTTTTCAAAATACAAACTAGTGCGCAAATCGGAGAACCAAATCAACTATTTTTTGTTGCACTTTTATCAGCTTGTTGGACTAAGCTACAGCCGTTTTCTCACGAAAAAGTTAATTAAAAGTTTTGGCAGGACTACTAGATTAATTTACAAAATGTGTATAGGAAATATGAAAAGGCTACTCGATTTAACATAGCCCTTACATTAATAGTCAAACAAATGTAAAATAACATTTCGGCAGTACTAGATTAAAAAAAATTTTCCCAAAATTCATATTTGCTTAATTTAAACAACCTCGCGAGAATGACATTCAAATTTCATGAATTGGGTCATATGAGTTCCGCACTTACCATTATCTCCGGAATAAGCCCCTTGTTACTAGGATGAGTTTCCAAATTTAAACAAATGGCAGCAGGAAACACATTTCAGTAAAGAATCTACCTATCTGTGAAACGAATATATATGATGAGGAAATTTACCATTCTTTTTATTTGGAAGAATGAGCAATGAATACAAGGAATAGCAAAAACTTTGTTTGTTGTTTGTAACGTCATTTGACGAGATAAGACATAAGATGGAAAATTTAATTTGATTTAAGTGATGACATACTGTTAAGTGGAACACAAAAAAACGATTATTGAGAATTTTTCGTAAGAACCCCTTTCAATTGAATTATGTAAAAATTTGTTTACAAATTAAAGTAACTTTTAACTGTTTTTTGACAAACATTTTTTATTTGTAAAAATATAATTATAAAAGCTTCTACAGTGACCACGATATCTCTTGACTTGATCATCCAAAATTGAAAAATCCGAACGGATTCTGTTTAAGTATTGTAAAATATGGAAATTAAACGAAAAAATAAGAAAATACACTTTTATTTTGACAAATGGAAGCTTTTTTTAAAATAACAATTTTTTACCAAAATGTTGGCTTTAAATTGTTTACAAAGAAAATTTCCAGATCAACTTGAAATTCGGTGGGAGTATTTAGATTGTTTTTTTAATAAACTGAATATAACCCCTTACTTTAATTGATGCTATATTTTTAATTCATTTCGATTACAGCAGCACACGTTTATAAGGGATCATCTCCGACCACATAAAGCAAATGTATTTTTTAATATATTAGTTTTAATTTGGAAACTCATACTAGTCCCAAGGGGCTTAAATAGCCCAATTTATAAAATTTGTATGTCATTATCGCGAGGTTGTTTAAATAGAGCAAATATGAATTTGGGAAACATTTTTTTTAATCTACATAGTACTGCCGGAATGTTATTGTACATCTGTTTGTCTATTAATGTAAGAGCTATGTTAAATCGAGTAGCCTTTTCATATTTACTATACAAATTTTGTGAATTGATCTAGTTGTCCTGCCATAAATTTTAATTCACTTTTTCGTTAAAAAACGGCTGTAGCTTAGAAAACAAGCTAATAAAAGTGCAACAAAATTCGTAAAAATAGCGAATATGTTAGGCTGTATGCTAAAATAGTTGATTTTATTTTCCGATTTACGCACTAGTTTGAAGTCGACGGTTTATTTTGAAAAATTTGTAATAATTTGGAAAAAAAAATTTCTTCAAAGTCCAATTTAGTCACTAAGACTTATAAACCTACGAATTTGTGCTTGGTGTGACCGCCTTAATTTTCCATAAGCTAATAAAACTGCAAAATGGATTTTCCGCGAATTCTTAAAAACAAGAGCTGAGGGTAAAAAACCAAGACCAGTTTTGGAATCAGGGCACAGAACAGGAACAGAATTTTGCATCGAGAAACCAGCTGTAATGACGCTTGAATACCAGATTGAAACTAAAAGATTGTTTTGATACCCAAAAGTAGGCAGCGCGTACTGAAGAAAAAGAGAAATTTGTGGGAGAGAATTGGTTAATAGCATAAAGAAGAGTCACAGAAAAAAAGATAAAAAAGGATTAACTTTAAACTCCCAAAAGCGTAAGTTAGTTTTTTGTTCTCAAATAGAATTTTTTTTGTTAGATATTTTTTTGTCCGCTGCCCTGTATTTTTAACACCCTGATTTAATTTCAGGTATGGCACTTGTTCCTTATTTCGACCTGAGTTTTTAAATTCGGCCCAATATAAGCCAATGCCCGAGGCCAACGCTGGCCATTTAACAGCTGATATTAATCCATTTAAAGATCCCATCGACTGAAAACTCATATTTTTTTTCTCGTATGTTTTTTTTTTTTGATTGTGCAAAACAAAACAAAAAATCCAAACGGAGAGCTACTTTGGTAGATTTTTCTTTGCTAGGTGCGTTCTCTGGGCCATGATGTATACTTATTTCATCATGCTCTGGGCATCCTCGTGAGAGAGAGTGAGAAAGAGAGGCCATAACGGTGTTGGATCTCTTTAGACGGCGGAATTATTAATAGTGTGTGTAAGAAAAGGAAAAAATCATTTTTTTTGTTGGCAAAAGCAATCAGCAAGAAAAACCGCTTGAAATTACATTTTTTTTTCCGTTGAGTACCATATTCATAATTGCTTCCTAATTGCTTCTTCTCCGTTATTCAGACCGACATCTTTGAGCGCAAGACTTGCTTGGCAAAGAAATTGGAATTCGTGGAAGAAGGAAATAGGAAAAAAAAGTCAGAGAGAAAACCAATTTATGGTGCTAACATTCTTTTTGGGTGTATTTTTTTTGTGTGTTCTTCCTATCCATTTTCGGTCGTTGCAGCCACTGGAAGCGCTTCTTCGTGGAGAAAGGCATGTAAGTCAGCAATAATTAAAATATTAAAAACTAAGAGAGACCCTCCCTCCTACGGACTACTACCTTGACGTGGTAGGAGGGCTCAGTAGGTGTAAGGAACCCAAGAGCAATGCCGGCGATAGCTCAAGCTACCGGTAGGGCCACCCATTCCGGTAAGGTCGAAGGGGAGCACTGAAGCTAAGAGTAGTCCAACCTGGCGGCTAGGGGAAAAACGCAAAAGTTTCATCAGGATGCAATCTTGCAATGAACAATTTACGGAGCAGAATGTCGGATAGTCGGAGAAAGCCCACGGTATCGATATCCAGCAACTGCAGCTCCAGTGTGGGGGTGGACCACTTGGCCCCTATATTGCGTTACACAGCAAGTGAAGGTTCATTTTACCGTCAAGATGGAATGGACTTGGAGCCAGAGGTCAAGGATGACGAATTCAGGTTCACCGGCGCGTCAATGACAGACGAAGAGCTCGCGCTTGCGCTTGATCGCATGCCTGCGGCGGGCCACCGAACGTGAAGGAGCCTACATCGGCCCTGGCTCCACCAAAGGACAACACTCTCCAGTGCAAACAACGCTCTGGATACAAGGCCTCCCTCAAGTATCTTAGGACACTTGAAGGCCGCACTCCGGAGTCGCTGCACGCGAGGTAGAAGGCGCTGAAGAAGAAGCACTAGTACAACGTGCGGCGCTACAACCGGCTATCCACGGATGGAGCGGACCAGGCGACCGCAACGAGTTCAACGGCCCAGACGGAAGCACCGACACCCTCGAAGGTCGTCAAAGCAGCCGCAGTGGACAAGCAGCAGCATCGTAGGAGACCACCCCCACCGTCGACCACACCCTCCCTAATGAAGGGACCAGATGGCGGGAAGGATGGTAATCCCAAACTCCTCAAAGGCTTCAGAGAACAAGCGGCCAAAGCCAGAAGACCTTCTGGCTAGCTTAAGCTCGAAGCCGGAACTTCAGGTAGCCATCACCGACCAAAACGACCCGGAAGGGAACATTTCACCCGAAAAATTGCTCATTCAGGAGGGGGTCATAATGCAGGCCATCCAAGATGCCATGACTCGCAGCGAGGACCCGTTCCTAGCTGTGTTTGATGGTATTAGCTGGTACAAGGGAGCCAAAGTCGTGGCCTGTACCAACAAGGAATCCATGAGATTTCTCACCGACACAATTCACGGCATTGGTGACCCATGGCCTGGTGCGAAGATAGAGGTCGTACCACCGGACCAGTGTATTATGCCCGATCCGCCTTTCAGATAGTCCTTCAGTGCCATCAGGCATCCGTCCAATGTTCCCAATGAGTTAACTTATGTGTTCGTTTTTATTTTCTTTCTTTATTCAAATATATTTAGTTTTCTTAAGCGTGGCCTGTGGCCAGTTGGAGCTCTCATATATATCTGTTCTTACAATTATCACTTATGCGCTCATTCCGCTAAATCTCGTAGCTGCGCTGCCAACAGCGGCAGCGGAGAGACGTTTATATATTTTTATATATGGCTATGCTCGCTTAGGCTGGAGCGCAAGGGTCTATGTATATGCACTTGAGTTTATAGCATTGGGGGTCCGCGTGTGACAGAAATGCTGACACTTGCATTTTCCGTTAGGGAACAAAGGCTGGCTCGTATTTCGGCCAATTATGTATATGAATTGGGACTTGGACTTTGTAGTTATGTTTATTTATATATATGCATCAATGTATGAAGTACAGTGTGCATTCACTATATGTGCATAGTACATCTCCCTTCTTTTGAAAAATAACGTAATATAATGAAGTTATTTTCTAAGGAATTATTTTTTGTATGTATATATATTTTTTTTTTTTTTTTTTTTTTTTTTTTTTTTTTCGAATCAAAAAGTATTGATATTTTCCTCTATAAATTTTTATGTATATAATTTTTGTGTATTATAATTTTTCACTTCATGGAGTTTTTACTTATTTTACTGTATGGATATTGTTATTTAATCTAGTGTATGGCCACACAAGATATATTTATAAAAGTACGAAATAATTATGAAATAAAAATTTTCAATCTATCTTTATGTACTATTTGTTTTTTATTTTTACTGCTTGATATTGTTATATTATCCCTATCTCCTAATTGTTCCACCTTATATGGTCCAGTATATTTAAAATCTAGCTTATGTCCTGCTTCATTTTTCAATAAAACCTGATCTCCAATTTTTAACTCAAAATTTAAAATAGTCTTGTCGTAATTAATTTTTTGTTTTTGCTTATGAGATTCTAACATTAATCTAGCTCTCTTAAATGCTTGTTCTAGTCTAAATTTCGTTTCTTTTGCATAATCTTCTATATTGTATAGTGGTTGTATCTTATCTATACAATTAAAATGTTTTGGTAAATTTGAAGTTTTAAAGCAATATACGAAGTATTGGAGCCACACATCCCAATCTGATTTGTCAACTGAGATGTATGATCTAATGAACTCATTAAATGTTCTGTGGCTTCGCTCCACGGTACCTACAGTCTGGTGATGGTGTGCGGTAGAAGTTATGTTTTTGATATTCATATATTTGCATAAATCTTCTGTTATTGAATTTTTATATTCTGTTCCCATGTCCGTAATGAACGTCTTCATTGGACCGTATTTCAGAATAAAATCTTCAAATATAGCTTTTGCTACTGTATTTGCACTTTTGTTTTTTATTGGTATTGCTACAAGGTATTTTGTTAAATCGCAGATTAGTGTTACTGCATATTCATTTCCTTGTTCAGATTTGGGTAGTGGACCGATCGTATCCACAATTACCCTGTCGAAAACCATTTGTGGCGTTTCAGTTATTGTTAATGGGGTCTTTGTGTGTTTTGTAACTTTTGACTTTTGGCATTTGGCGCATTTTCTTATATATCTTGATATATCTCTGGTCATGTTTTTCCAGTAATAATGCCTTTTTATTTTTGCTAATGTTCTAGCTATGCCTGTATGACCTCCTTGTATTGGATCGTCATGGAATGTAAACAGTATTGCTTCTTTTTCTTTATCATTGTTTGATAATATTGACACTGGCTTGAGTAGCGCTACCCTTATAGATTTTAATATTTTATTGCCCATTATTTTAAAAGATTCTATTGATATGGTGTCAAAGATCTTTTCGCTCAGTGCAATTTTGAGTTGGCTAATATTTAATAGACCGGCTTCTGTTTCAAGCCTTTGAAAGAACTGACCTAAGTCGAGAATTTCATTGGTGTACATATTGCTAACTTCAATTCTTGCTATAACTTTTTTTCCACGCTTTAGTAAGCATAGTGAATCTGTTAATCGCAAGGTCACTACTTTTCGTACCTCATCATTTGTAATGACTTCGTATACGTTGGGCTGAGAAGCTTTATTTAGAGTTTGCTTATGCAAATCTATTTTTTCATTTTCTTTTCCTGCGCAGGAATTTTTCTGTTTACTTTGATTTCTGGTAGTGACTTTCAGAATTTTATTGTTCGTCTGTATATTTTTAAAATCATCTATTGTGATTCGTGATAGCGCGTCGGCTACATAATTGTCTTTTCCCTTTAAATATTCTACTGTGAAATTATATTCCTCTAATTCAAGTCTCATTCGTGTTAGTTTCGAACTGGGATTTACCATTGAAAATAGGTAAGTGAGTGCTTTATGATCTGTTTTGACAGTGAAATGTCTACCATAAATATATGGTCTGTTATTGCCCAATGAATGGCTGATAGTTCTTGTTCTGTTGTACTTTTGTTGCTTTCGCCTTTTGTAAAAGATCTGGATGCGTATGCAACAGGGAGCTGTAGTCCATCTTTGTTTTGAGTTAGGACTGCTCCACATGCTAATTTACTAGCATCTGTGATAATGCAAAATTCTTTGCTGAAATCTGGATACTGCAAAAGTGTTGGGTTTATTAATGCTGATTTTAGATGTTCGAAGGCTTTCTGGCATTCAGATGTCCATTCAAATTTTACATCTTTTTTACATAATCTTGTTATGTGACGGGAATAGTCGGCAAAATTTTTTATAAATCTTCTGTAATAATTACAAAATGCGACAAATCTTCTAGCGCTGTCCGCATCATGTGGGACCGGATAATTTTGAATGACATCGTATTTTTTGTCGTCTGGTAAGATTCCTTTGTCTGTGCATTTATGTCCCAAAAAAGTGACTTCATGCATAAAAAATGAACATTTTTCAGGGTGTAACTTTAGATTGTGTTGCCTACATTTCTCAAAAAACATCGGTTAAGTTTTTGAGCATATGTTTTTCGGAACAACCAATGACTATTAAGTCATCCATATAAAGGAATGCTTGCGAAGGTTCCAGTCCAGAGAAAGCTATAGTCATCATTCTCTGAAAGGAATTTGGCGCTATTTTTAATCCGAATGGTAGTCGCGTGAAGCGATATGAACCATTGTTTGTTGAAAAAGATGTTATATCGCGTGAACTTTTTTCGAGTTCAATTTGATGAAAACCTGACATTAAGTCAAGGCATGAAAAGTATTTTGCTCTACCTAGTTGATCTAAAATATCATCAATTCTAGGCAGCGGAAATTTATCAGACAACAGTTTTTTATTAATTTGACGATAGTCAATTACTAATCGCCATTTTTTCTTGTCAGATTCGGGTAGTGACTTTTTTGGCACTAATAAAAGTGGGCTATTATAAGCTGACACAGATGGTTCGACTATTTGGTCTTTTATCAATTTTTTGACTTGTCTTTCAATTTCATCTTTCTGACTATGAGGACTTCTATAATTTTTTATATAAGTTGGTTCATCATCTTTCAATCTCAGTTTTTTGTTTATAAAAATTGTTAGTGGTTATTGATTCGGTTTCTAGTCCGAATACATCACTATATTGGGTGCATAAAGTTGTGAGTTGTTTATGGAATTGTGGTGGGAAATTTTTCGAAAGTAGTTTTAATACACATTGTTCTCTGTTATTTAAGTCTGTTTCAACTACGTCGTAGTTTGAAAGTGGTTCATATTTTAAATTTTTTATGCTGACTACTTGATCTGTATTTGTTGTATTTAGTAGTCTTATGAATGCATTTTTTACTGTTACTATGGTATTTGCTATGTAAATACCATGCTGTATTTCTTGGTTTGGAATCAATACACTGTCTTCTGTTGAGGTTAGTTCAATTTTTCGGACAACTTGGGATCTTGCTGGCAGAACTATGGAATTGTTGCCAGAACTGTATGTTATTGGAACATGAATCGGATATTTTAAATTATCTGGCCTAATTATAAGCCAGTCCTCATTTGGGTTGAAATCCAATTGACAGTTGTATTTTTTAATAAAATCGATTCCCAGTATTCCATCACAAGGAATAGCGAATTCTGAATTTACAATGTGAAAATCATGTGGAATTATATATGTGCATAGTACACCAGGTTCCTGCACGCACGATCATGAAGCTATGGGTCCCACCGCCAATCTTTGAGGATCGAACCATACTCAACATGATCAAGGGGCAGAACAAGGAGTACGGTACCGCCGACTGGACAATCGTGAGAGGGCTGGCGCGCGACAAAGGAAACGGCAAGGATCTCTGGATCTGTATTGGTCGAAAATCCAAGAGCCTCATCCGGACGAAGCAAGGCCAGCTGAAGCTTGGAATGGGCTGCCTTCGGGCGTACCCTACCTAGTTAGGATCCTAGGTCAACAAAATAATCTTAGAGTGGTGCAGATCAACCTGCATCACTCCATGGAACCGTCTGATGACCTACTACGATTCATGGAGGAGGAGAGGGTGGATGTGGCTCTCGTTCAGGAACCCTGGATCCAAGGTGAAAGGGTTCGTGGACTGAGTGCTCGCGGATGCCATCTCCTCTTCCCCAGAAACGTGGGTAAGCCAAGAACATGTATCGTAGTAAGAGCTGGGCTTAATGTACTTTTTCTTCTAGTTACGATCGAGGGAAGGAGTAACCCATACCTTGCCTCGGCCTATCTTCCCTATCAGGAGAAGGACCCCCATCGGAAAGCGTTAGAGTGCAATCTTGGGGTGAGATGTGAATGCGCAGCACTCCACATGGGGCAGCACGGACATAAACGAGAGGGGAGAGGCTCTGCGGGACTACATTTTGAGCACAAACCTTATTTTGTGTAACAAGGGCGACCACCCTACCTTCAGATATAAGGACCGTGCACAGGTTATTAACATAACCGTAGCGTTAAGCAGAGGCTCACTGACCGTCGATAATTGGCATGTTTCCACAGAGTGCTCCTTTTCGGACCACTACAGGATACTGTTCAATGAATAGTTCTCAAGAACAGTCAGTCAAACACTCCCCGACCCTCCGGACTGATCGGTGTTAAATACTGATACAGTTGAAGAATGTAACCGGACGATCACTGACGTGTTAAGCAAAGCATTTCTCACATTCTGCCCAGTCAGCCGACCACCAAAGCCCAACCACAAGGTGTGGTGGACAGCGGAGCTTGGTCAGACTAGGAGGGAAACGAGGAGGCTTTTTAATAAAGCAAAACGGACAAACAATCAAGAAGACAGGAACGCATACCGACAGGGTTTTTCGAAATTCAAGGGGGCATGCAGAAAAGCGAGAAGAGATTCCTGGGCTAAATTCTGCGAAGATATAGCCTGCACTAGCGAAGCGTCCAGACTTCGAAGAGTGTTGGCTAAAAAGCCGTCCAACCCGGAACTACTATGTAGGCCGAACGTAGTATATGCAAAAAACAGCCAAGAATCTCTGGAAATGCTAACAACTACACATTTTCCAGATAGCCTTGAAACGGAACCAGAGTTTGGGATCACCAACCTTACATCCAGTACAGCACCATGATGATTGGGGATACCATCACTGGGGAAAAGATAGTCTGGGCTATCAAGTCATTCCAATCCTTCAAATCACCAGGACCGGATGACATCCGACCAGCCATGCTGCAAGTATCGATCCTGAGTCTACTGCCCTGGCTGACTAAGCTGTTCAAGGGGTGTCTCCTTACAGGGTACATCCTTCATTCCTTCGTTCCCAAGGCCGGGAAGATAAACCACAACTCACCAAAGGATTATAGACCCATCAGTCTATCATCGTTTCTTTTGAAAACGATGGAAAGACTTTTGGATCTACACATAAGAAGTAAGCTCACTCCACGAACGTTCAGTGGGGCACAACACGCCTACCTTAAGGGTAGATCTGTTGACACTGCACTACATGAAGTGGTAGGGAGCATTGAGGAATCACTGAATCAGAAGGAGTTTGCGCTGGCGGCCTTTCTCGACATCGAGGGGGCCTTCAACAATGTCAGGACCGGGTCGATAACGGCAGCCCTTGCCAAAATCGGCTCACACCAGATTATAACTCACTGGCTAGGTAACATGCTTAGCAGCCGAGTTATAAACTCTGAACTCTGTGCAGGTAAAATTTGGAAGAGGGTCACGAGAGGCACTCCACAAGAGGGAATCATATCCCCACTGCTGTGGAACCTGGTTCTCAATGAACTCCTTTTAAATTTGAAGTTTAGTGGATGTAGGTTGACGGCATACGCAGATGACCTAGTTCTAATGGTAACGGGTAAGTTTCTATCCACAATCTGTGAGCTACTGCAGTCTGCTCTTGGTAGCACCCTGAGGTGGGCACAACAGAACGTTCTAGGAGTCAACCCCCACAAGACCCAACTGGTGCTGTTCACAAGAAGTTATAAGATTCCTGAGTTTACACTACCCTCCCTGGGCGGAACGCAGCTCATAAGGGCCACTGAGGCAAAATATTTAGTAGTCATTCTGGACGCGAAACTCTCCTGGAAGAGAAACTCTGAGGAAAGAAAGAACTGTGCCTGCAAAAAGACATTCGGTAGGAGATGGGGACTGCAACCGTACATCATTCATTGGTTGTAAACAGCGGTCGTCAGGCCTATCCTTACCTATGGATCGTTGATCTGGTGGAAGGCGGCCAACACCAAATCCCACCTAAACCACCTACACAAGGTACAAAGAGCAGCTCTCCAGGGAACAACCGGATCCCTGCGATCCACCCCCCAAGCAGCTATTTTGAATCTTGAGCCAAAAGACACCTTCCTGAAGCAGCAGCGAGAAGCGCAGTAAGACTCCGGGAACTGAAACTCCTCAAAACAACTGCATCTTGTCACAGCGACATCCTGCTGGAAGTGGGAATAAATGCTGAGACAAAGGGAAGTGACTATTGTATCAAGACTCATAAATGGAAGGACAATTTTAGAACGGTTTTCCCGGAGAGAGAGGATTGAAAGCGAGAAACTCCCATCAGGGAGAACGAGCTTGCCATATATACGGCTCCAAGACGGAGAAGGGCACAGGGCGGGAATCTTCCCAGAAGAACTAGCAACACAGCTCTCATTACTTCTACCGAATTGGTGTAGCATCTTTTAGGCAGAGATCTACGCGGTCTGGCAGGCGATTATTAAAGCTCTGTCGTCACGCGCCACCAACCGCAATCTAGTCCGCAGTACGGTGATTGCACTGAATCAAATCCGGCAGCACTCCATCACCCTCGTCTGGGTACCTGACCACGCTGGCATACCAGGCAACGAGGGAGCTGACGATTGTGCAAGGAACGGATCAGCGTAGCTAGCGTCACAAGCGGTAACGGACGTACAAAGACCAATTCAGGATATTCTGACAGAATTATATAGGACAACCAGAACCAAGGCAGAACGACAATGGGACATCGCACCGGGTGAACTCTGGGTGAACTCGGCCTCTGCCGAGCAGCCTATTTAACCTAACCTAACCTAAGAGAGACCCTTAAAAGAGTGAGATGCCGCCTATTGCGTTGAATTATAAATTCTCTTATATTTGTATCTGAACTGATACCTCGCAATTGTCGAGAAGTTGATTGGGTATAATTAAAGTGGGGTTTCTTTGGTTGTTCACGTGTTTTGCTTATTTTAAATTCTAATTTAAGTAAACTAAATTAACGTATTTTAAATTCATGTTGCCAACGTAAGGGATTCCAATTTTAAAAAAATGTTTTAAAGCTTTAAAATATATTTTTGTAATTTTATGTCGAAAATGTGCTAAGCGTTATTTTGTGTGAAGCCATGCTGTGTTCTAGGGGAATTGCATTTATATATCCGCAAACAGAATCTATTTTAGATTTCAGATAAGAAAGACCAGGTGATCACTCTGATCACCGCCAAACACCTTTTTTTAGAACGACCTTCGGGAGTTCGTCTACAGAGACAGTATCCTTCAATATTTTTACGTGTTTTAAGTGTCATTTGGAACTTTAAACAAAATACCTTCGGAATTGGTATTACTTGCATAAAATCCCTTTCTAAAAAATAATTTAAAACGAGAAGGCAAAGCTAACTTTGACTGTGCCAAAGTTTTAATACACTTGCAAAAGTTTATTCCAACCGTTAGAATATGCATAGGTTATATCAGATATTTATAAATTCAAAATCATTGAGCATCCAAATTTGATCACGTTACTATAAAAAATAACTTTTCTTAGTAAAACACATTTTCCGACCGATCGGTCCTATGGTAGGTATATGCTATAGTCATCCGATTTTGTTAAGTTTTTCCAGAATTAAGTGGAAGCATTTGAAACTAATATATACACGGACTGGTAACGCTACGATGAAAAACAAAAAAGTTTTTCTCACAAGAACTTGTTTTTTGAACGTCCGTTTCTATGGCAGCTATATGCTATAGTCATCCGATTTTGATAAATTTTTCCCGAATTATGTGGAAGCATATAAAACTAATATTTGCCTAGACTGGTGACTCTTCGATGGAAAACAAAAAAGTTTTTCCAACTAGAACTAGTTCTTGGACCAATCGTTCCTATGGCAGCTATATAATAAAGTCATCCGATCCGGCCGGTTCCGACATTTTAGTTGCGTGCAGTAAAAAAGAAGACTCTGTGCAAAATTTCAGCTCGATAGCTTTAAAAATGAGGGACTAGTTCTCGTAGAAACTGACAGACGGACAGACGGACGGACAGACGGAATTGAACTCAGCTCGACATCCTAATCAAGAATATATATAGTTTATGGGGTCGGAAATGAATATTTTTATGCGTTACAAACTTCTGGGCAAAATGAATATACGCTTTGCAAGTGTATAAAAATGCATTTTTTAGGTCTTGCAACTGCGTATAACCCCTTAACGATATATATTTATATCGATTTATATATCAATAATGTATCGCTTGATTTTTAAAATAAGAGTAATTTGCATATTCATTAAAAAAAAGTCAATAAATAATAATTAGCCAAGAAAAAATTTAATTTTTTTCAGTTTATTAAAGGGGTTTTGGTGATTCTAAATGATTTTCGTGTGCTTAATCATGCTCAATCGTGCTTAATCATCTTAAGCAAAATTCTCCATTACGACAAGGTTTTTGATAATTAAAGCCTAAAGTTGGTAAAAGTGCATATTTTGACCATTTAAGGACTCTTTCGTAAGCAACCAGCACGCTTGTTTTGACTTTCCATGATATTATATTAAATTACTTAGGGTATTCACGACAACTTTCAGTGTTGGTAAACATTTCAAACAGTGCTGCCCATTGGATGCCAGAATTGTAATATTTTTTTTGATAAAGCGCCACTATTTCATAAAGCACACTAAGCTGGCACTTCCGCCTTGGTTGCAATGGTGTAGAGGTTAAGGTGTGAGACTGAAAGTCAACAAGACCTGAGTTTAAATTACGGTAAGGTCGGTCTATATAATTAATTTCTTGTTTTTTTTTGTTCTTCAAGAACCTTTTAACGATTGCAATTTCATAAAATGCAATCACATATTATTATAAGCCATTAGCATCAGCCATCAGCCATCAGCAATAATTAAAATATTAAAAACTAAGAGAGACCCTCCCTCCTACGGACTACTACCTTGACGTGGTAGGAGGGCTCAGTAGGTGTAAGGAACCCAAGAGCAATGCCGGCGATAGCTCAAGCTACCGGTAGGGCCACCCATTCCGGTAAGGTCGAAGGGGAGCACTGAAGCTAAGAGTAGTCCAACCTGGCGGCTAGGGGAAAAACGCAAAAGTTTCATCAGGATGCAATCTTGCAATGAACAATTTACGGAGCAGAATGTCGGATAGTCGGAGAAAGCCCACGGTATCGATATCCAGCAACTGCAGCTCCAGTGTGGGGGTGGACCACTTGGCCCCTATATTGCGTTACACAGCAAGTGAAGGTTCATTTTACCGTCAAGATGGAATGGACTTGGAGCCAGAGGTCAAGGATGGCGAATTCAGGTTCACCGGCGCGTCAATGACAGACGAAGAGCTCGCGCTTGCGCTTGATCGCATGCCTGCGGCGGGCCACCGAACGTGAAGGAGCCTACATCGGCCCTGGCTCCACCAAAGGACAACACTCTCCAGCGCAAACAACGCTCTGGATACAAGGCCTCCCTCAAGTATCTTAGGACACTTGAAGGCCGCACTCCGGAGTCGCTGCACGCGAGGTAGAAGGCGCTGAAGAAGAAGCACTAGTACAACGTGCGGCGCTACAACCGGCTATCCACGGATGGAGCGGACCAGGCGACCGCAACGAGTTCAACGGCCCAGACGGAAGCACCGACACCCTCGAAGGTCGTCAAAGCAGCCGCAGTGGACAAGCAGCAGCATCGTAGGAGACCACCCCCACCGTCGACCACACCCTCCCTAATGAAGGGACCAGATGGCGGGAAGGATGGTAATCCCAAACTCCTCAAAGGCTTCAGAGAACAAGCGGCCAAAGCCAGAAGACCTTCTGGCTAGCTTAAGCTCGAAGCCGGAACTTCAGGTAGCCATCATCGACCAAAACGACCCGGAAGGGAACATTTCACCCGAAAAATTGCTCATTCAGGAGGGGGTCATAATGCAGGCCATCCAAGATGCCATGACTCGCAGCGAGGACCCGTTCCTAGCTGTGTTTGATGGTATTAGCTGGTACAAGGGAGCCAAAGTCGTGGCCTGTACCAACAAGGAATCCATGAGATTTCTCACCGACATAATTCACGGCATTGGTGACCCATGGCCTGGTGCGAAGATAGAGGTCGTACCACCGGACCAGTGTATTATGCCCGATCCGCCTTCAGATAGTCCTTCAGTGCCATCAGGCATCCGTCCAATGTTCCCAATGAGTTAACTTATGTGTTCGTTTTTATTTTCTTTCTTTATTCAAATATATTTAGTTTTCTTAAGCGTGGCCTGTGGCCAGTTGGAGCTCTCATATATATCTGTTCTTACAATTATCACTTATGCGCTCATTCCGCTAAATCTCGTAGCTGCGCTGCCAACAGCGGCAGCGGAGAGACGTTTATATATTTTTATATATGGCTATGCTCGCTTAGGCTGGAGCGCAAGGGTCTATGTATATGCACTTGAGTTTATAGCATTGGGGGTCCGCGTGTGACAGAAATGCTGACACTTGCATTTTCCGTTAGGGAACAAAGGCTGGCTCGTATTTCGGCCAATTATGTATATGAATTGGGACTTGGACTTTGTAGTTATGTTTATTTATATATATGCATCAATGTATGAAGTACAGTGTGCATTCACTATATGTGCATAGTACATCTCCCTTCTTTTGAAAAATAACGTAATATAATGAAGTTATTTTCTAAGGAATTATTTTTTGTATGTATATATATTTTTTTTTGTATTTTTTTTTTTTTTTTTTGAATCAAAAAGTATTGATATTTTCCTCTATAAATTTTTATGTATATAATTTTTGTGTATTATAATTTTTCACTTCATGGAGTTTTTACTTATTTTACTGTATGGATATTGTTATTTAATCTAGTGTATGGCCACACAAGATATATTTATAAAAGTACGAAATAATTATGAAATAAAAATTTTCAATCTATCTTTATGTACTATTTGTTTTTTATTTTTACTGCTTGATATTGTTATATTATCCCTATCTCCTAATTGTTCCACCTTATATGGTCCAGTATATTTAAAATCTAGCTTATGTCCTGCTTCATTTTTCAATAAAACCTGATCTCCAATTTTTAACTCAAAATTTAAAATAGTCTTGTCGTAATTAATTTTTTGTTTTTGCTTATGAGATTCTAACATTAATCTAGCTCTCTTAAATGCTTGTTCTAGTCTAAATTTCGTTTCTTTTGCATAATCTTCTATATTGTATAGTGGTTGTATCTTATCTATACTATTAAAATGTTTTGGTAAATTTGAAGTTTTAAAGCAATATACGAAGTATTGGAGCCACACATCCCAATCTGATTTGTCAACTGAGATGTATGATCTAATGAACTCATTAAATGTTCTGTGGCTTCGCTCCACGGTACCTACAGTCTGGTGATGGTGTGCGGTAGAAGTTATGTTTTTGATATTCATATATTTGCATAAATCTTCTATTATTGAATTTTTATATTCTGTTCCCATGTCCGTAATGAACGTCTTCATTGGACCGTATTTCAGAATAAAATCTTCAAATATAGCTTTTGCTACTGTATTTGCACTTTTGTTTTTTATTGGTATTGCTACAAGGTATTTTGTTAAATCGCAGATTAGTGTTACTGCATATTCATTTCCTTGTTCAGATTTGGGTAGTGGACCGATCGTATCCACAATTACCCTGTCGAAAACCATTTGTGGCGTTTCAGTTATTGTTAATGGGGTCTTTGTGTGTTTTGTAACTTTTGACTTTTGGCATTTGGCGCATTTTCTTGTATATCTTGATATATCTCTGGTCATGTTTTTCCAGTAATAATGCCTTTTTATTTTTGCTAATGTTCTAGCTATGCCTGTATGACCTCCTTGTATTGGATCGTCATGGAATGTAAACAGTATTGCTTCTTTTTCTTTATCATTGTTTGATAATATTGACACTGGCTTGAGTAGCGCTACCCTTATAGATTTTAATATTTTATTGCCCATTATTTTAAAAGATTCTATTGATATGGTGTCAAAGATCTTTTCGCTTAGTGCATCTTTTCGCTAGTGAGTTGGCTAATATTTAATAGACCGGCTTCTGTTTCAAGCCTTTGAAAGAACTGACCTAAGTCAAGAATTTCATTGGTGTACATATTGCTAACTTCAATTCTTGCTATAACTTTTTTCCACGCTTTAGTAAGCATAGTGAATCTGTTAATCGCAAGGTCACTACTTTTCGTACCTCATCATTTGTAATGACTGCGTATACGTTGGGCTGAGAAGCTTTATTTAGAGTTTGCTTATGCAAATCTATTTTTTCATTTTCTTTTCCTGCGCAGGAATTTTTCTGTTTACTTTGATTTCTGGTAGTGACTTTCAGAATTTTATTGTTCGTCTGTATATTTTTTTAAATCATCTATTGTGATTCGTGATAGCGCGTCGGCTACATAATTGTCTTTTCCCTTTAAATATTCTACTGTGAAATTATATTCCTCTAATTCAAGTCTCATTCGTGTTAGTTTCGAACTGGGATTTACCATTGAAAATAGGTAAGTGAGTGCTTTATGATCTGTTTTGACAGTGAAATGTCTACCATAAATATATGGTCTGTTATTGCCCAATGAATGGCTGATAGTTCTTGTTCTGTTGTACTTTTGTTGCTTTCGCCTTTTGTAAAAGATCTGGATGCGTATGCAACAGGGAGCTGTAGTCCATCTTTGTTTTGAGTTAGGACTGCTCCACATGCTAATTTACTAGCATCTGTGATAATGCAAAATTCTTTGCTGAAATCTGGATACTGCAAAAGTGTTGGGTTTATTAATGCTGATTTTAGATGTTCGAAGGCTTTCTGGCATTCAGATGTCCATTCAAATTTTACATCTTTTTTACATAATCTTGTTATGTGACGGGAATAGTCGGCAAAATTTTTTATAAATCTTCTGTAATAATTACAAAATGCGACAAATCTTCTAGCGCTGTCCGCATCATGTGGGACCGGATAATTTTGAATGACATCGTATTTTTTGTCGTCTGGGAAGATTCCTTTGTCTGTGCATTTATGTCCCAAAAAAGTGACTTCATGCATAAAAAATGAACATTTTTCAGGGTGTAACTTTAGATTGTGTTGCCTACATTTCTCAAAAACATCGGTTAAGTTTTTGAGCATATGTTTTTCGGAACAACCAATGACTATTAAGTCATCCATATAAAGGAATGCTTGCGAAGGTTCCAGTCCAGAGAAAGCTATAGTCATCATTCTCTGAAAGGAATTTGGCGCTATTTTTAATCCGAATGGTAGTCGCGTGAAGCGATATGAACCATTGTTTGTTGAAAAAGATGTTATATCGCGTGAACTTTTTTCGAGTTCAATTTGATGAAAACCTGACATTAAGTCAAGGCATGAAAAGTATTTTGCTCTACCTAGTTGATCTAAAATATCATCAATTCTAGGCAGCGGAAATTTATCAGACAACAGTTTTTTATTAATTTGACGATAGTCAATTACTAATCGCCATTTTTTCTTGTCAGATTCGGGTAGTGACTTTTTTGGCACTAATAAAAGTGGGCTATTATAAGCTGACACAGATGGTTCGACTATTTGGTCTTTTATCAATTTTTTGACTTGTCTTTCAATTTCATCTTTCTGACTATGAGGACTTCTATAATTTTTTATATAAGTTGGTTCATCATCTTTCAATCTCAGTTTTTTGTTTATAAAAATTGTTAGTGGTTATTGATTCGGTTTCTAGTCCGAATACATCACTATATTGGGTGCATAAAGTTGTGAGTTGTTTATGGAATTGTGGTGGGAAATTTTTCGAAAGTAGTTTTAATACACATTGTTCTCTGTTATTTAAGTCTGTTTCAACTACGTCGTAGTTTGAAAGTGGTTCATATTTTAAATTTTTTATGCTGACTACTTGATCTGTATTTGTTGTATTTAGTAGTCTTATGAATGCATTTTTTACTGTTACTATGGTATTTGCTATGTAAATACCATGCTGTATTTCTTGGTTTGGAATCAATACACTGTCTTCTGTTGAGGTTAGTTCAATTTTTCGGACAACTTGGGATCTTGCTGGCAGAACTATGGAATTGTTGCCAGAACTGTATGTTATTGGAACATGAATCGGATATTTTAAATTATCTGGCCTAATTATAAGCCAGTCCTCATTTGGGTTGAAATCCAATTGACAGTTGTATTTTTAATAAAATCGATTCCCAGTATTCCATCACAAGGAATAGCGAATTCTGAATTTACAATGTGAAAATCATGTGGAATTATATATGTGCATAGTACACCAGGTTCCTGCACGCACGATCATGAAGCTATGGGTCCCACCGCCAATCTTTGAGGATCGAACCATACTCAACATGATCAAGGGGCAGAACAAGGAGTACGGTACCGCCGACTGGACAATCGTGAGAGGGCTGGCGCGCGACAAAGGAAACGGCAAGGATCTCTGGATCTGTATTGGTCGAGAATCCAAGAGCCTCATCCGGACGAAGCAAGGCCAGCTGAAGCTTGGAATGGGCTGCCTTCGGGCGTACCTTCTAAGTTAGGATCCTAGGTCAACAAAATAATCTTAGAGTGGTGCAGATCAACCTGCATCACTCCATGGAACCGTCTGATGACCTACTACGATTCATGGAGGAGGAGAGGGTGGATGTGGCTCTCGTTCAGGAACCCTGGATCCAAGGTGAAAGGGTTCGTGGACTGAGTGCTCGCGGATGCCATCTCCTCTTCCCCAGAAACGTGGGTAAGCCAAGAACATGTATCGTAGTAAGAGCTGGGCTTAATGTACTTTTTCTTCTAGTTACGATCGAGGGAAGGAGTAACCTATACCTTGCCTCGGCCTATCTTCCCTATCAGGAGAAGGAACCCCCATCGGAAAGCGTTAGAGTGCAATCTTGGGGTGAGATGTGAATGCGCAGCACTCCACATGGGGCAGCACGGACATAAACGAGAGGGGAGAGGCTCTGCGGGACTACATTTTGAGCACAAACCTTATTTTGTGTAACAAGGGCGACCACCCTACCTTCAGATATAAGGACCGTGCACAGGTTATTAACATAACCGTAGCGTTAAGCAGAGGCTCACTGACCGTCGATAATTGGCATGTTTCCACAGAGTGCTCCTTTTCGGACCACTACAGGATACTGTTCAATGAATAGTTCTCAAGAACAGTCAGTCAAACACTCCCCGACCCTCCGGACTGATCGGTGTTAAATACTGATACAGTTGAAGAATGTAACCGGACGATCACTGACGTGTTAAGCAAAGCATTTCTCACATTCTGCCCAGTCAGCCGACCACCAAAGCCCAACCACAAGGTGTGGTGGACAGCGGAGCTTGGTCAGACTAGGAGGGAAACGAGGAGGCTTTTTAATAAAGCAAAACGGACAAACAATCAAGAAGACAGGAACGCATACCGACAGGGTTTTTCGAAATTCAAGGGGGCATGCAGAAAAGCGAGAAGAGATTCCTGGGCTAAATTCTGCGAAGATATAGCCTGCACTAGCGAAGCGTCCAGACTTCGAAGAGTGTTGGCTAAAAAAGCCGTCCAACCCGGAACTACTATGTAGGCCGAACGTAGTATATGCAAAAAACAGCCAAGAATCTCTGGAAATGCTAACAACTACACATTTTCCAGATAGCCTTGAAACGGAACCAGAGTTTGGGATCACCAACCTTACATCCAGTACAGCACCATGATGATTGGGGATACCATCACTGGGGAAAAGATAGTCTGGGCTATCAAGTCATTCCAATCCTTCAAATCACCAGGACCGGATGACATCCGACCAGCCATGCTGCAAGTATCGATCCTGAGTCTACTGCCCTGGCTGACTAAGCTGTTCAAGGGGTGTCTCCTTACAGGGTACATCCTTCATTCCTTCGTTCCCAAGGCCGGGAAGATAAACCACAACTCACCAAAGGATTATAGACCCATCAGTCTATCATCGTTTCTTTTGAAAACGATGGAAAGACTTTTGGATCTACACATAAGAAGTAAGCTCACTCCACGAACGTTCAGTGGGGCACAACACGCCTACCTTAAGGGTAGATCTGTTGACACTGCACTACATGAAGTGGTAGGGAGCATTGAGGAATCACTGAATCAGAAGGAGTTTGCGCTGGCGGCCTTTCTCGACATCGAGGGGGCCTTCAACAATGTCAGGACCGGGTCGATAACGGCAGCCCTTGCCAAAATCGGCTCACAACCGATTATAACTCACTGGCTAGGTAACATGCTTAGCAGCCGAGTTATAAACTTTGAACTCTGTGCAGGTAAAATTTGGAAGAGGGTCACGAGAGGCACTCCACAAGAGGGAATCATATCCCCACTGCTGTGGAACCTGGTTCTCAATGAACTCCTTTTAAATTTGAAGTTTAGTGGATGTAGGTTGACGGCATACGCAGATGACCTAGTTCTAATGGTAACGGGTAAGTTTCTATCCACAATCTGTGAGCTACTGCAGTCTGCTCTTGGTAGCACCCTGAGGTGGGCACAACAGAACGTTCTAGGAGTCAACCCCCACAAGACCCAACTGGTGCTGTTCACAAGAAGTTATAAGATTCCTGAGTTTACACTACCCTCCCTGGGCGGAACGCAGCTCATAAGGGCCACTGAGGCAAAATATTTAGTAGTCATTCTGGACGCGAAACTCTCCTGGAAGAGAAACTCTGAGGAAAGAAAGAAGAAAGCACTAGGCGCGTACTGTGCCTGCAAAAAGACATTCGGTAGGAGATGGGGACTGCAACCGTACATCATTCATTGGTTGTAAACAGCGGTCGTCAGGCCTATCCTTACCTATGGATCGTTGATCTGGTGGAAGGCGGCCAACACCAAATCCCACCTAAACCACCTACACAAGGTACAAAGAGCAGCTCTCCAGGGAACAACCGGATCCCTGCGATCCACCCCCCAAGCAGCTCTAGACGCAATTTTGAATCTTGAGCCAAAAGACACCTTCCTGAAGCAGCAGCGAGAAGCGCAGTAAGACTCCGGGAACTGAAACTCATCAAAACAACTGCATCTTGTCACAGCGACATCCTGCTGGAAGTGGGAATAAATGCTGAGACAAAGGGAAGTGACTATTGTATCAAGACTCATAAATGGAAGGACAATTTTAGAACGGTTTTCCCGGAGAGAGAGGATTGAAAGCGAGAAACTCCCATCAGGGAGAACGAGCTTGCCATATATACGGCTCCAAGACGGAGAAGGGCACAGGGCGGGAATCTTCCCAGAAGAACTAGCAACACAGCTCTCATTACTTCTACCGAATTGGTGTAGCATCTTTTAGGCAGAGATCTACGCGGTCTGGCAGGCGATTATTAAAGCTCTGTCGTCACGCGCCACCAACCGCAATCTAGTCCGCAGTACGGTGATTGCACTGAATCAAATCCGGCAGCACTCCATCACCCTCGTCTGGGTACCTGACCACGCAGGCATACCAGGCAACGAGGGAGCTGACGATTGTGCAAGGAACGGATCAGCGTAGCTAGCGTCACAAGCGGTAACGGACGTACAAAGACCAATTCAGGATATTCTGACAGAATTATATAGGACAACCAGAACCAAGGCAGAACGACAATGGGACATCGCACCGGGTGAACTCTGGGTGAACTCGGCCTCTGCCGAGCAGCCTATTTAACCTAACCTAACCTAAGAGAGACCCTTAAAAGAGTGAGATGCCGCCTATTGCGTTGAATTATAAATCTGTCTCTTATATTTGTATCTGAACTGATACCTCGCAATTGTCGAGAAGTTGATTGGGTATAATTAAAGTGGGGTTTCTTTGGTTGTTCACGTGTTTTGCTTATTTTAAATTCTAATTTAAGTAAACTAAATTAACGTATTTTAAATTCATGTTGCCAACGTAAGGGATTACAATTTTAAAAAAATGTTTTAAAGCTTTAAAATATATTTTTGTAATTTTATGTCGAAAATGTGCTAAGCGTTATTTTGTGTGAAGCCATGCTGTGTTCTATGGGAATTGCATTTATATATCCGCAAACAGAATCTATTTTAGATTTCAGATAAGAAAGACCAGGTGATCACTCTGATCACCGCCAAACACCTTTTTTTAGAACGACCTTCGGGAGTTCGTCTACAGAGACAGTATCCTTCAATATTTTTACGTGTTTTAAGTGTCATTTGGAACTTTAAACAAAATACCTTCGGAATTGGTATTACTTGCATAAAATCCCTTTCTAAAAAATAATTTAAAACGAGAAGGCAAAGCTAACTTTGACTGTGCCAAAGTTTTAATACACTTGCAAAAGTTTATTCCAACCGTTAGAATATGCATAGGTTATATCAGATATTTATAAATTCAAAATCATTGAGCATCCAAATTTGATCACGTTACTATAAAAAATAACTTTTCTTAGTAAAACACATTTTCCGACCGGTCGGTCCTATGGTAGGTATATGCTATAGTCATCCGATTTTGTTAAGTTTTTCCAGAATTAAGTGGAAGCATTTGAAACTAATATATACACGGACTGGTAACGCTACGATGAAAAACAAAAAGTTTTTCTCACAAGAACTTGTTTTTTGAACGTCCGTTTCTATGGCAGCTATATGCTATAGTCATCCGATTTTGATAAATTTTTCCCGAATTATGTGGAAGCATATAAAACTAATATTTGCCTAGACTGGTGACTCTTCGATGGAAAACAAAAAAGTTTTTCCAACTAGAACTAGTTCTTGGACCAATCGTTCCTATGGCAGCTATATAATAAAGTCATCCGATCCGGCCGGTTCCGACATTTTAGTTGCGTGCAGTAAAAAAGAAGACTCTGTGCAAAATTTCAGCTCGATAGCTTTAAAAATGAGGGACTAGTTCTCGTAGAAACTGACAGACGGACAGACGGACGGACAGACGGAATTGAACTCAGCTCGACATCCTAATCAAGAATATATATAGTTTATGGGGTCGGAAATGAATATTTTTATGCGTTACAAACTTCTGGGCAAAATGAATATACGCTTTGCAAGTGTATAAAAATGCATTTTTTAGGTCTTTCAACTGCGTATAACCCCTTAACGATATATATTTATATCGATTTATATATCAATAATGTATCGCTTGATTTTTAAAATAAGAGTAATTTGCATATTCATTAAAAAAAGTCAATAAATAATAATTAGCCAAGAAAAAATTTAATTTTTTTCAGTTTATTAAAGGGGTTTTGGTGATTCTAAATGATTTTCGTGTGCTTAATCATGCTCAATCGTGCTTAATCATCTTAAACAAAATTCTCCATTACGACAAGGTTTTTGATAATTAAAGCCTAAAGTTGGTAAAAGTGCATATTTTGACCATTTAAGGACTCTTTTGTAAGCAACCAGCACGCTTGTTTTGACTTTCCATGATATTATATTAAATTACTTAGGGTATTCACGACAACTTTCAGTGTTGGTAAACATTTCAAACAGTGCTGCCCATTGGATGCCAGAATTGTAATATTTTTTTGATAAAGCGCCACTATTTCATAAAGCACACTAAGCTGGCACTTCCGCCTTGGTTGCAATGGTGTAGAGGTTAAGGTGTGAGACTGAAAGTCAACAAGACCTGAGTTTAAATTACGGTAAGGTCGGTCTATATAATTAATTTCTTGTTTTTTTTGTTCTTCAAGAACCTTTTAACGATTGCAATTTCATAAAATGCAATCACATATTATTATAAGCCATTATCTTTTAGTATATTTTAAAAATTCCAAACTTAAATTTTTTTAATATAGTTGGCTCTGATTTATTGAGTTTTAATAATCAAGATATTACACACATCATTACAGATGAAGATTAAATATTATCTTTCAACAGGTTATCAAATAAGCAAGTTGTCGTGAATACCCTAACTATTCCTTAGCTTTAAAATAAATTATCCAGGATAATTGTGCAGTTTTTTTAAACGAAGATATATATTTTTGAATACATGTGCAATTAACATAATGTCTGACCAAAGAAATTACAATACTTATTGTAATTGTAAATTCTTTGTGAAGAATTATTTATCCTAATTTAATAAATCTTAGCTTTAATGTGTTTTATGTTCGTGGACAGTTGTTGGTCGTTTAATTTCAATTTGAACAGTTTATTGAATTTTTACTTTAAGTTACATTTCAACGATAACTAACTCAAGAAGAGAAACCAGCGACCTTTTTACCTGCTCTCTCCGTTCGAGCGCGCCAATTCTAGCGTCATATTCGCTGTCTTCTCCTCCCACTATTCTAACTTAGGGCTATATTACAAGCTACTTCTCCATTGATATTCATTTCATTTGCTAACTTATCTAACTTAACTAAGAAATCGGCAAACACTTTGGTCTGACTTAATTTTGCTGTTTAAAAGTATGCAAAGTTTTAATCATTTTCATTTTAATTTTTTTTAATCTCCTGTATGATTTTTCGATGACTCTATTTCAGGGAATCAAACCGAATCGAATTTCGGTTCCGGTTCCGGTTCTGGTACGTACCGAAACAAATGTTTCGGTAAAAGGTTCTGTTTAGGTTCCAGTTTATTTCGGCATTCGGTTCCGTACCGGTACCTTGGTTTTTATTTCGGTATACCGGTACGTACCGGTATGTACCGGTATAATTAAAAAATCCTTTAATCCGAAGATATAATAGAAATGGTAGCAACCTACACAACAAAAAGTAGGTATAAAGAAGGAAAATTAAACATAATAAACTTAACATAAAAAAAAATGTCCTAATAATAGAAGAGCAAGAAGATCTTTTGATATCTGATGAAATGTTAAATACACTGTTTTCAGGTAACGTTACCGATCACAATTTAACCCTGCTATTAGGTTAAGTCCGTACCGGTATGTACCGGTATAATTTAAAAATCCTTTAATCCGAAGATATAATAGAAATGGTAGCAACCTACACAACAAAAAGTAGGTATAAGGAAGGAAAATTAAACATAATAAACTTAACATAAAAAAAATGTCTTAATAATAGAAGAGCAAGAAGATCTTTTGATATCTGATGAAATGTTAAATACAGGGTTGCCCATATTCGACGGACCCATCTGGCAACGCCATAACTTTTGACAGAGATGTCAGATCGCTTAATGACATACCGCGTTTGAAGCGTCAGTCCAAGCAGATTTTTACTATGGAACAATACACGCCAAGCGAGCGCTCTGAAATAGTTGAAATTTACATTCAACAGAACAAGTCAATTGTGAAAACTCAACGTGCTTTTAAAAAATTAAAAAATGTGAAAAGTGCGCCTTCTAAGAACACCATTAAGCGTTTATACGAAAAATTTTCGACTGGTGAGGCTCTTTCTAATCCGAAGAGGCCAAATAAAAGTCGACCAAGGCGATCGGCCGAGAATATCGCTGCCGTACGAGCCAGTGTTGAGAGGTCCCCAAGAACATCCCAAAAACGCCGTTCTCAGCAGTTGGGCATGGCTCGGTCCACTTTACAACGGATTATTCGCGTTGATTTGCATTTGTTCCCGTACAAAATTCAATTGACGCAAAGATTGTTGCCTGCGGACAAGCCTCGTCGATTGGAATGGGCCCAAAGAGTCATCAAAATGGCCGAAGATGACGAGCAATTTTGGAACAAAATTATCATGTCCGATGAAGCCCATTTCACATTGAATGGGACCGTAAATAAGCATAATTGCCGTATTTACGCCACTGAAAATCCTCAGGAGATTCAAGAAGTGCCTCTTCATGACGAAAAAGTCACAGTTTGGTGCGGCGTTAGTGCGAAAACGGCTTGTTGTTTTTTTCTTTTTTTTCCTTTTGTGAATCCGTTTCCCGTATTTTTTTTTTCTCCACTATTTTTTCTCTTTTTTTTTTTTTCTTCTTTTTTTTTTATTCCTTCTTTTTATTCTTTTCTTTTTTTTTTTTCTTATAATCTCCCTCTGTTTCTCTTTCTCCCTCTTCCTTATCTTTTTTACTTCCTTTTTTCTTCTTTCTCTCAGCTTTTTTGCTCCTCGTGAGTTTTTTTCTTTCTCCTATATATCAACCTTTTTTTTATTTCTCTTATTCTTTATTTTCTATTTTTACCCTTTTTTACTTATCCTCTTTTGTTGCCCTTATGCTCCAATTATCCTCCGTTCTTTATCTCTTCTTTTCCACTTAATATTTTTTGTTTTTCTTGACTTTCTTTTTTTCTTTTTTTATAAATTTTTTTTTTTTTATTTATTCCCTTTTCTCTTTTCTTTTCTCCTTCTCCTTTTTTTACTTTTTTATTTTTTTTTTTTTTTTTACCATGTCTTTTGTTTTTTGTACGTGTTTTTTTGTTTTTGTCTGTCTTTTTTCTTAATCTTTAATTTTTCTTTTTTTTTTTATTTTCCTACCCCACACTACATTTTACTTCTCTCTTAAACCCGTCTTCTTCCTACTTTAATTTTTGCTCTTTCCTTATCTTTTTTTTTGATCTTAACTCTCTCTTTGTATTTCTTTTATTTCTTCTGATCTCTTATTTATCTATTTCATTTAATATTATCTTGTTTTAATATATTGTTCTATTTGACTTTTCTAAATTTGTATATTTTATCTATATTTTCTTTTCACCTAAAATTTTATTTTAATTATATACCCGTCTTCTTCTTTTAATAACCAACTTCTTATTCTGACTTTTTCAATAACTCTTCCTAATTTTTTATTTCTTCTTCAATCTTTTGTCCTAATTACTGATCTTCTCTCTCTTTGAATCTCTAATCTTCTACTCTCTACCAAATCTTTTTCTTTATATACCTTTACTAAAACTTTTATTTCTTGACTCTACTTTTTTCCAATCTGAAATCCTCTTATTCCTCTTCCTAATATATTTTGAGTATCGCAAATTATTCTTTCTAGTTGTTTTTATAACTTTGGTTACATCGTTTTCACCTTTCTGGTTTGTAATCCCATTTTTTCTTTTTCTTGAATGTTTCTACCTCTTTATATCTAACCGTCTCTCTCTTATGATCTTTGTTTCCTCCCCTTTCTTTTGGATCTCTTCATTTTAAAGATGAACTCAAGTTCTGCTCAGATCTTTTTCAAAACTTGTAACTCCGTGTCCTCAGCCACCTCGCCTTTTTTTCCTCTTTATTGACTCCCCTCGCTTCTCTCCTTGCACGTAAACTTTTCCGACCCGTTTTTTGTTGCTGTTAAATCCTTCTTTTCTTTTATTTTTTTAATTGGCGTTTTTTGTTTTTCATCGTTGCAACTCGCTTTTCCTTTCTTGTGCCCAGTATTTTTTTTGTTTTTTTTAATTAAGCTTTGTATATTTTTGTTATAAGGGTGTGTACTTTTCTAGCGTTGGTCTTTGCCTTATTCTACTTATTCTTTATGTCTCGTCTTCCCTTAAAAGTTGGATCGTTTATCTTCAAATTTTGCTTTTGCTCCATGGGATCCAACTTCGTTCCTCGTATTCTTGCTTTGTTTTGACCTTCCATCGTTGGCTAACCGTAGAACTCCTAGGCGTTTCTTTTCTTCTAGTTATTTCGTGTGACTCTTCTGAACTTTTCTTACTTCTCTGTTCCTCTGACCAACTATTTTTGTTTTCTGCTGCCACCCTACGCCGCCCCGTTTTCGGGTTTTGTCAAATTATTGTGTTTATCACCTGCTCTCAAGAATCTCTCTCTTTTCCTAAGTTATCTCTTTTTGACATCTCCGGATCTCGACCACTCCCACCACCCACCTCTTTTTTTTAATTCTTTTTTTTCTTTTTTTTTTATTTTTATTTTTTAATTTATTTATTTTTCCTTTTTTTATTTTTATTTTTTTTTTTCTTTTGTTTTTTTTATATCTTTTTGTTCATTCTATAATTTTTTTTTTTGTTTTGTTTTGATTTTGTAAACATATTTTTAACCTCCTCTTTTCTTTTCCTCCCGCCCCTCTTACTTCTTTTTTTTTATTTTCTTGTTCTTTTTATTCTACTTTTATAACTATCGTCCATTTGTCGACTTTTTTTCAACAAATAAACGAAAATGGCCTTTGCTGTTACCATCAACCAGGAGCGTTATCGCGACATGATGACCAATTTTGTGATGCCAATTATTCGTCGAAAGCGTATGAGGCAGTTCTGGTTTCAACAAGACGGCGCTCCACCGCACACAAGTCGCATAACAATCGATTTTCTGAAGAAATTGTTTCCGGGCCGTTTGATGTCGAAAAGTGGTGATTTGGACTGGCCACCGCGTTCGCCCGATTTGACGCCGCCTGACTTCTTCTTGTGGGGATATTTGAAGTCAAAGGTTTACGTTAACAAGCCAAGGACCGTAGAAGAGCCGCTATTCCGGCCGAAATGTTGGCGAAAACGATGGAAAATGCTGCAAAAAGGGCACAATACGCCATCAACGCCAGAGGCTGCCATTTGAGAGATATCATATTCAAAAATTGATGTAAACAAATCTACTTGGAACAAATTAAATGATTAAGATTGCCAACCGCCAAATTTTTATTTTTTTCTTTGATTTTTTAAAAAAAAACATGGGTCCGTCGAATATGGGCAACTCTGTACACTGTTTTCAGGTAACGTTACCGATCACAATTTAACCCTGCTATTAGGTTAAGTCCATTTGGGCCAATTATTTATTCATTTCCTTTGTAAATACAATAATTAAGGATAAATTAATAATATTTGGAATTTATTGAACCAAAATAGATGCAACGAAATAAGATGAAATTGTTATTTTTATTGAAAATTTCAGTATATACCAGATGGTCCCTTAACTTAACATTTGTAAGTTTTTGCTTACCCTGCATTTTACCCTGAAGAAATCCCTGATTGAAGCAATAAAAATGAAATAACAAAAAATAAACTCAGAACCGAATCTGTACCGGTACAATGTTTCGGTTCTTTTCGGTCATTTCGGTTCCAAAAATAAAGGTTCCGAAATATCGGTACGGAAAAAATAAATAATTACGGTTCCGGTTCCGGTTCTGGTTCTGAGTTTCAATCGGTTCTTTTCGGTATACGGTTCCGGTTCGGGTTCTGGTTTGACACCCTGCTCTATTTATAAGCATCATCTGGTCAAAAAATCAGACACAATTCATTTAAGACCATATGTCATCGATAAAAACTAAGTAAAAACGAAATAAAAAAAGTTTTCACCCCACCCTAATGTACAGTGTCTAGAGCTGTAAAAACATCGATAGGGCCCCTTATTGGTGTTTTCGTTAGTGATAGTCTAAACCATCGATTATTTCGATATTATCGACCTAAAAAAAAGTTTTTTATAAAATTTTTAAAATTGCTTTTTAAGCATATTTTGTTAAAACAATTCAGGTTGCATTGCATATATACAGCTGCGGCAAAAATAAAAGAACTTTTTGTACTTTTTTAAAGGGCAAAAAATAATAGTTTGAAAGCAACTTACATTTTTTTACTTTTTATTTGATATTAATGATTAAGAAAGACTGCAAATTAAATAAAAATGTTGTTGTGTCCGTTCTTCGGGAAGTTCTTAAGAATATTAATATTATTGATTTATAATGATTACAAAATAAATAAAAAGTTTGGGGCATTATCCGTTCTTCGGAAAGTTGATGGAAATATTGATATTAATTATTAAAAATTATTAGAATTTAAATAAAAAAGTGAGATCATCCGTTCTTTGGGAAGATGATGTTAAGGAACATAATGATAAAAAATAAAAATAAACTCAGTACATCAGCCACTGGTTTTTGTTAAGCATATTTCTTGACCAGCGTGTTAGTAATTAAAATATTGTAAAAAAGTTTTTTAAATTTAAATTAAATATAATGAATATTGTTCATAGAGGTATTGGGGCCATAATTTCGATTTGTGTTTTATGATTTCCGATTTCACCTGCTGAATGCCGCAGTGATTGCCGATTGCCTGTTGTATTTTGTCTAAATCGTTGGTTTACACGCTGCTTACACCAGCCGCATCATTGAATTTTTCCGTTAAACGGAAGGTGCGGAATTGTTTTCCATAAGAAACCTGTGGATAGAAGAAGAGCCGCATGTTTAATGATGCGGCAATGATGCGGAAAGAGTGACCTTATATTGACGAGTATCGAGTATTATTCCACGGGATCGATTCCGACCAGCTGATTTTGACGTCGGGTTTCGATAAGCAACTACAACATAATTGTACCGCGTAATTTAAAAAAATAAATGATCCTCAAAAGCAAGCTCCATTTCCATATTTGTGTATATTTGTTTGTGTAATTGTTTTGCTTATCTGTTTTGCTTATCTGTCCTGCACAAATAAAGATGCAAGTGATTCGGAGCAATTTCGGTTTGTAACCTGTTGGTTGTGCGATCACTCTATGCATATTAAATGTGCAGGATTAAGTGGACGTGACCTTGACAAGGTTTATTCCCCTAAAAAGGGCTGTGGTGCCTTGAAATGGTCTTGCCCTGCATGTACTGACATTCAATTCATTTTTTCTCGTATGTATGAAAAATAGTTTTGATAAATTGCACAAAGTGTCCAGGCAACTTTCAAGCGAGTTTAGCTCCAGTTCTGAGTTGCTTAGTCAATTCAAATTCGAGTCGGCATCGATGCGTCGGTTGGAGCCGCAATTTTTAGTTGTGCCACCGCCTGATTCTGGTGAATCGCCCCAACCTCCTCCATCGTTGCCAAGCACTCCCTTGAATTTTGACTTGTCGCCAACAATTTCTTTGTCTGCCTCTCCAGGAAACTTGCTGGATGTTTCACCCTTACCCTCCCTGATTCAACCTACTAACGACTTGTCCAATGCACCATTAGATAGGTCTGTTAATTCGCTAATAGTGCCTTCCGAACCTCAAGACAATGTTTTAGGTTCTGCTCCTATTTCTCCTCAGCCTCCCATTCTTACAGTTGTAGCTCCTCGTAGACAAGTTTTTGTGTTTAGGTTGTCTCCTGAAACTACTTGCGAGTCAATTGCAGCATACATTGCTCACAAATCCTCAGCAAGAGTTTATATTTCGAAGTTCAGTTTTGCTGAGCCTCGGGATATAGCTTCGTTTAAAATTAGTGTCTCTTCCGAAGAATTCCCAATTATATGTGACCCAAAATTTTGGCCGCCACTACTTATTGTTAACGAGTACAGGCAAAGAAATCGCAGGATATTGCCTGTCGTGTTCTTATATCCCTCCTTCTTCCGATATTCAAGTATATATGCACCATATAAACTGCATAAAATATGTTTTTACTCAATTACGAGACATTGATTATATGGTTGTTGTCTTAATGGGTCAACTTATCTTGTACCATCTGCTCAGCATGATTTTTTAGATTGTTTGCTTGATCTGTCTTTGTTTCAAATAAACTCAGTTCCAAATCTTTTAAACAAATTGTTAGATCTTGTTTTTGTCACTGACAGTTCTAATGCTGTTGTCTCTAGGTCTTCCCCCCTAACACTACCAGAGGATTCTTACCATCCTACATTAGAAATATCTCTAACAAATCCTGGATTTAACCCTTCATCTTCAATGACTTCAGTAAAACCTCGTCGTTGCTTCCGTAAAGCTAATTTTACCCTGCTTAATCAACTTATTTGCTCAAAAGATTGGTCTCCTTTATACAATGCAGTTGACATTGACGTCGCTGTTACCTTTTTTTATGACTCTATTAACTCTCTCTTTGATATTTCTGTTCCATATAGTGTCGCTTCTTCTGAGTCTCTTCTACCCTCTTGGTACTGTCCTAAGCTTTCTAATTTAAAAAATATTAAGTCTAGATGTTTTAAAAAGTACAAAAAAACTGGTTCTAATCTTGACTTTTCTAAATACTCGATAGCCAAGTCAAACTTTACTCTTTTTAATTCTCAATGCTATACGAATTATCTTGCTCGCTGTAAAATTCAATTCGCACAAGACCCTAAACAATTTTACAAATTTGTTAACTCTAAGCGTAAAACTTCGACTTTACCTTTTTCATTCTTTTTACATAACCAAAAGGCTAGCAACGATTCCGCTGCCGTGGACTTATTCGCTGACTTTTTTCAATCCACTTACTCCTCTGTCCCTTTTAATAACAAATCTTATCCTTATGACATTTCTTCTTCAAACTCTTTTAATGCTCCCATAATTACTGAATCTTCTCTACTTTCATATTTGAAATCTCTAAAGTCTTCATATTCTCCTGGACCTGAAAACATCCCTAGTTGTCTCCTCAGAGAGTGTTGTAATTCTTTATGCAAACCTTTACTAAAGCTTTTTAATCTATCGCTTGACTCTACTATTTTTCCAAATCTTTGGAAAGAATCCTTCATTATTCCTCTTCACAAAAAGGGTGGAAAATCTGATATTTCCAATTATAGAGGTATCGCCAAATTATCTGCTATTCCTAAGTTGTTCGAAAAAACAGCATTACTGCAAATCGGTTTTGTCTCCTTTTCAGCATGGATTTGTTAAGAGTCGGTCCACTACGACCAATTTGCTTGAATTCACATCATTAGTTAACGATGGATTCCTTATGAAATGCCAAACTGATTTCATCTACACTGACTTCAGTAAGGCTTTTGCCTCCGTGAACCATGATCTCCTCCTCCTTAAGCTTGATCGTATTGGATTTCCCTCCCCTTTTCTTTTTTGGATCTCTTCATATTTAAAAGATAGAACTCAAAAAGTTCTGCTCAGATCTAATATTTCAAAACCTGTCTACGTAACTTCCGGTGTACCTCAAGGAAGCCACCTCGGTCCTTTGTTTTTCACTCTTTTTATACACTTGAAAAGTGTATATTAATTTTGCCCAGAAGTTTGTAACGCATAGAAATATTCATTTCCGACCCCATAAACTATATATATTCTTGATCAGGACGACGAGCTGAGTTCAATTCCGCTTGTCCGTCCGTCCGTCTGTCCGTCTGTCTGTCTGTCCGTCTGTCTGTTTCTACGCGAACTAGTCCCTCAGTTTTGAAGCTATCGAGCTGAAATTTTGCACAGAGTCTTCTTTTTACTGCACGCAACTAATATGTTGGAAACGGCCGGATCGGATAACTATATCATATAGCTGCCATAGGAACGATCGGTCTAAGAACTAGTTCTAGTTAAAAAAACTTTTTTGTTTTGCATCGTAGCGTTAATAATCTTGGTATATGTTAGTTTTATATGCTTCCACATAATTCTGGAAAATTTTATTAAAATCGGATGACTATATTTTATAGCTCCTATAGGAACGATCGGTCGAAAAACTAGTTCTAGTGAGAAAAACTTTTTTGTTTTCTATCGTAGCATACCCAATCTTGGTATATATTAGTTTTATATGCTTTCACATAATTTTGAAAAAATTGATCTAAATCGGATGACTATAGCATATAGCTGACATATAAACGGTCTGTCAAACAACTACTTCTAGTGAGAAAAACTTTTTTGTCTTTTATCGTAGCGTCCCCAATCTTGGTATATATTAGTTTTATATGCTTTTACATAATTTTGAAAAAAATTATCTAAATCGGATGACTAATGCATATAGCTGCCATAGGACTGATCGGTCAGAAAATGTGTTTTACTAAGAAAAGCTTTTTTTTATGGTATCAAATTTTTATTATCAATGATTTTAAAATTTTAAATATTTGATATCTATATCCTATATATATTTTACCGGTTAAATCAGTTGGAGTAAACTTTTTCAAGTGTATTAAAACTTCGGCACAGTTAGCTTTGCCTTTAGCTTTGCCTTCTCGTTATTAATGATTTCCCCTCGACAATATCTCATTCTCGGATACTTATGTATGCCGATGACGTTAAACTCATTTTATCTTACAACTACCCGATGCATTCTATTAGGTTGCAAGATGATTTAAATTCTCTTCATTTTTGGTGCTTGGTTAATCATTTATTTCTTAATTGCGCAAAATGTATGTTTATGTCTTTTCATCGTTGCAAACCTTCGCTAGTTTCCTATTCGATTGGCAATGAACCCTTGCAACGAATATCAACTGTCGTTGATCTTGGAGTTATTTTTGATTGCAAATTAAGCTTTAATGATCATATATCCTGTAAAGTTAATAAGGCGAATTGTGTACTTGGATTCATTAAGCGTTGGTCGAAGGAATTTAATGATCCCTATACAACAAAAGTTCTTTTTACATCTTTAGTTCGCCCGGTGCTTGAATACTGCTCATCCGTCTGGTGTCCGCAGTATAAAAAGCATATAGAACGTATTGAGTCTGTCCAAAAGTAATTCTTGCTTTTTGCCCTCCGCGGCTTAAATTGGGATCCCAACCTTCGATTGCCATCGTATTCTAGTAGGCTTTTGCTTATTGACCTTCCATCGTTGGCTAACCGTATAACAGTCCTAGGCGTTTCTTTTCTTCATAAGTTAATTATCGGTGATGTAGACTCTTCTGAACTTTTAGGTCGCCTTAACTTCTCTGTTCCCTCTAGACCAACTAGAAATTATTTGCCTTTAATCTTGCCTAGATGCACAACCGATTACGCACAGCACAACCGTTTTCGGGTTTTATGTCAAAATTATAATGATGTTTATCACCTGCTCTCAACAGAACTCTCTCTCTTTTCCATAAAGTTATCTCTTTTTGCACATCTCCGGCAAAATCTCTGACCACATCCAGCAGGAGCAGGGGCCTAGCTTGCCGGACCGGCTAATAAATATTCCCCCACCGGGTCAGAGATTTTCCGGATGATTTAATTCATCTGTATTTTAGCTTATATTTATTTTATTTTTATTATATTTAATTTAATTTAATTTTTTCCTTTTTTTAATTCTTTTAATTTTAAAATTTATTTTCATTACTGTTTTATTTTATATTATTTTTGTTCATTCTATAATATTGTTTATTTATTGCTTGTGTTTATGATTTTGTAAACATATTTTTAAGCCTTCTCTTTTCCTTTTTCTCACCCTTCTCTTTTTCTCTTTTTCGACTTCAATACTATTTAAATTTGTGTTAGGTCTAGTAACGTCTCTGGCTTCAATTGGCTGTGAACTGGGGCATAGCTGGCCGGACGGGCAAATAAAATTCCCCCACCGTGTCGGAGTCGTTACTAGTCGATTTGTAATTTTGTTAGATTTTCCTTGTTAGGCTTTCTTAGTTCATTAAGCCTTTTTATAACGTATTCAGTTTTTCTTTTTTTGGTTGACAGCTACCATTTGTCGACTTTTTTTTCAACAAATAAACAAATATTGGTGAACGCAGTGCCGTTGCCAAATACACCGCGTGCCATATTTAACATTTTTTGCTCATAAATGTCTCTACTTCAATATATTAGATTTGTTCTCTTCTTCTTACTACTTCTGTTTGTTTACGTTTGGCATGGCGAACAGCTGTTTCAATGATGCGGCTGCGCCTGCATCATTATACACTTGAAAAGTGTATATTAATTTTGCCCAGAAGTTTGTAACGCATAGAAATATTCATTTCCGACCCCATAAACTATATATATTCTTGATCAGGACGACGAGCTGAGTTCATTTCCGCTTGTCCGTCCGTCCGTCTGTCTGTCCGTCTGTCTGTTTCTACGCGAACTAGTCTCTCAGTTTTAAAACTATCGAGCTGAAATTTTGCACAGAGTCTTCTTTTTACTGCACGCAACTAATATGTCGGAACCGGCCGGATCGGATAACTATATCATATAGCTGCCATAGGAACGATCGGTCTAAGAACAAAACAAAACTGTTTTGTTTTCCATCGTAGCGTCACTAATCTTGGTATATGTTAGTTTTATATGCTTTCACATAATTCTGGAAAAATGTATTAAAATCGGATCACTATATCATATAGCTGCCATAGGAACGATCGGTCGAAAAATAAGTCTTTGTGAGAAAAACTTTTTTGATTTCCATCGTAGCGTCTCCAATCATAGTATATATTTGTTTTATATATTTCCACACAATTCTGAAAAAATTGATCAAAATCGGATGACTATAGCATATAGCTGCTATGTAAACGGACGGTCAAAAAACTACTTCTAGTGAGAAACAATTTTTTGTTTTTTATCGTAGCGTCCCCAATCTTGTTATATATTAGTTTTATATGCTTTCACATAATTTCGAAAAAAAATTATCAAAATCGGATGACTATAGCATATAGCTGTCATAGGACCGATGGGTCGGAAAATGTGTTTTACTAAGAAAAGTTTTTTTTAATGGTATCAAATTTATATTATCAATGATTTTAAAATTTTAAATATCTGATATCTATATCCTATATATATTTTTCCGGTTAAATCAGTTGGAGTAAAGTTTTTCAAGTGTATTAAAACTTCGGCACAGTCGAAGTTAGCTTTGCCTTCTCGTTTTTTCGCATCTTCGACAATGATGCGCCCTGTGTAACTCCGGTATTATATAATGAAGCTTTTGAGTTTGTTTTACGTTCGTCTTTCAAGTGTTTATTTAAAGTTTTAAGTGTTTTCTCTACTAGTTCCTCATTGCTCCATGCTAGGAGAATTTTATTAATGAAGGTTAGCCGCAGACAAAGGCAATATAACAAAATTGCGTATTCGCACCGATGAAAAAATTATAAAAAAAAACCCAATATGCATTTTTGCATAAATTTTTGGTGAGGAAGGTCGAATACTGCATTTGCATTTACCTGTAAGACTTACGAAATAAAAAGCTGTACTAATAAAACTGCGACCCTATTTCGGGTCCTAGGAATCGAACTGCATCATTACTTTTGGTGTAATCATGGTTCCACACAAAATTTTTTTTACAAGCTTAAAATGTTTTACGCATTCCTAAATCTTATATATAGATAGTTATATTAATAAAATCTTGTTCTCCCCTAACTTACATTTTTCGACTTGCACAGTTTAATGGCGTTCTCTTTAAAGGTACTTACTCAGATACGAATAATGTTAATGTTAATCTCGCTGCTAGAATTGTTTCATATTTCGGAGAGAAATGTAGGGTGACCAAACCACAGCGAATAGGCTGTAAACAGTCACTGAATCCGAAATGGTCACTCTGGTTTTGTCTGCTGTTGTTTGTTTATAAAATAAGCGGGCAACAGAGATTCTAAAATAAAAGTTTATAAAATTGAAAATGGATGGCTCTTTGTGAAATACGGAGGTCATGGGCATTGCCAAGGTTGTTTTCTTGTGTGTATTTCGCGTATCGTTGAGAGGATGGAGTGACGTCAGAGAGGCAAATTGTTGGCCAAATCCCTGTAAACAAGTTTCATTGCGATCGCTTTGGGCACTGCAACTTGTTTATGCTCCGCAAAGTTCTCCAAATTGTTTTTGTTTTGCATTTTTTCAATTCTAAGAGGTACTTCTTCGAATTATCAAACATGTTTCATAGTTCGACGACCCCCCTACAAGAATGTATCAGCTGTTTTTGAAAAACGAACGAACGAAAGTGAACAGATCTCTGTTTATTTGTAATTTTTGTAACGCCCCCAGCCTCCTCTGTAATTTCAATAAACCTCATCTATCCTATTTTGTATTCACATTTTGGTTCCTATAAAATATACATAGTAATCAGCATTTTTTTTCAATCCTCCAAGTTTGGGAACGATCAAATGATCGATAGTAGAGCTGTAAGCAAAGCAAATAATAACGCTAGTTGTACCGGTCGCAAACGTGATGGGCAGCACTCCCACAGTTAATTATGGAACCGCACTTTAAAATTATCAATTATATACAAAGTTTATCATGAATAGATCATATTACAGTAGGGCTGGACCGACTTTCATACTTGTGAAAATAATAACACAGTGTGACAGTGAAAAAATACTTTTCAAATGACCTATTCCTTATACTGGTTGACTGTCCGATTGTTTATAACCTTGACAATTCCGTTAGCGACAGATTGAAACTTATATATTATAATCAGTGGTTATGTGGATTCAACGCAATGGCTAAGAATTGCGGGTTACAGATATGGGATCTTCACCCTTTTTTAAGGAATTTCGTCTTTTACCTCCACTGCTAAAAAATTAAAAAAGACGAGGTGTGCTCTGAAATCGGCGAATAGCGTTTGTTTGTTTAACGTAAAATTGAATGGACTTTTAATTATTTCCACTTAATGGAGGAAAATAAGCAAAAAGCGGTTTTTGGGCCATAACTTCAGACTATGGGTGTGTATTGAACAATCCAATATGAGGAAATGCTATACTCGACCAGCCCACAATCTGCACTGGGTCCCGTGAAAAGTACATTCAAATTTTTGTATCACTGTGAAATTAGCATACAAAATTGTGTTTACTTTTTAATCCTGCGTTAATAAATTTAGATTAAAACTATTTTTCTAAAATAGTTTGCTTCACAAAATACACTATATTAAAGAAACCGGGTGTAAGGTGTCGATAACTTGATTTTCATTACAGGACTTATCGTTTTAGGTCGCCAAACCAATCTAAATAAAAGCCAAACACTCGTTTATTAAAACCTTGTTACCATTACTCATTTTATTAACTCAATATACCCTATTATACAAGGGTATTTATGTAAACCCTTCCAAAATTGCAAAATACAACATTATTTATATTATTTTATGGAGAAAGGTTCATTTCCGCCTGACTAAAAACTATACATTAAAATCACTTAAATAATAGATTAAAAAAGACATTTTATTAGCCGTGTCGTTTCAATAAATATTAAAGTAAACATTCAGTCTTCAACAAAAATTTTTGGAGGAGCGTTTTACTTATAAGTATTATGTATGTATATAATTTAGTTTGAATTGGACTTTTATTATAAATATATCGCGTGAGTGCTTGTCAAAAATGCTCATCTGAAATTTATATTATAAAAATGTAAATTGTTCAATCTATAAATTAAATTCAAATAGTCTACACATTTTATGTGATTAATCAAAAATGTAATAATGATCTAAAAAGTAAAAAACTACAATAATTTAAGTTGGTAATTAAGATTGAAGTCGGTTTGAGCGAAACTATTAATGTCTAATCGACAAGTTCATTGGAAAAACATTCCTGTTTGTAGTTTTTATACTCTAGGCTCTAACAGTAATGGAAAACAGCTGGCCGGCAATGCGACAGAAGCCGGATTTATTTTTATTGTGGATAGATCCAAACTGCTTATATTATAAGTCTGTATAATATTTGCTAGTAAGACAAACCCAAACCCTCTCACCAAATTTTGGCCAATGCATGTACGTTTACCAATGCTAAAAGGTAAAAAGTGTGAAATATTTTTTCTAAGTTGGAATACTCGTCGGCTCTTGGTTATTTTCTTGTATTTATCTAAATCTTTAGGTACTGAGATCAAATCATCCGAAGGGGGGGCGTTTTTCGCCATGTCTTTCTCGTATTCTATTCCTGAGTCAGAACCTTCTGAGCTTCGTCTCTTTTCATGAAATTGTGCTGTTTTTGCTTCATGAGTGTCCGGTTTTTCTTCCAAAAACCTTTCTGGGTCAAATTGATCAGGAGAGTTCCAGTATTTGTCACTTTTATTGAGTAAGTAGTTATTTATGAACACAATAGTTCCTCTTGTAACACCAAATCCAGAAATCACAGTGTCCTCAGTAGCCACATGCGGAACTATAGGCGAAGAAGAATATCGCAGAACTTCGAAAATTGTAGCCATTGTATAAGGCATAGTATCCATGTCATATAAGTTGATTCTGCGATGGCCGTTGTTTGACACAAAATCAACTTCAGATTGAATTTTGCAACTAATTTTTGGGTTTTTGGCTATATAAGATAATGCTAACATTACCAAATTTCCTACGGCTGAGTGCCCACCGATAAAGTCTTCCAACATGAAAATAATCGTGTTACGAGAGACGTTCTTGTCTTCTTGTAAGCTTTTTAGCAATGCATCCGTGAAGTCGTTATCAGGTTCATCAATATCAATGTTTAGTTCTCTTTGATAAATCACGCGATCTAGAATAAATTTTCGTATTGTTGTAGACCAATGCACAATTTTTTTAGTATGGTTTTTATAAAACGGCATTAGCCATGGAAGAAAATCCAACGGATACCCTTGGTTAATTTCCCAAAATATTTCATCAAAATATCGAACAATTTTCTGAAATTCCGTGTCGTCGTAATCAAACCGCGTTGAGCACATATACTGACTAAACATATTGGCGCTAGCTTGAAGAATGAATGGTTTTATATCGACTGCTTTTCCTGGCTGAATTAATTTATTCAGCTCATGCATCAAATTGTTGATTTCATTACAACCAATAAGAGACATTTTTGTAAAAAATGATGATGACTCCCGCGGAGAGCAATGGCGCCTCGCCAAGTTTCGTCGTTTCTGTTGCAATTGTGACCAGTCGCATAAGGCAAGTGCTGTAAAATAATATCAAACATTTTAAGAACAGATCAGTGATTTAATCCTTAAAGTGATTAATCAACTTTTAACAAAAACTATATTTGTACCGAGTGCTTAGAATCGACAAAAATGCTTGACAATGAATGCTAAATAAATTAGACATCTGCACTGCATATACATCTGAATTAAAAAATTACCATATAACTGTTCTGTATAGGCAAAAGAAAGTTAGATTTCTCACTAACACTACATTTATTAATTTGGTTTGAAATAAGTGCATTTAAAATACTATGTAAAGTCGGCAATAATATACAAAAATATGCAGAAAATCTGAAGGCAGGCGTATTATTTTTAAAACAAAAAGTTAATTTGACCCAATCTCAAAAAAAGTTTTTCTCACTAAAACCAATTTTGCAACCAATTGTTCCTACGACGGCTTACGATAGTCATAATTAATAAAAAGAGCACTACCAGTACGTTAATAATTCGTATTATCCAAACATAAGATAATCTATAGTTATATTCCTTATGCCTGTTACATACATTCACACTATGGTATGCTTTTTTACTCTAATAGTAAGGGGTATAAAAATCAAAAAATCCTTGAGATAGATTCCTAATTTTACTTAACAAAAAGAGTTGCTGGATAATCTGATGATTGCACGCCGACTAAACCCGTGTTCGGTTTCGAACCGATTATAAGCATTGTTAAATATTAGTTAGACATACATTTGTAGCCAAAACGTTATAATCTTTAAAACTCATTCAAAAAATGATGCTTACAGTTATTTCGATCACCGCCAAAGAGTTTATGATAACGTAAAAAGTCTGGTCGTCCACCGAAAAATTTTCCATTTTGATTGAGAACCTCCCGTATCAGCTCCAAGTTGTTCACTACTAAGCAACGAGTATGACCTAGGGTCAATGAATAAATATCACCGTATTGTTTTGCCAATGCTTCAAATCCCTCAAATGGATTGTGCTTAAATCGACCGAGAATATCTAAGTTTCCGATTATGGGCCAGGGTTGTGGCCCAGGTGCTTGGACGAAGTTGCGGTTTGCCTTTTCGGATACCGAAAGTCCCACTCGTACCGTTGCTGCTCTCTTAGTTTTAAAAATAATTAACACGTAAGACGTGACAACAACAGCAAGCGTCATGGCGATTATGGAATAACAAAAATAAATAAACATGTTGGACACTTTGCTAAAAATGAACGTGGATGATAAAGAAACACGCAGAGCAGAGTAAGCTGACTCAATATTCTCGACTAAACGGAGAATCGTCGGTAGTGAGTTTTTATAGGCGATATTCAGTTCCCTTGCTTGAAAACTTTTCCAAATTCGAAGTGCTGTTTACTGGCCATCGCACAGTGGGGCTTCATGCCGAAAAGCGTTGCAAAAAGAACAAAAAAACTAGCACCTTCCGCCATACAACCAAAGATAAAAAATCTCAGCTACCTCTGATAAATATCCTGCTGTAAAGAGTGTAAGAAGAATATGTCGATGCAGCAACATCCTTGTTTGGTCATTAATACCACAATCTACACAATGATACACCTCTTTTCGCGAAATTATCATATGGTACTTTTTATACACTTGAAAAGTGTATATTAATTTTGCCCAGAAGTTTGTAACGCATAAAAATATTAATTTCCGACCCCATAAACTATATATATTTTTATCAGGATGACGAGCTGAGTTCAAATCCGTCTGTCCGTCCGTCCGTCTGTCCGTCTGTCTGTTTCTATGCGAACTAGTCCCTCAGTTTTAAAGCTATCGAGCTTAAATTTTGCACAGAGTCTTCTTTTTATTGCGCGCAACTAACATGTCGGAACCGGCCGGATCGGATGACTATATCATACAGCTGCCATAGGAACGATCGGTCTAAGAACTAGTTTTATTTAAAAAAAAACTTTTTTGTTTTCCATCGTAGCGTCACTAATCGTATTATATATTAGTTTTATATGCTTCCACACCATTCTGGAAAAATTGATCAAAATCGGATCACAATAGCATATAGCTGCCATAGAAACGGTCGATCAAAAAACTAGTTCTAGTGGGAAAAACTTTTTTGTTTTCGATCGTAGCGTCACTACTCTTGGTATATATTAGTTTTATATGCTTCCACACCATTCTAGAAAAATTTATCACAATCGGATAACTATAGCATATAGCTGTCATAGAAACGGTCGGTCAAAAAAATAGTTCTAGTGAGAAAAACTTTTTTGTTTTCCATCGTAGCGTCACTAATCGTGGTAAATATTAGTTTTATATGCTTCCACACCATTCGGGAAAAATGTATCAAAATCGGATGACTATATTATATAGCTGCCATAGAAACGGTCGGTCAAAAAACTAGTTCTAGTGAGAAAAACTTTTTTGTTTTCGATCGTAGCGTCACTAATCTTGGTATATATTAGTTTTATATGCTTCCACACCATTCTGGAAAAATTTATCAAAATCGGATAACTATAGCATATAGCTGTCATAGAAACGGTCGGTCAATAAACTAGTTCTAGTGAGAAAAACTTTATTGTTTTCTATCGTTGCGTCCCCAATCTTGGTATATATTAGTATTATATGCTTTCACATAATTTTGAAAAAATTAATCAAAATCGGATGACTATACCATATAGCTGCCATAGGACCGATCGGTCGGAAAATGTGTTTTACTAAGAAAAGTTTTTTTTATGGTATCAAATTTTTATACTCTGTACCGAAGGTACACAGAGTATATTGGGTTTGTGCAAATGTATGTAACAGCCAGAAGGAAGCATCTCCGACCCCATAAAGTATATATATTCTTGATCAGCATCAACAGCAGAGTCGATATAGCCATGTCCGTCTGTCCGTCTGTCCGTATGAACGAAGAGATCTCAGAGATGATAAGAGATAGAGGTTTGAAGTGTATGGAACATATATTTCTTTTACTTGCAGGCAGATCAAGTTTAGTTTTGATTTTTGCCACGCCCCCTGCCTCCCCCGCAAATTAAAAAAAACTGAATATCTTCCACAATTTTGGAGTTAGGTTGTTTGAACCTTTTAGACATATATTCTACTCATCATTTCTTATCAAGCCCCCATACATCGTTTTCCGATCAGATGAACAATAGTGGCGCTATGTGTAAAAGAAAACTTAATGCAACGACAACAACAACACCCGCAGCCACTTACGAGAAAGAGAGAGCGAGAGGGCAATAGCTTACTGGACTGCGCCGCTTTCAGTTGCCCCCTCCCTTCTTTCCAATAGATATTTGTGTAAGTAGGCAAAGACCGAGTATGGGAGGAGTGATGCAATTGAGATGGCCTGCGGTCAGAAATCACGCGAGATTCCCGCGTGACTAATATAGATATGTTTATGTTAATAGGAAATTATATACAAATTTTATAATTTTACGAGTTAAGTACTAGGGTAATTCTACCCATCATTACTTATCGAGCCCGTACATTGTTTTTCAACCAGATGAACGATAGTCGAAAGAGTTGCCACCCCCAGATTTTGAAAAAACCTCACACTTTAAAGTTATCAGTTACATACAAACAGGTACAGAGTATATTACAGTCGGGCTTGACCGACTTTCTTACTTGTTATTATCAATGATTTAAAAATTTTAAATATCTGATATCTATAGTTAGTTAGTTAGCTTTTCCTTCTCGTTTTATTCTACTTTCCGTAGCTTTGGCTGGTAATATCGATACCAAATTTCAAATGTTTCTCAATAACTCAAGGCTGCGAAATTGTAATCCTTCCAGTTTAAAGAAGAGGTGTTGGTGACAGTGTTATTAATTTTTTTGGGCATCAAAAAAAGCTGTTTTCAGTGGGAACAATAGCAAAACAATCTGTTTTTTTGAACAAAAAAGATGAAAAAAGCGGATAGTTTTTAATCTTTTCACAAATTTTGAATAATATTTCAATGATTTCATCTAATGCCCCAATCAAATGAAGATATCTGATTGGTAATTTATAGTCGAAACTAAAACTGAAATTGAGCTAAAAATCTTATTAAATTCAATACCTTATTTAGTGAAGAATTAAGGATGTCCACGTGCATTCTCTTTCCGACCTTTGCCTTTATAATATTGACCTGACTGGAGACCCTCTAAAATTCAGCGTTGAACCATGGCATAGTCAAAATCAGGTTCGCGAAAGCAGCAAACTCTAAAATACTGTTTCTGCTACCAGACTCTTTCTATGAAACTACTTCGTCCCAAAACTTTATAGTGTCAACATTGTTTTTCCATTTTACTAAATGGATGTAATTAAGCGTTTTCAGTAGTCCTCGTAAAATGGTAAATGGTAAATTTACCACACACTAGCTACTGACCTTTTGTGATTCATGATAGTAATTTTAGTAGTAAACCAGAGAGATTCAAAGCATAATATTTATGACCATTTTCTGCTAGGTCGTTGGCGTAGGGCGCTGAATGCATAACTCTAAAACTGATGGTAGTGTGTTCGATCCTTGAAGGGGGTGGGAGATAAACCCTTTTTTTTAGTTTTATTATCGTTTGTTTGAAGGTAGAGCCTATGTTTTTATACTTTTCTTAAATGTCATTCATTTTGTTGCATAAATTTCAAATTTGGTTGATCAATTCAGTTTTTTCATCTCTTCGAGATCTAATTGTTCATCAAGAAATGCGTACAGACTGACAGACGGACTTAAGTATATCGGTTTTTGATGCTGATAAAGAATATTTATACTTAGCGGGTCGGGAATTCTTTCCTCTTCCAGTTACATAAATTTGCATTAGAATAGTGTACCATCTTTATTCTACAATAACGGGAATGAAAAATAAATAACATAATCATAAAAAAGACACAAAAAAAATATTTAAAAAAAAACAGTCCTCTTTTGTCTTTGCCGGGATTTGAACCGACAAATTACAAAAAGGAGCTATCATGCCTGTTCACTCAGCCATCGCCTATTTCGAATATAAAGTTGCTAAATTGCTATATAGGAGTGACACGATACTAAGTTTTTTTATTCGATATTTTGATTTTAACACTTTACAATTTTACGACGCATTTTTATAAACATACCCCAGGGTCTCGGAAAGGTTGTATTTTTTTTCTCATGTGTTTTGTTGTTGTATCGTAAACTTATGGAGTTTACCATTTACAATTTACCATTTTACGAGGACTAGTTAATACCCTCATTTTATAAATAATTATTTATATATTTTTCCAGAATTGTGTTGAAGTAACTAAAATTAATATATACCACAATTGGTGATGCTACGACGGAAAACAAAAAAGTTTTTCGCCCTAGAACTAGTTTTTGGTCCGACCGTTTATATGGCAGCTATATGGTATTGTCATCTGATTTTTATAAATTTTTCCAGAATTATGTGGAAGCGTATAAAACTAATATATACCACGATTGGTGACTCTACGTTGGAAAACAAAAAAGTTGTTCTCACTAAAACTTGTTTTTTGACGGACTGACGGACAGCTATATGATATAGTCATTCGATCCGGCCGATTCCGACAAATGTGCGGCCTGTGTGTATGTAAAGGCTTTTTTAACAACAGAAATAAAACAATGTTCTTTCGATATTTGACCAAAAAACGGGAACTAGTGTCTCCATGATTCGAAGAGTGAAGTAACAGCATTACTTAAAGACATTAAACATCAAAAAGTATTAAAGTTTTGATTTGCTTAGAACTCGACTATACTTCATCAGATCGTGAAACGGTATATGCTGTATCGATAAGTAATGATGATTATAATATATCTCTTGAAGGTTCGAACAATTTATCTTTAAAATTGTGGGTGATATGAGTTTTTTTCCAAATTGCGGGGGCTGCAACTCAACTATAATTCATCCGATGGGGAAATGATGTACGGTGGATCGATAAATAATGATGGAATAGTGGAATAATTCTCTTGAAGGTCGGAATAAGCTAACTCCAAAATTGTGGAAGATGTGAGGTTTTTCATATTGCGAGGGCGGTAGGGCATGTCAAAAATTTGAAACAAACAGGATCTGCGTGCAGACAATACAAGTCTACACTGAAAATGGTAGCTCTAGCTCTTATAGTCTCTGAGATCTAGGTGTTCATACAGACAGACGGACATGTCTATATCGGCTCGGCTATTGATGCTGATCATAAATATATATTCTTTATTAGGTCGGAGATCCTTTCTTCTGCCTCTTACGTACATTTGCACGAACTTAGTATAGCCTGTTTATTCTACGAGTAACGGGTATAAAAACGTAATCAGAAGATTTCGATATTAGATATCATTTGATCCAGCGGCCATTGAACAATTTTAGTTTAAAGTAAATATATTTTTCATAAATTCAAAAACGAGAAGGTAGAGCTAACTTGGACTGTGCCGAAGTTTTACTACACTTGCAAAAGTTCACTCCAACTAACTTATCCGGCAGAATATATATAGGATATGGGTATCAGGTTATTGGATTATAGGATTCAAAATTATTGAAAATCCAAATTTGATCACACTACCATAAAAAATAACTTTTCTTAGTAAAACACAATTTCCGACCGATCGGTCCTATGGTAGGTATATGCTATAATCATCCGATTTTGATAAGTTTTTCCAGAATTAAGTGGAAGCATTTGAAACTAATATATAACTAGACTGGTGACGCTTCGATGGAAAACAATAAAGGTTTTCTAACTAGAACTAGTTTTTAGACCGATCGTTTCTATGGCAGCTATACGATATAGTCATCCGATCCGGCCGACATATTAGTTGCGTGCAGTTAAAAGAAAACTCTGTGCAAAATTTCAGCTCGATAGCTTCAAAACTGAGGGACAAGTTTGCTTAGAAACAGACAGACGGACAGACAGACAGACGGACGGACGGACGGACGGAAATGAACTCGGCTCGTCGTCCTGATCAAGAATATATATAGTTTATGGGGTCGGAAATGAATATTTCTATGCGTTACAAACATCTGGGCAAAATTAACATAGATTTTGCAAGTGTATAAAAATATGGTGTACGTTACTTAACAATTTTGAAAAATTAACCCCCAATGTAGAAAAACAGACAAAAAGCTGTTTTATGAATCTCTTCTGTTATTCATCTGATCAGCTCCAAATTTATTTTTAAAGCTCCACATAACCAAATATTACCAACGGGATTTTTTTTACAAATTACAAATGTTGGTGGAAAATATTATCAAACAATTGGCAGCAGATTTTCAAGAGTCCATTTCCGACATAATCAGCTGATTTTCCAAAAATTTGGAAACAACGTTGTTATGTAGAGTTTTGAAAATAAGCTTGGATGAAAAATAAAAAAGTCGCATTGAACAGTTTGCTGACCATTCGCGTTTAAAAATATGCCCCTGTAATCGATCATACAAGCTTGAATCTTTTACCCACTGAGTAACACATGGCCACACATTTTTGCATTTTTATAGTTCTTAAATAGCGCCAAATAATTATATATAATATAGAAAAATATTAAAAATTATGAAAGCATTTACATAATACTACTATTACAAATAATATAAATTTTTTTAAAATATTAATTATATACTTTTAAAATTGAATTAATAAATTTCTAAGTTAGTTTGGAAGTTTTGTGTTTTAAAATGAAAATAGTAATGAGACCCCACTGTGCGTGGTCTAAGAGAAAAACTGCACACATCTTACTTACATATGTACATATGAATTTTTATGAATGTATTGAGAATTTATGTGAATGTGTTCGATCACCTACAGTTGTTGTATTTGTAATGAATTAAGTTACGTACATGTACACGATACCAAAGGGAAGTTGCCGAACGCTAGGAAGTTCAACTCATATTAATGCGCATATATATCCGTATGTGTACATGTGTATAAAAGGGCTTAGCCAGGGACGGCGCTAAAAGGGGGCACCTACATAACGGATATACCGATTTTAATTTCAGAGAGCTTTTATTGTTAATAGCAAAATGTATTAGAATCAAATAATATTCACAATAGTTTTACTAAAAGCATTCAAAAACATCAAAGTTAATATAAATATTATTAAAGCGTAATGCGATTAAAAATAAATTTGTATACTATGCTTATTGGGCGAAAGTCCGATTTTTCTGGCATAAAGTCAAAAAATCGATCGTAGTATAATCAAAAAGTTGTTTTATTTATTGAAAGTAAATACTTCATGGCATGGATATAGCGCCTCAGGTCGTCATTCTGATAATATAAGTAATTTAGGAGGCAAACTAGTGACAAAATCAATTCAGCACATCAATATTGTATGCTTCCCAACAATTAAAATTTAATAAAAATCTAATTATATCAAATAGCTGAAACAAGATTTTTGTTTTTAAATCAAATATTATCAGTATGATTTGCTTTGCTAAGGGCCGATTTCTTATCTTCTAGATAGTTGCTATGTGTTAAATTAACACATATTTTACTCTGTTTTTTTACCCGTTACTCGTAGAGTAAAAAGGGTATTCTAAGTTCGTGCAAATGTATGTAACAGGCAGAAGGAAGCATTTCCGACCCCATAAAGTATACATATTCTTGATCAGCATCAATAGCCGAGTCGATATAGACATGTCCGTCTGTCTTCCAAATTTTCAGTGTAGATTTCTGTTGTCTGCAGGCAGATCAAGTTTGTTTCAAATTTTTGCCACGCCCCCGCAATTTGACAAAAACCTCATATCTCCCACACTTTTGAAAATAGACTGTTCAAACCTTCTAGAAATATATCTTAATCATCATTACGATATCTATACATCATTTTTCGACCAGATCAACGATAGTAGAGTTGCCGCCCCCGCAATTTGTAAAATACCTCATATCTCCCACAATTTTGAAAATATATTGTTTGAACCTTCTAGACATATATTTTAATAATTAGTACCTATTGATCAGCCATAAATCATTTCCTGATCAGATTAACGATAGAAAAGTTGCCGCCCCCGCAATTTGAAAAAAAACCTCATATCTCCCACAATTTTGAAAATAGACTGTTCAAACCTTCTAGACATGTTTTTTAATCCTCATTACCTATCGATCCGCCATACATTAATTTCTGATCAGATGTAGTAATGTTGCCACCCACGCAATTTGGAAAATACCTCATATCTCCCAGAATTTTAAGGATAGATAATTCGAACCCTCTAGACATATATTTTAATCATCACTACCTATCGATCTGCCATACATCGTTTCCTGATCAGATGAACGATAGAATAGTTCACGCTCCCGCAATTTAAACGAGAAGGCAAAGCTAACTTCGACTGTGCCGAAGTTTTAATACACTTGAAAACGTTTACTCCAACTGATTTAACCGGTAAAATATATAAAGGATATAGATATCAAATATTTAAAAAATTTTAAATCATTGATAAGAAAGATTTGATACCATAAAAAAAATTTTCTTAGTAAACCACATTTTCCGACCGATCGGTCCTATGGCAGCTATATGCTATAGTCATCCGATTTTGATAAATTTTCTCCAAATTGCGTAAAAGCATATAAAACTAATATATACCAAGATTAAGGACGTTACGATAGAAAACAAAAAAGTTTTCCTCTCTAGAACTAGTTTTTAGACCGACCGTTTATATGGCAGCTATATGCTATAGTCTTCCGATTTTGATAAATTTTTCCAGAATTACGCGGAAGCATATAAAACTAATACAAACCATGATTGGTGAAGCTACGATGGAAAACAAAAAAGTTTTTCTAACTAGAACTAGTTCTTAGACCGATCATTCCTATGGCACCTATATGATATAGTCATCCGATTTTGATAAATTCTTCCAGAATTATGTGGATACATATAAAACTAACATATACCAAGATAAGTGACGCTACGATGGAAAACAAAAAAGTTTTTCTCACTAAAACATATTTTCCGACCGATCGTTCCTATGGCAGCTATATGATATAGTCATCCGATCCGGCCGGTTCCGACATATTAGTTGCGTGCAGTAAAAAGAAGACTATGTGCAAAATTTCAGCTCGATAGCTTTAAAACTGAGAGACTAGTTCGCGTAGAAACAGACAGACGGACAGACGGACGGACGGACAGACGGAAATGAACTCGGCTTGTCGTCCTGATCAAGAATATATATAGTTTATGGGGTCGGAAATGAATATTTCTATGCGTTACAAACTTCTGGGCAAAATTAATATACACTTTTCAAGTGTATAAAAATACCTCATATCTCCCACAATTTTTAAAATAGATTGTTTGAACCCTCTAGACATATATTTTAATAATTATTACCTATCGATCAGCCGTAGATCATTTCCTGATCAGATGAGCTTTAGTAGAGTTGCCTCCCCCGCAAATTGGAAAAAAACTCATATCTCCCACAATTTGGTATCCTGAGTAACGAGTATATCGAAGTCGAGCAGGGCCGACTTTAACTTACGCTCTCGTTTCTTGTGGCAACTATCTAAAGCCAGCTGATGTATCATAACACGTACTAGTGAAAATTGACACCAAAACTTTATTATGTTTCCAAAGAAAATTAATTTTCAAAACAAAACAAATTAATCAAGTCTAAAGGCCTGATCTCAGATGACATAAATTTTATTTTCGGCACTTTGCTTCATTAAAATAAGCCATCTCTTCTAAAGCATTCTGATTTCAAAGCTCTAAAAAAGTCATATAAAGCATAGTGACGAAAATTACACTGTTCAACAGCCAAAAGTATCCCGAACATTTTAAACTAATTAATGTTTGTCTACCCATGCTGAACACGAGTTGATTAGCCAAAGTCATATCTTAGTTTCCGTTTCCAAGAAATTGCGGAAAAAGCATATTTTCGATTTTTTGACCTATTCGAATTTTTAGAGGCCACACTAACCATAAGTTGATGGGTTTATGAAGCCTATTTGATAGTAAATATGTCAATGCAACTGAGAAAAATCAAACACGCGGTAAAAGTAAAGCCAACAGAGTGGAAAATGACCTGTGAAGTCAATATAAAATATTTATCCAAATGTACACTTATAACATTCATGGAATGCTTGGTTAAGTTTTGCTGATTGTGGAAGCATGACGGAAGTATAAACGAGAAGGCAAAGCTAACTTCGACTGTGCCGAAGTTTTAATACACTTGAAAAACTTTACTCCAACTGATTTAACCGGTAAAATATATTTAGAATATTGATATCAGATATTTAAAATTTTTAAATCATTGATAATAAAAAATATGATACCATAAAAAAAACGTTTCTTAGTAAAACTCATTTTCCGACCGATCGGTCCTATGGCAGCTATATGCTATAGTCATCCGATTTTGATAAATTTTTTCAAAATTATGTGAAACCATATAATTCTAATATATACCAAAAATGGGGGCGCTACGATAGAAAACAAAAAAGTTTTTCTCACTAGAAGTAGTTTTTTGACCGACCGTTTATATGGCAGCTATATGCTATAGTCATCCGATTTTGATAAATTTTTTCAGAATTGTGTGAAAACATATATTACAAATATATACTACGCTTGGGGACGCTACGATGGAAATCAAAAAAGTTTTTCTCACAAAGACTTATTTTTCGACCGATCGTTCCTATGGCAGCTATATGCTATAGTGATCCGATTTTGATAAATTTTCCCAGAATTATGTGGAAGCATATAAAACTAACATATACCAAGATTAGTGACGCTACGATGGAAAACAAAAAAGTTTTTCTCACTAGAACTAGTTCTTAGACCGATCGTTCCTATGGCAGCTATATGATATAGTCATCCGATGCGGCCGGTTCCGACATATTAGTTGCGTGCAGTAAAAAGAAGACTCTGTGCAAAATTTCAGCTCGATAGCTTTAAAACTGAGAGACTAGTTCGCGTAGAAACAGACAGACGGACAGACGGACAGACAGACGGACAGACAGACGGACAGACGGACGGACGGACAAGCGGAAATGAACTCGGCTCGTCGTCCTGATCAAGAATATATATAGTTTATGTGGTCGGAAATGAATATTTCTATGCGTTACAAACTTCTGGGCAAAATTAATATACACTTTTCAAGTGTATAAAAAGTTAACAGTAATCAAGCTGTTTATGGTGCTGCTTTTGGACATTTGCGACAGAAATTCTCAAAATTATATGAAGCTAAAATAAATGAAGGTATTTTCGAAGGTCCGCAAATAAGAAATTTATTCAATGATGTTATAGACTTTTAGAAGGAAAACAAAAATTATAAATTTATTTTAAAATAAAAATCTATTTCAAAATAAGAGAAGAAAAACGAGCAACGAAAAATAGGAGAAGTTAAAATTATTCTGAGCTTATTTAAAATATGTTATCATCATTTCAAAGTCTGGATTGCAATATATCCTTGAAAATTCTCGTTTTGCATTTCTATATGGATGTTATTGGGCCAAAAGCTTTTCATTTACTTTGAAACAAACTTTGAATTATATATGCAGAACCCCAAAAGTCAAAAGAGGATTTTTGAACAAAACAGCAGTGTCAGTCCAAGTTTGCAATACAGTGTAACAATGCATTTAAACTGTTCAAATCACTGTAAGCTTATTTAAAATTGAACAATTTTTTTTTGGCATCATAAAACAAATTGATTTACTTTCACTATCTTAACGTAGCATTCCATGAATGTTATTAGTCAACATTTGGATAAAAATTTACTTAAGCCAATGTTATATCAAGTAGCCTTTTGATTACTCCTATATAAGTTTGGGGTTGGAATCTAGTTGTCCTCCCATAAAATTTAATGTTGATTTTCGGTTTAAAAAGGCTCTAACGTTGCCAATTTACCTGTCATAAATTTAACAAAATTGCCATAATTAGTGCATATGTTAAACTATATGATTATGTGATTGCAAAAAATATCCGACCAATCTACTGGCCTGTAGCAGATGATTTAATTTGACAAAAACGCTATAAATGTAGAAAAACTTGACTTCACAAGCCATTTTTCACTCTTTTGGCTTTACTTTTACCGCGTGTTTGATATTTCTCAGTTGCATTGACATATTTACTATCAAATAGGCTTCATAAACCCATCATCTTATGGTTAGTGTGGCATTTAAAAATTCGAAAAGGTCAAAAAATCGAAAATATGCTTTTTCCGCAATTTCTTGGAAACGGAAACTAAGATATGACTTTGGCTAATCAACTCGTGTTCAGCATGGGTAGACGAACAGTAATTAGTTTAAAATGTTCGGGATACTCACAAAAGTTATTTTTATGTCACAGAACTTGCACAGATTTCATTTTATTGTTTGCAAATCTAGTTAAAAGATTTGTGTCTAAGATAATGGTCCATCTCGTTTAACACGGTTGCGTCTTCCGCTAATAATATTTCTCATTGTTTAATTACACTAGTTTAATGTATTAATGTATTTTGGAATGCTAAACTTAAAAATTAATTTTAAAAATTGTTGTATGGATACGTTTTTGAGTTAGAATTTTTGTACACTTGCAAAGTGTATATTAATTTTGCACAGAAGTTTGTAACGCATAAAAATATTCATTTCCAACCCTATAAACTATATATATTCTTGATCAGGAGGACGAGCTGAGTTCATTTCCGCCTGTCTGTCCGTCCGTCTGTCTGTCCGTCTGTCTGTCTGTCCGTCTGTTTCTAAGCAAACTAGTCCCTCAGTTTTAAAGCTATCGAGCTGAAACTTTGCACAGAGTCTTTTTACTGCACGCAACTAATATGTCGGAACCGGTAGGATCGAGTGACTATATCGTATAGCTGTCATATGAACGATCGGTTGAAAAATAAGTCTTTGTGAGAAAAACTTTGTTCATTTCCATCGTAGCGTCACCAATCTGAGTTTATATTAGTTGAATTTGTTCCTACACAATTTGGAAAAAATTTATCAAAATCGGATGACTATAGCATATAGCTGCCATAGGACCGATCGGTCGGAAAATGTAGCGTGATCAAATTTTGATTCTCATTGATTTTGAATTTATAAATATCTGATATCTCTATCCTATATATATTCCACCGGATAAATAAGTTGGAGTTAAATTTTGCAAGTGTATTAAAATTTCAGCACAGTTGAAGTTAGCTTTGCCTTCTCGTTTTTAGTTTTTACGGTAGGTACCCTTACATTTTAAGCCATATCTCGAGTAAGAAACTTTAGATGAAGTCAAGCAAGGTATTAATCAAAAGGGTATGCAATTTCTAATAATCAAGTTAAAGAACATGTTCCAATCGGTTAAGTAGTGTGAATGCTACAAGCAATAATTCTTTCGGAAAAATGTTTTTTTCTTAAAAACGTGAAAAATTTGATTTTCTAAAATCTGTAAAATGTTGAAACTACAAAAAAAAAAAGATTTTTTATGTTCTTCCAAAAAATAAATGGTATGGTATGGTATGATAGATCGTTTTTCAACCTATAAAATGAGTATTTAAAAAGGGTGCTACGCCTACTTAGAGGCCTTCCCTCCTTAATTAACCGAAGAGTTATGCTTGGTGTAATCTTTATACATAGACTAATAAATTGTGAAATCGACTCATCAGAGTTGCTTAGTCAAATTAATCTTAGTGTTCCTGTTAGACAGACACGTAACTTTATCCCCTTATCTCTAAAACGTTGTACTACTAACTATTCTTCGCATGAGCCGTTTTGTGTCCTTTGTGCTGACTACAATAAACTCTTTCGAGTAATTAGTTAAAAGATTCTATTTTTGCTTTAAAAACCTCTATATAAACGTATTTAGCCCGTAGTTTGCTTTAATTTCGTGTTTTTGTACGCGTTTTCGTGTCACTCGTTTGTGTCAGCGCCCTCCGGTCGGTTGGGCGGGAGGAAGGCTGCTTTTTTGCCTGGGGTTCGCGCGTAACAAGCTTCGGCTTGGTATCGCTTTGGCCACTTGAACGTACTGCGCATTGTACATCAACGTCCAAAACTTTACTATGGGTTATCAAAGTCCAAATTTGTGGAAAAATCAATTTTTTATGTAATAACAAAATTATTTTTAACAGTTTTTATTGTTTATTTTTATTATTCTATGTAATGAAATTGAAATTATTACTAAAAAATGTTATAAAAATTTTTTGTTCGAATTTTTTTTAAATTTTTTTTCCAAAATAATTTTTTCTATTTATAAGACAAGGTATCTCTAATAGATTAATAACACAGCTCTACAAAATGAGACCTTTTGTGAGTATCCCGAACATTTTAAACTAATTACTGTTTGTCTAGCCATGCTGAATACGAGTTGATAAGCCAAAGTCATATCTTAGTTTCCGTTTCCAAGAAACTGGGGAAAAAGCCTGTTTTCGATTTTTTGACCTATTCGAATTTTTGAAAGCCACACTAACCATAAGTTGATGGGTTTATGAAGCCTATTTGATAGTTAACATGACAATGCAACTGAGAAAAATCAAACACGCGGTATAAGTAAAGCCAAAAGAGTGGAAAATGACCTGTTAAGTTAAGCTTTTATATATTTATAGCGTTTTTGTCAAACTAAATCATCTGCTACAAGCCAGTAGATTGGTCGGATATTTTTTGCAATCACATAATCATATAGTTTAACATATGCACTAATTATGGCAACTTTGTTAAATTTATGACAGGTAAATTGGAAACGTTAGAGCCTTTTTAAATCGAAAATCAACATTAAATTTTATGGGAGGACAACTAGATTCCAACCCCAAATTTGTATAGGAATAATCAAAAGGCTACTTGATATAACATTGGCTTAAGTAAATATTTATCAAAATGTAGACTTATAACATTCATGGAATGCTACGTTAAGATAGTGATGTATTATGATGCCAAAAACATTGTTCAATTTTAAACAAGCTTACAGCGATTCACTTTGAACAGTTTTTATGCGTTGTTACTTGGACTGTCACTGCACGTGTTGAAAAGGCCCTCATATTGCCATGCCTTTTTTTAAACGAGGCGTTGCAGAAGCGCCGATCCATCAAAGTTGGAAAATAGTAAAAATATGGACACTTGGTAAATAGCGATTTACCTGAAGTAACACAAAGCAAACAGTAAATGATTTTTTTGATTATACACATAATAAATACATCAATCAGTACAAACAAAATTTTTGACGATGCGTTACATAGTTTTCGTGATATTCAACCTGAAAGTGGACCAAAGTACCTAAAATTGGTGTTTATTAAAAACTGAAAATCGGTCAACGGGTCGTATATTCTAAAATAAAAATCATATTTAATTAAGGGTTTCATATATAAAATCGTTGAATTTCCTATAGGACGGGTCTATTCAATTGCAATATTTGATATTTGCAACCTGACTTGTTCTACGGGCTCCACTGTGTGTCGGTCAGTCAGAATGAATACAAAGATTTCAGAGATGAGCTTCTATTTTTTAGACGCGTATTGTCTAAGGTCAAGTTTGATTCAAAGTTTCGCCATTCACCGCAATAGAAAATGCTGAATAACTCCTACAATACATTAAATCCATAATCTGTGAAATTTTCATAATCATTTAGTAATCCAAAGCGGAGATATAAAAATTGCCAAATTTTCTTATATTTGGGACACTGTACGAGACAAAATAGACAAATAATGTTGCCTATCGAAAACTTAGGCAGCCAAGAATATATATTAGAGGGACAATATATATAGAGGATATATGTTAGAGAAAAACATTATTATTATTAATGTTTTTAAGATAAATAGGAAAATGCAGGCATATTTGGAAGAAATGCAGAAGGCCGAAGTCGTGCGCAATGCGAATTCAGCTTCATTTTGCCAATAGACCATTTTTTGCTGCTGACATTGTTGCTGACGTTCCGATGGGTAGCATCGGATTAAATACAAACAATTAATCTGCTCATACCCATCGGAACTTAATCAGTTGTTTTGGTCGCACAAGTTGGCAACCCCATGAGGATTCCGATGGGAATGTCTGAGAACTGGCCCAGCGTAAAGACTAGTCGGAAATTTCCGAAAGCATTCCAACACTCTTTTTATACCCGTTACTCGTAGAGTAAATAGGGTATACTAAGCAGGGCTGCAAACCCCACTTATTTTGACAGGGGTTCGGTTCGAGGTTCGAACCCTTACCCTACTCTGGGGGTTCGGTTCCACAACCGGTTCCCTTCAAATTGAGAACCGGGGTTCCGGTTCGGGTTCGGGTTCCAGATAGCATTTTATATATTTAATTACATAATAAGTCATTTAAATAGAATTTGAAGACGAGATGCCTTATAATCTGCTGCCAGATGGCTTGGAAGTCAAGCACATAAGTGATATGTCTTGATTGATTGATTGTATGTATGCTTTGAAGAGTTAAGCGATTCTGCCAACTTGCACTCACAGCGAAAGTCATTTCTCCTTCACAGTAGTGGGATTGCTGAATCTGATGTGATTTTTGTCGCTTTGAAACCTGCAAAAAACACGGCCACAGCTTATAAATAAGAGATGACCTTTATCGGCGTATCCGTGATTTAGTAACTGTGATTGGCCAAGTCACAGTGACTTGTAGTCACCAAATCACATTGTTTTTTATATGCAGTCACTGTGATTTGATGATTGCCAGTGACAGTGACTTAATCACAGACACGCCGGGTTGTCTCATCCCTGACTTATAGTGTGGCTGAACACGAGAGAATTCCGAGAATTCAGTCAGAATTATTTTTTCTACAAATGAAACCGCCACAGCACGGCTTTGACTGGCATATTGTGAGAGTGAAATGCTTAAATAACTTTATTTTTGATTTGGTTAAAAAATGGAGAAATTTAAATAAAGTGCAACTTTCCCTTGTATTCACAGTGCCATAGTATCAAAATAATACACAGAAATACGGTATCAGATGCAAATTGAATTGCCTTGCTTGAGGTTGTGTTATTTTGTCCAGTATTTTGTTACGGATGGGAAAAGTGTCGCCGTCCATACATGGGCATATGAATGGATACATATTTCTTCATAATAATGAAATATTTTTTACCATCAACGTGCAAAAAAAAAAATTCTATGCTTGCCAATTTATTTTTAGAACCGAACCTTATCAATAAGAAGACAGGGTTAGGTTCGGGTTCGGGTTCTAGTGATTATTTCTAATGGGGTTCGGTTCCCGGTTCGGTTCAGGGATCACCAGAACCTGAACCGAACCGGTTCTGAAGGGTTCGGTTCCGGACCGGTTTGCAGCCCTGATACTAAGTTCGTGCAAATGTATGTAACAGGCAGAAGGAAGCATTTCCGACCCCTTAAAGTATATATATTCTTGATCAGCATCAATAGCCGAGTCGATATAGATATGTCCGTCTGTCCGTCCATCCGTCTGTCCGTCTATCCTTCTGTCTGTATGAATACCCAGATCTCACCTAGACTATAAGAGCTAGAGCTACCATATTTTCAGTGTAGACTTGTGTCGTCTGCACGCAGATCAAGTTTGTTACAAATTTTTACATCATTTCCCGATCAGATGAACTATAGTAGAGTTGCCACCCCCACAATTTGGAAAAGACCTCATATCTCCCACAATTTAAAAGATAGATTAATCGAACCTTCCAGACGTATGTTTTAATCATCATTACTTATCGATCCGACATACATAATTTCCCGATCAGATGTACGATAGTAGAGTTGCCGCCCCCGCAATTTGAAAAATACCACATATCTCCCACAATTTTAAAGATAGTTTAAACAAACTTTCTAGACATATATTTTAATTATCATTACTTATCAATCCGCCATACATCATTTTCCGATCAGATGAACGATAGTAGAGTTGCCAACCCCGCAATTCGGAGAAGACCTCATATCTTCCACAATTGTGAAAATAGATTGTTTGAACAGTCTAGACATATATTTTAATCATCATTATCATTTCACGATCAAATGAACTATCGTCGCGTTCAAATCAAATAATTACGCTGGGCATTTTGTGCTTTAATATATATTATTCTGAAATAAACCTTTCCCTGAGTAACGGGTGTATCGAAGTAAAGCAGAGCCGACTTCAAATTACGCACTCGTTTTTATACACTAGAAAAGTGTATATTAATTTTGCCCAGAAGTTTGTAACGCATAGAAATATTCATTTCCGACCCCATAAACTTGATCAGGACGACGAGCTGAGTGCATTTTCGCCTGTCCGTCCGTCCGTCTGTCTGTTTCTAAGCAAACTAGTCCCTCAGTTTTAAAGCTATCGAGCTGAAATTTCGCACTGAGTCCTCTTTTTACTGCACGCAACTAATATGGCGGAACCGGCCGGATCGGGTGGCTATATCTTATAGCTGCCATGGGAGTGATCGGTCGAAAAATAAGTCTTAGTGGGAAAAACTTTTTTGATGTCTATCGTAGCGTCCAATCGTAGTATATATTAGTTTTATTTGTTTCCTCACAATTCTGAAAAATTTATCAAAATCGGATGACTATAGCATATAGCTGCCATAGTACCGATCGGTCGGAAAATGTGTTTTACTAAGAAAAGTTTTTTTATGGTATCAAATTTTTATTATCAATGATTTAAAATTTTTAAATATTTGATATCTATATCCTATTTATATTTTACCAGTTAAATAAGCTGGAGTAAAGTTTTTCAAGTGTATTAAAACTTCGGCACAGTCGAAGTTAGCTTTGCCTTCTCGTTTTTTGTTGATAACGCTAGTGTACAGCTCTTAGCCAATATAATTTTAATTTTATTGATGTGAGAATTTAGTTATAATATCTGTGCTGGGGTATCTAATTGTCGACTTACACTTTTACACTTCCAATTAACACTGCTGTGTGCGTGTGTGAACACTTTTGCTTGACAAAACAGCCAATAAGCGAAGTCCAATCATAAACCAAAAATTAACAAGTAAGAAAGTTGGTCAAGCCCGACTGTAATATACTCTGTACCTGTATGTATGTAACTGATAACTTTAAAGTGTGAGGTTTTTTTAAAATCTGGGGGTGGCAACTCTTTCGACTATCGTTCATCTGGTTGAAAAACGATGTACGGGCTCTATAAGTAATGATGGGTAGAATTACCCTAATACATAACTCGTAAAATTATAAAATTTGTATATAATTTCCTATTAACATAATCATATCTATCATATTTCTGACCGCAGGCCATCTCAATTGCATCGCTCCTCTCATACTTCGTCTTTGCCTACTTACACAATCTATTGGAAAGAAGGGAGGGGGAAACTGAAAGCGGCGCAGTCCAGTAAGCTATTGCCCTCTCGCTCTCTCTTTCTAGTAAGTGGCTGCAGTGTTGTTGTTGCCGTTGCATTAAATTTTCTTTTACATATAGCGCCACTATTGTTCATCTGATCGGTAAACGATGTATGGGGGCTTGATAAGAAATGATGAGTAGAATATATGTCTTAAAGGTTCGAACAACGTAACTCCAAAATTGTGGAAAATATTCAGTTTTTTTTAATTTGCGGGGGAGGCAGGGGGCGTGTCAAAAATCAAAACTAAACTTGATCTGCCTGCAAGTATAAGAAATATATGTTCCATACACTTCAAAACTCTATCTCTTACCATCTCTGAGATCTCTTCGTTCATACGGACAGACGGACAGACAGACGGACAGACGGCTGTTGATGCTGATCAAGAATATATATACTTTATGGGGTCGGAGATGCTTCCTTCTGGCTGTTACATACATTTGCACAAACCCAATATACTCTGTGTACCTTCGGTACAGAGTATAAAAATTAAACAAAAAAAAAAGGTTATCCCATTCTAGGATTTGAACCAGTATGTGAAAAACGCATCGTCTGTACAGTACTGTTTCAAAGGCCACCGGACCACAGAGCATCATTATTAGAGAGAACGATTGCTCGGTCGCCACAAACTTAAGAGAGAAATAATCAGCTGTTCTTTGTTATTGCACTCTCGCCACCATTTAACAGAGCAATTAATCAGCTGTGTTTTCCTATATGTGTGATAATACCTTAGTAACATTTTGAACTCGCTGGCAACATTTCAAAAGTATCTACATGCGTTATATCTTGTAACTATGACAGCTATAGGATATAGTTATCCGATTTTGACCCTAACAGTTTGACAGCATATAATATTAAATATTGCTGAGTTTAAGAACGCTTTCATTGGGCCCATTTAGCAGATAATTCCGATTTGCGATTTATGTTTTATGATAGCTGATTTTACCTGCTGAATGGAGTGATTACAAACACCAAACAGCATGATTGGTTAGAGCCAAGATGTATCTACAAGGTGTGGCGGTTAGTCAAAAGCTCAAGTTTCATAGCTTACATATTGTCAGTGTGCAGCACACTTGACGTGAACGGTTGGTCCACGCACGGCTGTTCTCCATGCGCACATGTATGCGCGTACAACTTACACCCACATACATACAAAAACATGTGCGTGCATCTCAATTGACATCTGCAATTTTTTAGTGTGTCTGTGACACTCGTCGCGTACGGTTACTCCACGCTTGAGCGAGTGGGTGGGTTCGTGTAGCCCACACACAGCCACACGCACACACCTTCATGCAATCATTGTCTGTCTCACTCTTGCGCAGTTACCTAAAGCTTTTGAGTTTACAAATTTTACTAAGCGCTACACCTTGTAGATACACCTTGGTTAGAGCGATTACCGATTGATGTGTCAGCCCACCTCTGCTGGAAGCGGTGGCATGACATAACCCCCCCGGGCTTTTCATTGCGGACATAACCCCCGAATAATTTTTGGGCGATATGACCGAAATAAAAACGGACATAAGGCCCAAATTCATTTGGGCGTAATGTCCGAAAAAAAAACGGACATTATGCCCAAAAAAATTTCGGTCACTATGCCCACATTTTGGAAAAATAAATTTCAAATTAGGCCAACACTTGCACAAGCGGCCAAAAATACTTTCAGTAGATATATCGACTTGTAATTTTGGAGACGGTTTAAAAATATTGATTAAATGTGCGTGGGTAAACCCATGCACTCCCACCCTTACCACCCAATTTCACCCCTTGAAGGTATAAAAATGTAATAAAACGAGAAGGCAAAGCTAACTTCGACTGTGCCGAAGTTTTAATACACTTGAAAAACTTTACTCCAACTGATTTAACCGGTAAAATATATATAGGATATAGATATCAGATATTTACAAATTTTTAATCATTGATAATAAAAATTGTATACCATAAAAAACTTTTATTAGAAAAACCCATTTTCCGACCGATGGGTCCTATGGCAGCTATATGCTATAGTCTTCCGATTTTTATTAATTTTTTCAAAACTATGTGAAAGCATATGAACTAATATATACCAAGATTGGAGACGCTACGATAGACATCAAAAAAGTTTTTCTCAGCAGAAGTAGTTTTTTGACCGACCGTTTCTATGGAAGCTATATAATATAGTCATCCGATTTTTATAAATTTTTCCTGTATTATGTGAAAGCATATAAAACTAACATTTACCAAGCTCAGTGATGCTACGATGGAAAACAAAAAAGTTTTTCTCACTAGAACTAGTTTTTTGACCTACCGTTTCTATGGCAGCTTTATTCTATAGTGATCCGATTTTGATACATTTTTCCAGAATTATGTGGAAGCATCGTGGTTTTTATACTAGAAACAGACAGACTGTGACCGGCAAAGTTGAGGTTAGAGTTGTTTAGCGAATTTCTTAAAGCGGTTCTTAGGCTGGCTCTGCAAAATAAGTGTTCTTTGTATTTTTATGTTTATTCACCAAACAAATTGTTACAATAGATTTTTAATTTCGTGAGTATTATTATTATTAAACGGAACGCTTAAAAATATTTCGTGTGCTTCTCGCCTCTCTTCTAAATCCCGATAGCCACCAATTTCATAGTGATGGTACATAGTTGATAACATAGGACACGATTATTCGATATATGATAGATCTAGTGATCGTACATTGAAGTATGCGATATTTTAAACCAAAAAACAGAAACATTTAAACTTAACGAACTAAATTCATTTTGGCGGCAACACAGACGGACGGACGGACGGACAGACGGAATTGAACTCAGCTCGTCGTCCTGATCAAGAATATATATAGTTTATGTGGTCGGAAATGAATATTTCGATGCGTTACAAACTTCTGGGCAAAATTAATATACACTTTTCAAGTGTATAAAAATATGAATTAAAAGTTTATAAAAATTGTTTTTTAATAAATAAAAAAATTATGAATTTATTTTAAGTGTTATCTTTAACTCTGTGCAAGACGACAAATAAGACAGTTTTTTTTTTGACTGTCACAGTGTAGTTAAAGGCAACATATGAATCGGACACAAAGTGAGCAGCAACAAAATTTCAGACAGACTTTCAACTTTTTATACACTTGAAAAGTGTATATTAATTTTGCCCAGAAGTTTGTAACGCATAGAAATATTCATTTCCGACCACATAAACTATATATATTCTTGATCAGGACGACGAGCCGAGTTCAATTCCGTCTGTCCGTCCGTCCGTCTGTCCGTCTGTCTGTCCGTCTGTCCGTCTGTCTGTCTGTTTCTACGCGAACTAGTCCCTCAGTTTTAAAGCTATCGAGCTGAAATTTTGCACAGAGTCTTCTTTTTACTGCACGCAACTAATATGTCGGAACCGGCCGGATCGGATGACTATATCATATAGCTGTCATAGGAACGATCGGTCGAAAAATAAGTCTTTGTGAGAAAAACTTTTTTGATTTCCATCGTAGCGTCACCAATCGTAGTATATATTAGTTTTATATGTTTCCACACAATTCTGAAAAAATTTATTAAAATCGGAAGACTATAGCATATTGCTGCCATATAAACGGTCTGTCAAAAAACTACTTCTAGTGAGAAAATCTTTTTTGTTTTCTATCGTAGCTTCTCCAATCTTGGTATATATTAGTTTTATATTTTTTCACATAATTTCGAATAAATTGATCAAAATCGGATGACTATAGCATATAGCTGCCATTGGACCGATCGGTCGGAAAATGTGGTTTACTAAGATAATTTTTTTTTATGGTATCAAATTTTTATTATCAATGATTTAAAAATTGTAAATATTTGATATCTATATCCATTATATATTTTACCGGTTAAATCAGTTGGAGTAAACTTTTTCAAGTGTATTAAAACTTCGGCACAGTCGAAGTTAGCTTTGCCTTCTCGTTTTTTAATAAAACGAACCCTCAATCAAATTGTTTATAATGAGGTACGGGCCAAAACTACATCAATTGTGTTCATAACATCGTTTCCGTTATAATTTGAGATAACCTTTCCCAGAATCATGGCTACCACCACTACATCTTTTTTGTGAGACCTTGCTTGGCAGACCGATAACTTTTTTAACCGCCCTCGAATTCAAAACATTGTTTTTGTTTTTTTATACTCTGTACCGAAGGTACAAAGAGTATATTGGGTTTGTGCAAATGTATGTAACAGCCAGAAGGAAGCATCTCCGACCCTATAAAGTATATATATTCTTGATCAGCATCAACAGCCGAGTCGATATAGACATGTCCGTCTGTCTGTCCGTATGAACGCTGAGATCTCAGAGATAGTAAGAGATAGAGGTTTGAGGTGTATGGAACATATATTTCTTTTACTTGCAGGCAGATCAAGTTTAGTTTTTTTTTTGCCACGCCCCCTACCTCCCCCGCAAATCGAAAAAAACCGTATATCTTCTACAATTTTGGAGTTAGGTTGTTCAAACCCTTTGGATATATATTCTACTCATAATTTCTTATCGAGCCCCCATACATCGTTTTCCGATCAGATGAACGATAGTAGAGTTGCCACCCCCGCTATTTTAAAAACACCTCAAATATCCCTCAATTTTAGAGTAAGGTGTTTCGAACCTTCTAGACATATATTCTACTCATCATTACTTATCGAACCCCCATACATTGTTTTCCGATCAGATGAACGATGGTAGAGTTGCCACCCTCACAATTTGAAAAAAATCGAATATCTTCCACAATCTTAAAGACAGATTGTTTGAACCTTTTAGGCATATATTTTAATCGTCATTACTTATCGATCCACCATACACCGTTTCCAGATCAGATGAACGATATTCGAGTTATAAGCAAATCAAATAAGTACGCTGGGCAGCACTTGCGCAGTTTGTATGACCCCACACTTTTAAGTTATTAGTTATATACAAACAGGTACAGAGTATATTACAGTCGGGCTTGACCGACTTTCTTACTTGTTTTTTATAAAAATATTTAATAACGAATGACAAAAAACCGAATTAAAAATAGAATTTTGTTTTCTCTCCAGAATTAAAAACAAAAAAATCAGCTAAAAACCTTATGAAATGTAGAAGACCCTCTTATGCTGCGAACCACTGTAATTCATTTTGAATGTCGGTCACAACGCCCAAAAAACTTTTTGGGCGCTGTGGCCGTTTTTGAAACGGACTTTTCGCCCAAAATTAATTTGGGCGTAATGTCCGAAAGAAAAACGGACATTACACCCAATTTGGGGGTTATGTCCGGAATGAAAACGGACTTAACGCCCAAATAATTTTTGGGCGATAAGTCCTTGGGGGTTATGTCATGCCACCGCTGGAAGCATTTATATTGAAATTTTCAGCGTGAACGACTTTATATAATACGTAAATATTGAATTTTATTAATGTTGGTGTATTTTTGGATAAAAAGTACTAAAGCCACAGAATCCATTATAGCCTGCAATCAATGTCATTCAGCAGAGACATTTTAGCAATCATAAATCTTAAGTCAGTAATCGAAAATCGAAATTATCTGCTGAACGGGCCCATTGAAAACAATAGAGGGATTACTGAAAGTGATTTGCTTGCGATTTTGATTTCGTGATGATTTGCTTTCGGTTTTGATTTCGTGATAGCAAATCAAAATCTGTTGACGAAACGACCTATTTTGCGTACTGATTTGATTTTTATTTCGTGAACAGCTGATCGACTATTGCCGCTAAAGTAAACAAAGGAACGAAATCACAAAATGCCGAAATAAAGCGTAAAAACTATTTTTGTTAGCCTCTTAAATAATAGTTTGATTTCAGAGCATGTCTTTTTAGAATGTTCCAAGCGGAATGTAAACAAACACCAAGTTTGTCCGCATAATTTTTTTCGAAGAGAACACGAAAGCAGAATGAAATCAAATTAAGATCTCAAGCTGATTTCGTTAAATCCATTGGTATGACCTTTATTTCCATACTTTTTCTGGGCACACTGCACAGTTTGTATGGAACAGCAGTTCGACGAAATCAAAATGAAATCAAAATTGAAAGCAAATCATTTTCAGGAATCCCTCTAATAAATTCTATTTTCCTACAAATCGTTCCTATGGCAGCTATAAGATATAATCAATCATTCCGGGTGGTTTCGTGCATCGTGCAGTAAAAAGAAGACTCCGTTCCAAAATTTCAATTCGATAGCCTTAAAACATTGGGACCAGTTTGCGTAGAAACAGAAGGACGGACAAAGCTCTATCGACTTAGCTCGTCGTCTTGATCAAGAATATTTATAGTTTATGGGGTCGGAAATGAATATTTCTATGCGCAAGCCTCTGGGCAAAATTAAAATACACTTTGATCGTCGTGTATAAAATAAAACAGTTTTACCCCTCTTAATGGAACTGGCAAAAGCTAGCTACGCCCTTCTGTGCATATTTTCTGTTCGAATGTAAATACGTAGATCTTGGGTCCACTTGAGCTGATGTTAGAGTGGTGCCAAATATACATAAATGTTGTGCAAGTGCAGATATTTAAAAAGCCAATAATGCAATGTTTGCTTAAAAAATACCTTTATACATACATATGTATGTACGTATTCAATATGCACATACAAAACATATTTAAGCATTTATATGATTGAAATTTTTACAGTAATAAGATTTAAAGTGAATTCAATCTTCAGTGAATTCTGATAAGTTGGTTATAATTGAAAACCAAAATTGGATGGAACTCGTATTGTGCATGTAAATCTGTATGTGATAGTGCGTGGTTTTTGTATTTGCAATCTTATGACTTATGCATGTACATATATATTATTGTATGCATCAATTTACATTCGTATGCATGAATTACGATCGTTCGATTTGATCGAATTGCAAGTGAAATACGGTACATTTGTAATCATTTAATACACTGCTCTAAAAGAAATAATGGTCTTCTTTAGCGTTATTTTGGCAAACTGTTTCAGAATGTTGGTCTTAAGCCCGGCTTAATAAAATAAATAATAATTTAATTTTTGTATACATATATGTATATCATCACTTACCACAGTTGTATGAATTGCTAAATGATCGAGGTTTGTTACAGGTTTGGTTGACAGCCACCATTTGTCGATTTTTTTTCTACAAATAAACAAAATAAACAAAACGAGAGCGTGAGTTAGATTTAGATTTATTAAGATTTCTTAGCGCTACAAGTACAGAAAATACTTATAACTAAAGCACTAATCACAAAAGTTTTGACAATGGACAATTAACCTACATATATATTATGTTCCCTATCTTAAGATTACATTACATTTATTAAATTCTTTTTTGTTAAATTATTATTAATTTCTATGATTTTTGTGTGTGTCTAATCTAATTTGTTGTTTTTATGTATTCAAAAAGTTTGTCTTTAAACTGCGCTGCACTTCTAACCGCCTTTAGATCATGTGGTAGTGTGTTCCACAGCCGAACCAGGTATGTTTTAGCTATTAATAATTTTGTTTGAGTGGGTAAGAAAGGTTGACTAAATCTTAATTGTCTTAGTTTTCCGTATGTTTTTTCTACTGCTTTATTAATATGATCGTCCCAGGATAAGGTATTATTGAAGGTGAATCCAAGATTTTCGGCTCTGTCTACGTATTCAATGGGATTATCGTTAATTTGGAGTTGCTGTAGACAATTCGTTTGGAGGGGTTTTTTGTATATAACCATACATTTAGATTTTTTTGGGTTAATCAACAAATTGTTTTTCTTGGCCCACTCACTGACACTGCTTAGATCATTATTACATAGATTCACACACTCAGACATTTGATTAATTGGACGACATACATACATTTGTAGATCATCGGCATACATATGGACGTCGCAATTAGACAGGGCATTCGGGAGATCATTAACATAAATCGAGAAAAGCAATGGTCCAAGGACTGATTCTTGGGGGACGCCACGACATGTTTTAAGAAAGGATGAGGTCTTCGTTGGGGTTACTACAGCTTGTTGACGGTCACTCAGATAAGATGACAACAAGTTCCTTGCAGTCTCGGAGAAGTTATAAAGTTTCGTCAATTTTGTGCACAGTATGTCGTGGTCGACCATGTCAAAAGCTTTACTGTAGTCTAAAAGTGTAAGAAATGTCACATAACTATTATCATATTTTCTGCGTATGTCTTCGGTAATTTTTAGAATAGCTGTTGTGCAACTACGCTGTTTTCTAAAGCCAGATTGGTTATTATTTAGAAGCAGATTGTCTTCAAAAAATTGATTAATTTGATGAGCCATTAATTGCTCGAGAACTTTGGAAATAAAGGGAAGAATGAAAATGGGTCTATATTCGGATTAATTTTTTGGAATTGGAACTATTTTGGCCGTTTTCCACCTGTTTGGAAAGGTGGAAGTCATTATAGCTGTGTTAATAATGTGCGTTATGTAAGGTAGAATCTTGGGAAGGAGTGTTTTTATAAATCTCGGATCAATATTGTCTAATCCAATTGCATTGGACTTGATACGAAGAATAGATGCTAAGACATCATTCTGACGAACACAGGCAAAACTAAAACATGTATTACAGTTATTATAAGCCAATAAGTTCAGGTACGAATTGCTTGTGACTTCAGGTACTTGTATTTCTAATTGCACAAATTTTCTGTTGAGTTCGTTTACGTCTATGTCGCCAGTAAAATTAGGTCGTTGTTTCCCTACCCCTATATCCCGAATCCTTTTCCAAAACTCCCTAGAAGACGTTGTATTATCAAATTGTGTAAAATAGTATGTCCTCTTAGCCGATTTGCACCTAAAGTTAACTTGCGCTCTCATCATAGTGTACTGCTGATGAAGATGGTTTGTTTTATACCGCTTCCACTTTTTGTACGCCTTATCTCGACTTATAATAAGGGATTTAATTTATCATTGAACCACGGCTTTAGGCTTGGCTCAATAATTTTACGCTTTTGCGGTACACATTTATTAAACAGGTAATCAAAATTAAAGTGAAAGCGATTTAGTTGCGATTCGATGTTAGAAGTTTGGTATAGGATGTCCCACCACGCACCAGTCACATTGATATTAATCAGATATTTTTTAACTTTAGTTGTTTTTAGCTTACATAACTATTGTTGCGTTCATTTTATTTGTTTACTTATTTTTTATAATTGTTTATACATCTGTTTTTTTTTTAAATTTAGTTATTTCGTTTCTTTGAAGGAGAGCTCTCAAAGTGTTTTTAAATTGCACTTCGATTTGTATGGTTTTAATCTGATTTGGTAACTCATTCCATAGCCGAATAGCAAAAACTAGGAAATGTCGCACTGAGCAAGAAAATTTAAATCTGGGCCAATAATATTTTTACCCCACGAAAGAATAGAGGGATTCCTGAAAGAGATTTGCTTTAGATTTTGATTTCGTCTAACAGCTGTTCACAGCTGCTCCATACAAACTGTGCTGTGTGCCCAGAAAAAGTAAGGAAATAAAGGTCATACTAAAGGATCAATTTATGTAAATTTATTCTACACTGAGTTTGCTATCGAACTCGTTATCGACGCAATAACTCTGAATTTCCGTTTATACTGGCACAAGGTTGCGTCCTGCGTATAACGTAAACGAAACAGCTGTTGTTTGTTTTGGTTTTGTTAAAAGCAAAAAAAAAATATATTTAAAAAAACAGAAGGAAAATGAATACAAGTGAACTATATTTATACCCGTTACTCGTAGAGTAAAAAGGGTATACTAAGTTCGTGCAAATGTATGTAACAGGCAGAAGGAAACATTTCCGACCCCATAAAGTATATATATTCTTGATCAATAGCCGAGTCGATATAGACATGTCCGTCCGTCCGTCCGTCTGTATGAACACCCAGATCTCAGAGACCATAAGAGCTAGAGCTACCATTTGTTCAGTGTAGACATGTATTGTCTGTACGCAGATCAAGTTTGTTTCATATTTTTGCCACGCCCCCTCCCGCCCCGCAATATGAAAAAAACCTCATATCTCCCACAATTTTTAAAATAGATTGATCGAACCTTTTATACATATACTTTAATCATCATTACCTATCGATCCGCCATATATCATTTTTCGATCAGATGAACCATAGTAGAGTTACCGCCCCCGCAATTTGGAAAATACCTCATATCTTTCACAATTTTAAAAATACATTGTTAAATCCTTCTAGACATATATTTTAATCATCATTACCTATCGATCCGCCATATTTCATTTCTTGATCAGATGAACGATAGAAAAGTTCCCGCCCCGCAATTTTAAAAATCCGCATATCTCCCAAAATTTTGAAAATAGATTGTTCGAACCTTCTAGACATATATTTCAATCATCATTACATATCGATCCGCCATACATAATTTCTTGGCCGGATGAATGATAGAGAAGTTCCTCATATCTCCCACAATTTTGAAAATAGATTGTTCGATCCTTCTAGACATATATTTTAATCATCATTACTTATCGATCCGCCATACATAATTTCCCGATCAGATGAGTTATAGTAGAGTTGCCACCCCCGCAATTTGGGAAAAAACACAATTTGGGCATGTTGTGATCTAATAAAATATTCTGAAATAAACCTTACCCTGAGTAACGGGTATATCAAAGTCGAGCAGGGCCGACTTCAACTTACGCTCTCGTTATTATCTGTTATCGAGCAATGATGCTATGATGATGCAATTTATGAATTTGGCGGGGACTTCTGCAGCAAAATTCTATTTTGGCTACGCGTTCGGGCATTTCATGGTTTTTTTTTAATTTTCCGGGTGCGACTGATTGTTACCCGAACCGGTCGTCTCGAATCCGGCAACCTAAAGTTGGATTGTCGCGTCTGCCGTTAAATGGGCAATGGGAAATGCATCCATGTTCTACTCCCTCAACTCCAGGAGTGTGTATGTGGCATCAGGTGTCCACAGAAATCTCTTCTCAGAGCCTACAATGTGTTCAAAGTTAATTTTAGAAGACTATAAAACACTAACTTACCTTTCTTTTTTTTTTAGCCATAATAAGAAATTTCTCCAATTTAAATTGACAGTATTTTTGATTTATTCCCGGCAAAACTTTCACAGCTGAATTTTGGTGTGCTTGTGGTAATAGTTGAAAACGATAGGCAGAAATGGGCTGAAATAATCGAATATACCCCAAAAAATCAAATAAACTCAGCAATCGAAACCGGCGTCTGCACAAGACGCCATTTTTTGTCACCACTAGTTTCCTATACTTTATACATGGGGAAGACGCCGCGTTTTTGCAATTTTGGGCAGATTTCAATTTGATTTCGTTCTACTTTGGAGAGTGACCATACCCTTCGAAGAAAATTATGCGGCCAAACTTGTTGTTTGTTTGCATTCTGCTTTGTGAAGCTGCGAACATTCTAAAACTATATGATCTGCTATCAAACTATTATTTAAACGGCTAACAAAAATAATTTTTTCACTTTATTTCGGCATTTTGTGATTTCGCGCCTTTGTTTACTTCAGCGGCAGTGGTCGATCAGCTGTTCACGAAATAAAAGTGCGCAAAACAGATCGTTCCATCAACAGATTTTGATTTTCTTTCACAAAATCAAAAACGAAAGCAAATCACTTTCAGGAATCCCTGTAATGTTATTAAATATCTTAGTATTCTTTTTAATTCGCAGTGCTATTGATGGTCTTGGAAACTGTTTCGTATTCAGTGTTTTTATACACTTGAAAAGTGTATATTAATTTTGCCCAGAAGTTTGTAACTATATATATTCTTGATCAGGACGACGAGCTGAGTTGAATTCCGTCTGTCCGTCCGTCCGTCCGTCCGTCTGTCTGTCCGTCTGTCTGTCTGTCCGTCTGTCTGTCTGTCTGTTTCTACGCAAACTAGTCACTCAGTTTTAAAGCTATCGAGCTGAACTTCGCACAGAGTCTTCTCTTTACTGCACCCAACTAATATGTCGGAACCGGCCGGATCGGATGACTATATCATATAGCTGCCATAGGAACGATCGGTCGGAAAATAAGTTTTAGTTAGAAAAACTTTTTGTATTCCATCGTAGCGTCACTAATCTTGGTATATGTTAGTTTTATATGTTTCCACATAATTCTGGAAAAATGTTTTAAAGTCGGATCACTATAGTATACATATAGCTGCCATATAAACGGTCGGTCAAACAACTACTTCTAAGAGAAAAACCTTTTTTGTTTTTTATCGTAGATTCCCCAATCTTGGTATATATTAGTTTTATATGCTTTCACATAATTTTGAAAAAAATTATCAATATCTGATGACTATAGCATATAGCTGCCTTAGGACCGATCGGTAGGAAAATGTGTTTTACTAAGAAAAGTTTTTTTTTATGGTATTAAATTTAAAAATTTTAAATATTTGATATCTATATCCTATATATATTTTTCCAGTTAAATCAGTTGGAGTAAAGTTTTTCAATTGTATTAAAACTTCGGCACAGTCGAAGTTAGCTTTGCCTTCTCGTTTTTATGTATAACAATACATTTAGATTTAAACAGGTTTAATCCAAGCCCGTTTTTATTACAAAACCTTTATATTTTTCAAAGTTCGTTATTATATTCATTAATACAATCAATAATCATATTTTACGGACAACTAACAAATGTCCGGACATCTTCAGCGTTCATATGAACTTTACTACTGCACAAATTACTTGGAAGATCGTTTACATATACAGAGAGCAACAAATAATCTTTAACCAACCTTTAAGGAACACCTCTGGTAAGAGTTTTAAATATTACCATTAAATGTACAAATTAATATTTAGTAGGCAGACTAAGCCACAGGGACCCCAAAGAAATGACAAAAGCTGAAATATGTATATCTCCGCTCGTATAATAGAACTTTCTAAAATTTGTACAGATTATATAATTATATTACGCATTAACGTATAAATGTAATTATAGCTTGATGTCTGTAAAATTGTAGGAGTTATTATACATTTACTAAAATTAATAATAAGTGAACTGCGTGCAGACAAAACGAGTTTACAAATTTTTGTCCCAGCTCTTATAGCTTCTGAGATCTAAGTGATCATGTGGACAGACGGTCAGACCAACTGATCGAGTCCCAGAAGATTGCAACGCATTGAAAGCTGGTATTTTTTGTTGATGTATTTCAGAAAGCACAACTCAAAAATTAATGTCAAAAATTGTTGTATGGATACTTTTTTGAGTAAGAATTTTGTTTTTATATTTCCGGTATGTACTCCTATGTTTTAAGCCATATCTCGAGTTAGAAACTTAAGATGGAGTCAAGCAAAGTATTATTAAAAAGGGTATAAAATCTAATAATCTAGTAAAGAATAATTTTTTAATCGGTTAAGTAGTTTGAATGCTACAAGGAAAAATACATTTTTTTACACGTTTATTATGCCATCACTTTGAGGAAAACTGGGTACACGACGCTTTCGTTTTTATACCCGTTACTCGTAGAGTAAAAAGGGTATTCTTAGTTCTTGAAAATGTATGTAACAGACAGAAGGAAGCATCTCCGACCCCATAAAGTATATATATTCTTGATCAGCATCAATAGCCGAGTCGATATAGACATGTCCGTCCGTCCGCCCGTCTATATGAACACCTAGATCTCAGAGACTATAAGAGCTAGAGCTACCATTTTTTCAGTGTAGACATGTATTATCTGCACGCAGATTAAGTTTGTTTTAAATTTTTGCCACGCCCCCTCCCGCCCCCGCAATATGAAAAAAAACTCATATCTCTCACAATTTTGAAAATACATTATTAAAACCTTCTAGACATATATTTTAATCATCAGTACCTATCGATCCGCCATACATCATTTCCCGATCAGATGAACGATAGTAGAGTTCCAGCTCCCGCAATTTGAAAAATACCTCCAACAATTTTTAAAATACATTATTAAAACCTTCTAGACATATATTTTAATAATCAGTACCTATCGATCCGTACTTCATCATTTCCCGATCAGATGAACGATAGTAGAGCGGCAAGCCCCTTCAATATGAAAAAAACCTGATATCTCCCAAAATTTTGAAAATTGATTTTTCGAACCTTCTAGACATATATTTTAATCATCATTGCTAATCGATACTATATTCATCTAGGGTATTTACGACAACTTGCTTAATAGATAATCTGTTAAAAAATGAAATCTCCAACAACAAAATGTACTACCGAAAAATAAGCTGACATCACCAGCCTAGAGCTGGGTCATGTGGTTGCCTGGTTAAAATTCAATTTCAGTATTGTTAAATACTTCAAACAGTGTGTACCTATTAGGTGCCAGAATTTTAATATTTTGATGATAAAGCGCCACTATTTTATAAAGCACACTAAGCTGGCTCTTCGACCTTGGTGACAATGGTGTAGAGGTTAAGGTGTGGGACTGAAAGTCAACAAAACCTGAGTTCAAATTACGGTAAGGTCGGTCTATAATTAATTTTTTTTTTTTGTTCTTTAAGAACCTTTTAACGATTGTGTATTTGTGAATTTATTCATGAAAACATCCTAACGCTACAAGTAAACTACTTATTATTAATGCGTTAGTCACAATTGGTTGTAAAAAGTTTCTATAACCATCGAACTTATGTCTAAAGGTATTAGAGCTAGTTTTTACAAATTTGTGAATACATGTATAATTTCCTAATAACTAATGACAATAGTATAATTTAATTAGATTGTTCTATTAATTATTTATGTTTATATATGTTTATATTTAATATAAAAATTAATTTGTTTTTAGGTGTGCCTTTAGTTTTTCCTGAAATTGCGTTGTGCTTTTGATAGATTTAAGGCTATGTGGTAATTGGTTCCATTTTCGAACAGCATGAACATAAAATTGTTTTTCAGAAGTAGACAGCTTGGATCGAATGCAAACGATATTTTGTGTCCTTTTTGAGCTTGTAAAACTAAGTAAGTCATATAAATATGTCGGTTCTCTTGAGTTTACTATTTTGTGGAGGAGTATTAATATTCTGAAGCTAATCCAAGAATTTAAGTCTATATCAAAAATTTGTCTTGCATAATCGGTTACGTGGTCTGTTCTCCTAAGATCAAACACATATCTAGCAATGCTGTTGAATACTACATGTAGTTTGTGCAGACTAGCTGCATCACAGTTGCCAAATACCTCTATGCCATAAAACAAAACCGGTTTCACAAAGGCTTTTGCCACGAGCATTTTTGTTTCCATTGTTAAATTCGACTATGTGATAGCTAGTTGCCGTAGAAGCCCATATGTTTTCCCTACCGATTTGTTGACATGATCACTCCACGATAGCGTGTTGTTAAAAGTGAACCCGAAATTTTCAGCTTTGTCTACATAATCTATAACTACATTGTCTATTCTTAACTTCTCCAGAAGGTCTGTGTTCAGGGTGTTTTTGTAAAGTACAAGGCACTTCGATTTAACAGGGTTAAGCCCTAGACCGTTTTTCTTTGCCCAATCATTAACATTAAACAGGTCACGATTACAAGAATTAATACAATCACTGATTTGACTCAATGGACGACTTATATACATTTGAACATCGTCCGCGTACATATGGACTTCGCACGAAGACAACACAGTGGATCATTAACATATATGGTAAACAAAAGTGGTCCCAAAACTGATCCTTGTGGCACACCACGCTTAACAGACAAGAGATCAGACGCCTTTGACTGTGCCATAACAGTCTGTCTTTTACCTCCCAAGTAAGACTGCAACAATTTAATCGCGGTGTTTGAAAAATTATAACATTTCGACAGTTTTATCAAAAGGATTTCGTGATTTACTGTGTCAAATGCCTTGCTGTAGTCAAGAAGGGTCAAGAAAGTAACATAGCTATTGTCTAAGTTTTTTCATATATCCTCAACTATTTTGATGATTGACGTGGTGCAACTTCTTAATTTTCTAAATCCTGATTGCTTACAATTTAAGAGTAAGTTGTTTTCCATGAAGCTGTTTATTCGGGCAGAGACAATATGCTCAAAAGCTTTTGGAGAGAAAGGACAATATAGATATTGGACGAAAATCGGAATTAGCTTTGGGTATAGGTACGATTTTAGCATCTTTCCACATATCTGGGAAATCAGAGGTAGTTAGAATCGTATTAAAAATGTGTGTGATGTGTCCTAAAATTTTGGGTAGAAGTATTTAAAATTTTGGATCTATGTTATCTAGCCCAACAGCGTTTGACTTAATTTTTAGAATTGATTCCAAAACATCACACTGACTCACACAAACAAAATCAAACACGTTTTCAAAATTATTAACAGACACAGAGCTTAGATACGAATTACAAGTAACTTCAGGTACATTTGACAGTAAGAATTTACGGTTAAGGACATCAACATCTAATTCAGATATAAGCGTGGGCTTTGATTTGCCAATTCCCATGTTTTTAATCTCCTTCCATTTTTGACCCACCAATATTGCACTTTTGATTTTTTGATTATAAAATGTCCGTTTAGCCGCGTTTATCAATTTAGTCGCCAACCGTCTTTTTGATTGAAAATCTTTGTAAAAGTGGTCAATCCTATACCGTTTCCATTTATTATAAGCCTTATCCCGTTTTATAATGACATCATTTATCTGGTTATTAAACCAAGGTTTTAGAGATGGTCTGATTATCTTATCTTTAAGTGGTACAAAAGTGCTGTACAGACTGTCAATGTTCATTTGAAAGTGACTTAATTGTAGATCTGCTGTCGGTAAAGAGTAAATTAAGTTCCAATCACATAAATCGCACTCAGTATTCAGTCTACCATAGTCTATATTGTGATAGTCTCTGTATTTAATCCTATATTCTTCTTCATAGTCAAGTTTGAAGTCGTATATTAAGTCGAGTTTTGAAAAATGGGCGTTGAGATTTGATCGTATAGTATGATATTGTTGGTGTTGTTAACAAAGTAAACGTCAAGTAGAGTATCAGTGGTATGGGAAAAATGAGTGGATTGAGTGATGTTTACGATGTTTAGGCCCAGTGCCTCCATTTCACATAAAAGGTGTTTTTCTTTTAGCATATTACTGTTCAAGTCTCCGGTCAAGATTATATCTGTGTAGTTAAGAGATAATGACGAGATTAAGTCAACTATTTGCGAGTATTCTATGTTTTTTTGTGGTCTGTATATACAGCCAATTAATATTTTTGAATGGACTCCCAAGATTTCTAGAAACAAGTATTCTATAGGGCAAGATATTGGCTGCTTAGATAAAATCTTTCATTTTAGATTGTTAATGACATATACAGCCACACCCCCTGCGTGTCCAACTCGGTCGGAACGGAACAATTTATAGCCATCACACAACACTAGAGAGTCGTTTAACTCAGGAGCAAACCACGTTTCCGAAACACATATAATATCAACCTTCGAGTTGACAAAGAGATATCTAAAATCATCCATTTTTCTAACAAGACTTTGCGCATTTATATGACATACCCGAAGCCCAACTTTATGGTTGCAGAGAATCCTAACCATGGCATGACTATTCGATTTTAAATTATCTAAACTATGCATTGGATACTTTTACAGTCACAAACATCAGATGCACAAGCTTTTTACATATAACAAGAAACAGAAAGCACACATTGAAAGAAATAGAAACATATTTTGTAAGAGAAAATAGCTTAGAACTAATATATCTAATGTGTAATTTCAATTTTAAAGCTCCTTTATGCTCTTCAGTTGCGAAAGAGAGGATCTTCCGCCAAATTCCCAGCACTAGATGGGCCAGAGCTTTCTAGCTGGAGCTGTAGCTGATTAAGCTTTTGCATGCGCTCAACGCATACAAAGTACGAGACCACGACGAGAAAAAACTGCAGTTAGAAGCTCTTTCTTCTTCATACGCATGGCCTCTTTAAAAATTTCAATTTGATAATTGTTCGTTTATGTAAAACGGAGTAGATGATTTAAAGCCCAACAACTCGAGGTTTAGTTGTTGTTTTGTTGTGCGCCTGTATACGCTGGCTGCTTGCAAAATTGTAGTTTTGTCGCGAGTGTTTTCCAACTTGACAATAATGATTGGGTCGACCACAGTGTTAGCGTGATTTGCATACGCCCTCTTCACCCTAAAAATTTCTTTGATTCTTGGAGCAGGCTTGACGCCTAGCGCAAATGACAGAGTGGTAAACAAATTGTTGCGATTTTCCTCTTCAAGAGCCGGAATGCCGTGGAGTCGCAATTCGCAGGCTAGGTTGGAGTTTGCCTGCAATTCTATTTTCAATTCCAGCCTGTCCACCAAGTCACGTAGAGCTTGGACATCGGACTTCTCAGACTTGGATCTCTCAGCCTCCAACTTTTCTACACGATGAAGGAGCTGCTGCATATTACCTTCCAGTTCATCAAGGCGGCTGTGCAGCACAGATTGCTCCTCGAAACGCTTGTTAATCGTCTCCATGACTTCCGTAAGCTTGGCCTTAGAAATTTCAGACGATGAGCCAGGTTTCATCTCGCCTGCAGAGTTTTCCCGTTGACGCTTAGAGATTGGTTTCATTGTGATGAGGGTATTGTTTATTGTGTGTGTGTGATCAAAGAATCAGTTTTATAATCACTTGTGTTTATTAGAAAGTTAGAAGTCACTTGTGTGTGTATCAGATTTGTGGATTGTGTTTGTATTAGTTTAGCTGTTGCTTTGTGTTTGCTTCTGATATGTAATTGCAATTACATAAAATGCAATCACATATTATTTTAAGCCATTATCTTTTCGAATATTTTAAATTTACGTAACATAAATTTTTTCAATATAGTTGGCTCTGATTTATTGAGTTTTAATTATCAAGAAATTTTCTCAAAAGTGTGTTCACGACAGATGAAGATTAAATATTATTTTGCAATAGGTTATCAAATAAGCAAGTTGTCGTGAATACCCTAATCATTTCCCAATGAGATGAGCTATAGTAGTGTTGCCACCCCCCGCAATTTGGGAAAAACATCATATCTCCCACAATTTGGGCATGTGATCCAATAAAATATTCTTAAATAAACCTTACCCTGAGTAACGGGTATATTGAATTCGAGCAGGGCCGGCTTCAACTTACTCTCGTTTGTCATAATTTTGAGGATTCTTTAAAAAAAATGGCGATAACAGTACGATCAATTTTTCTTGATATTTGGCTCACATTCAACAAGGACAACGAAAAAACAAGAATGTAACCCTTTTCCTCGTCCGAAGCAAATTTGTGCGAGTTTATTTATTGAATTTGTTCTAAATAAGTGTTTAATATGCTGTTTACACCAGCCGCATCATTTACTTTTTCCGACCTCGGCGATAGTATGCTGTTCAAACCGGCCGCATCATTAAATTTGTCCATTATACGCTGTTTAGACCGGTGCGGAATTGATTCCCATAAGAAACCTGTGGATAGAAGAAGAGCCGCATGTTTAATAATGGGCAATGATGCGGAAAGAGTGACTGTATATTGACGAGTATCGAGTATTGTTTCACGGCATCGATTGCTAACAGTTGATTTTGACATCAAATTTCGATAAACAACTACAACATAATCGGACCGCGTAATATAAAAAAATAAATGATTCGCAAATGCAAGCTCCACTTCCAGTTTGGTGAACGCAGTGCCATTGCCAATTAAACCGCATGCCACATTTAACATTTTATCGCTCACAATTGTCTCTATTTCAATAAATTGCAGTTGTTCTCTTCTTCTTACTATTTTGGTTTGTTAACGTTTGGCAGGGCGAACGGGTGCATGCAATAACGCCCAGTGCGATTACGCCCACGGGCGTTATCGCACACCCAAAAGTGTGCGATAACGCCCGTGGGCATTATAGCACAATTGAAAGTGCGATAACGCCACTGATGAATGTGCAATAGCGCCCGCGGGCGTAATTGCACTTTTGAAAGTGCGATAACGCCCATTATTTCTAAAAACTCCGAAATTTGCCCATTATTAATCAGAATCAAAACAAAATTCTAAAGTGAGAAGTCAGTAAAAAACTATTTATTTAGCAACATGCATTCTTCGCGCACTTATCTTATTATGAAAAACATTACGCCCACGGGCGTTATCGCACACCCAAAAGTGCTATAACGCCCGTGGGCATTATAGCACAATTGAAAGTGCGATAACGCCACTGATGAATGTGCAATAGCGCCCGCGGGCGTAATTGCACTTTTGAAAGTGCGATAACGCCCATTATTTCTAAAAACTCCGAAATTTGCCCATTATTAATCAGAATCAAAACAAAATTCTAAAGTGAGAAGTCAGTAAAAAACTATTTATTTAGCAACATGCATTCTTCGCGCACTTATCTTATTATGAAATCCTCGATTATCTTTGATAAGACATTGAATTGGAATGAGGGTGGGTGATAATAAGTAAAGTGAGAAAAAATGTAATGCGATAAATTATTGGCGGCCGATTTTTTTTTTTTAAACTATTTCTCCAATATATTTATCGCATTACATTTTTTTTCTCACTTTACTTATTATCACCCACCCTCATTCCAATTCATTATCATAGCAATCTTAATTTTTTTCTCCCTCAACAAAGGAGTACATATGAACTCAGTAATAAAATTTTTGAAAGAAATTTTGAAATAAAACTCTTTATTGCTTTGCCCATATGGCAGACAAATAACAAAAGACCATATTCAAATATTTCATTAAAATCAATCTGTTAACATTCATTTCATTGTTCTCATAGACTTGTAATATTTTTTCTTCTTTATTTTTGAATATATTGTTTTTGTATCTTTTTTCATTTTCCAAGAGAAATAAGCATGTATATATATATATATATATATCTGGACTGTTCCGATTTCGAATGTTGTACATGTTAAATTTTCAAACAATCGAATATGGTAATCGGTATCAAACCAACAATTAGTTCTTACATTTAACTCGACGGAGTCGATTTCAATCGCTTTAAACCGATTTACCCAATAAATTTTGTATAACAACGCATGTACCTGTTTCGAATTCGGCAATAATGTCCGCCGGGCGTTATCGCACTTTCAATTGTGCTATAAAGCCCACGGGCGTTATATCACTTTTGTGTGTACGATAACGCCCGTGGGCGTAATCGCACTGGGCGTTATTGCATGCACCCGGGCGAACAGCTGTTTCAATAATGCGACTTCGGTCTAAACGCCTGCATCATGTTTTCGCATCTTAGACAATGAGTATTAAGTTGATTTGGATAAAAAAATGCAACCCGAACAGTTTTACTTCGATTTTTAGTATGTGTCTTATAATTGTGATTAGTTGCAACTATTCTAATTTCGGTAGCATCGACAAAAAACTAAGGTGTTTTTTCTTACAACTGCTAAAAATACTAAGTAACGGTGATTTTTCACAGCCTATGCTTTGTTGTTCTGTTCCTCATTTTTGATTTTGTTAAAATCAAACCTACAAAGATTTGGCTAGGGGAAGTAAACAAATTTTTAATGATAAGGAGCTTAGTACTGAAATTAATTTTACTTAGACTGGGTTCACACTATTCGATTCATGAGACAGGATAATCTAGTAGGCCCTTGTGTTTTCTTGTTTTCATTCTGAAAAGCTTGTCATTTGACATTGAAAACAAGGCAACATGAAGGCCTACTCGATTATCATGTCTCATGCGTCGAATATTGTGGACGCACCCTAATTATGAAAATCTAAACAGATTGTGTACAGGCACTTCCGTTATTGCCAGAAAATGTAAACACGATTATTGACATTTTAAGAAACGTTTCGGTGATTCTGGTCATATCATAAGGCAGTTGATTGAAAAATTAAGTATTTTCCTTCCATTAAAGACAAAAATTTAAATAAATAATATTAACAAAAGTCACAGTTAAAGTCTTCTGCAAATATTGCAAGTTCACAGATCATTAGTGACAAATTTAAAGACTTAAATATTGACAATCGTTGGGAGCATGTCTTTCAAAACAGCTTGTGTATCTCGTGTCTGTGCAAAAATCATGTAATGACAGATTGCAAGCGCAAAAAGACATGTTAAACTAATAATTGTAATTTTGTTCCACAAAAAATTATAGCACAAAGATAAAGTTGATAAATAGATCAACAAGACAGACTCTAATGATCTGTCAAAATTGAAAACGGAAATCAACTGCAATGTAAATTTAAACCAAAGCAAAGTTCTGTTAAAATTGATTCCTGTTTGTCTTATAGGACCAAAAACGACAATCAACACATATGTCCTTCTTGACGAAGCGTCATCAGTTTTGTTAATAGATGAACAAGTTTTAAATGACAGGGTTAGACGGTCCGACCAGACCTTTAAAGATGCTATGGACTAATGACGAAGTATATGAACAAAAAGATTCAAAAATAGTAAGTGTTCTAATCAAAGGTAACAATCAGTCATCTAAAATATTCAAATTGAGGATAGTAAAAACCGTCGCCAGCCTAAACTTTCCTAAACTATCCGAAAAAGGTCTCAAGCCCAGAGTACCACAATGCAAGGACAAAAATGAAAGTCTGATCACAGATCCACAAGTGGCACTGGATAAATGGAATAGTCACTTATCCAACCTGTTGGGAGGCGATGACGAGAACCATTCCGCCTCTGGAGAGGAAGCTTTGCCACCAACCATTGAAGAAGGGATACCCCCACCGGACCAAACTGAAGTTTTGCTAGCCAATAATAGGCTAGGCAATCTGGCGCTGATGAGCTGCCTGCGGAATTGTTCAAGACTGGCGGGGAGGAGTTGGTAAGGAGCATGCACCAACTTCTCTGCCAAATATGGCCCAACGAGAGCATGCCCGACGATTGGAATCTAAGTGTACTTTGCCCAATTTTCAAAAAAGGAGACCCCGCAGTCTGCGCCAACTACCGTGGGATTAGACTTCTGCCCATCGCATATAAAACATTGTCACGCATACTATGTGAACGTCTGAAGCCGCTTATAAGCATTCAGATTGGACAATATCAGTGTGGCTTTAGACCTGGCATATCCAATACAGACCAGATTTTGAAATTTTTTTACACAAAGCCGCTTGACACGATGATAAGGTCAAAGTTCTTTGACGCCCTGTCTACTTTTGGTATACCAGCAAAGTACGTTCGACTTTGCATGATGACGTTGAGAAACACGTAAAGCTCCGTCTAATTAGGAAAGAACCTCTCCGAACCATTTGATACCAAAAAAGAATTAAGGCAGGTCGACACCCTGCCGTGCGACTTCTTTAATTTGCTGATGGAGTATATACTGCGCCAGTGCCCAAATGCAAACAGAGCGGGCACTATCTTTTTTAGAGAAGAAATGCTACTTGCGTATGCCGACGATATTGATATTATCGGCAAAATCGAACGGGCGGAAAGCAGGGCGGTTTCAGAGATTGAGAGGCAGTCTAGGCTGATGGGCCTAGCGGTAAACGAGGATAAGACGAAGTACTTGTTAGCCACGCGCATTGTGTCTACGCCTCGTGGACAATCTGTGGCGATGGGAAGCTACAACTTTAGCGTTGTAATGGATTTTGTCTATCTAGGAACAGCAATAACCAGCGACAACAACATCAGCCTCGAAATTCGAGGAAGATTGTGATATTGATACATCTGACCTCTTTAAACTGAATCTCGCAGGCGAAGTAACAAAGACATCGAACATTGACGTTTCTTTAAACGAATTCCTGCAAATTGACAGCAGTTAATGGCCGGTAGGAAAAATATCTATAAAGGACAAGAAAACGATTTAATTTTTTTTAAGCTTTTTTTTAAGACTAACAATAATTTTTCAAATCTTAATCTAAAAACTATTTATAAGAAAACTATCTCCAATTGGATGTAGTTTTGTGTTCAGAGGCCCTTTAGTAAAATCGCTGGGTTGGGAGGTCTTTTTTTCGGAGTCGGGGATGCGTTGCTTGCAGGGTGAGAGATTGGGCAAGTTGATTAGGGTGGGCATGGAGCTTCTCGATATATTTGCGTTTTATTTGGGCTATTTCAGTATCGACCAATGGGATGTTGAGATCGTTGTGGATACACTCGTTTCGAATGTACAATGGCGCTCCAGTGAGGATTCTAAGAATTCGTGATTGTGCTCTTTGGAGGATGTCCACGCTGCTCGCACAGGCTTTTCCCCATAGCTGGGAGTCATATGTCCAAACAGGCTTTATGATGGTTTTATACAGTAAGACTTTATATTCCAGTTTTAATGGGGAACGGAAGTTAATAAGCCAGTGGAGGCTATTGGCCTTCAGCTTTATTTGAAGTTTTTTCGAATCTATGTGTTTGCGCCAAGTTAGCCTTCTGTCGAGGTGAATACCAAGGTATACAACATCACTTGATTGTGGGATCAAGGTACCGTTTAGGTATAGTGGGGGACTGGTGCTTCTGTTGAATGTGAACGTAACATGTTTACACTTTTGCTCGTTAATCATTATGCGCCAATTGGCCAGCCACTCTTCTACTTCAGCTAGGTGGCTTGCCAAAAGTCTTGTTGCGTTAATTGGACATCGTGATCTGCTTAGAATTGCCGTATCATCCGCAAATGTGGATATTGTAAGTCGGGGGTCTGTTGGGATGTCAGCAGTGTATAATACATAAAGAAAAGGGCCAAGAACGCTACCCTGTGGCACTCCGGCTCCAATGGTGAACTCTTGCGTAGTGTACTCGTTATGACGTATAGAAAATACTCAGTTACTGACGTAGCATTCGAGGAGTTTATGTGTGTTCGGCGGAAGCAGTGTCTTAATTTTAAAGATAAGACCTTCCAGCCAGACACGGTCAAATGCTTGGGCAACATCTAGGAAAATTGCGGAGCAGTATTCGTGGTGCTCAAACGCCGTCCGAATATCTGAAGTTAGGCGGTTGACTTGTTCAATGGTCCCGTGTTTTGCCCGGAACCCAAATTGGTGAGATGGAATGATATTTTGTGCATGAGAATCAATTTTGCGGAGTAAGATCTTCTCAAATAGTTTTGATAAACAAGTTAGCAGGCTAATGGGTCTATAAGACGATGCTTGTGTTTTATCCTTTCCTAGTTTGTGAATCATTATGATTGTGGACTTTTTCCAGTGATTTGGAAAGTATCCACATCGCAGAACAGAATTGAAAAGTCTCGAGATATAGTTAATGGCTGGAATTGGAAGTTCCATAATCATTTTTGGCGTGATGAGATCATGTCCTTTTGCTTTTCTCGGATTAAGTTCTCTTATTAGGTTTCTTATTTCAGACGAGTGAACTTTGATTGGGTCAGCTTGTGCGGCAGTTGAAATTGATGGGAGTGCAAATCCATTTGTTGGTGGATTTATGACTTCGTGTGCTCTCCATAAAGGAAATTTTTTGCTTGTAGGCGACAACTTATCTATCTAACGGCTTTGGGCTTTTTGTTCTTCAGTTTTGAGGGCTCTGCTAAGTTTGCGTTCTGCTTCTCTCAGCCGATTCATTGCAGCGGCGTTTCTCAGTGACGAGCCGCTCTATGTAGCTGTTGGTTAATCTACTACCTTCCTTCGATGTTGTTGTTTTTGCTGTTTGAGGGTTCGAGTGATAAGCAGCAGCTGTAATGATGGAGTTAAGTGTTTGGACGGAATTTTCGATGTCATCTTCGCTGTTGATGGTTGGGCTCAGTTCGATGTGACTGCTAATATATTTTTTGTATTTAAGCCAGTTCGTCTTGTGGGATGTCAGGCGCCGAGGATATTCGATGATCAGAGGGCTCTCCAGAAGGGTAAAAATAATTGGGGAATGGTCTGACGACAAATCTGCTAATGCTTCTGCAGTAACCAAGTTACGTGGAATTTTTCTTGTTATGGCGAAGTCTATAAGGTCGGGAATTTTTTTTGGATCTGCTGGCCAATATGTAGGCCTACCCGGTGATACATAGTCGAGTTTGTTCGATGCTCGCGTGAGTGCGTTGTATAGTTGCTTTCCTTTGGGGTTAGTTAGTCTAGAGCCCCAGTGGGGATGTTTGGAATTACAGTCACCTGCAGCTAGGAAGCGTTGACCCAGTGTATTGAAGAAGTCTATAAATTGATGAGTTTCTGCAAGCAGCATTATGTCGATTTCATTGTCTTGTAGGAACTTTAAAAGCTCCAGTTTGTGGCGAGAAATGCCATTTGCATTCCAGAGAGAAATTTTTAGGAGGAACTCTGTTTTGATTGTTGCGCAGCGAGCATTTGAATGAGAATACCCCCCGACCGCAGACAACACGAAAAAAAAAACCGCAAAACCAACAACCACAAAATTTAACCTTGATTTCACTGCAATTGTTCCACTTTGCTTTTTTGCGTATTCGGCCTCCAAGTGAGGACAAGCGAAAAACACGACCCCGTTAAAACACCGCAAAACCACCGAACCACACCTACCCCAAAGCCTCGTTTAAGGGCGGACGGTATTACTGTGACTTTGATCTTGACCGATCTTATAATTTTTCGATTTTTAAAATGCAGTCCCACTTTTAAAAACGTTTTAATCAATTTTTTTTGTTGTGGATTAGTCCACTCCTAATATGAAAAATACCCTTTTGTTAAAGTAAAGAGCTAGCTTAATCATCCCCTCAACTGATTAACCGTGTTTTCCATTTCGCAGGCTTATTTTCGCATATCGCCTGGCTAAATCTGACCGCTACCACTCCGAGCCTCAAGTATCTTAAAACTTACTTTTTTAGTATTTTATTGCTTAACCAACCATTTCCTCGTTCTGATCTACGGCTTATTGGTAGAGCCCGTAAAAATTTTGTGTCTCGTTTTTTTTTGGAAGGTCTGCAATTCTGAGACTTACGTCTCCCAGCCTTCCAACTCTTTGAAGTTCGACTGTTTTTTCATTTCTTGCCTCTTTTCTTCGCGCTACGTTTCTTTGCATAACTTGTTTTTTTCTAAAGCCCATCACTGAACACACAATACATAACTTTTGAATATAAGGCTTAATTTTAAAATCTGAAAATTAGATCGTTTTATTTTCCATTATTTTATATTTTCAAATTTCCTAAAAATTTTACTGCTTTAGGTTTTAACCGCCTTCCACTTTTTTAAAAATCTGAAAATCTGTTTTACATATTATACCTTACATTACCTTATCCACAACAAAAAAATTTATTTTTTTTAAAGTCGGACTTTTAAAAATCTGAATTATAGATCGGTTATAGATTTTCCATAGATTTATATTTTTCACATGTTGCCAAATTTGATGTACTGTTAGCGTTTTAACCACCTTCACATTTTTTAAAAATGTTAAAGCTTTAACAAACCATGGCGAATATACCCAAAAAACCATTTAGGTTAAATTTCTTTATACAAGTCCGGTGCCTGTAATCTTGTATCCCCGTCGTTTTAATTTTCATTTTAGCGCCCTGTCTTAAAAGCTTACATCAAAGTTTACTCAAAAAACACCCTACTAATTTTAATACCAACTTAACAACCACCCCCCCCCCAAAAACCAACAATCATAAAACTCTTTAACTTTGTTGCAACCGACAGAGAGACATTGTTTCTAGTTTACTAAATATTGATGATTGTTCCGCTTGGTTTTGTACAATTTGCAGAGTAGGCTGTGTTTGTGCTTCGTGTGTAATATTAGTTGTGGGTGCGGATCTATCTGTTCCGAGTTTGAGGGCGCTTGCAAGGGAAACGCCTTGGGTGGTGCTTGTTAGGGCAAATGACGATCTAGCAGCTTTGGTGAAGAAAACACCCGGTGTCGAGTTTGAGGGTGTAAACAGATTTACGTTTCCAAACGAACGGGCTGTTTCTATGCGTGTATTAATCCTGCTCTTCAGATCTTTGTAGACTTGGCAGCCTCTGTAGTTTGCAGTGTGGTTACCTCCACAGTTACTACACTTTTTTGCGGTCGGATCCTCCTTGTTTGCAGGGCACGAAGCAGTTTCGTGAAGCTCTCCGCATGCAACACAAACTGATCGCAAAGCTCACTAGGCTTTAGTGTGCCCAAATTCTTGGCAATTGGTGCATTGCACTGGACTTGTACGTTTTTGCGGCTCCTCTACAGTAATTCTGCGATGCAACAAAAACTGTAGTTTGTAAATTGGGTGCACCTCATTTTTTTTTGGAGCTTTGTCTTCCGGGCTTAGTTCCACTTTGAATAGTGGTTGAGGTTTCTTGTCCCTGTTCATAAGGTTTATTACGGATTTTACCTTATAACCCTGTTCAACCAAGGCAAAACCAACTTCCTCTGATGGTACACTTGTTTCAATGCCTTTGATAACGACTTGTAGGTTTTTGCTACTTTTGAGTTGGTAAGTGTAGAAGCTTTTATTATCTTCTCTTAAGTATTTATCGACTGCGCGATAATTTTCCTCAGTATTAACTTGGAGCTGTTTCACGAATATTTCCTTTGCTGACGGATGTTACGTAGAAGTTATTATTGCCTATTAGCGGGACAAGTTTTGTTACCAGGGCTGCACAATTGTTGTCCCTTATGTAGATTGGTGGTGGCTTTAGTTTTGTGACTTGTGGAGCCACTTTATTGCTCTCAGAGTCAAACTGTTGACCAAGAATTTGGAACCTATTTCCAGAGAGGGGATCTTTGTCCATAGGCTTATCGCTTGTCTTGTTGATTTTCGGGGTGTTGCCGCTTTTTTTGTTTTGTGGGCTTAATTTTCGTTTGTTTATTTGTACATACCGATCGATGCCAGTCTGCACATATGAGCGGGTTGTTGGTGTGGCGGTACCTTGGGTATGTGTTAGTGGAAGTGCGTGCTGCGTTGACATTATTGGAAACTGATTCGTGGTAATCGCTGCAGTCTTCATTCTTGTTGTTGTGCTGGTTGATGTTGATTGAGCGGTACTAAGAGTTACCGTACTTGTTGTTGCACTTGATGAAACGGTGATCAGTGCGGGTTGAGGGTAGAGGGAGGCGCATTGGGCACTCCAAGTCGGAGTGGTAGTAAGGGAGCTTACGCTTGCATTATTAGTTGGTTTTAGGGTGCTGGTGGGCTCGGGGGAAACTATTGCAAAGTAAGCATTGTTGCGCTGGACAGAAAGTCGGCGTTCGTCTTGCTGTTGTTGCAGTTGAACATTTAGGTCTCTCTGACTCATGGTGTTGTTGGTACTTTTACCAGTTGCACTTTTTGTATTTCTACACGTTGTCATTTAGTTAATTTAATTAAATTAAATTTAAACTATTAGTTATTATTGGACATCATAAGCACAAGTGCCTATGTATGCCCACTAGCGTCTTTTGTCGCGGGAGGTAGGTGATTTATTTATTCACTTTTTTTAAAAACACTTTTAGACTGTTTTATAGCGGAGCACAAGAAAAACACGTCTGACCTGGTCAGCGGTGTAATCGAAAACGACTTAATGACAAAGAAAACGTAAATGACTACCGTGCCTAATTAAATTGTTTTACCGGACATTTCAAGATTCTCGAATGAGATGCAATTCTTGAGAATGACAGCTTGGATACTAAGATATGTATCAAGTTTTATTCAAAGGGGGAGCTTTTAATTGAAAGAAGTTGACCGCCAAAGAATTTATTGCGGCTGAAATCCAAGTATTTAAGAAAATTTAATTAGATTGCTACCGGACTGATATTGACAAATTGAAAAAGGATGAAGCTGTACTGAATTCAAGCAATTTGAAAGCTTTACTTTTATAATTATCCAATGACGGCATATTAAGACTTCGAGGTAGATTGGACAATTTAAATGACAATGAGTGTGACTTCGATGCGAAAAATCCAATCTTACTGAGCAAAGACCACCTGATCACCAACTTGTTAGAGCACTACTATCATGCACAAAATTGTCATATTGGTACAGAAACGGTAATATCCAACTGTAATATCCACAAACAAACAAAAAAGATTTTCTCACAAGAACTAGTTGTTAGACCGATCGATCCTATGGCAGCTATATGAATCAGTCATCCGATCCGGCCGATTCCGACAATTGTACAGCCTATGTGTATATGAAGACTTTTTGTAAAGTTTCGTCAAGATAAAATGTATAAAAGTCAAATTCACGCGCCATTGAAGGGTTAACTTCCAACCTGTCGAATAGAACCAACCAAAAGAGCCTTTTAATACTCTTGCAAAGTGTATTTAAATTTTGCTAAAAAGTTTGTAAAGCGTATAAATATTCATTTCCGACCCCATTAACTATAAAAATTCTTGATCAGGACGACGAGCTGAGTTCTATTCCGTCTGTCTGTTCGTCTGCCTGTCCGTCTGTCTGTTTCTACTCGAACTAGTCCCTCAGTTTTAAAGCTATCGAGCTAAAATTTTACATAGGAACGATCGGTGAACAAAATAGTTCTAGTTAAAAAACTTTTTTGTTTTCCATCGTATCGTCACCAATCTTGGTATATTTTAGTTTCATATGTTTCCACATAATTGTGGAAAAATTTATCAAAATCGGACCGATCGGTAGGAAAATGTGTTATACTAAGAAAAGATTTTTAATGGTAACGCATAATTTGATTCTTAATGATTTTGAATTTATAAATATCTTATATCTGTATCATATATATATTCTACCGGTTATATCAGTTGAAGTGAACTTTGGCAAGCGTATTAAAACTTCGGCACTGTCGAAGTTAGCTTTGGCTTTTCGTTAAAAGTGGGAATTGATTATTTTGGTCCGATTGAAATCACCGTGAACAAAAATCATGCAAAAAGATAGCCGTGCAATTCGTTTATGCATGTATTTCGCTAATTTGGTTGTCGACGAGGTTTTCCATTTGAATGGTAGTCAGAGAACGGAATGAACTTTACGCGAGCAAGTAGAGCCATAAAAGACAATTTAGATGACTGACCCAAAGACGAACTGGCACAGTTTCTGACAACAAAACAGTATACTTGGTTCTTCAACCCGCCTTGACGCCGCACATGGGATGATCATGGGAAAGGCTTTTCCAGACTTTTAAAAAATCCTTGCCACGATCGAGTCGATAAGAAGCTAAGGAGTTTTTGCGAGGTTAAAAATTTGCAGTGATTTTTCTGTTGAGACAAAGCAAGAGGACATTGACTGCGAAGAACATTCCAGGGATCATTTTACTCGATTGCCATCTGTTCTGTGTCTATTAGATTGCCTGTTAAAAAAAAAACTGTGATGTTCTGGGAGATTCGTATACGCCAGAAAATAGGCGTTTTTTCAGTTTGGAGCGTAAGCTAGAACGTCATTCACAGCTTAGGGAGCTGAAATGAATCACATGTCTTTGGAGGAACCAGAGTTTCTGAATTGCTGCCTTTATTTTCTGCCACATCACTGTGTTCTTAAGGATGATAGCACTACGATCAGGCTTCAGGTCGTATTCGATGTTTCCACAGCAACATCAACAGGATTTTCGCTGAATGAAATTCTCACGGCAGTATCAACTATCGAACCAAAACTTCTAAAAACCTTGCTGAAATTTCGTTCGTTTCCAATTCCACTCACTGGCGACATCTGCAAGATGTATCGATGCGTTCGCGTTCCTGAGACAGATAGCTACATGCAGTGCATATTATGGAGAGATTCTCCCCAGAAGAAAATTCAAATCTACAAACTCGACACCGTGTCATTTAACCCAGCGTCCTTCCTCGCAATCCGCTCTATGCATCAATTGGCTAAAGAGGAGCAAGCTTTATTTCCAATAGCCTCTTAGCGGATACGTCATTGTTTCTACGTTGATGATTTAATGACTGGTGGTAGATGAGTGGAAGAATTTCAGGAAATTCTTAGACAGACTTTTGAACTATTAGCTAAGGGAAACTTTCAAATCAGGAAATGGTGTTCCAACATCCCAGCCGTCCTGGGCGAGGTTCCTGACAAGGATAAGGAAACCCTATTAAGGTTCGATGATGGCACTGATTTTACAAAGGCTCTTGGATAGGCCTGGGATTCTGCATCCGATCAACTTCACTTTTCAGTTTAACTTAAACAACAGTCTTTAAAGCCAACAAAGTGTTATTTGGTATCAACAATTGCTCGGTTCTATGACCCCCTTAGGGTTGATTGGACCTGTCAAAACCAAGGCAAAAATATTCCTGCAACAATTGTGGAAGGAGCAGCTCCAGTGGGATGAGAGCCTTTTGGCATCTCTTTCTTCTGCGTGGCTCAACTTCTGCGAAAATTTATCTAACTCTCAACGCATCAGGTTTCCTCGTTTAACGCTAGTTCCCAATTCCAACGTAGAGGTCCACGGCTTCTGCGATGCCAGCATACAAGCGTACATCATCTCAAGGACGAATGTAGGTACACATGAACATCTGCTTTGCTCAAAATATCGGGTGGTACCTTTTAAGACTCTGATCGTCCCAATGCTGTAGCTTTGTGGTGCTCTTTTCCTTTACCAACTCATGAACGAGGTATTTAGTCTTCAATCGTTTGATGGACAGTTTTATTGCTTGTCTGACTCAACAACTGCATTATCTTTGATTCGAAATGACCCAGCTCAGCTTAGCGTCTTAAATATTCAAAATATGACTGCCCACATGGAATGGCACTATGTACAGGGTTGCCCATATTCGACGGACGCATATTTTTTTTTTAAAAATCAAAGAAAAAAATAAAAATTTGGCGGTTGGCAATCTTAATCATTTAATTTGTTCCAATTAGATTTGTTTACATCAATTTTTGAATATGATATCTCTCAAATGGCCGCCTCTGGCGTTGATGGCGTATTGTGCCCTTTTTGCAGCATTTTCCATCGTTTTCGCCAACATTTCGGCCGGAATAGCGGCTATTTCTTCACGAATGTTGTCCTTGAGCTCTTCTACGGTCCTTGGCTTGTTAACGTAAACCTTTGACTTCAAATATCCCCACAAGAAGAAGTCAGGCGGCGTCAAATCGGGCGAACGCGGTGGCCAGTCCAAATCCCCACTTTTCGACATCAAACGGCCCGGAAACAATTTCTTCAGAAAATCGATTGTTATGCGACTTGTGTGCGGTGGAGCGCCGTCTTGTTGAAACCAGAACTGCCTCATACGCTTTCGACGAATAATTGGCATCACAAAATTGGTCATCATGTCGCGATAACGCTCCTGGTTGATGGTAACAGCATGGCCATTTTCATTTTGGAAGAAAAACGGCCCAATGACCGTTTTCGCACTAACGCCGCACCAAACTGTGACTTTTTCGTCATGAAGAGGCACTTCTTGAATCTCCTGAGGATTTTCAGTGGCGTAAATACGGCAATTTTGCTTATTTACGGTCCCATTCAATGTGAAATGCGCTTCATCGGACATGATAATCGTTGATCGTTGAGTTTTCACAATTGACTTTTTCTGTTGAATGTAAATTTCAACTATTTCAGAGCGCTCGCGTGGCGTGTATTGTTCCATGGTAAAAATCTGCTTGGACTGACGCTTCAAACGCGGTATGTCATTAAGCGATCTGACATCTCTGTCAAAAGTTATGGCGTTGCCAGATGGGTCCGTCGAATATGGGCAACCCTGTACTAACGAACTTAAATCCCGCTGATATCTTGTCTAGAGACTCTCTACCTTCGGAGCTTTTGCAGTCTCCGCATTGGTCTCATGGGCCATAGTTTCTTTGCGAGGAGAAAAGTGAATGGCCATCAGTATCGGTGCAGAATATGCCGTTACTGGAGCTTTGAAAAGGGTCCTGCTTGCCATTTGTCCATACTTTGATCTATCTGATGGGCGTAAGTTCGCCGACTTCTTCTACAAACTGCAGCGAACGTTTGGATATGTTTTCAAGTTTCAGATGCGCACGAAATCCTCAGGACTAACTGTATCTGATATATTTGGTGGCACACGGATGCTTCTTCGTCGATAACGCGAGTCCATTTATGGACTCATCCAATCATCCTTGCTGGGCGGCATCCCGTCACTTCACCCTTAATATTCCATTTTCATGAGCGCAACTTGCATGTAGGGCCACGATCGCTGCTCGCACTCATTCGACATCAATATTGGCCGATTGGAGGGCGTAGAACTGTGGCAAGTGTTGTTAATCGCTGCATCAGGTGCTTCAGACCCAGACCACGTCTACTTGAGCATATTATGGCCGACTTACCAAATAATCATGATGAAGGATCATCATATACACTTATGAATACAGGCGTGAACTTCTGTCGTCCGTTCTTTTACACAAGCGAAGATCGTTCAAGGCCTTCCATTAAATGGTATATTTGCCTTTTTATTTGTTTTTCTACCAAGGCCGTGAACTTGGAGCTTATATACGTACTCAAACGTTTAATTTTCACTCGCGGTCGTCCTCGAGAAATTTGAATTGAAGCAGCTGTTTCTGAATAAGCATCAAAAGGCGATCCAGGAGTTTTGCGCCGCCGATCAAATCGACAGGCGTTTTATTTCACAGCGCTCTCCGCACTTTGGCGAATTATGGGATGCTGCTGTTTAAACAGCCAAGGATAATTTGTATTGTTCAGCTGCCAATTCTTTGTTTAATTTTGATGATTTGGGTGATTTATTGTTTGTCATATCACCGCGATCATTAATTGACGACCATTTCTCCCAATTACCTGCGGAGTCACCTTTATAGGTTGGGGATAACAAACACCCAACTTTGCAGATTCTGTGAAGAGAAAGACGAATGCGCCGAACATATAATAGCACAATGCGATGCTCTGGCAAGGCGTAGATTTAACAGTCTTGGGAAACACAGCCTACATCCCAACTGTATTAGAAATCTAGACCCCACTAAAATCCTGGCATTCGTTCAGGAAATAGAGCTGCTAAGGGAGTTGTAAACTCAGCAGGGGGCACAATAGATCAATACTGGTCGCAGTTCATTGTATCCCCAACGACAAACTACTCCCAATTACAGAGCATCTCGATGACCTTGATGTGTTGACCGCAGCGCATTTTTTGGATACTGCAAACCTCACTCTGTTCTCTGCGACAGACGTCCCTGGATTGAACTTCAATCGCCTAGATCGTTGGCAGAAAATCAGCTACCTTCAACAGACGTTCTGGTCGCGCTGGCGGGAAGAGTACCTTAGGCTTCTTCAGCAGAGGTCAAAATGGCGATCTTATCATCTTGGGATCAGTGTTGGCGATGTTGTTCTCGTCAAAAATGAGAACCTTCCTCCGCTCAAGTGGCCACTGGTAAGGGTGATAAATCTGATCGTCGTAGGAGATGGCGGAGTTGAGAACTGCCTCTAGTTCTACAACAAGGGCTGTCGCGAAGCTGTGACTCAGTCTCGTTTCGTACTTAATTGCAACCGGCAGGGATCACGTCTGATTTGCCTATCGCGTTGTCCAATTATTAAATTATCAGCTGTATCGACTCAAACCCTAGCCAAATCAATCTTAAAACCAATAAACCCTTTCGTTAATTACATGCAAATGCACATGCATATAAGTTCGAAATCTTTTGTTCTAATTATTTGGTGCCCAAACTCTTGTGGTTAAATCTTTGCTGGCTATTCGAGCCAAAGGCTAGTGAAAAAGCTCACTAGTCCAACGCAGGTATTACAAAGCTTTAAAGTTTTCTAGTTTTAGTAGTCATAAAATTGTTGTAATCGAGATTCCCAATTTTTGAACGCTGATTTTATTTTTATAACCGTTACTCGTAGAGTAAAAAGGATATACTAAGTTCGTGCAAATGTATGTAACAGGCAGAAGGAAGCATCTCCGACCCCATAAAGTATATATATTCTTGATCAGCATCAACAGCCGAGTTGATATAGACATGTCCGTCTGTCCGTCCGTCCGTCCGTCCGTCCGTCCGTCCGTCCGTCCGTCCGTCCGTCTGTATGAACACCTAGATCTCGTAGACTATAAGAGCTAGAGCTACCATTTTTTCAGTGTACACTTGTGTTGTCTGCACGCAGATCAAGTTTGTTTCAAATTTTTGCCACGCCCCCTCCCGCCCCCGCAATATGAAAAAAACCTCATATCTCCCACAATTTTAAAAATAGATTGTTCAAACCTTTTCGAAATATACTTTAATCATCATTACCTATCGATCCGCCATACATCATTTCGTGATCAGATGAACGATAGAAAAGTTCCCGCCCCCGTAATTTGTAAAAAACCTCATATCTCCCACAATTTTGAAAATAGATTGTTCGAACCTACTAGACATATATGGTAATCATCATTACTTATCGATCCGCCATACATCATTTCGTGATCAGATGAATGCAATTTTAAAACGAGAAGGCAAAGCTAACTTCGACTGTGCCGAAGTTTTAATACACTTGAAAAACTTTACTCCAACTGATTTAACTGCAAAAATATATATATAGGATATAGATATCAGATATTTAAAATTTTTAAATCATTGATAATAAAAATTTGATACCATAAAAAAAAATGTTCTTAGTAAAACACATTTTTCGACCGATCGGTCTTATGGCAGCTTTATGCTATAGTCATCCGATTTTGATAATTTTTTTCAAAATTATGTGAAAGCATATAAAACTAACATATACCAAGATTGGGGACGCTACGATAAAAAACAAAAAAGTTTTTCTCCACCAGAAGTAGTTGTTTGACCGACCGTTTATATGGCAGCTATATGCTATAGTCATCCGATTTTGATAAATTTTTTCAAAATTGTGTGGAAACATATAAAACAAATATATAGTACGATTGGAGACGATACGATAGAAATCAAAAAAGTTTTTCTCACAACGACTTATTTTTCGACCGATCGTTCCTATGGCAGCTATATGCCATAGTGATCCGATTTTGATACATTTTTCCAGAATTATGAGAAAGCATATAAAACTAACATATACCAAGATTAGTGACGCTACGATGGAAAACAAAAAAGTTTTTCTAACTAGAACTAGTTCTTAGACCGATCGTTCCTATGGCAGCTATATGATATAGTCATCCGGCCGGTTCCGACATATTAGTTGCGTGCAGTAAAAAGAAGACTCTGTGCAAAACTTCAGCTCGATAGCTTTAAAACTGAGAGACTAGTTCGCGTAGAAACAGACAGACGGACAGACAGACGGACAGACGGACGGACGGACAGACGGAATTGAACTCGGCTCGTCGTCCTGATCAAGAATATATATAGTTTATGTGGTCGGAAATGAATATTTCTATGCGTTACAAACTTCTGGGCAAAGTTAATATACACTTTTCAAGTGTATAAAAACCTCATACCTCCCACAATTTCGAAAATAGATTAATACTAAGTTCATACTTTTTAGACATGTATTTTAATCATCATTGCTTATCGATCCGCCATACATAATTTCCCGATCAGATGAGTAATAGTAGAGTTGCCACCCCCGCAATTTGGGAAAAAACAATTTGGGCATGTTGTGATCTATTAAAATATTCTGAAATAAACCTTATCCTGAGTAACGGGTATATCGAAGTCGAGCAGGGCCGACTTCAACTTACGCTCTCTTTTTATATGCATTGTTTTTTAGCGATGTACCATACAAATTGCATGTTTTCAGGCTGATACAGTAGAACATATCAAATTAAATCACGCGACCCTGATTTGCCCGTCCATATATTCAGCGGTAAGACGGATAAAACCTATTTAGCCTTCGATATCTTCGTGGCCTAGCTAGGCCAGTCGATAAGTGTGAAGGAGAAAACATTTCCTAGACTTCAGACAAACTGAAGGTATTTCCAAGTCCCGGAAAATTGTCAAATTGCTACATGGATCTTGTCAACAAAGTTCCTGGCAAGGGCATCGATCGCATCAGGCAGGCAAAGGCGACAGAGCGCGTCGTCAGAAAGTATTGAAGTCAGCCTCGCTCTATATCGTCTTAGATCAGAGCCCCGATGTAAAAGCTTCGGGTTAATAGTTTTTTTGTAAGCAATTGCACAAAAATACACCAGCAGAGGGATATGCTGGAAACAGCGAGATGGTGCACTGTATCCCTAAATAGACCGCCAAGTCAATAGCCGAGAGGAGACGGCTTGAATCACCTGGAAATGGGTAGGAGCGCATATAACCAGAACCTGAGGATCAGATCCTCTGGAAAAGGAGCGCCTGCAACCCCAGAATTGGTGATGAGCCAGCCAAGAAACAGCTACCCAGAGTGCCGAAAAACCGGGTGTCCAACAGTACTAATGCCCTAGGGGGCAATAGACAGCAGCAAATGTGACATTGCCAATATCTGTAGCCAATGAGATGGCTATTGCTTGAAGGTGCAGCTCAACCACATTAGCAGGCATAATTCAAAGCTGTATGTCCTGTATGAAGACATCCCGGGCAGTAGGCAGCGAACCAGCGGCCAGTTTGGCCAAAAGACATTTCAGCACCTCCAGGGTAGAGGATATAAGAGACATAACCTGTGGTCTTGAACAGAAAATTACTTGTAACCGTCTTCAAGAAGTCAAGGAAATTTTCGACTAGTCTCTACACTGGGCCAGTTTTCAGACAAAATAAATCTGTACGCTTATACCCTTCGGAATGCTCATGGGGTGGCAGAAGTATAGGAGCAAAAAAAGATATAGCACTTATTGAGGCCGTCCACTCAAACCGAATTCTTTGGGATGTGACGTATTCGTATGTTAGTAGTAGTAGTAGTTCTCTTTATTAGTTTTGAACAAAATTAAAACATAAATAAATATAAAAAAAATTTAAATAAAAAGAAAAATTGGCATGGCGTTTATTGCCGTCTGCCTTTTATTGTGTGCTCCGCTTCCTGGTGATATTTATCATCATTTCATTTATCATTTTCAGCCTTGTGTGGCTCAGTGGATAGCGTTTATGCCTACTGTGCTGGAGGTTGTGGGTTCGAACATCTAATTTAAAAAAAATGTTTTTATTTAATAACTTTTACGCACAAGGTCACCTTTACAGCTGTTGGCGCCAGTTGTGCAGTTCGTTGCCATGAAAAAGCTTCTCAAAAACTTTGCCGTTCGGATTCGGCGTTAAACTGTAGGTCCCTTTATCTTCAGCGAAAAAGACATACGAGCCAAGAGATTGAGAGAAGCTCGGCTTGCAGCATTGTGGGGCTGTAACAGCCAATTTTAACTTTTTAACTGCAAGGCTTGCCTTAGATAGCTTGCCAGTACTAACCAGTTTTGACTATCCAATATGTCTAAACATTGTGCTGTGGTGAGCAGAGTTGAATCCCAGTGATGTAAGTGGATTTCCTGCAGAATAGGACATTTTCCCCAAGAAAATGTATTATGTCTTCTGGCACGCCCATGTTGAAAAGGGGACAAATTTGGCTATTGTTGCGGCTATAAGGTCGAGCAGTTAAATTAAGCAATTCTGTGCGGGCCTTGAAGTCAAGCGAAATGGTGATGGTTGCAAACTTGGTCAGAAAATATTTTTCTGGAAGGGATTTTGGCAAGCATTTGTATGTTTGCCTTGAGACTGAGCTTGCCGCTTTCCGTTCGAATTCTAATTCTATATTGCCTTGGTCTACTGCTCGAATTATGGCTTCTTGTTTTGACTTCAATGATCCTATTTGCGCGAAGCTAAATGTAATTCCATGCAACGCTGCCAGGGACTACCAAACTTAAAAAAAAAATGGTTTTTTCTTTTATATGGCGGACGGCTCTGACTCATTTGCAGCGTTTTGTTAATGTAGTCAAAATGTCCATGTAGCGTGTATGTATACGTCTTTGGGAGTCCAGTTTCTATATGTAGTGCGTACTTGGCGTATTTAGAGGCAGGTGAAACATTTTCTTTATATAAAACCGCAGTAACTTTTCCACATCTTCATGCTCCATTTATCCCCATATCGGTGACGCATAGCATAATATTGATCTGGCTGTGGCTAAGAAAACTTTTAATTTGACACTATGATCAACGTTGTGTTTTCCCAATAGTTGGTGCAATATGGAGTTCACTGCCTTCTTCGAGTCTTGCAGCCTATATTCGACATGTTTACTAAAATTCATATACTCCATCAACGTCTCCAGAGGTTCTCCGTCTAGGTTCCAATTCTCGCTTGTCGGTACTCGTCTGTCGCCTGTCTTTTATTACCATTATTTTAGTTTTCGAAGAATTTATTTCAAAGTGCCAGGTTTTGCAAAAACGTTGTAGTGCATCAAGCATATTTTGGAGCATACTTGCTGACTCTGCCATTAGCACCATGTCATCGGCATACATCAACACTTTGATTTCGTCTGCTCCTATGTGTACTGCCCTCGGAAAGAATTAATAAAATATCATCAATATAGAGCGCAAAGAGCAAAGGACTTAATAAACAGCCTTGCCTAACTCTAAGATTACACTAGAACCAATCCGACAACTTATACCCATCCCAGACCGCTGATTTATTGCGACTGTACAGACTTTGCAGTAAATTGATCATTTTGGATGATACGTCGATGCGACTTAGTTTCAGAAATACACTTTTCCTGTCAACAGCATCAAACGCTGCCTTAAAGACCACAAAGCAGGTATAGATCTTCAGTTTACGACCAAGGTAATTTTGCGCCACTGCCACTTGTGTAGAAACGCTATCAACAGTCGAATATCCTTTTCTGAATCCCGCTTGATACTCGCTGAGAATGTTATGCTTGGTTCAGTACTGCGCTTAATACCTTCATGATGACATTTAAAAACGAGATCCCCCTATAATTCGATGCGCATGGTGGGTCGCCTTTTTTGAATATTAGGTATATTATGTTACTCCTAAAACTTTACGGGACGTTCTTATCATCAGCTATTTTGCTGAGCCCCCGGTATCACTTCTATAAATTGACTGTTGGCGTGTCTTAAAAATTCGGCTGGGACTCTGTCTAATCCCGGTGCTTTCCCATCTTTGCTGCGTTTTATAGCCTGCACCACTTCGGATGTTGAAATGCATTGATCCATTTCGTGATTGAGTACAGGTGGAATGGCAAAACAGTGTTTAATGTTTGGGTGTTCTCTAAAGAGGAGATAGCTGATGTCGCATTTTTCCCATATTTTCGCCTTACAAAAGTCCAGAATGTTTTGCTATCTCTAATGTCGTTCAGGTCTTGGTCCTGTTGCTGGTAGTATTTGTGCTGTTTTTCTTTGCATAATCGTTTAAAGCTGCCATTTGCTGCCTGGTACTAAATTCTTGCTTCAGGTGAGTTATTTTTTTTTTAAGTTCTCAGCAGCCTCATTGCATTGTTGCGCGCAACGTTACATTCATTATCGAACCACGGTTGATTTCCTGTCATTGTTGTAGATTTTTGCAAGCAGGCTGCGGCATTGTGGATGCATTCTGTCAGCTTTTCGATTTCGTTAAGTGTTAATTTTGTGTTCAGGCTTAGTTGCGTTTGCAGATTCGGATTATATTGGTTAGAGAAGCTGTTTTTCCACCTTAGGTTGGGGAGCAATTTTGGTTCCATTGACTGATGCTGTGCCTCCAGGTTCTTGAGATGCCTGAACCGAACCGGGAACCGAACCCTATGGGAAATAATCAAGAGAACCCGAACCCAAACGTTTTCAATTGATGGGGTTCGGTTCTAAAAATAAAACAGCGACACTATTTTCCGTCCGCAACAAAAGACTGGACAAATTTAACTCAACCTCATTCAAGGGAATTCGAATTGCATCTGAAATTGTATTTTTGGGTATTATTTTGTTCGTATGGAGATGCAATGACACAGTGAATACAAGGGAAAATTGAACATCATTAAAATTGCTTAATTTTTTTATACAAGTCTCAATTAAAAACTTTTTGCATTTCACTCTCACAATAAGCCAGCCAAAGCTGTGTGCTGGCGGTCCTATTTGAAGAAAAAATAATTCTTACTAGCGATTCTCGGGAATTTTGAATAAACGTGTTCGGCCACACTATAAGTCTGAGATGAGACATGACGTGCCCGTATTCTCTGCAGTAATCCCACTGCTGTATAAGAGAAATGACCATAAAGAAACTAATAAAGAGAAACAGATTGAGACGCCGCCTACCTTAACATTCCAAATAAGTCAGCTGTTCGCTGTCAGTTTCGCTCTCTTAGTTATTTCTGTTTCGCTCTAACCACAGTCTTTTCCTATGATAATTATAAGTTAACAGACATCTAAATGATTATTATCCCTTAACATAACTCCATATTGAGCGGCGTTAAAGAGTGGCTCTATATGTTAGTTTCTTTATAAAATAACTTTCGCATGAGTGCAAGTTGGCAGTATCGCTCAACTCTTCTTAACATGCATACAATGTCTGATAGTCTAGTCAATCTAGACAGATCATTTATTTGACTTCCAAGGCATTTAAAAGGCATCAGGCAGCAGTTTATTAGGCATCTCGTCTTCAAATTAAATTAAATTACTGATTATGTGTATATATATATAAAATGCAATCTGGAACCCGAACCGGAACCCCGGTTCTCAATTTGAAGGGAACCGGTTGTGGAACCGAACCCCTACCGAATCTAATATTCTAATAGTAATGTTGGAGTATGTGTACCTTCTCTAGTGCTGTAATGGTCCCATTCATGGGTATATGGTTTTTTTTTTATTTTTTTATTTTTTTTACTAAATTTAACATGGCGCCCGAGCATGGACTTTGAAAAGTATCGTTCGTTAATTTAATTAATTAAAAAAAAATTAATTCATTGGAAGTTGATGGATATTCTTCAGATGACCAGGTAACAATGGCAATACAATAATAAATTTAAAACATCATAAAATTGTGTGAAAACAATACACATTTACACATACATATGCAAGCTTGTTGGACATGCAAGTAAAATTCAGTCTGTTGGCTTGGCGTTAAAATTATATTTGTGAACAATTGAAGCAACATACATACATTACCTATCGAAAAATTAAATAAAATTTAATTAGAAGTGCCTTGCAAAATACAATCGAAACTTTATTTTGGATAATTATTAGTGGTTTTAAATTGCGACAAAGAATCATAACTTTTTAGGCACCCCTCTCACAAAAGAGAGAAGTGAATACATAAGTACATCGAAATCGTTATCGAAGGAGAAGAACGCAATTTTTTTATCCCCGCTCTGACAAATTAAATTTTTTAATATTATTTGTGATTATTACGTGTTTGAAATTGATTAAAAACAACAACATTTAAAATAACCAAACGCGCAAACATCAATAAACACAAATCATCACGGCAAATAATTATTGTCAAGCAAACGCCCAGCGCCAAACATAGACACTCACACATTCGCATAAACAATAGGAAAACAATCTAAAATAATCTTTCATTGTATACAAATTCACACAACAATAGACCAGCAACACAAACACATATACATATCCATATACACAAATTAAAACATATCCAAAATATCCAAAACACTCAATTGCACTACAAGTATTAAATAACACAACCAACAACAATAACATGACGAGTCCAACCAAACGTCAACGCACCGACACTACGTCATCCGCTAGGCTTTCTGATGCCCCCTCACCCCAGCTGATCCAGCAACTCAACCGGCGTTTTGATGAACAGCATAACGTCCAGCATTGGTGAGGCCGAGTCTCGGATTCTTCGGGTTCTGGAGGATAAGTTGAGCAGCATGGTTTCTGATTTGCAGCTGCTGGTCCAGCGTGTTCAGAAGCTGGAGATGGAAGCATCCGATGCCAGAGAGGTGCGGGAGCGCGGGGCTAAGCAAATGGATGATCTGCGAGAGGAGGTTGCCCATCTCCGAGTCAGGCTGAACTCAAAAATTGCAGCTGAAGCAAATGCTCTTATCGAGTGTGATCTGCGACTGCACGGCATCCCATTCATTGAGGGCGAAGATTTGAGGGCGGTCTATCACAGTATTTGCTTTGAACTGAAGCTAACTCCGGCACCGAGAATAAAAACAATTTTCCGGGTAAGACAACGCAAAGGCGCGCATACGGTAGTGGATCCAGTAGTCGTACTGAGACTTGACACCATGCGGGAAAAGATCTTGCTCCTACGCACAATTGGAGCTTACAAGAAGGCAACACAACAACAACTGACTCTATCACTGCTTGGTTTCAACTCGCCCACTCCATTCTATGTCAACGAGCAACTCTCCAAACCTAATTATGAGATATTCAAAGAAGCAATGCGGTGTAAAAAGCTTTAGCTTTCAAAGCTGTGTTCTCTCGGCGCACATGGTCCCCGAACAACTGACCACTACTGAAACTTGTAATGAAGAACATCAAGCTTTAGCGGTGCAAAGTTCCTTTCGTTAGTAACATCTCTAACGTATAATTTAAATTTAATAGTCCTAAGATTAGTTTTGTGCAAACTGTTTATTTTTTATGTGGGGTGTGTAAAATATATTGTCCTATTCAATGTAAAACGTGTGCGTATCTAATAGTGGAATTCCATATAAGCTTACATACTAAGTGATCTTAGTCTGTCCTACACGAATAGCTACTCCCTATTACGAATTCTCAGCAAACAAAAGGAGGGCTTAAAAATATGCCACATAAATGCGCAGAGTCCGACCAGAAAGATCGAGGAGTTCAGATATTTATTTGTTGGTTCAAATGTGGACGTTGTTTGTGTATCAAAGACGTGGTTTATGTCAAGTTTATGTGATCAGTTAGTCTCATGTGAAAATTATGTCCTGTATCGTTCAGACCGTGAAGGCCACGCTGGAGGCGTTGCAATTTACGTAAACAAAAGATTGACCTCTAAGTTAGTTTGTAAGCAGCCAAATGGTAGTGCAATGGAATGGATCTTTATTCAGATATATAATAGAAGTCACAATAAGAAAATGCTGGTTGGCTGCATCTACCGACCGCACCGAAATATTGATTACTCGGACTTTACAAACCTAGTTTCAACTTTAACACTTAATTTCGCCGATATCATATTGACAGGGGATATGAACAGCAACATATTAGTTGAGAAAAAACTTTCGGATGATATTGCATCACTAGACTTACAACTTGTAAACTCCACTATTGCAACGCATTTCTCCAGTACCTGTGATACTTTGTTAGATGTATATTATTTTGTAAATAACCCTGTCAAAGTCCTTAGGTATGACCAACTTTCAGTACCTGTCTTTTCTAAACATGACTTGATCATCCTAACGTATTATACACAACTTGATTATAATGACAATCAAATAGAATATAGGGACTTTAAAAATATTGACATGTCTGCTTTATACGATGACTTTAACAATTGTAATTGAAATCTAATTTATACGATACCCTCTGTCGAGCATCAGCTAACTCTTTTCCATTCTAATATTAAATATCTTTATGACCTATATGTTCAACTCCGAACTAAAAAGATAAGTCCTATGCAAAAACCACGGATAAATAATCAGGGCTGCAAACCGGTTTTGAACCGAACCGGTTCGAACCCGGAATTCCGACTTTTTTTGACTGTGAACCGAACCTGAACCGAACCGCGATTGAAAAAAATAGCTGAACCTGAACCTGTTCCGAAGCCATATTTTCGGTTCGGTTCAATAAAATTTTTAGATATTGCTGTTGATGTTTAGCCGGCTCGAGGTCAAGAAAAACAAATCAATTTGTTTGTGTTTTGTTCCGATATATTTCGGCTGCGCTTCGGCAACCGTCTTCAGGGACACTACAAAACAATTAACCAATTATTACATTAAAATTTGCTTAACACATTAAATATTTAAACAACAGCGAACATATTTACATACATTTTATAACACGTCTGTACCGTCTGACGTGGAGTTCTTTACTAAAATGGTATTCGTCAAAAGATGCCTGTAAATGTGGGCAACATTTTCAGTATCCGTTTTAAAGTTCAGTCTATTGTCTGTTGGTGTGTCTATTATGTGTAGCATTTCAAGAGTAAAGCGTTAGCTATAATGGCTCTCCTGTTGTAAGTTCGTTGTTGCGCTGAAGTTCGGTGCGTGGTCACTCTCCATACAGTGTGTCGCAAGCGCAGTCTTTTGTACGATTGATTGATGCCGGAGTTTGTAGTCAGATTTATGTTGAGATATCCTTGTTTTTAATTTTGATTTTGTTGTACCAATGTAAAATTTTTTGCATGTGTTCTCCAAATTTCCATTGCATGGAATTTTATAAATGATGTTGCTTCTATCCGCCATTTCAATTTTTGTCTTTGTTTTGTTAAAAAAGTTCTTCATTGTGTTTGTGGGCTATTTGTATATTTTATTTGTTGAAGCAATTAGATGTTGCAAACCGTTCCGAGAGTTTTGGAACGTACGCCAATGATCGGTACGCTTTTAGTTTTCGTTCCACCTTTGGTTTTGTTGTTTTGTTCCTCTCAATGAGTGATTGTATGATATTCCTTGGAGAGTCGTTGTTCGTCAAAATTTGTTTGATTTCAGAAATTATGTCATTGTGGTAAATTTCATCGCTTATGTTCAACATCCGTTGAATACAGCCAAGTGCTGTATTAATAATCATGCTTTTGGGATGTTTAGAAAAATAGTTGATGATTCGTCCTGATGCTGTTGGCTTTTTGTACCACTTGATTTTAAGCTTGTCTCCATATCTATTAATTGTGCAATTCAAGTAGGGTAGTTTCCTATCCGTTTCCAACTCAATTGTGAATTTCAAATTTCTGTGGAATGAGTTTAGTGCCTCCAGTATATTCTGAACTTGATCTTCCTTCGTTATGGCAAACAAGTCGTCCACATATTTTGTGAGCAGTCTTGGTGGGTGTTTGAGTTTTTTGACTGCGCTGTTCAAAAGTTCTTCCATAACGATGTCCGCTATTACCGGTGATGCTGGGTATCCCATTGGCATGCCTTTTAATTGAGTATAAATGTGGTCCTCAAACTTGAAAAACCTATTATCCATAATGCAGAACTTTGAAATATCCATAAAAAGTTGTTTAGGTATTTTTGTGTATTCTTGTATTAGTGTCCACTTCTGTTTAATTGTGTCTAATGCAAGATCGATTGGAATGCTGGGGAATAAGGAAACTACATCAAACGACACTCATTTTTCTTCTTCAGAAATGGGGACATTATTAGTTCGTTGTTTAAACTCAATAGAATTTTTAACATTGTATATAGAGTCCGCTGTAATGTTCTTTAAAAATTTTATGATGAATCTGCACAATCCATGGGACGGTGATCCCAACGATGAGCAAATTGGTCTTAGGGGGGTTCCTTCTTTATGAATTTTCGGCAATCCATATATCCTGGGTGGTAACGCCGTGCTTGTCATGAGCTTATTCCTTTCGGCCTTTGAAATTAGCTCCAGTTTAAACAGTTGGTCCACCAAACTGTTGTTTTTATTTTGTAGTCTTGTTGTCGGATCCTGTCTTAATTTCCTGTATGTGCACATGTCACCCAGAATGTCTATCATCTTGTTCTTGTATTCCTCCTTCTCCATTGCAACCGTCTTGTTTCCTTTATCGGACGTCAAAATAATTTTTCTTCAGAAACCTCCGAGTCTGTTCCACTGTGTCCAGAACTGCCCGATCCCTTGTACTCTCTCTGTTTTTGCATGTAGAATCTTTGATTAATAAAGAGAAACTCGTCCGCGCTGATTCTTGTTGCTCTTTGTCGTCCAGAGTTTGAACAAAAACAGAGAGAGTACAAGGTAGGAGTACAAAACAGCATCAGGACGAATCATCAACTATTTTTCTAAACATCCCAAAAGCATGATTATTAATACAGCACTTGGCTGTATTCAACGGATGTTGAACATAAGCGTTGAAATTTACCACAATGACATAATTTCTGAAATCAAACAAATTTTGACGAACAACGACTTTCCAAGGAATATCATAAAATCACTCATTGAGAGGAACAAAACAACAAAACCAAAGGTGGACCGAAAACCAAAAGCATACCGATCATTGACGTACGTTCCAAAACTCTCGGAACGGTTTGCAACATCTAATTGCTTCAACAAACAAAATATACAAATAGCCCACAAACCCACAAACACAATGAAGAACTTTTTTAACACACGCAAAAAATTTTACATTGGTACAACAAAATCAAAATTAAAAACAAGGATATCTCAACATAAATCTGACTACAAACTCCGGCATCAATCAATCGTACAAAAGACTGCGCTTGCGACACACTGTATGGATAGTGACCACTCACCGAACTTCAGCGCAACAACAACCTTACAACAGGAGAGCCATTACAGCAAACGCTTTACTCTTGAAATGCTACACATAATAGACACACCAACAGAAAATAGACTGAACTTTAAAACGGATACTGAAAATGTTGCCCACATTTACAGGCATCTTTTGACGAATTCCAATTTAGTAAAGAACTCCACGTCAGACGGTGCAGACGTGTTATGAAATGTATGTAAATATGTTTGCTGTTGTTTAAATATTTAATGTGTTAAACGAATTTTAATGTAATAATTGGTTAATTGTTTTGTAGTGTCCCTGAAGACGGTTGCCGAAGCGCAGCCGAAATATATCGGAAAAAAACACAAACAAATTGATTTGTTTTTCTTGACCTCGAGCCGGCTAAACATCAACAGTCTACAATTTAGAAAGGTCGCTAAATATCTACTTTTTATTTTTACATATGTATAAAAAAAATGGATGTGTACATTTGAAGAGACGAAAAATCGGCCACAACAAAGGCAAAAAATCCACAAAATCTTCGATCTGATATTTTCTTCCTTTTGACTACTTGAAAGCCTGCATGCATTTGTACATACATCTTTGCCAACCCACTTACATATTTACAATGTACATTGTACATAAATACATACATGTTTTCGTCCATTTCAAACTATGCAACACTGTGCATGCATAAAAATCTAGAAACCGTATCATTTCTTGTGCGTAAAACACATATTTGTGTTCACTGTACATACAATCATTCATATGTACATATTTTTCTTTGGAACTGCAACAGTCCACCGTTGTGTGTGTGTGTACTAGTGTAGAGCGCGTCTGTATATCGTGGGCATAGCAAAGGCAGCCGCAGCAGCGCAGTCAGCACAACGACGTAGCAGACGTATCAATTAATTGGCAATTGCCAAGCACACATACATAGCTAAAATGTGATTGTATTGTTTGCCCTGCACTGGTGTGTACATATCGCATTCAGACTTCGTCCTCTGCCGAGCAGAGCTGACAAGATCGATCATGGACTAGCCGCTAGTCCAAAAAAAAAGTACATACGTGTTTATGTGTGTGGCACGCGCCAAAAAATTAGCCGCAAAGAAGAATAGAAATAGAAAGAGACAAAAATACAAAAATACCACAACTTACAATGTATTTACGCATATTTTGGCACGCGAATTCATTCTCGCTTAGAAGTTTAAAGAAGAAGGTGTACAATGGCGAGCAAATTAATATTTTCAAAATTTACATACGATATAAACACTGACAAATCACAATGTCACGAATGTAAACTAAAGATGAGCGGCAGGCATGCAGCAAATTTAATGCGGCACCTTGAAAGGAAACACAAAGGTCTTTTCGAAGAAATCGTGAAAAAAAGTTCCAAGTGTGGCGAAAAAACCCCAATCCATGCTCAATTTTGTGTGTGAAAAACTAATTAAAGTGAAAATTTATCACTTATCAGTGCCATCGACTCAAGTCTCAGTAGAACTGGCCTTTTCGACCTTAAAATTTATTTTGTCTGACCAAAGAAGTAGCATAGACAAGCAATTACTTGAAGACATACTACTAATAAACTTAAATCCGGAGCTCCGTAAAAAATTTTTAGGTTTGCAGCCCTGTAAATAATGACATTAAACAATCTATCTCCTCACGTGATATGATGTTCAAGAAATGGAAGCGATATAGGACCCCACATCACTTGACTCAATTCAAACTCGCCAAAAAAATTGTTGAGAAACAAATCAATCTTGCTAAGCACAAATTCTATGAAGAAAAATTTGGCTGTGCAGTAACTAACAGGGAAACTTGGAAGCAACTCAAAAATCTGGGGGTGGGCAAACCGAAACCTTCTGTTAAAAATGATGTTAATGCAGATGATCTCAACAAAAGGTTTGCTGAATGCCAAGTACCTGAAGTCTCCGTAAATTCGTACCTGATCCAACTACCTGATACTGACAACGACTGTGATAGTAGGTTTAGTTTTTCGTGTGTAACTGAATGTGATGTCTAAGAATCGATTCTTAAGATTAAATCAAATGCTACTGGACTGGATGACATAACCCAGTAACCCTGCCCTACATTACCCATATTATTAATGCTGCCTTGACTACAAGTTAATTTCCAGACTCCTGGAAAGTCGCAAGGTTCTACCGATTCCCAAATCTGCTGAAGAGTACAGGCCTATCTCGATATTACCATTTCTATCTAAAGTCCTTGAGCATCTGATGGCAATCCAAATCAATAGTTTCATGTTTTCAAACAAATTCTTTAATGACAAGCAATCAGGTTTTAGAAAAAACAGGAGCTGTACGACAGCAATAATAAATATTACTGAAGACATTCGCAGGAAAATGGACAATAATAATGTGACTTTTCTTACACTTCTTGACTTCAGCAAGTCATTTGATACAGTAAACCACGAGATTCTTTGCACTAAATTAAGAAATCTGTATAAATTTTCAAATTCAGCTATCAAACTTATGCACTCCTACCTCTCTAATAGATGCCAAGCAGTTATCACCCCTACTCATTTTCTTATACTCAAACGTGGTGTCCCTCAAGGATCGATTCTTGGCCCATTATTGTTCTCAATTTATGTTAATGATCTGCCTAATGTCCTGTCAAACTGTGAAGTCCACATGTATGCTGATGACGTTCAATTATATGTGAGTCGTCCACTGTATCGTATTAGTGAATGTGTTAGTGCTTGCAATGATAACCTGTCAGCTGTTAGCAATTGGGCAGTTAAAAATGGATTGGGGCTGAACCCAATAAAGACGAAGTGCTTAATAGTCAACAAAAAAGATATTGACACTACAAGTTTACCAAGTTTATTTATTGAACGAACACCTGTAGACTATATTAACCAGGCAAACAATTTAGGTTTTACATTCAACAAAACTCTGTCCTGGACTGAACACATTAATAAATCTATTGGCAAAACATATGGCATGCTTAGGCAATTGTATATTACGCAACAGTACATACCTACACAAATCCGAATGCGAATTGAAAAAACTTGCCTTATCCCTACTTTGTTTTATGGAGTCGAAGTTTTTTGCAACTGTGGTTCGTCTAGCCGCCACAAACTACAGGTTGTATTTAATAACATAGCCAGATACATTTTTAATATAAAACGTCATGAGCATATTTCTCGATATTCTTTAAAAATATTTGACTTGCCCTTAACCTTGTGGATGAACTACAGAACTCTGCTACTGCTACACAAAATCATTAATAATAACGAACCCTCGTATCTCTTTGAAAAGTTTAGTTTCAGCGCATCAGTCAGAACCAATAATTTATTAAGCATAAGATTTAGGCTCTCCAGTTCTAAAAAGCACTTCTTCACACACAGTATTCGTTGTTGGAACCACTTGCCTTTATATGTGAAGTCTATTAGAAACGCACCGCTCTTCCGTAAAACCCTTAAAACACACCTACAAACTCAATAATATAAAATAAAAAAAATAAAAAAATAATAATAATAAAATAAAACAAAATAAAAATAAAATATAAAATATATATAAATAATAATAAAACAATTGTAAAGTAAATCAATCAATTAATTAGTGTAATGTTATTCAACAATGTCAAATTCGTTATTGTAATTGTCAATTTATTGTACTCTTGTATTAGTTAAGCGATAAAAATTTAAATCATAATTAGTTTAAGTTTATCAATGTTCTTAGTAATTAAGTGCCATTAATTGGTCTACAAGTTGTGACTTGCACAAGAACATAAGCTCCTTAGAACTTAGTGCAAGGATGTCAAGAAAAATAAATCTAATAGCCTATTTCCACTGGCACATATATGTACATTCGAAATTTTTACATTTTCGATTTTTAACTATTAAATTCGCGTTTTTTTCAACAAGTGCGACGTCAATGCAAACATAATTGCTAAACTTACCGAAAGATTGGTCAACTTTCACTTATCGGCTTAGAATGTTTATTTGCTTTGGATTTTAATATTTTCAAATGTACATATATGTGCCAGTGGAAATAGGCTATAAATCTAAATGTCTAAATGTCTACAGCAATATCGTAAACAGATAAACTCAAGTCTGGAGCTTGTGTCTGCATTGCTATTTTCGGCCTTTGATTTTGTTTTTTCGTCGTTTGTCAACAATGGCTTTGGGTGCGTTGACTTACGATATAATTGCACGTATTTCTCTTCGCTTGGAAGAGCGTCGTCCTCAAAAAATATTCAAAATGAGACGGTTATCGCTAAACAAGACCGTTTTAACGATGCTGCTTCAAGTCAAGAAAATTTTGATCAGACAGGTATTGACCTTACTGAGGGTTGATGCAGTAGCGTTGAGTTCACAAAGCTTTTTTCGAAACTTGATAAAGTTGGAGTTCCACTACAGATGTGGCTCCTCCTTATGGAATAGTGGAGACGGAATCGTTAGCCGTAGCACCTGTTGCTGCCCCTGACGTCTCTATCGTTGCCTGTTCTGTTGTGGGCCCTTCTACCTCTGCTAACGCCCAAGGTGGTGCTTACGCTGCCTATCCTGTGCCTGCTCCAACTACTGCAGTTATCCCTTCGCTCACCATGGTTCAAGCTGCCGCTGTTCCAATGGTCAAGGATATCCTTACTGCTGTCCCACTACGTTCATCAGTGGTATCGGCTCCCTCACCCATACGTACACTCACAGCTGTACCACCACAAAAATTCGGCGTCACCTCTGTTCAAAACTGCATATTTCTAACTTTTCCTCAGTCGAAGTTTATAAATATAGCTTTAAGAGAAAAAGAAATATCACATCTTTTAAAATTTCGCTGCCTGACGAATATTTGGAAAGAGCACTCGATTCAACTCTCTGGCCTGATCACACAATTGTGCACTTGTTTAATGACCAAAAAATTCGTACTCCTCGCGCTGTGGCTTCTTCTTCTTTACCTGTCTCAAAAAACTAATTCATTCCTTCTCACTTTGCTATCAAAATGTCAATAGTTTGCGCGGTAAGCTGAGCACATTGTTTATCAACAGTGCAACCTTTGTTCATGATGCCATAGCTTTTACTGAGTCCTCACTTCATGAACAGATTTCCAATTCCGAGATACTTGTTAATAAATATTTTATCTATAGATTTGATCGACCATATCGTCGTGGTGGTGGTGTCCTTATTGCAGTTGATGCACTTTGGCCATCCCAGCAGATTACTTGTGATTTATCCAATGATATTGAATTTATAGCGGTTGACTTTCGTGGTTAAGCTTCATATTGCCAAAATTAAATATTCTTCATGTATTCTATATTTGTACTCGTGTAAAATAAGTTATTGTGTATTCATCTTTATAGTAATAGGTAAAATTGTTCCTTTAAATGTTAGGCGTGCGCATTTAGTAGATTTACTTTGTTTAACTGTCTCAGAATTTAAGTAGCACCATTGCGAGCAGCATGATTAGAGTTCTAAGCAACCATAAAAAGGGACTTACTGTTGCACATATAAACGCCCAAAACCTTGTCAAAAAAATGGATGAATTTCGATACCTTTTTGTAAACTCGAAAGTGGATTTGATTTGTGTTTCAGAAACCTGGTTCGCGTCTGACCTCGCTGACCCAAGTTTTGATTGTGAGGGATATGTTTTGTTTCGTTCAGACCGTACAAGTCATGCAGGAGGTGTCGCAGTGTACGTGAACGCCAGACTGACATGTAGGACTCTACTAAAACACCCTTATGATAGTGAAATTGAATATATATTTATAGAAGTCAATAATAAGCGAACAAGCCTGAAAACATTGATTGGCTGTATATACAGACCCTACCGAAATATTGATTGTTCTCAGTTATTTGAAGTAATTTCTAACCTTTCCTTATCATATACAGACGTAATACTAACTGGAGACCTTAACTGCAATTTGTTAATTGATAAACATCTGGTGCAAGATATGGAGTCCCTAGGACTAAAAACTGTTAATAACACGACACCTACACACTTTACAAAAACCTGTGATACCCTACTGGACGTTTTCTTTGTCACAGACTCAACAAAAATAATACTATATGATCAGATATCAGTTCCAGTCTTTTCGAAACATGATCTTATCTTCCTTACTTTCGATATGGAGTTAGATTATCGTGATGTTCAGATTGTTTATAGAGACTTTAAGTCAATCGACTATCCAGCTCTCGAAAGAGAGTTTTATAATTGTAATTGGACCCAAATATTCAGCCTACCAACTGTGGACCAGCAATTACATATACTCAATACAAACGTTCTAGATATATATGACAAGTGTGTAAAAATAAAAACAAAAATAATTAAACCTTCTCTAAAGCCTTGGTTCAATAATAATATTAAACATCACATTAACCTTAGAAACGCCGCCTACTGTAGATGGAAGAGATACAAAACAGATGATCTCTATAGTAATTTTAAAAAGCTAAGAGAAAACGCGATCAAAATAATCACCACAGCCAAACGAGACTATTACAATAATAAATTTGATAGTGCAATATCGAGCAGACAAACATGGCAAGAACTTAAAAATCTAGGAATAGGGAAACTTAAACCTCAATTAAAGACTGATTTGGAAGTAAACAATCTTAACATTAAATTCACACAAATATCAGTACCTGAAGCTACGCAAAATATGTACCTTAATGTTCAACCAAATACCCTCTGTGATAATAGTTTTAGCTTTATGTGTGTCAGTTCGTGTGATGTACTTGAATGTATTCTAAAGATTAAGTCGAATGCAGTGGGGCTGGACGATATTAATCCAAAATTTATAAAAATAATTCTTCCACTGATAATAGATTATTTAACATATGTAATAAACACTGCCTTAACCACTTCCACTTTTCCAAGTATGTGGAAATTTGCAAAAATATTGCCAATCCCTAAATCATCGCGAGAATTTAGGCCAATCTCGATCTTGCCATATTTATCAAAAGTCTGCGAGCAGTTGATGGCGCTCCAAATTCAGCAGTTTCTAGCAGTACACTCTAAATTAAATGATAACCAGTCTGGTTTTAGGAAAAACAGAAGCTGCACGACCGCGATACTAAAAATATCAGAAGATATTCGATGTCAATTGGATGATAGTCAGGTAACATTCCTATGTCTACTTGATTACAGTAAGGCCTTCGACACCGTGAATCATAATTTATTATGCGCAAAACTCAAATCGCTCTTTAATTTCTCGACCTCAGCAACTAAATTTATTAAGTCCTACCAAAGTGATAGACAACAGGCAGTAGTATCGAATCAGTGCACCTCTGGTCTCCTACCGATTACACGAGGTGTACCCCAAGGTTCTGTTCCTGGACCCTTATTGTTCTCTGTGTATGTGAATGACCTCCCTAGTGTCCTGTCAAATTGTAAGATTCATATGTACGCAGATGATGTCCAGATGTATGTAAGTCGTCCGCTAAGTCAGTTAAATGAGTGTATTTCTATGTGTAATGTTGAACTCTCAAAAATCAATACTTGGGCCATTGAAAATGGTCTTGGACTTAATCCTCTGAAATCTAAATGTCTTATAATCTATAAAAGAGATCTGGATATGGGTCAGCTGCCTAAGTTATGTGTTGATGGCATGCAAATTCCATATGTGGTTGAAGCTACCAATTTGGGAATTCACTTCAATAACACATTAACTTGGAATGACCATATTAACAGAGCCACTGGAAAATTGTATGGATTACTTAGACAGCTGTCCTTATCTCAGAAGTTTTTACCAGTCCAAACGCAGCTAGCCTGAACAAACTTAAAGTCACCTTTAACTCTATAGCCCGCTATATATTTAATAAAAATAGGTCTGACCACTTAACCTTTTTTGCAAATAAAATTTTTGACCTTTGCCTTTGTCAATGGTTAAAATTTAGAGGTCTTATATTACTACACAACATAATTACCCGCAGAGAACCGACTTACCTTTACGAGAAACTCAATTTTGCAACATCCTCTAGAACAAATAATTTAATATGCCCGAGAATAAAGCTGTCTAGTTCCGAAAAACAATTCTATGTCTATGCTGCTCGCCATTGGAACTCACTACCCAACTCAATAAAATCTATCAAAAGCGCTACGCAATTTAAAGTTAAGCTTAAAGAACATCTTCAGGAACAATTAACATAATCATTTATATATTGTTTTTTCTTTTCACTTTCGTTTGTTTGTACTCTTTTTTTTTATATTCTCACTTTTGTCTAAATTATATAGCTTTGTGATCTTAGTTAATAGGAATGTTACAAATAAGTCTAAATATTGTTAGTATTAAGATGTAAAAGTAGGAAGACTGAAAAATTATTATCATTATCAACTTTTTGTGACTAGTGCAGTAATTTAAAAGAAATATTCTTGAAGCACTGGGATAAAACTCAAATAAAAACTAAACTAAAGTCCAAACACACGAATCAAATATTTTCATCACCTGCTCTTATATCCCTCCTGCTTCTGAAATCGCCAGTTATCTGATTCATGCAGACCGTATAAAATATATTGCATCGCTACTAAATGACCGTGATCGATTAGTGGTTGTCGGCGATTTTAATATCCCATTTATTGCCTGGACTCACATCGAAAACTCATCCGAGCTGTTTCCGTCAGTACAACATGAATTCATTGACCTTAAGGCAGAGCTTTCTCTTGGCCAGATGAACTCAATAAAAAACAGTTTGGATAGACTCCTCGATCTTATATATGTGAGTGATGTTTCCAATTTTGTGGTATCTAAAACCATGCCTCTGTCTGTCCCTGAAGATGTATACCTAGGAACTTAATTCAATCTTCTAGTCCATCGCAATCTTATTGCTTTCGTAAAGTCAACTTCATAAACCTTAATAATGCGCTATCTGAGTGTGACTGGTCCTTTCTGGACTCAATTCGAGATATAGATCTTGCTACGAAGACATTCAATGATGTTATTTATTCTGTGTTTAATAACCATGTTCCTTTGAAGTTCCCACCCTCCCCATCACGAGCTCCACCATGGTTCACACGAAGGCTTTCTAATCTTAAAAATGTAAAGTCGCGCCTCTTCAAAAAATATAAGAAATCTGGATCCCAGGCTGATTTCTCCAAATATTCAATTGCCCGCTCTAATTACCTCCTCTGCAATCAAGAATGCTATAATGACTAATTGTCTAGCTGTAAAGCGAGCTTTCAACAGGACCCTAAAAAGTTCTATAACTTTGTCAACGCTAAACGTAATTCCTCACAGTTTCCTCCCTCCCTTTCCTTGGATAATGTGACAGCAGATAACGATGTTGATATCGCCGATCTATTTGCATCGTTCTTTCAGCGCTGCTACTCCTCAACTTCTGTTTTTACCAGTGTGTATGCTTATCCTATAGCTCACTCTAATTGCATTTATCCACCTGTTTTTGACTCTGAAAGTCTTTTATCTGGCTTACGCTCTTTAGAAGCAACGTTTAGCCCGGGTCCAGATAATATTCCCAGTAGCGTACTTAAATATTGCGCCGACTCCTTATGTGCACCTCTCTTAAAACTATTTAACCTCTATTTAGAGCTCGGTGATTTTCCGAGCTATTGGAAGGAATCATATGTCATTCCAATACATAAAAAGAGGCCTAAGTCGGAAATATCTAACTACAGAGGAATCTCAAAACTATCCGCCATTCCCAAACTATTTGAAATGCTCTTTACTTCGCAATTACAGCACTCTTGTCGCTCTTTAATCTCCCAATCACAACATGGCTTTATGAAAAAGCGCTCTGTAACTACAAACCTGCTGGAGTTTACCTCAATGGTTAATTTGGGACTTGTTAACAAGCGCCAAACTGATGTAATTTATACAGACTTCAGCAAAGCGTTTGACTCTGTCAATCATGAGCTTCTCCTATTAAAACTTAACTTGATTGAATTTCCTCCGATAATTCTAAAATGGTATGTTTAATGGATCAATTTCTAAGACTATTAGGGTATATTCTGGTGTCCCTCAGGGAAGTCATTTTGGTCCGTTACTCTTTAATCTTTTTATTAATGATATCCCACATATTTTGTCTTACTCACATGCGCTGATGTATGCAGATGACCTAAAACTCTGTATGTCGTATAATGATCCTATTTCACCTATCCTACTTCAATGTGATTTAAATTCACTCAATACATGGTGTTCGGTAAATTGCCTTCCGCTTAATATTGGGAAGTGTAAGTGTATAACTTTTCATCGTACACAACCTTACATTTTCGACTATACTATTAACGACTCGTCTCTCGAACGCATTCTTAAGGTTGATGACTTGGGCATACTATTTGTACCCAACTTAAGCTTTAATAGTCACATTTCTATTATCTCAAACAAAGCCAAGGGTGTCCTTGGCTTTATTAAAAGGTGGTCAAAGGAATTTAACGATCCTTATATTACTAAACATTTATATGTTTCTCTTGTCAGACCAATCCTAGAATATGGGTCGTGTGTTTGGTCTCCGCATTACCAAAAAAAAATATATGGATCAACTGGAATCTGTTCAAAAACAGTTTTTAATTTTTGCCATTTGCTCCTTAACCTGAGAAACCAATTGCCATCTTCCTCCCTACGAGCATAGATTACGCTTAATTGATCTCCCATCTCTTAAAAATCGAAGAACTTGCCTCAGTGTACTGTTTATTCATAAATTATTATTGGGTGACATTGACTCCAGTGCTCTGCTCAACTTAATTAGTTTAAGCATTCCTTCTCGTATCACAAGGAATTTCTCTCCTATTTATCTACATACTTGTCTCTCAAATTACACTCATTATGAACCCTTCCGTAACCTGTGCTTGAACTATAACATGTATTATCATCTTTTCTCTGGTCACTCTTCTATATTAGATGTCAGAAATAATTTATTGTTCTATCTTAATAGTTCTCTGTAAGTTTCACAGCACATTGTAAACAATAATACTCATTTTTAATGTATTTATTTTAAGTTAGCATTTACAGTTTAACAGACCATTGTCGAACTATAAACAATAAACAATATTAAAACGACAGGACGCGTATGAAAAGGTCATTTGAAAGAAAAGAAATTTCATTAACCCACTTGAAATTCAATGCCGCTTGGATCTATTAAATTCTTACATTTCAATTTCATTTTAATTGACCCAGATAATGCCAACCGCCCTTCGTTAGAAGAAATTTGTGTTGCCACGAAGGCGTTGTACATGTCAGGTTTACCAAGGTTTATTGGTAAGCACGCTGATTACAAGCAATTTATTAGTCTGTTTGGAAATTTGGTAGACTTTGATCGTTCATTATCTAAAGAGAAGTTCAATCACCTGTTGTCAAGCATTCCAGGTCTCAGATGAAAAGTATTTAAAGGCATTGGCGAACCTTAAGCGGGTTTATAACAATAAATGTTTAATCTTTTTGATACGCTTGCACAGCTTATCGACATTCCTGCTGTAACCAAGCCGTCCTCATCTGCTTTGCGTTCAATTATTGTTACAGTTTCAGCCATTTCGATTCCTTGTTGTCAATAGGAAATGAAGCGGATATTTCCAATGCCTTGCTCATACATATAGTGATGTTAAAGGATGATTATGTCACAAAATCAAAGTATGAAGAGCAACTCGATTATAATGTACTGCCGAAATGGTCTGATTGCGTTAATATGTTGAACAGACGATATCAGCACCTATCGGCAAAAGACTCTTCTCGAGCTAGGAGAAAGCCAAAGTTTGAAATGCCATCTAAAAAGAATTCAAAGTCATCGATTTCTTGTTCAAAGACTGCTAGTTTAGATTCAAAGTGTTTGTGTAGCAGTACAAATAATCTCATAACAAATTGTCACAGGGTGTCCAATTGCACATTGCAGAGCATGCTCAGGCTTACACCAAACTGTTCTTCTTAGTTATGAAACTCCTAAACAACCTCAAAATACTGCGAAGCACGATCAGCAAGACCCTTCTTCATCTATAGCACAAGCATCGTCATATTCTGCTCAGGTCACACATGTAGCTTGTGAAGTTGAGCATGTAATACTTGCAACAGCTGTTCTAAAACTACGCACAAGCATCGTCATATTCTGCTCAGGTCACACATGTAGCTTGTGAAGTTGAGCATGTAATACTTGCAACAGCTGTTGTAAAACTACGTGACCGATTTGGCCAAGTTCATTTGGCACGAGCTTTACTGGACTCAGGGTCCCAGGTCAATTTTATGACGGAAAAGTATGCTTAAGCTCTCAGATTATCAAGAGCACATAAAAGTTTGACAGTCACATCTGTAGGTCAGTCTAGCCTGGTAGCAAGGAATAAAGTTTCAACAACATTGTACTCAAGATTTAATAATCCCCGATTTAGTGCAGATTTTTGGGTTTTAAGTAGCATCAATAAACAACAACCCGATTGCAATCTTCCTATTAATGAGGAGAAAATACCAGCGAATCTGAACTTAGAAGATCCAGATTTCCATTAGCCTCAGGGTATCGAATTGCACAGGTCAAATAAAACTTGCCGAAGGTGCTCCACTTTACTAGGATTACTAGGAAGGGTACTAGGATGGGTAGTGTCTGGGCGGTGTAAGAATTTGCTAACTCAAGGTCCATCATGCTGTGCTGTAACATTCGTCAGAAGAAACTACATTTAATCAGATGGTAGAACGATTTTGGAAAATAGAGAACATTCCCAATAAAACTGAGCTTGCAAGATATTCAGCTGAGCAATTAGCTTGTGAAGAGGACTTCAAAAGTAAAGTGCGCAATTTAGCATCAGGTTGATTTGAAGTCAGACTGCCCCTTTAGTGGTGACCCTAACACACTTGGCTCTTCCTTTGAGATAGCCATACGACGTTTTTTATCCGTAGAGCGCCGAATTTTAAAAGACGCTACTCTTTTTAAGATGTATCTGGATTTTATGAAAGAGTATTTGGAACTTGGCCACATGTCGGAAACTGACAATAAATTTCCACCGGGAGAACATTATTTCATCCCACATCAATGTGTCCTGAGGCCTGATAGCAGTTCCACCAAACTTCGAGCTGTTTTTGATGCATCGTGCAAAAAACAACTTATGGAAATTCTCTTAACGAATTATTAATGATTTAAAATGTATAGGCAAGTGATGGTAGCTGAAAGTAATCGCGATTTTCAGCTCATCATTTGGCGGGAGAATCCATCGAACGACCTCAAAATTTGTCGGTTAAATACGGTCACCTATGGAACTTCTGCAGCACCATTTCTTGCCATTCGCTGTTTGCATGAACTCAGTATTCGACACTAGGATACTCATGCATTCGGATCTAAAGTCATTTGTAATGATTTTTACGTGTACGATATGCTCACTGGGGCTGATGATCTTGACACACTCAAGCCATCATTGATCAGGTGTCTCAAATTCTAGAATCAGTCGGTTTTCAGTTATCAAAATGGTTTTCAAACAATCCACAATTGATGACATCATATAAGGCAGAGAAAACTCTGTGTTTCAATGATGCCGATTCGACCAAAACATTGGGTATGCGGTGGACACCCAAATCTGACATGTTTCATTTTCATTTCGATAACAGTTTCGCCCAATTAAGCCCCACAAAGCGCAATATTCTCTCTGTCACTGCACGCCTGTTCGATACTCTTGGTTTAATATGCCCAATCTGCATAAACGCAACTATATTGCTTCAAGAACTTTGGCGGTTGCAACTTCAGTGGGATAAACCTATTCCCATGTCATTACATTCACGGTGACAAGAGCTGACTCAGAATTTGTTGGATGTTCAAAATACACGTATACATATTCCAAGATATACTTATGACTGTGGGTGGTCAAATATACAAGTTCATGGTTTTTCGGATGCATCCAGTCATGCCTTTGGATGCTGCTTGTATATTCGAGCCACGCATAACGGTGAAGTTTTCTGCCGATTATTATCGGTAAAAGCAAGAGTGGCTCCACTGAAAACCAAGTACATTCCACTACTTGAGTTGTGTGCCGCACATCTTTTGACCATGTTATGGGAACAAGTCAAGCAAGTTCTTGACATATGTCGAATCGAGAGTGTGCATTTTTGGACGTACTCAGAAATCACACTACATTGGATCAATACGCCGCCTTTTACTCTTGCCGTCTTCGTTGCAAACAGAGTGGCAGCAATCCAGGAACTGTCTGAAAATATTACTTGGCGACTCGTGCCAACACTATCAAACCCAGCAGATATTGCATTTCGTGGATGCACTGTGCAGGAGCTCATTTAGTCGATTTGGTTCGAAGGTCCAACATTTTTATATGATGATGAGTCCAGCTGGCCGATTATATTCACTTTTCCATTTCGCAAGATCTTATATACTCCGAATCCAAAAAGAGGGCCAAAGTGCATGTTGTGTCAAAACCTGATTTTCTTGCCAATGTAATTTCTCGCTTCTCATCATATGCCAAGCTACTTAGGCTGACGTCAGAGTGGCCGCGATAAGCGATGCGATGCTACAAGCGATAATTATCGCAGCGATCTTCAAAGCGATAACATGACAGAGTGAACGCTTTTAGCAAAGAGAGAACCATTGCGAGTGCTCTAATTTTACTCGGAATCATAGTCGCCATGGATTCAGATGACGAATTTTTTGCGTCAGCAGCAGTGGTAAATGCTATCATGAAAAAAAGTAACGGGATCCATCCACTGAATCAAAACCGTTTGAAAGGAGAATTTAATAGTTTATTTTCAAATTTAAGACTGTATCCGGACAAATTTTTCAACTGTACTCGAATGTCCATCAGTAATTTTGATTATATTTTGAATAAAATTCATTTCAAATTGAAAAAGTGTTGGACAAATTTTGTTGTTCACCCCATAACGCCGTGTGAAAAACTTATAATAACTTTAAGGTAAATTTGTAAACATTTATTTCAGTTTATTCATTATATTAAATATTATTTTTATTTTTACTCTGCATCATTTGCATCTTCAAAATGCGAAAGAACCACCTTTTGTATGTCCATACGGCACAGCATTTTTTTTCGCATATCCATAGATTTTATGTATGGCAGCAGGCTCTCAAAAAAAGACATGTCGTCGTCGGCCTTCGGCGCATTGACTTTCTTTTCTAGTAGTTTTAGTTTTTCCTTCTCAATCGACAGTAGTTGTGAAGGCATGCTTAATTTAATTTTTTTATTTGGTCTATGGAAATCCTGTGCTTCATCGTACTGACAAAGCTCAGCCATGTCTTGAGACAACACTGTGTCTAAGGAGTCTTCGCACTCTGGAATGCTCAAGGTTTTATTGGAGCAGCTGGCCTCCAAATTACCAAACGCTTGCCTGGGCTTCATTTGGTCTTTTAAAAAAAGCAGAGACTCAAAATAAGGCCACGAGGTATATGCACCTGCATCAGGTGCAGAATCTCCAGACTTCTCTGTCGGCCTCTTTCTAATCTCGTTTTGGAACTGGTCCCGAAGATTTTTCCATTTTTTTTTTTAACAGTCTCCTAAAGGATATGACAAAAATTTAATTAAGAAACATAAATTATCCAATTTCAGATATTTAGCAACGGGTGCTTCCTTTACATCATTGTCGTATGCATTTAAAGTTGGAAGGACTACAGTCTCCGTTATAGTAAAGGAAACGGTCAAAGCACTTTGGGAGGAGTTGCAGCCAAAGCATATGCCACAGCCTTCAAAAGAAATGATTACCCAGATAGCTGAAAAATTTTGGAAATTGTGGAACTTTCCAAATTGTGCTGGGGCTATTGATGGAAAACACATTCATATTCAGTGTCCACCTCATTCTGGATCTATGTTCTACAATTACAAAAATTTTTTTCTGTGGTTCTTCAAGGAGTGGCTTATGCGAGCTGTAAATTTATTGCAATTGAAGTTGGAGGATAAGGCAAACAAAGTGATGGTGGCACTTTTCATGCCTCACAGCTTTATTGCCAACTTAAATCTCGACAGTTTATGCCTCCAGACACTAATTTGCCCGGAACAAGCATTAAAATGCCCTACGTTCTTGTAGGCGATGAAGCATATCCGCTATTGGAAACTTTGTTGAGGCCATACTCAAGCCGCACTATTAATGCTGAAAGAGAGTATTGCAATATGCGACTCTCTCGAGCTTGCAGGTGCATTGAATGTGCTTTTGGAATTATGACATCTAAATGGCGTTTGCTCTGGAAGCCAATTGAAACCGATCCAGATTTTGTCGATATAATTGTAAAGGCTATTTGTATTCTGCATAATACAATTATTGACCTTGAGGGAAAACCCAATATCAATCAAGACACACACACAAGCAATGAAAATAAAAGAAGCGAAGAGTTATTTCATTCCACAAGTTTGAGAAGTGGACAACTTGTTCGTGATGCCTTTTGCAGTTTTATGTGTACACATAAGCTTTAAAATAAAACATTAAAATTATAAATATAGACACAACTTACTTGGAATTTTCAAAATTTCTTCAATTTCCTTCCAATTCTTTTCTACAACCACTCGGTTGTGGTAATTTTTAGATTTTTGGTCCCACAAAACCGAACGTGAAAATATTTCCGAAATTAGTTCTTCAACGTCTATTATTGAGCTCATTTTCACGTTTGTTCGTTGTGACAGTTCAAGTTTAATTGAGAGCAAATACATAAAAATATAAATAGATTTAAAACAAACAGTAACTTAAGCTTAAATGGCGAAAAAAAAACATATTTCACCAAAACCAACGGTTATTTAAGCTCAGTTTGCAATAAAAACACACGCATTACCAAAGCGATATCACGCGACAAAGCGATTCAGAATCGCTCTCTCGCAACTCTCTTTAAATATCGCTTTGGCTTTCTTCTCGCTTCGCTTGCACTCTGACATCTCTTAAGCGATTACATGTAAATATGCATGCAGAGCTTTCTCGCGCATTGTCGCTCAATATTATCGCATTGCTTATCGCGGCCACTCTGACATCAGCCTAAGGCTGAGTTTTTGCTTATTTCTATAGATTTTTAAGTCTGTCGAAATCTCGAGCAGAGTCACTTCAGCTTAGTGAAAATAGTTGCACTTATCATCTTTGAAAATAATGGAAGTAGTTCAAAGAAGTGAATTTCAGGAAGAATTCTCCAAACTGAAAAATAATCAATAAAATAATAGGAACCTCCTCTATGAAAATTGTCATGGAAATGGGAAAACTATGCTTGGTCTTCTTAGGCAACAAATTTGGATTGCCCGCAGAGAATGCACTCAAGTTGTTCGAAAATGTATCCATTGCTTTCGCTATAAGCCTAAGCTAATGAGTCAAGTTATGGGTAATTTTCCTGAGGATTGGTTCAAAAATGTTCGACCGTTTCTCGTTTGCGGTGTCAATTTTTGCGGTTCTATAAATGTCTCGCTACGGATTAGAGGATGAGGTCCAATCAAAATGTATATAGCAATTTTTTATTTTTTTTTCTTCAAAGGCTGTTCACCTTGAGCTCGTATCTGATCTTGCCACTAATTGCTTTCTTTTGGTCCTTAAAAGCTTCATCGCAAGACGTGGCGTTCCGAAGAGCATATATTCGGACAATGCGACGAATTTTATAGGAGCCCGGAATCAGCTGAAGAAATCAGCCGAAGGAGCTTCAGATGGCGTTCGAGGAACAGCAGTCCCATCTGCAGTTGTTCGCTGCGGAGCACGGGATGGAATGGAGCTTCATTCCAAGTCGGCCAAACAGCTTCTCGTGCGCCAAATAGCCAACGCTTTACTTATCGAGAGCGAAGTCAGAGCCCATCTGACGGACGTCGAGGCCATTTTAAACTCTCGGCCTCTCATTCATTCCAGCGGCGACCCCAACGACGGAGAGGTGCTCACTTCGGGCCACCTACTGATCGGGCAAGCCCTTCGATCGCTGCAGCAAGGACTAGAGCTGGACGATCCAGGCAAAAATTGGAGCTGTACGCGGAGGTGGCAGCTGCTGTCCATGCTCAGACAATGGTTCTGGCAAGCTTGGTCCAGGGACTACATCCACAGTCTCCAGCTCAAAACCAAGTGGCAGACACCTCAGCCGATTGGAAATTGGTTCGGTGGTCATCGTTCAAGACGACAACACTCCACCACAGCGTTGGATCACAGGCAGGGTTATCAGCGTGGTGGGACGGGTAGATGACAAAGTTCGAGTGGCCGAAATCAAAACAGCAACGGGCGTATAAAAACGTCTAATCCATAAACTGTCTGTTCTCACAATTTAGTGATATAAAGTTCTTAAATTTTTATTCACACTAGTCGACGGTCATCTTTCTTGCTTACCAAGCGCAGCAGCCAACTTAGGTTTTTCACTTTGCCGAAAGTTCCTTATAACCAAAATTGGTTAATTTTCGTTTGCATTTTTGACTAAATTTTACAGTATGGATACTGGATACAACAAATTTTGAGTTCAGCATTCCAAAATACATAAGAAAACGAGAGCGTAAGTTGAAGTCGGCCCTGCTTGACTTCGATATACCCGTTACTCAGGGTAAGGTTTATTTGAGAATATTTTATTAGACCACAACATGCCCAAATTGTGAGAGATATGAGGTTTTTTCCAAATTACGGGGGTGGCAACTATACTATCGTTCATCTGATCGAAAAATAATGCACGGCGGATCGATAAGTAATGATAATTAAAATATATGCCTAGAAGGTTCTAACAATCTTTTTTTTTAAATTGTGCGAGAAATGAGGTATTTTTCAAATTGCGGGGGCGTGACCTTTTTTATTGATCATCTGATCATGGAAATGCTTTCTCCTGCCTGTTACATACATTTGCACGAACTTAGTATACCCTATTAACTCTACGAGTAAGGGGTATAAACACAACGGCTTCAATGGGTATTTTTTTTTTTTTTTTGTAAACTAGTATTATTATTGTTTTTATTTTTACGCACTAGTTTTTTTTTTTTTTTTTTTAAGCTGTTTTTTGGTATTTATTGAATCTTCTCTAAATGAGACTAACAATAATTTTGCAAATCTTAATCTAAATACTATTTATAAGAAAACTATCTCCAATTTGTGTTCAGCGGCCCTTTAGTACAATCGCTGGGTTGGGAGGTCTTTTCTTCGGAGTCGGGTATGCGCTGCTTGCAGGGTGAGAGATTGGGCAAGTTGATTAGGGTGGGCATGGAGCTTCTCGATATATTTGCGTTTTATTTGGGCTATTTCAGTATCGACCAATGGGATGTTGAGATCGTTGTGGATACACTCGTTTCGAATGTACAATGGCGCTCCAGTGAGGATTCTAAGAATTCGTGATTGTGCTCTTTGGAGGATGTCCACGCTGCTCGCACAGGCTTTTCCCCATAGCTGGGAGTCATATGTCCAAACAGGCTTTATGATGGTTTTATACAGTAAGACTTTATATTCCAGTTTTAATGGGGAACGGAAGTTAATAAGCCAGTGGAGGCTATTGGCCTTCAGCTTTATTTGAAGTTTTTTCGAATCTATGTGTTTGCGCCAAGTTAGCCTTCTGTCGAGGTGAATACCAAGGTATACAACATCACTTGATTGTGGGATCAAGGTACCGTTTAGGTATAGTGGGGGACTGGTGCTTCTGTTGAATGTGAACGTAACATGTTTACACTTTTGCTCGTTAATCATTATGCGCCAATTGGCCAGCCACTCTTCTACTTCAGCTAGGTGGCTTGCCAAAAGTCTTGTTGCGTTAATTGGACATCGTGATCTGCTTAGAATTGCCGTATCATCCGCAAATGTGGATATTGTAAGTCGGGGGTCTGTTGGGATGTCAGCAGTGTATAATACATAAAGAAAAGGGCCAAGAACGCTACCCTGTGGCACTCCGGCTCCAATGGTGAACTCTTGCGTAGTGTACTCGTTATGACGTATAGAAAATACTCTGTTACTGACGTAGCATTCGAGGAGTTTATGTGTGTTCGGCGGAAGCAGTGTCTTAATTTTGAAGATAAGACCTTCCAGCCAGACACGGTCAAATGCTTGGGCAACATCTAGGAAAATTGCGGAGCAGTATTCGTGGTGCTCAAACGCCGTCCGAATATCTGAAGTTAGGCGGTTGACTTGTTCAATGGTCCCGTGTTTTGACCGGAACCCAAATTGGTGAGATGGAATGATATTTTGTGCATGAGAATCAATTTTACGGAGTAAGATCTTCTCAAATAATTTTGATAAACAAGGTAGCAGGCTAATGGGTCTATAAGACGACGCTTGTGTTTTATCCTTTCCTAGTTTGTGAATCATTATGATTGTGGACTTTTTCCAGTGATTTGGAAAGTATCCACATCGCAGAACAGCATTAAAAAGTCTCGAGATATAGTTAATTGCTGGAATTGGAAGTTCCATAATCATTTTTGGCGTAATGAGATCATGTCCTGGTGCTTTTCTCGGATTAAGTTCTCTTATTAGGTTTCTTATTTCAGACGAGTGAACTTTGATTGGGTCAGCTTGTGCGGCAGTTGAAATTGATGGGAGTGCAAATCCATTTGTTGGTGGATTAGGCATGAAAACATTTTTAAGGTGAAGTGCAAATACATTTGCCTTTTCTTCGTCACTACGGGCCCATCTTCCTCTCTCATCCCTCAAAGGCGTGTCTATCTTTGCAGGTGGCTTTATGCTCTCGTGTGCTCTCCATAAAGGAAATTTTGTGCTTGTAGGCGACAACTTATCTATGTAACGCCTTTGGGCTTTTTGTTCTTCAGTTTCAAGGGCTCTGCTAAGTTTGCGTTCTGCTTCTCTCAGCCGATTCTTTGCAGCAGGTGACCTATTGCTCTGCCATTCTCTTCTTGCACGGCGTTTCTCAGTGACGAGCCGCTCTATGTAGCTGTTGGTTAATCTACTACCTTCCTTCGATGTTGTTGCTTTTGCTGTTTGAGGGTTCGAGTGATAAACAGCAGCTGTAATGATGGAGTTAAGTGTTTGGACGGAATTTTCGATGTCTTCTTCGCTGTTGATGGTTGGGCTCAGTTCGATGTGACTGCTAATATATTTTTTTGTATTTAAGCCAGTTCGTCTTGTGAGATGTCAGGCGCCGAGGATATTCGATGATCTGAGGGCTCTCCAGAAGGGTAAAAATAATTGGGGAATGGTCTGACGACAAATCTGCTAATGCTTCTGCAGTAACCAAGTTACGTGGAATTTTTCTTGTTATGGCGAAGTCTATAAGGTCGGGAATTTTTTTTGGATCTGCTGGCCAATATGTAGGCCTACCCGGTGATACATAGTCGAGTTTGTTCGATGCTCGCGTGAGTGCGTTGTATAGTTGCTTTCCTTTGGGGTTAGTTAGTCTAGAGCCCCAGTGGGGATGATTGGAATTATAGTCACCTGCAGCTAGGAAGCGTTGACCCAGTGTATTGAAGAAGTCTATAAATTGATTTTCCGATATTGCGAAACGTGGGGGACAATAAACTGCCGACACAGTAATATTTCCTCGCTTTGATTCCACGCATATCGATGTAGCTTGCTTATAGTTTTCCGCAAATCCAGGTAGATGGTAATGTTTAATGCGGTTTCTGACTAGGATGCCGGTTCCGCCATGGGCTTTACCATCTGGGTGATTTGTGCCGTAAAAGGCATACCCCGATAATTGAAAATTGTATCTTTCCGTAAGATGAGTTTCTGCAAGCAGCATAATGTCGATTTCATTGTCTTGTAGGAACTTTAAAAGCTCCAGTTTGTGGCGAGAAATGCCATTTGCATTCCAGAGAGAAATTTTTAGGAGGAACTCTGTTTTGATTGTTGCGCAGCGAGCATTTGAATGAGAATGCCTTGATTTCTCATTTGTTCTTGCATTGCGTTTTGCGTATATACAATAAAATCTTTCAGAGTTTGCTGCAACGAGAGAAACATTGTTTCTAGTTTACTAAAGATTGATGATTGTTCCGCTTGGTTTTGTTCAATTTGCAGAGTCGGCTGTGTTTGTGCTTCGTGTGTAATATTAGTTGTGGGTGCGGATCTATCTGTTCCGAGTTTGAGGGCGCTTGCAAAGGAAACGCCTTGGGTGGTGCTTGTTGGGGCAAATGACGATCTAGCAGCTTTGGTGAAGAAAACACCCGGTGTCGAGTTTGAGGGTGTAAGCAGATTTACGTTTCCATACGAACGGGCTGTTTCTATGCGTGTATTAATCCTGCTCTTCAGATCTTTGTAGACTTGGCAGCCTCTGTAGTTTGCAGTGTGGTTACCTCCACAGTTGCTACACTTTTTCGCGGTCGGATCCTCCTTGTTTGCAGGGCACGAAGCAGTTTCGTGAAGCTCTCCGCATGCAACACAAACTGATCGCAAAGCACAGTAGGCTTTAGAGTGCCCAAATTCTTGGCAGTTGGTGCATTGCACTGGACTTGTACGTTTTTGCGGCTCCTCTACGCTAATTCTGCGATGCAACAAAAACTGTAGTTTGTAAATTGGGTGCACCTCATTTTTTTTTGGGAGCTTTGTCTTCCGGGCTTAGTTCCACTTTGAATAGTGGTTGAGGTTTCTTGTCCCTGTTCATAAGGTTTATTACGGATTTTACCTTATAACCCTGTTCAACCAAGGCAAAACCAACTTCCTCTGATGGTACACTTGATTCAATGCCTTTGATAACGACTTGTAGGCCTTTGCTACTTTTGAGTTGGTAAGTGTAGAAGCTTTTATTATCTTCTCTTAAGTATTTATAGACTGCGCGATAATTTTCCTCAGTATTAACTTGGAGCTTTGTTTCACGAAAATTTCCTTTGCTGACGGATGTTACGTAGAAGTTATTATTGCCTATTAGCGGGTCAAGTTTTGTTACCAGGGCTGCACAATTGTTGTCCCTTATGTAGATTGGTGGTGGCTTTAGTTTTGTGACTTTCGGAGCCACTTTATTGCTCTCAGCGTCAAGCTGTTGACCAAGAATTCGGAACCTATTTCCAGAGAGGGGATCTTTGTCCATAGGCTTATCGCTTGTCTTGTTGATTTTCGGGGTGTTGCCGCTTTTTTTGTTTTGTGGGCTTAATTTTCGTTTGTTTATTTGTACATACCGATCGATGCCAGTCTGCACATATGAGCGGGTTGTTGGTGTGGCGGTACCTTGGGTATGTGTTAGTGGAAGTGCGTGCTGCGTTGACATTATTGGAAACTGATTCGTGGTAATCGCTGCAGTCTTCATTCTTGTTGTTGTGTTGGTTGATTTTGATTGAGCGGTACTAAGAGTTACCATACTTGTTGTTGCACTTGATGAAACGGTGATCAGTGCGGATTGAGGGTAGAGGGAGGCGCATTGGGCACTCCAAGTCGGAGTGGTAGTAAGGGAGCTTACGCTTGCATTATTAGTTGGTTTTAGGGTGCTGGTGGGCTCGGGGGAAACTATTGCAAAGTAAGCATTGTTGCGCTGGACAGAAAGTCGGCGTTCGTCTTGCTGTTGTTGCAGTTGAACATTGAGGTCTCTCTGACTCATGGTGATGTTGGTACTTTTACCAGTTGCACTTTTTGTATTTCTACACGTTGTCATTTAGTTAATTTAATTAAATTAAATTTAAACTATTAGTTATTATTGGACATCATAAGAACAAGTGCCTATGTATGCCCACTAGCGTCTTTTGTCGCGGGAGGTAGGTGATTTTGAGAACCGGGGTTCCGGTTCGGATTCCAGATTGCATTTTATATATTAATGTACATAATAAATAATTTAATAGAATTCGAAGACGAGACGCCTTATAAATATCTTGGAGTTAAAGCACATCATTGATCTTGATTGATTGGACCCGTGGTTTAGTAACTGTTATCGGCGTAACTGTGATTAAGTCACAGTGACTGGCAGTGATTAAGTCACAGTGACTGGCAGTCATCAAATCGCACTGTTACTTTAAATATGCCGTCACCGCGTGATGTGATGATTACCAGTGACGGTGACTTAATCACAGATACGCCGGTTTGTCTCATCCCTAACTAATAGTGTGGCTGAACACGTACATACATTTCCGAGAATTGATGGTCAAAATTATTTTTTCTACGAATGGGACCGCCACAGCACGTCTCTGACTGTCATATTGTGAGAGTAAAATGCTAATTTAAAAGCATTTTAATTGTGCAAATGAAGAAATTTAGATGACGTGCAACTTTCCCTTGTATTTACCATGCCATTACATCTCTATACGAACTAAATAATTCTCAGAAATACGGTTTCAGATACACATTGAATTCCTTTGTTTAAGGTTGTGTTATTTTGTCCAGTCTTTTGTTACGGACTGGAAAAGTGTCGCCGTCCATGGGCGTATGAATGGATTCATTCTTATTCATAATTATGAAATATTTTTTAACATCAAAGTGCAAAAAATAAATTTTGTGTTTGCATTTTTATAACCTTGCAGAGCGTATATTAAAATTGTCACGATGTGCAACGCATAGAAGGAAGCATCTCCTACCCCATAAAGTATATATATTCTTGATCAGCATGACGAGCTGAGTCGATATAGCCTGGTCTGTCGGCCCGTCTGTTTCTATGCTATCTTCTCCCTCAGGTTTAAAGCTATCTTAACCAAACTTTACAAAAAGCCATTAAATACACACATTTGTCGGAGGACATATAGCTGCTATACGAACGATCGGTCAAAAAACTAGTTTTAGTGAGAAAAACTTTTTTGTTTTCCATCGTAGCGTCACCAATCGTCGTATATATATTAGTTTTATATGCTTCCGCATAATTCTGGGAAAATTTATCAAAATCGGATCACTATTGCATACAGCAGACAAAGGAACTATCGGTCTAAAAACTAGTTCTAGTGATAAAAACTATTTTGTTTTCCATCGTAGCGTCACCAATCGTAATATATATTTTAGTTTTATATGCTTCCACATAATTCTGGAAAAATTGATCCAAATCGGATCACTATAGCATATAGCTGCCATATAAACGGTCGGTCCAACAACCAGTTCTTGTGAGAAAAACTTTTTTGTTAGCAATGGTAGCATCTTTCAAAAACTGCATGGGTATTTAAAACATCGGCGTTGACGATGTTAGCCTTATATTTTTTTTTTAGAACCGAACCCTATCAATAAGAAATCAGGGTTATGTGAAACAGGACACTGTGTTGTTGAATATGATCCCCATATTAACTGCCTGTTCCTCGTATTGAATGGACGTTTTATTTAAAAGCAATTTTGTCAACAGACTAGTATTAATAGGTTTTTTTGTGGATGACAATACACTTGGACTTGATGAATTCAAACCGAAACCATTTTCTGTAGCCCAATTGTCAATTTTAGAGAGCACATTATTTGAAACTAAGAAAAAATCTTTAATCTGGGACGAGGATCGACTAACATACATTTTGATGTCATGTGCGTACAAATGAATTTCACAATTGAAGAAAACATTCGGCAAGTCGTTAACATAGACAGAAAACAGTAAGGGCCCTAAAACTGATCCTTGTTAGTTCGTTAGTTTTATAGCGTTTCCATCTCTGATAAGCAACGTCACGTAAATAAATATGCCTCTTTATATTTGCATTAAACCACGGTTGTTGCGAACTTATTTAAAAGATATCCCGGATTTTCATTAAATATTTTTTCCTGGCAGTCAACAAAAGACATGCCATTTATTGACGGAAAACCACACGCAATTAAGTCCAAGTTCGGTAAAGTTAATATACAGGTGAATTCGAATGTGGTACATACAGCCGGGCTCCCATATTCACTTTCGCAAACATTTTGCGATTTAGAGACCCAATTTGCTCCTAAAACCGGTTTGAAATCGCAAAAATTTTGCAAAAGTGAAAATGGGAATCGGAATCAAACCTATAATTAAAATTTTTTTTTAAAGCGACAAACTCGACTTGAAATGCATCAAAATGATTCACTCAATCAAACATACACAACAACACTTGTACCACATTCGAATTCGACAAATTTTGTCGAAAATGAAAACCGGAACAGGCCTGTTAATTTCTAGAGTTGATCAATATGCTACTGCTTTGTGCTCGTAACAGTTGTTGAGAGATTGAGATCCACAAGCCTCTCAGTCTTTACTTGCAGCTTTCGGTTGAGCGTGCGAAATTACTCTCACTCACCATTACGCAGTTCTTTTAAAAGCGTCTTTGCTGTCTCGCACAGAGTTAATTTTATTTTCTAAATTTCTGAAATAATCCATCTTAGCACTCTTACGTATATCCTTATATTTTAATTGCTCAGTTATATATATTTTCCTGTCATATGTTCGATTGGTTTTGTTAAATTTCCTTAATTCTGTAAATACCTTTTCCCTAGTATTTTTAAATCTCCAATTGACCCATGGCGATTTTTTGTTAAGTGCTTTTGTGCAGTCTTTGTGTATAGGAGGTATTGCGTCTTTAATTTGTTAAATGAGGTCTTCCGTCGATAGTTTATGTTTTTCGTTCATTTTTGTACGTTATTTTGTTGACAACATGTCATTGTATTGCAGCTTATTTTCGTCCCTTCATTTCAGTTTAGGCAGTATGTTTGTGTTACCCCGTCTCTACTCTGAAGTCGTCTACAAAGTTTATAAAGTCCTGGCTTACAGCGCATATATCGTTTACCGATTGTCCTACACTGTTAACGTAAGTAACTCCTTTTAAAAAAACAACCCCATCACTATTACAGAATTGTATAAAATCCTTTCCATTCTAATTCGCTAATTTGTCTTTAGTTTTTCGTTCTGAAGTATTAAGTTGAATTTCAGTCCCAATATTTTCATTAACTCCTAATACTTAGGTCTCCCATTACGATTGGATTTATGATGTCATTTTGTAAAGAACTATTCATTAGTACCTCGAATTCGTGACTAAATTTGTTTCCATCTTATTACAAAAGGATTAAATTTTCAACTATATTACCCAACTTGACTTCACAAACAATCAGGGAATCAAACCGAATCGAATTTCGGTTCTGGTACGTATCGATACCTTGGTTTTTATTTCGGTATACCGGTACATACCGGTATATACCAGTATAATTTAAAAATCTTTTAAACCGGAGATATTAGAACGGGTAGCAACCTACACTACAGAAAGTAGTTATAAAGAAAGAAAATAAAACATAACTATACCCCAGAAAACCAATGTCCTAATAATACTTGTGCAACTGGAAAAGCAAGAAGAACTTTTGATATCTGAAAATTGTCCCGCCCGTCCCAAATCCCGAAAATTTTTGATTACGAAAAAAATTTTTTTACAACGTACTTATGTACTTATGTACTTTAAGTATTTATTTTTTATTTTTTTAATTATACAGGAATGCATTCAGAAACATAGGTTTTTATTTATTAATAGATACATTTTTCTATAGAAATAGAATTTGCTCAAAATTATCGCCGAGCAGACGAGTTCGTCTTTCTTCTACAATTCTACTGGAGGTAGAAAACACTCTTTCACTGGTTGCTGATGAAGTTGGCACATTAAATACTTGCCGTGCAAGTTTTTGCATTAATGGAAGCTCAGTACAGTCTTTCCAAAACGACAAAACAGATGCTTGATTCTTATATTTAACACAATGTGTGTAAAAACTTATTTCATGAGATATTTCATCTTCTTTATCTGATGAATCTTCTATAAATTCTGAGAAACGATCAGTATTTTTAACTGAAGTGGTATTTTCTTTGTTACTTATTTGAACCTCGGAACCTTTAATCACTTCCAACATTGATCTTACTGTTACATAAACATCATTCCGTTTTTCTGCGGACTAAAAACTGAATTCTTTGAAAGGAGGATTCGAAAACAGTGCTACATAATTAAAAGTAGTTGGTTCACAGCGCTTTATTAAAGCTGTTTTACAGATGCCTCTTATTTCTTGCATTACTTTGGTATAAAACAAATTTTCTGAGCGATGATTTAATAGTTTTCTGTACCACAAAGCGTATTCATGCATCGTAGGTTCCTTGTCAGAGCTCCAGCTTTCAGAACATTCCTTAAACATGACCAAAAAATTAACAATTTGCTTTAAAAAGATATAGTCAATGTTGGACAGCCTTATTACATCATTTCTTTTCACTAGAAGAGTCTGAACTTCAGTGAAGGAATCGACAATACTATCAAGCATGATGAAAACAGAGTTCCATCTTGTTTTTACGTGCTGTTTAAGAGATTTGGACAGTTTTCAGTTAAGTTCAGAGTGCTTAAAATGGCCTACTAAGGACTTTGAAGCATTCAACAAAGAGTTCAATTCTGTAACCTTCCCTTTATCGAATAGATCTGTCATGACCAGGTTTAAATTGTGGCACGCGCATGGAATTCTCTTATAACGCTTAAAAGCTGCTTTAATATTGGCACCATTGTCTGTGACAATAAAGCTACTTCTAAAACATCGTTCTAACTCATACTGTTTTAAAATTTCAGTTACACATTCCAAAATGTTTGCTCCGTCTTTCTTACCCATTAAGAATTGTCGATTTGCTAGAACATTTACATTAAGAATAAAATCATTGGAGATGTGATGAGCTGTTAACGTAAGAAAGCTTCGTTGCGTGTGCTCATCGGTCCACATATCAGTAGTGTAGGCAATGGACTGATCCTCCATTGAGCTTTTAGCTTCGTTTTGACGTTGTTATATTCCTCGGGCAAAATGACACTGGTAATAGTTTTCCTGCTTTTAAGCAAATCAGATGCATTTTGCTTGCCAAATTCTGCTCCAATATCCAATAACGTTTGCGCTAGGTGCAAGAATCCTTGACCTAACAAAATAATGCAGTTTCTTAAATATTTTAGTTATATATGTATATCCACTAGACTGGCCCTTAAATCTTCGATTTTTAAGTGCTGGGGCCAGTTAGGGGGCAGTCTAATATGTGTGTTTACTTACTTTCGGTTGTGGAAAGCGGTCTTAAGTCATTTGTAAAGATGACCCGCGGGAATCCCTTAACCTAAGCTTTACCCTAAGAAAATGCCTGATCGAAGCAATAAAACTGAAATAACAAAAATAATAAGGCTAACATCGCCTCCGCCGATGTTTAAATACCCTTGCAGTTTTTTAAAACATTTTTTATAAGAATTTGTTTTCCTGATTATTTTAGAAAAATTTAATTTGGTTACAACCAAGGGCGTACGCAGGGGGGTGCAGTGCAAGGTCTTAAATGACGAAATGTTCATGATTTTGTGCTTTTTTCTGTTCTTAAAATATGTACTCCATTCAAAAACCGTACAATAAATATAAGCAGGATCTAAGCTGTTGCGACTATGCATTGCGTTGAGATGTATTTCCACTCGTAATCAGCGCAAGTTTCCAAATTCGATTCACCAAAGAAAGCATAGCTGACAATAAAAGATTTTTCTTTGTATTCCATAAAGAAATAAATGAACCAAAACTGGTATTGGCTTTGAAAGTGTAAATAAATGTCCGAATCCTACGGATTAAGGTGGGTTTAGGCAGCAGCTGACAAGCACCTACGCTAAAACAGAACAACGGTTTTCGAGCCGATTCTCAAACATATTTTTAAGGAAAAGGTTCTTCATTATTAAGTGTTAATTTTAACTTGAAGTGGAGCGTACCGTTGGCTTGGTTGAAATGGCAGAATAAAGCTCAAGGGTTTAAGAACCTGCTAAATGACAGACCCATGAAAAACGCAAATAGGTTCTTTAGATATTAAAAACATGGCCTTAGACCGAGCTTCTTTGAAAAATCGCACAAATGGGTCAACATAATGTGCATTTTTAAAGTAAGATGTGATCTGATAATCTTAAAGAAGCGTTTGAGGAATGTGCCAGATTGATGCACCTAATGCAAAGTAAACGAATTCGAGGACTTCGAACAATTGTAAGGCAAATGTCACGTTCTTAAAAACATTGCTAAATACTTCAGAAAATCAGTATTCAGGACTCAAGATAAAATAATTCCGATATTAATAGGTAAGAAGATGATGGCTAGGAAAAATCTTGCGAACTACGTGAGAAGCATACGGAAAAGTTATCATTACTGAGTTTGTTTATATTTTAATATAAATAGTAAGGGAAGTGGGTCGTTTTATCATTTTACCCACAGAAGGATGATTTAAGACAATGCCCCCAACAAGTATAAACATGCTACCTTTGATAACAAAAAAGTGTTTAACACTAAAACTCGATTTTCATCCGATCGCTCTTATGGCAGCTATATGCTATTGTCATCCGATTTTGGTGAAAACTAATGAATACAAAGTTTGGTGACGCTACTGGAGACAAGCAAGTTTTTCTCACTGGAACTAGTTTTTGACCAATCTTTTCTATGGCAGCTATATGATCCGGCCGGTTCCGACAAATGTGCAGCCTATATGTATTTAAAGACTTTTTGCAAAGTTTGGTCAAGATAGCTTCAAAACTGTGGTAGGAGATAGCATAGAAACAGACAGACGGACGGACAGGGCTAGATCGACTCGGCTATTGATGCTGATCATGCATCTGCACAATGTAATGAGTGATTCCGCTTTTTACGATATCTTTTTTGAAAGCATTAGGACTTCCTCCGCTAGCTCTACCAAATAGGGCAGCGCGTGGTCGATTTCCAACAAAGAATAAAACCGCTATAATACTTTTCGTATCGGACGAAATATTTTGACACTAGATGAATCTCAAGTAGGAAGATAATGTCAAAGTCCTTAAGAAAATTAATGATTTCTGTTTGTGTATGTGTTTCTACCGGTGAATGCAATAACGCCCAGTGCGATTACGCCCACGGGCCGCCGATTTTTTTTTTAAACTCCTTCTCCAATATATTTATCGCATTTCATTTTTTACCATTTTTTTCACTTTATATTAAGCAGAGCCCCCCCCCGCCCCCCCCCCCTCACACCCCACACAAGCTTCACAACAACCCGCACAACACCAAATAATAAACACCTTAACGCACCACTATGAGAAAACTTTTTACACCCCCTATATACCAAAAGAAAAATCAACCTAACCCACCTACCGCGCGAATACAAATTTTTCTCATTCCAATTCAATGTCATAGCAATCTTAATTTTTTTCTCCCTCAACAAAGGAGTACGTATGAACGCAGTAATAAAATTTTTGAAAAAAAGTTTGAAATAAAAACTCTTTATTGCTTTGCCCATATGGCAGACAAATAACTAAAGACCATATTGAAATATTTAATTTAAATCAATCTGTTAAAATTCCTTTCATAGACTTGTTATATTTTTTTCTTCTTTATTTTTTAATATATTGTTTTTGTATCTTTTTCAATTTTCCAAGAGAAATAAATATATAAGCATATATATATATAATATTTATCTGGCCTGTACCATTTTTTTTATGTTCTTTTAAAATGCTAAAGTGCAATAATGCCCGCCGGGCGTTATCGCACTTTCTATTGTGCTATAAAGCCCACGGGCGTTATAGCACTTTTGGGTGTGCGATAACGCCCGTGGGCGTAATCGCACCGGGCGTTATTGCATGCACCCTTTTCTACAGACAGAACATAAATTGCCTGTAATTGACTTTGGAAGTAAGTGTATGAAGCTGGGATGCATACAGTACATAAACTGTTTGTTGTTGGTTGTTGGTGTGTGTGCGAAGAGGTTGTGTGCGACTTGTGGCTCCTGCTTTTTCTGTTAAATGTGGCCACTGTGAGGCTGTATATAGGAACAGAGTTCTGCATACCATCGTGGGTTCATCAAGGCGTGCTGGCCATATCGAGTTCTCGTTGTACCGACAGTTCCAGAGTGAAAATCAGCGAATATTTTCTTCTGGCGCGGATGCCGACCACAAAAACAACAACTTGGGTGAGAGCAAACGTAAGAATCTGCATGTGTGCGGCCAACTGGTAGTCTCATCAGCTGTTCTCTTAACACTTTATCCGAAAAGTGTTGGAAAACACGCTAAGCGCAGCGTAGTGTTGCAGCAGCTTGCAAGCCAAGCTTTAAAGCTCGAGTGGAGCTTTGAAGTACAGACAACGGGGTTGCCAGATAGTACTAGGAGTAGGCAGCGCGCGTATTCAAATTTTAAAAGCGACAAAATGCCACTTTCGAGAACGCCAACCGGCGAGGATACGTCGACACCTTCCAAGCGACCACGATCCGAAGATCCATCATCAAGAGAGCTACAAATTAATAGCAATGGAACTCAAAGTGGGCTCCAGTTGGGTCAGCTCAAGTCTATGCTCGAAGAGATGTTCGACAATAAACTGAAGGGCGTGGCGACTAAGTCGGATTTAAACATCATAGCTGACAAAATTGATTCAGTCCAAAGCAACGTGAGTGAACTATCTACCAAAGTTCGGGACCTTACGGATGAAAACATACTTCTCCGAGAGGAGCTGCAATCCATAAAGAACGTCCGAGAAAATGATGCTAGAAGACTGCTATTCCTCGAAGATGGTGCCAAGCGGAAAAGCCTAATAATAAAAAACCTACCGGGGGGCAAAGCTCCTATTGATGCTGTTATGGACCTTTGCAAACACCATCTTAAACTAAAGGAGCGAGTTGAAATAGAATTTGCAAAAAAACTTCACGAGAATGCAGGAAAAATGACAGTATTGTTAGAACTTAGGTCAGTTAGGGATGCGCAACTCATTCTGAAACACACCAAAAATCTGGCAGGATCTCAGGTATCTATCGAACAGGACCTTAATTATGAGCGCAAGCAGCACAAACAGGCTATGCTTGGCCTAAGACGTGGCCTTCTGAATGCTAACAATTCAAAAAAAAAGTTATGGTTCGCAACGATCGAATGAATATAGATGGTCACTGGTTCTATTGGAACTCTTCCAAGGAACTTATGTGCAATGCGGAGCCGGCCAATAACGTCATGAAACTCATCTACGGATCAGACTTCCACGTGGACCTAAAGTATGAAACCAGCACTGTAACCCCGAATCCAAAAAACTTAATAGGCTCAGCTTAATAGAACCAGAAATAAGGCTACACCAAAATTCTAATCCTAAACATACGTTAAATTTAAAAATTTTGTCCTACAATATAGCTGGCTTAGCAAATAAGTTGATATTTTCACAATTTTTCAAATATGTCAATGAACACTGTATTTTTTTACTTTATGAAACTTTTGTCGATAAAAATGAACAAGTCTACGAACAATATTTCCCTAACCACATTCTACATTGGATTCCGGCTAATCGAACTGCGGAACGAGGTCGAGCTAGTGGTGGTCACCTCTATGGAATTAAAAAGGACCTCTTTCTGGATGGCACCTGCAGAATTGTCACAATAGTAAACACGGTCGTCATTGAAATAAAAAGTTCCGAAAAACTTATAATTTTGCCTGTATACATAAACTGCAATCGATGGGACCAAGATTATGAGACTGTGTATGACTTCTGTTTGTCGTCTGACTGCAATAATATTATGATCATTGGAGACTGCAACGCGCGTATTGGTACGGAACAGGTAGTCACCCAATCGTACGAACTCGCCACAGACTTAGCAAAAACTGCTCGATGTGCCAAAGACGGTGTTGTTGATAGAAGAGGTCGCAAGCTAATTGAAATGTGTGAATCCATGCAAATGACCCTCGTAAACGGCCGTACCAAGAGTGACCAGGAAGGAGAATTCACCTTTGTTAGAGGAAACGCTTGCTCTACAATCGACTACTGCTTAATACAAGGGCAGTGGCAGGAAGTCTTCGCCGATATGTCTGTAGATGGACAAATTTTCTCGGATCATATGCCACTTGTTGTGACTTTTGAGCTAACTAACGTTTCTTCAGTAACCTCTAAATCAACATTAATGCCAAAACTTCGCTGGAATCAGAGAAAAGAGAGAAACTACGTTACCGAGCTTGATAAAGGAGTGGAGCGTCTTCGCCACAGCGCCGAGCATAATATTGACACTGCAAACGATCTTACAAAGTTGATAGTAAAAGCAGCAGAAACTATGCAGACAAAGGGAACTATGCCTAATAAGCAAGCATGGTTTGACTCGATGTGTATGCGATCTAGAGACTTGGTTTTTCATCAATTAAATCAGTATAGGAAGGACAATACGCAAGACTCAAAAGGAAAATACCACCAAGCCAATAAAGAATATAAGGCCATATGTAATATTAAACAACATGAATATTATTTAAAGCTGGAATTAGAGCTATACAATGCTCGTAATTCAAAAACGTACTGGTCAATCTTAAAGTCTATAAATAGAAATCCAACCATTCGGCAAATTAAAGTTGACGCACCGACATTAGCTCAGCATTTTAAGCAACTACTGTGGAATTTAAACTCGGAATTACAAATACAATATGCTTTGCCGATCACGGTGTCAACCGAACTAGATAGATGCATCTCAATAACGGAAGTCAACGATGCCATTGCCAATTTGAAGATAAATAAAGCACCAGGGGAAGACAGGATTTCTGCTGAATTTTTTAGGAACGCAACGCCAAACTTCATAGAACTGCTAACACTCGTCTACAATCATATGTTCAATAACGGGTCCTTTCCTGACTCGTTTAAACGGAGCATTATATTTCCAATTTTTAAAAAAGGAGACCCATCGAATGCCAGCAACTACAGAGGAATATCTTGCTTAAACGTTATAATGAAAATTTTTGCCGGAGTGCTACTTTCCCGCCTGACCGAATGGGTAAACCATTCGAAATTATTAAGTGAATTTCAGACGGGCTTTCGAAAGGGCTATTCAACTGTCGATAGCATCTTCGTCCTGACATCAATTGCTCAGTCTTACCTGCATTCCAAAAAAAAGCTATATATATTTTTTATTGACTTTAAGGCTGCATTTGATACAGTGAATAGAAGAAGTCTGTTCTACAAACTGAGCAACATTGGGCTATCTACCAAAATGCTCAAGGTAATATTTCAGCTGTATGACAAAAATACAGCCTCGGTTTGGGACGGCTCCAGACTATCTGATTGGTTTGATACTAACTGTGGAGTCAAGCAGGGATGTATCTTAAGCCCACTTTTATTTTCGCTATATGTCGACGACATAACACAGGCCCTACCAGGCGGAATTTCCTTTGCTGGACAACAATTTAAAACGTTGATGTATGCCGATGACATGTGCCTCTTTGCCGATTCCCCGCAAATGCTTCAGAAAATGATCGATAAGCTTCACGAATATTGCAGATTCTGGTGCCTTCAAATCAATACGGATAAGTCTAAAATCATGGTAATTAGACAGGGTGGAGGTCGTTACGCACGTGCAGAAGATTGGACGATAGACGGCGTTATCCTCGAAAAGGTGAAGCGTTACAAATACCTCGGAGTGTTACTGTCCCACAATATGTCCTTTAAAGTCCACCTTTGTGAGAAGTTGAAAGATGCAAAAGTGGCTATCAACGCGTCATGGAAAACTCTGCTTAGTAGGAAAAACGTCAAACCTAGCACAAAATATGCAGTATTTCAAGCAGCAGTACGATCAATCCTGTGCTATGCTTCTCAAGTATGGGGTCACACATCTTATGAACATGTTGAACGGCTACTAATCTTCTTCATTAAAAAAGTATTTAGACTCCCGCCAACTTCTCCAAACTACGCCATATTCATCGAAACTGGTCTGCCCACGCTTTTTACGTACACGCTCGAAACCCATTTCAACTACATAAACAAGATAATGAATATGGAAAGTTCAAGACTGCCCAAGATCATAACCAATCAATTTCTGAGCGAAAGGTCCCAGTTCTTTGAAAGATGGGATAGCATCTCAAATGACTGCGGAGTTAACATCAATTTTGGTAACCATATTCTTTGGCAACAAACCCAAGCCCAAATCATCTCCAAAATATGTGAAGTAGAAAGGAACGGATTTATTGCACAAGCAAAAAGGAGCACCGAAAGAAACCAGTATAAATCCCTCATACTTAACCTCGGAGTGAAAAACTACTTTTCTGACAGTGTGGGGGTTGACAGAATCAGCGCTATCTTCAGGACGAGATGTGAAACACTTAGCCTTAACTGCCAACCACACAGGAGTAACACGCAGAAGAACTGTACCCTCTGCAATATGTGCACCAAGGAAGATGTGGTTCACTTTGTAGGAATCTGCCCCATTCTAAAGGAGATTCGTATGGCACACTTTCAGCGTCCTTTTCTATCGGAAATTGAATTTTATAGCCTGCTCAACGGAGAAAACTGGATAGCTCTTGCCGCTTTCATCAAAGAGGCTATGCAATACCGCAATAAAATCCTTAGCGAACTCTTTTAGGCATTACCTACGTATGCGGGCTTTTCAAATCAGGTTCAATTCAACGGACGGTTTTTTATAAAACCATGTTGAAAAATACTAAGAAAGAAAATTATATTTTGTATAAATTTGTTAATTGTAATTAAGTTAGCCAGCTATAATTTAAGATGTTTTTTTTTTAAAATAGAATAAATAAAAACTAAACTACTACTACTACTACTATATAAATAGAAAAAAAAAAAATTAGGGGGGGGGATACCGGGGAAAAAAAAAAACATTGAAATAAAAAAAAAAACAAAAAAAAAAAAAAAAAAAAAAAAAAAAAAAAAAAAAAAAAAAAAAAAAAAAAAAAAAAAAAAAAAAAATTGTACAAGCAGTCGCTTTTACACACACTCTCACACATACTCGTTCACACACATACACTCGCATCACCTCATCAATATACGGGATTCTCTTCATACATGATTGTTCATCATCATTGTCAGCACAACCAAATCACCTTTATCTTCCATATTAAACCCAAGCGTCTTAAATTGGATGCGAATTACGGCTGTTATCAATTCAGTTAATTGTGGGGTTGACTTAGCTGATTAAGGTATAAATTCAATTTAATTTAACAACAAGAACCAATGACCATGAAGATGCAGCAGAAACTAGTACAAATGCTAGTGCCTCCACAAGCTCTAAAACCGAGTCCCAGCTAGTTGCTCTAAGATCTCATCGAACTTTGTTTGAGCGACATATCAAAAATTTATATGAAAAGGTAATCAAAATTAGTGATTCAGAGGAGACTAATGCTCTTAAATGCAGACTTCAAATTTTTCAGTCACATTATAATCAGCTAATCCAAATCCAAACAAAAATAGAAATTTTGCATTGCGTAGACAGTTCTCGTTCAGTATTAGAGGAATTATTCATAGCTGCAAGGGTCAGAATCATGTCTCTGATCGAGGAAAAACAACGTCCTACAGTATCAGCGGACACTAGCTTCTTGAACACAACATGCCTAGTTTTTATGGCAAATATTCGAATTTCAAGCGCTTCAAGAGTTCATTCCGAAACTTAGTACACAGCGACTCGTCCATCCCAACCATGGACAAGTTCAACTATTTAGTAGACTGTTTGTCTGGACCGGCACTTGAAGTTGTGCAATCCTTTCAACAGACCGAGTCAAATTATCCGAAAGCATGGGAACGATTGGAAATAAGACTTGACAACGATGTACTTATATTTCGCGATTGTATCTCGAGTCTATTGTCCCTGCCTGGAATGTCACAACTAGAGGCAGCGTCTTTACATAAGCTCATTGATAACGCATCCGCTATCCGCGGATCACTTCTTACGCTTGGTTTGGCCGAAAATATCATAAACAGCATCATGATTCACATTCTTCTCACTAAAGTGGACACTGAGACCAAATCCAAAAATGATTAGAAGCAAGATTTTAAAACAATTACCTTCATTGTTGTAGTATCCTTAATAGACGGTGTCAGTATCTTGAGACACAAAAGGGAAGTTCGAGTCTACCTAACAGGGATAGGTCAAGGCGCTCGACAACTTCTAAGCCATTTGTTAACACAAGCGGTGCATGCTTTTACTTCAAATCTACTAAACACTACTTGTACAACTGCAAATCGTTTTCTGATCTTTCACTACAAAACCGTATCGATCATGTTTGAAAAACTGGCATTTGCTACAATTGTCTGCGTACAAATCATCGAGCAAAAGAATGCCAGTCAAAGGCCAGATGCAAGGTTTGTCAATCTACACACCATACAATGTTACATCAATTCGCTTCCCCAAAACCTTCACTTCAAAATAGTAACCAAGCTGCAGTTAGTATATTAGCACAAAGATCTCAAGAAAATACTTCTTTGCTGGCTCACACATCCAGAAGAGGTTTATTACCAACTGCAGTTATACAAATAAAGGACAATCTTGGTCATTTTCATTCTGATCGTGCACTTTTAGATTCTTGTTCTGAAGTCAGTTTTATTACAGAGGAAGCAGTTAAGCGTCTTCGGTTAGACAAAGAAGTGACAGGAATATCCAATGGAAACAAAGAATCAATTTCACAGTTGACAACGACGGTTAAGTCTCGCTGTTCTGATTTTGAATGAGCATCAACATTCACCGTAATTGAGAAGATTTGCACAATCCAGCCACAGGAAAGAATCAGTATTGCAGATTGGAACTTACCACCTGGAATCGTTTTTGCAGACCTACACCTCAGCACCGAACAAAATCGATGTTTTAACCAACACTGATGGATTCTTTGATGCAATAAGAGACGGCAAATACAACTTGGGAGAAAAGCTGCCATGCCTTCTCAACACTGCCTATGGCTGGATTGTTGGAGGACATATGGGTCAAGCCTGAATGGATTCGGTACAAATTTGCAACTTCGCAAAGGAAGTAGAACCACTTTAACTAATTTTGGAAAAGTTCTAGAGCATCGAGGAATACGCTACCAAACCCAACACTCTAACTAACGAAGAAACCCTCTGCGAAGATCACTTTTTCAAAACAGTTGCACAGCGACACGATGATCGTGTGCAAGTTAGATTGCCATTCAAAAAATCTCAGTCTACAACGCTACAAACTTCTAGAACGGAGATTTGATCGGAAGGATGAACTCAAAAGGTCATACTGCGCATTCATGGACAAATATATCGCACTAAATCACATGTCTTTAGCTCCTCATTTTAATCTTGAACAGCCCCACTACTTCATTCCTCACCACTGCGTATTGCGTCCAGAGAGTTTGTCAACGCGACTGCGAGTGGTCTTTGACGCGTCCGCAAAAACCACATCAGGGCTGGCTTAATGAGCTATTAATGGTTGGGCCAACCATTCAGCACGATTTGATTACCACACTCTTGTCTTTATAGCTAAAAAAAAATATAGCTAAAATGTATCGCCAGTTCATCATAGACGAACAGGATATATGTTTTCAACTGATTTTGTGGAGACCTGACCCAACCAGTGAGATTCAAATATATTGCTTAAACACCGTAACGTACGGAATGTCGGCTGCTCCATTTCTTGCAATTAGAGCCTGGCAACACATTGCCGATCTACACGAAAAGGATTTTTCAATCGGAGCTGCTACACTACGCAGCGATCTTTATGTAGACGATGTCCTCACTGGAGCAATCGAGATAGAAGAACTACAATGTTAAAAGGATGAACTCGTCAATCTACTGTCGAAATGTGGACTGCAGCTAACCAAATTCAGCAGCAACTCTCCACATGTTACGCCATCTTCACACAACGAAGTTTTTATTGAACTTGACCCAAAATATTAAATCATTAAAAAAATCTTTTAGAAATTAGGGGGGGGGGGGGGGGTGTGTGGAAGTTTTTAAGTGACATTGGTGTTTTTAAAATCGTATAACTATGACAAAACTTTATCGATTTGAAATTGTAAATATGTAATTTTAAAGCATTTTTCATTTACTTTTTGAAAATAAGAAGAAAAATTAAAAAAAAATTAAAATTCACCCCTTATTTTCCAAAATAAAACGTTATATTTCAATTTTGTCCCAAATAGGTATTTTAAAAAAACAAAATTTTTTTTTTTTAAAAGTTAAGGTTTTTCCTATAAAATATGTAAATATGATAGTGGGGCAACAATAACTTTAGGAAATATTGATTTATTAATAACAATTAAAAAAAGAAACGTTATCGATTTTGAAATGTGAATATGTAATTTTAAAGCATTAAAGCAAATTACCCGTTATTTTTCAATTTTGACCCAAATGGGTACTTTTATTTTTTTGAAAAGCTTAGGTTATTTCCTATAAAATGTGTAAATATGATATTGGGACAACAATAAGTTTAGAAAATACCCTGCAGTTTTTGAATATTATTAAAAAATTCCTATGGCAGCTTTACGCTATACCCTTCAGTTCCAGCGGGAGCAATTGCTACCTTTCATGGCTGAACTCATGGGTGAATTCAGAGCTGAGTTGGCGCTGCAAATTCATGACCGATATTCTGCTCATATTCGCACCTCAAATGTTGTGGCGAAAATACAGAATTTATTATAAAATTCAGTATATATATAAATAATTAATTATATGAATAATTATTTATTCAAATAATAATATATTTTTTATAAAATAATTATTGTAATTTTTGTGACTAAACATAACAAAAAAAGAGCGAGAGAGAGAATGCAACTGCACGCTGACTCTCTCACGCAACGTAGGCCGAATAAAACAACAACGAAGCAAAACGAATGCAAAAGTGTGCGTAACGTGTGCATAAGAAGGAAAGAGACAAACAATGTTGCTCATATAAGTAGCCTCTTTAGCGTTTGCTCGCACGCGTGTGCGGTGGCTGACTGCGTTGAGACGTCATTCGATTTGTGCTAAGTCCCGAGTTCGATCCCCAGACAAGGTAATCTGTGTTAAATAATATTTATATTTCTTAGTTTATTTCAGAGCGGCGTTGGTTCACCATGAGAATTAATATTACTTAGATAAAAAAATCTAAGTGTGGGGGAGGCGGGGCAGACAAAAGGGGGTGGAGTTAGAACTTTAACCCTCCCCCCTCCTCCACCAGTATACATTTTTTTTGTGCAGCCATGAAATAACTCATGAATTCGATCTAAAATCACCCCAGAAATCACTCATGAAATCGACCTTAAATCATCAGTGAAATCATTCATGAAACTCACCCATGAGTTCACCCATGCTTCTCATGGCTAAAAGAAGCGAACGTCATGAAGTCCTAGGCCATGCCATGTTAAATTCATGCCTGAAACTCATATAAAGGCTGCCATGAATTCATGACCAGCCCTTCCATTTCAGGCCTGAATTCAGGTCTGATTCAGGCGTTACGAGGAAAGCCCAAAAAGTGGTTCTCAGTAGAACTAGTTTTTTGACCGATCGTTTCTATGGCAGCTATATGCTATAGTCATCCGATCCGGCCGGTTCCGACAAATGTGCAGCGTATTTGTATTTAAAGACATTTTAAAAAGATTGGTCAAGATAGCTTTAAAACTGAGGGAGAAGATAGCATAGAAATAGACGGACATAAGGAGTTTATTAATTTTGTAATTAATTTTCTCCTAAAGTAATTGTTGTCCCACTATCATATTTACACATTTTATAGGAAATAACCTAATAGCTCATTAACATTAGAGCCGGTATCACTTGCCCGTGGGTAACGGCAAAAAAGTATTTATAATGAAGCTATATATGCGCCGCAGGTTTCCTCAACAGAACTTGGCGAAAGGTTGCACAAAAACTTCATCCATTTACCAAGGCTGTTTATTTTTGGACTGATTTCAAAATTGTTTTGCAGTGGATGCAAATGCATGCGTCTCACTTAAACTACTTTGTTGCCAACAGAGTATTAGAACTACAACAGCATAATATCGATTTCAAGTGGAGGCATGTGTCATCCGCACAGAACACAGCAGATATCTTGTCGCGGGGCTGCAAATCATCTGATCTGCTCACGAATATGTGGATGACAGGACCTGCCTTTTTGTTACATCCGCATGGAAACTGGCCAAAACTACTAGAAAATTATACTCCACCAATCGAACAACGATTCAAATTCACCATGACTTGCAGCACAAATAAAGTGTCGGAATCACTACTGAGTACAATTATTGACAATTGTTCATCATATTTGCGACTCTTACGCATCATGTCATACATATATCGCTGCGCAAATGGAATCATGGCAGATCGAACGCTGACAACAGCAGACGTCCTACACGTCCCGAGTCCCGAACTCAATTCAACATTCTGGAAAATCGTTGCTCATATTCAAAAATCGTACACCAGAAATCCTCGCATTGCAGAAAAATAAAACCTTGCAACCCATCCTGCAAGGACTGACGACTTTTCTTCACGAGATGGGACTGGAAAGGAGCAAGGTGTGTGTGTTGAGATTGAGAGGTAGGCTTAAAAATACACATATACCGTTCAATTCCAAATATCAAGCATTAATGCCTAAGGATCACCGTTTTACAAGAATGCATGTTGAATTTTTACACAGAAGCAATCTGCATGTTGGGCCAAAGTTGCTGCTCGGAATTCTTCGCGAAAGGCTGTGGGTTGTCAACGCTAGATCTCTGATTAGAGCTGTAGTGCGTCAGTGCATCCACTGTTTTCACTATAAGCCTCATCTTCTGAAACAAATAATGGTCCCATTACTTCCCGCTGATCGCTTACGAGGTGGAATCCGGCCATTCCTAGTAACCGGCGTGGACTTCTGTGGACCATTCTAAACTTCCTACAAGTTAAGAGAAAAACAACCCTGCAAAAAGTATGCTTCAATCTTCGTGTTTTTCTCGTCAAAGGCAATCCACTTAAAACTGGTCTTGGAATTGTCTACAAACTCCTTTCTTCATTATCTTCGACGATTTATTTCTAGGCGCGTCGCTCCCATTCGATTGTAGTGCGACATCGCAACAAATTTTGTTGGCGCAGCATCGAAATTGGCGGAATTCAAAGAAAAACATATAAGTCAAAACGTTGTTTATCAAATCAACTTATACAGCAACTGTAAAGGGTTTTAATTTTGCTTTATTCCCCCTAGATCACCGCACTTTGGAGGGCTATGGGAGGCTGCAGTAAAATCCGCTAAGACAAACAGTTTTCGTTGAAGTTGAATAACTCCGGCACATCTCTTAAATGGATCACCCAAAATGTCAATCCCAGATGAAACCCTATTTATCAAGGAAAACGACAACGATAAGCAGTTGCGCTACCTCGACAGATGGCAAAGGGTGACCTACCTGAAGCATCAATTTTGGTCGCTATGGCAACGCGACTACATTCACTCTTTGCAACAGCGGGCAAAATGGAGAAAAGAGCACTCCAATATCACTATCGAGCAAATCGTCATAATTCATGAAGACTACACACCTCCGAACCAGTGGCTAATGGGTCGGATAACGTCAGCGATCCCAGGCAGCGACAGGAAGGTGCGATGTCCAGATGTCCAAACATCAAACGGTTCTCTCAGACGCCCAATCCACAAACTCGCCCCTCTTCCCCTCCCCTAAGTTGATTTGTTTGAAAGGAGCTCCTTTCAACGCAGGGAGGATGTTGGACGAGAATATCTAATATTAGTCAATCTATGTATAAAACTATAAACTCCTGCATTCAAATGTAAATGTAACTAAACTTTAACTGAAAACCGTAATGAAACGTAATCCATCAAACTTATCGAAACGTAACAATGTAAGCGAGTTGGCAGCGCACACTTACGCCACACATTAAAATTCTACACCACGCGGAAGGCAGAAGTATTTTTTTCTTGGAAACTTATAAGGCAGCAAATACATCAAGCAGATCAGCTAAAACGAAACTCTGATCTTTGCAAACTCTAAAATGGGAATTACTCACACAGACATCTTTTTGGGACTATTATGTTGTGTTGACTTTTTTAGTTTTTCGCTTCGCTGTATTTGATCAAAGAGTCAAGCGAAAAATTTTAATTTTCCATCTTTGTTGGGTACAAATTCCGAATAACGTGCCCTGCTGGCTGTCCCTTACACATAAGAATATTATTTCTGTTGATACTCACCCTATTAATTCCTATTTTAATACTATCTTTCCGAACCAGTATTTTCTGCGATTGGTAAATTATCACAATGCGCCTATTGAGCTAAACAATGCTTACAATGTTTTTTCATTGTCAAGTCTTTCTCCACAAATATTCGAGTTTCTGATAATTTTTTCAATTTTTATACCCGTTACTCGTAGAGTAAAAAGGGTATACTAAGTTCGTGCAAATGTATGTAACAGGCAGAAGGAAGCATCTCCGACCCCATAAAGTATATATATTCTTTATCAGCATCAATAGCCGAGTCGAAACAGACATGTCCTTCTGGCCGTCCGTCCGTCTGTATGAACACCTAGATCTCAGAGACTATAAGAGCTAGAGCTACCATTTTTTCAGTGTAGACTTGTATCTTCTGCACGCAGATCAAGTTTGTTTCAATTTTTTGCCACGCCCCCTCCCGCCCTCGCAATGTGAAAAAAACCTCATATCTCCCACAATTTTGAAGATAGATTATTCGAACCCTCTAGACATTATTTTAATCATCATTACCTATCGATCCGTCATACATCATTTCCTGATCAGATGAACGATGGAAAAGTTCACGCCCCCGCAATTTAAAAAATACCTCATATCTTCTACAATTTTTAATAAAAATTGATCGAACCTTCTAGACATATATTTTAATCATCATTACTTATCGATTCGCCATACATCATTTCCCGATCGGATAAGCT